>JAHFWJ010000500.1:0-742455 GCA_028555115.1 Himalopsyche japonica
TTTTCAGGGACGCCTTCACCGAATCACGTCATGTTGCACATCAATCTCTTTGGAATGACGAGCTCTATCTAATGCTGTTTGTTTCGGAACGATCGAACGTCATTCGAGAGAGTTTTGCCCAAAAAACATGTTTTCAGACATGCCTGCACCAAAACACGTCGTGTTGCACGTGAAACTGTTCGTTTGGTCTAGAAGAAGCGTATGATCGTTGTTTGAGCACGATCGCACTTCATTTCGGGGAGTTATGGCAAAAACATTTTTTCACACTTTCACCTCGCTAGGACGTCGTATCAGGGAGTGAGGAGGAAGAAAGCATTTTCAGTTTTTTAGATTTTCAGGATTGCCTTCACACCAGATCACGTCATGTTACATCAATCTCTTTGGAATGAAGTATACGTATCCCAATGCTGTTTGTTTCAGAACGATCGAACGTCATTCGAGAGAGTTTTGCACAAAAAACATGTTTTCAGACATGCCTGCAAAAAGCACGTCGTGTTGCACGTCAAACTGTTCGTTTGGTCTAGAAGAAGCGTATGATCGTTGTTTGAGCACGATCGCACTTCATTTCGGGGATGTACAGCAAAAACATTTTTTCACACTTTCACCTCGCTAGGACGTCGTATAAGGGAGTTATGAGGGAAAAACATTTTTTTTCAGTTTTTTTAGATTTTTTTCAGCGACGCCTTCACCGAATCACGACATGTTGCACATCAATCTCTTTGGAATGACGAGCTCTATCTAATGCTCTTTGTTTCGGAACGATCGAACGTCATTCGAGAGAGTTTTGCCCAAAATACATGTTTTCAGACATGCGTGCACAAAACACGTCGTGTTGCACGTCAAACTGTTCGTTTGGTCTAGAAGAAGCGTATGATCGTTGTTTGAGCACGATCGCACTTCATTTCGGGGAGTTATGGCAAAAACATTTTTTCACACTTTCACCTCGCTAGGACGTCGTATAAGGGAGTTATGAGGGAAAAACATGTTTTTCAGTTTTTTTTATTTTTTCAGGGACGCCTTCACCGAATCACGTCATGTTGCACATCAATCTCTTTGGAATGACGAGCTCTATCTAATGCTGTTGGTTTCGGAACGATCGCACTTCATTTCGGGGAGTTTTGGCAAAAACATTTTTTCAGACATACCGCGGCGTCGTGTTTGCGTCAAACTGTTCATTTGGTCTAGAAGAAGCGTATGATCGTTGTTTGAGCACGATCGCGCTCATTTCGGGAGTTATGGCAAAACATTTTCACACTTTCACCTCATGGGACGTCATTATCAAAGGGTTATGAGGAAAACGAATTTTTTCAGTTTTTTAGATTTTTTCAGGGACGCCTTCACCGAATCACACGTCATATTTTGCACATCAATCTCTTTGGAATGACGAGCTCTATCTAATGCTGTTTGTTTCGGAACGATCGAACGTCATTCGAGAGAGTTTTGCCCAAAAAACAGTTTTTCAGACATGCCTGCACAAAACACGTCGTGTTGCACGTCAAACTGTTCGTTTGGTCTAGAAGAAGCGTATGATCGTTGTTTGAGCACGATCGCACTTCATTTCGGGGAGTATGGCAAAAACATTTTTTCACACTTTCACCTCGCTAGGACGTCGTATAAGGGAGTTATGAGGGAAAAACATTTTTTTTCAGTTTTTTTAGATTTTTTCAGGGCCGCCTTCACCGAATCTCGTCATGTTGCACATCAATCTCTTTGAATGACGAGCACTATCTAATGCTGTTTGTTTCGGAACGATCGAACGTCATTCGAGAGAGTTTTGCCCAAAAAACATGTTTTCAGACATGCCTGCGCAAAACACGTCGTGTTGCTCGTCAAACTGTTCGTTTGGTCTAGAAGAAGCGTATGATCGTTGTTTGAGCACGATCGCACTTCATTTCGGGGAGTTATGGCAAAAACATTCTTCACACTTTCACCTCGCTAGGACGTCGTATAAGGGAGTTATGAGGGAAAAACATTTTTTTGCAGTTTTTTTAAGATTTTTTCAGGGACGCCTTCACCGAATCACTCATGTTGCACATCAATCTCTGTGGAATGACGAGCTCTATCTAATGCTGTTTGTTTCGGAACGATCGAACGTCATTAGAGAGAGTTTTTCCCAAAAAACATGTTTTCAGACATGCCTGCACAAAACACGTCGTGTTGCACATAAACTGTTCGTTTGGTCTAAGAAGAAAGCATTATCGTTGTTTGAGCACGATCGCACTTCATTTCCGGGGGATGTACGGCAAAAGCATTTTTTCACACTTTCATCTCGCTAGGACGTCGTATAAAGGGTATGTGGGAAAAACATTTTTTCAGTTTTTTTAGATTTTTCAGGGGACGCCTTCACCGAATCCGCGTCATGACCCGCACATCAATCTCTTTGGAATGACGAGCTCTATCTAATGCTGTTTGTTTCGGAACGATCGAACGTCATTCGAGAGAGTTTTGCCCAAAAAACATGTTTTCAGACATGCCTGCACAAAACACGTCGTGTTGCACGTCAAACTGTTCGTTTGGTCTAGAAGAAGCGTATGACGTTGTTTGAGCACGATCGCACTTCATTTCGGGGAGTTATGGCAAAAACATTTTTTCACACTTTCACCTAGCTAGGACGTCGTATAAGGGAGTTATGAGGGAAAAACATTTATTTTCAGTTTTTTCGATTGTTTCAGGGACGCCTTCACCGAATAACGTCTTGTGGACATCAAACTCTTTGGAATGACGAGCACTATCTAACGCTGTTTGTTTGAACGATCGAACGTCATTTCGAGAGTTTTGCCCGAAAAACATGTTTTCAGACATGCCTGCACAAAACACGTCGTGTTGCGTCAAACTGTTCATTTGGGTCTAGAAACCGTATGATCGTTGTTTGGTACGATGCGCTTTCATTTCAGGGTATGGCAAAAACATTTTTCACACTTTCACCTCGCTAGGACGTGTCAAGAGGAGTTATGAGGGAAAAACATTTTCAGTATTTTTAGATTTTTTCAGGGACTCCTTCACCGAATCACGTCATGTTGCACCTCAATCTCTTTGGAATGACGAGCTCTATCTAATGCTGTTTGTTTCAAAACGATCGAACGTCATTCGAGAGAGTTTTGCCCAAAAAACATGTTTTCAGACATGCCTGCACAAAACACGTCGTGTTGCACGTCAAACTGTTCGTTTGGTCTAGAAGAAGCGTATGATCGTTGTTTGAGCACAATCGCACTTCATTTCGGGGAGTTATGGCAAAAACATTTTTTCACACTTTCACCTCGCTAGGACGTCGTATAAGGGAGTTATGAGGGAAAAACATTTTTTTCAAGTTTTTTTAGATTTTTTCAGGGACGCCTTCACCGAATCACGTCATGTTGCACATCAATCTCTTTGGAATGACGTGCTATCTCTAATGCTGTTTGTTTCGGAACGATCGAACGTCATTCGAGAGAGTTTTGCCCAAAAAACATGTTTTCAGACATGCCTGCACCAAAACACGTCGTGTTGCACGTCAAACTGTTCGTTTGGTCTAGAAGAAGCGTATGATCGTTGTTTGAGCACGATCGCACTTCATTTCGGGGAGTTATGGCAAAAACATTTTTTCACACTTTCACCTCGCTAGGACGTCGTATAAGGGAGTTATGAGGGAAAAACATTTTTTTTCAGTTTTTTTAGATTTTTTCAGGGACGCCTTCACCGAATCACGTCATGTTGCACATCAATCTCTTTGGAATGACGAGCTCTATCTAATGCTGTTTGTTTCGGAACGATCGAACGTCATTCGAGAGAGTTTTGCCCAAAAAACATGTTTTCAGACATGCCTGCACAAAACACGTCGTGTTGCACGTCAAACTGTTCGTTTGGTCTAGAAGAAGCGTATGATCGTTGTTTGAGCACGATCGCACTTCATTTCGGGGAGTTATGGCAAAAACATTTTTTCACACTTTCACCTCGCTAGGACGTCGTATAAGGGAGTTATGAGGGAAAAACATTTTTTTTCAGTTTTTTTAGATTTTTTCAGGGACGCCTTCACCGAATCACGTCATGTTGCACATCAATCTCTTTGGAATGACGAGCTCTATCTAATGCTGTTTGTTTCGGAACGATCGAACGTCATTCGAGAGAGTTTTGCCCAAAAAACATGTTTTCAGACATGCCTGCACAAAACACGTCGTGTTGCACGTCAAACTGTTCGTTTGGTCTAGAAGAAGCGTATGATCGTTGTTTGAGCACGATCGCACTTCATTTCGGGGAGTTATGGCAAAAACATTTTTTCACACTTTCACCTCGCTAGGACGTCGTATAAGGGAGTTATGAGGGAAAAACATTTTTTTTCAGTTTTTTTAGATTTTTTCAGGGACGCCTTCACCGAATCACGTCATGTTGCACATCAATCTCTTTGGAATGACGAGCTCTATCTAATGCTGTTTGTTTCGGAACGATCGAACGTCATTCGAGAGAGTTTTGCCCAAAAAACATGTTTTCAGACATGCCTGCACAAAACACGTCGTGTTGCACGTCAAACTGTTCGTTTGGTCTAGAAGAAGCGTATGATCGTTGTTTGAGCACGATCGCACTTCATTTCGGGGAGTTATGGCAAAAACATTTTTTCACACTTTCACCTCGCTAGGACGTCGTATAAGGGAGTTATGAGGGAAAAACATTTTTTTCAGTTTTTTTAGATTTTTTCAGGGACGCCTTCACCGAATCACGTCATGTTGCACATCAATCTCTTTGGAATGACGAGCTCTATCAAATGCTGTTTGTTTCGGAAAAATCGAACGTCATTCGAGTTAGTTTTGCCCAAAAAACATGTATTCAGACATGCCTGCACAAAACACGTCGTGTTGCACGTCAAACTGTTCGTTTGGTCTAGAAGAAGCGTATGATCGTTGTTTGAGCACGATCGCACTTCATTTCGGGGAGTTATGGCAAAAACATTTTTTCACACTTTCACCTCGCTAGGACGTCGTATAAGGGAGTTATGAGGGAAAAACATTTTTTTCAGTTTTTTTAGATTTTTTCAGGGACGCCTTCACCGAATCACGTCATGTTGCACATCAATCTCTTTGGAATGACGAGCTCTATCTAATGCTGTTTGTTTCGGAACGATCGAACGTCATTCGAGAGAGTTTTGCCCAAAAAACATGTTTTTAGACATGCCTGCACAAAACACGTCGTGTTGCACGTCAAACTGTTCGTTTGGTCTAGAAGAAGCGTATGATCGTTGTTTGAGCACGATCGCACTTCATTTCGGGGAGTTATGGCAAAAACATTTTTTCACACTTTCACCTCGCTAGGACGTCGTATAAGGGAGTTATGAGGGAAAAACATTTTTTTTCAGTTTTTTTAGATTTTTTCAGGGCCGCCTTCACCGAATCACGTCATGTTGCACATCAATCTCTTTGGAATGACGAGCACTATCTAATGCTGTTTGTTTCGGAACGATCGAACGTCATTCGAGAGAGTTTTGCCCAAAAAACATGTTTTCAGACATGCCTGCACAAAACACGTCGTGTTGCACGTCAAACTGTTCGTTTGGTCTAGAAGAAGCGTATGATCGTTGTTTGAGCACGATCGCACTTCATTTCGGGGAGTTATGGCAAAAACATTTTTTCACACTTTCACCTCGCTAGGACGTCGTATAAGGGAGTTATGAGGGAAAAACATTTTTTTTCAGTTTTTTTAGATTTTTTCAGGGCCGCCTTCACCGAATCTCGTCATGTTGCACATCAATCTCTTTGGAATGACGAGCACTATCTAATGCTGTTTGTTTCGGAACGATCGAACGTCATTCGAGAGAGTTTTGCCAAAAAAACATGTTTTCAGATATCCATGCACAAAACACGTCGTGTTGCACCTCAAACTGTTCGTTTGGACTAGCAGAGGCGTATGATCTTTGTTTGAGCCCGATCGCACATCATTTCGGGGAGTTATAGCAAAAACATTTTTTCACACTTTCACCTCGCTAGGACGTCGTATAAGGGAGTTATGAGGGAAAACATTTTTTTTTCAGTTTTTTTAGATTTTTTCAGGGACGCCTTCACCGAATCACGTCATGTTGCACATCAATCTCTTTGGAATGACGAGCACTATCTAATGCTGTTTGTTTCGGAACGATCGAACGTCATTCGAGAGAGTTTTGCCCAAAAACATGTTTTCAGACATGCCTGCACAAAACACGTCGTGTTGCACGTCAAACTGTTCGTTTGGTCTAGAAGAAGCGTATGATCGTTGTTTGAGCACGATCGCACTTCATTTCGGGGATGTACGGCAAAAACATTTTTTCACACTTTCACCTCGCTAGGACGTCGTATAAGGGAGTTATGAGGGAAAAACATTTTTTTTCAGTTTTTTTAGATTTTTTCAGGGACGCCTTCACCGAATCACGTCATGTTGCACATCAATCTCTTTGGAATGACGAGCTCTATCTAATGCTGTTTGTTTCGGAACGATCGAACGTCATTCGAGAGAGTTTTGCCCAATAAACATGTTTTCAGATATGCCTGCACAAAACACGTCGTGTTGCACGTCAAACTGTTCGTTTGGACGAGCAGAAGCGTATTCTGTTTGTTTGAGGTCGATCGCACTTCATTTCGGGGAGTTATGTCAAAAACATTTTTTTCACACTTAGGACGTCGTATAAGGGAGTTATGACAGAAAAACATTTTTTTCAGTTTTTTTAGATTTTTTCTTGGACGCCTTCACCGAATCACGTCGTGTTGCATATCAAACCCTTTGGAATGACGAGCTCTATCTAATACTGTTTGTTTCGGAACGATCAAACGTCATTCGAGAGAGTTTTGCCCAAAAAACATGTTTTCAGACATGCCTGCACAAAACACGTCGTGTTGCACGTCAAACTGTTCGTTTGGTCTAGAAGAAGCGTATGATCGTTGTTTGAGCACGATCGCACTTCATTTCGGGGAGTTATGGCAAAAACATTTTTTCACACTTTCACCTCGCTAGGACGTCGTATAAGGGAGTTATGAGGGAAAAACATTTTTTTTCAGTTTTTTAGATTTTTTCTTGGACGCCTTCACCGAATCACGTCGTGTTGCATATCAAACCCTTTGGAATGACGAGCTCTATCTAATGCTGTTTGTTTCGGAACGATCGAACGTCATTCGAGAGAGTTTTGCCCAAAAAACATGTTTTCAGGTATGCCTGCACAAAACACGTCGTGTTGCACGTCAAACTGTTCGTTTGGACTAGCAGAAGCGTTGACAGAAAAAAAAAATTTCAGAGTTTTGAGATTTTTTCAGGGACGCTGACACTAAATTTTCAAAATTCTATATGAGACAATAGGTGTCTATGACAATAAGATTATGTGTGGAACGGAAGTGGTCCTTCTGGAAGCAAATTCGACCACTCCTTTGTGCAACGGCTGGACAAGTGGCGATATTATTATATTAGTTTGCTCGTTAAGAATCCTTTGTGATAATTGGTGTCTATTGATTTCCAGCTGTTCCAAAGCCGTCATTCTCCGACCCTTACTACAAAGATGCAAACATTTAGGCGCTGAGTCTGAAAATATAATATGTGATTCATTAATAACGTGATTAGCGAATTGTGAATGTGTTTTTTTACTATTCAATGATCTTACATGTTCCTTAGCTCGAGTAGATATACTTCTACCATTATCTATAACACTTTAGAAACACGCGAAATTATTATTAGGCTAGTAACTTTACCTATGAGTCAGGCAGATTACGACATCTACTCGAGCTAAGGAACATGTAAGATCATTCAACAGTAAAAAAACAGATTCACAATTCGCTAATCACGATATTAATGAATCACATAATATAAATTCAGACTTAGCCCCTAAATGTTTGCATCTTTGTATTAAGGGTCGGAGAATGACGGCTTTGGAACAGCTGGAAACCAATAGACACCAATTATCACAAAGGATTCTTAACGAGCAAACTAACATAATTATATCGCCACTTGTCCAGCCGTTGCACAAAGGGGTGGTCTAATTTGCTTCCAGAAGGACCACTTCCGTCCCACACATAATCTTATTGTCATAGACACCTATAACTGTAGCAAATTAAACTCTTCGGAATGACGAGCTCTATCTAATGCTGTTTGTTTCGGAACGATCGAACGTCATTCAAAAGAGTTGTGCCAAAAAAACATGTTCTCAGATATGCCTGCACAAAACACGTCGTGTTGCACGTCAAACTTTTCGTTTGGACGAGCAGAAGCGTATGATCTTTGTTTGAGGTCGATCGCACTTCATTTCGGGGATTTATGGCAAAAACATTTTTTTTACACTTTCACCTCGATAGGACGTCGTATAAGGGAGTCATGACAGAAAAACATTTGTGTTAATAACATGGTAGTTGCATATTCCCTGAAACGCAACACTCCCTGGCTGACTCATGTTTGAATTCTAGCACAAGACAATATGTACATGCTTTGTCCATAGCACGAATGAACCCTTTCTGATGAGCGGAATACTCAATATCTGGCTCGTCCTCGAATGCGAGACATATAACTAATGTAAATGCTAGAAGTTCATTGGGAATTCTCATGCTACAAAAAAGACAGATACTTGATGCCAATCAACAACAAACGAGGAGCAAGAGATTGAATGGGCATCCCCATTTTATTTATGGAAATCGAAAATATGAGGATTGTATAGTGTATTGATTGAATTGGCATTCACTTGGTAGAACTCCATTATAACACGTTAAAAAAAATTGCATTGTATTTCATTCCTACAAAATTATTTTTTATTTATTTTTATACAGTAGTATATGACGCTCACGATGTCGTGAGCCGAAGTAGCTATCAACAATATCTTAAAAAATAATTTTATAGAACTAAAATACATTGCTATTTTTTTCACCGTGTTATTGTAGTGTGTTCAAATTGAAATATCCCTCTTAAAATGAAGAAAACATAATTTTTCTTTGATACTTCCAATAGAAAGCCCAGTCTTCACCCTTTAGATTGCTTTAAAAAATACTTTTATTCAATAAAAAAATTAGTTTGATAAACTTGTATTAAATATGTTAATGAACATCATTTGTAATAATTTTTCATTTTTTTTCAAATTTTGTTACACCTTGTTTTTTGAGCTTTTATGATAAAAATCTTTAAGAAAGTCTTTAGACCACAAAGGGTTAGGTTAGGTTAGGACTGATATGATGGCTTGGACCGAGTGCTTTTATTAAATGTTGACTGCGAACCTCTAGAATACTTACACACATAGTCAAACAAGACAGTATAAAGAATTTAATATCGCTGTATGCATATTTGTTTTATTTACATTTTTTTCCTTGAGGTTCTTTAATTCCTGTCATTGTGGTCATTATCTTCTTATAAAATATCGTATTTTAGTGGCAAGAATTTTCTAACACGAAACCGCGTTTTCGTCTCCAATTATAATTTACCTCTTTATACGCCGGTTTAATTTATTTTAATAATTAACAGTATCGAAAATTCACAGATATCCAATATCAGTGCATTTTTTTCTAATGGTCAGGTAATATGAGAATGAAAGACAATATTTTAAATATATATTTGCATATTAAACTTTTTTTTAAATTAAATAACAATGTTTTTACAAAATTGGAAACATTCATTATAATCACAATTATATAAGTATTTCAAAACACATACTTCATCAAATTTATCGTATGATTGACCAGAAGGCGATAGAATGAGTATATGTAAATATTTATAGATTGCTTGAATGAAACATTATGCAAGAATCTCGGTTTTTGCAAACATGAATTATTTCTCTCTAAATCATTATATTGACACCTCTACGAAGCGTCTTGTTGATCTGAGAGTGGAGAAGTTCTTTGCCGTGAAAGTCCACATTCATGCAACTGCTTGTTGTTAAACATACGTGAAATTATTGAATACAATACAATGAAATGAAGATGTTAAATCAGTCAAAAGAAAGCAGATTCTCCACCTCTCGCTTCACATACCGAGCCACTTATGACATTGAAGAGAGAAATTTACAATAAACGCTAACAATATTCTGCCCCCTTTTCTTAGACGTGCTGCTGCTCGGCGACCATCTCTCGGGACAGACTGTGGACAACACATATGAAGTAGCTTTGAAGCGCTGAAAGACAAAGAACAATTATTATTGGGCACTCGCCACTCACACGTTGCATTTAATGATTTTTGTTTTTCTTTGGCTCGTGAATTGTTTCCAGAATTGTGTTCAACTGTCCAAACCTAAGCCTACAATAAGGACAATAATTTCCAATGAGTTTTAAAGAGTTTTGCGAGTTATAGATTAAACATTCAATACATATAATACCTTTCCTAATAACATGGGGATTCTTGTTCAAATTAAAAGGTTTTCTCTTATTAAAAATTATTGCTACTGAGGGAAAGAATGGGTCGGTGTTTTTGTGGCATCTGTAAATGTTTATTATACAAAAAAATTCTTTACTATGAATTACCTTTACTAAGAGGTGGCGAGATATTTAAAGATTGTCAAAGCTATACCTAGGACTTTTTTGTTCTATTGAAGACAATAGAAATTAAATCTTTATTAAGGTTGATCTCTGTGATATGTTGAACATTTAAAACAAACCAAATAAAAGAAAAAAAACTGCAAATAAATTTTTATGTATTATATATCATTTCAATTACAGTGAAACTTCGATTCTATGTTTTTCGTGGGACCCTAAAAAATAAACGAAAAATGCGGAAAACGAGGAATGCGGGAAAGATTAAAATATTTATTAAAAAATGCAAAATTTAAGAAAAGTCCCACCTTCCTTTAATTTTCAAAGATAGGTTACACAAAAATTGGTGAATATGAGAGGGTTTTGTGAAAGTTATATTAATTAAATCTTATTTATTGAAATATTTGAATAGTGTTTTAAATATCTTCTTGTGAAATCCTTTATTAGAGAAAATCTCAAGACATTTGGGCGAAAATTAATTTCTTTTTGTTTAAAGGTGTTAACTGTCACTTCTTGATGGAAAGGCATGATATTTTAAATAATAAAAACACATTTTTTAGTACTTATTTCCACAATATATTTTTTGATCAGGACCGGTTTCGCTCATCGCGAGCATTATCAATCACTGATCATCATCATCAGTTGATAATGCTTGCGATGAGCGAAACTGGTCCTGATCAAAGAATATATTGTGGAAATAAGTACTAAAAAAAAAAAAAAATTCTTTGTTTAATATATAAGATTTAATGTGTTCAAACACACAGATTGTATTGAATAGAAAGATTTATCTACCAAAGCCAGTCAATTAGAATAATATTTGCGACGGGACTATAATATTTAGACGTTAGAAGATCGAGGAAATCTATAAACTGAGAACGGTTAATGTGGGATTATTCAACATTGTTCTTATGGGTGTTTGACAGGACTGTAAAAAACGAACCATACAGGAAAACGTATTATGCCAGAACCGTTGATCGGGGTTCCACTGTATTGTATTTACAAGCTATACACATCTATCTGACAAGAACCATAGATGAAAGAAGTTTTAGCTAATCAAAAATTATTTGAGATCTACGAGTAGTCAAGATCTATCTTCATGACAAGTGGAGGTCAGTCATTTCAGCTACGAAGAAGTTGTTACTGATTACATTAATTTAAAAGTGATAAAAATAAGGCCGCAGTAATGTTTTTATTCTTAAGTAAACGTAAATGATCTTGTTTGGAAATATGATGTTACTCATTATGATCTTATTTTAAACATATGTTCAACTTCACTTTATTATTATAAAAAATTGTCCTTTTACGTTTTTGCCATTAGGTTTTAAAAATATTATGACATTAAAGAACCCCATATTCGATATCCACCAAAGGAGGAAAAATCATAGTCATGGTTCTGCTGGCCATATTTTGAAACGCTATCTTCTTACCGATGGCGATGAGTCCTCCTATCAAGCTGGACACTCCCTCCATGGCGTGACCGTGGACCATGAGCATGATAGACTGCACCACAATGAAGAAAAAGTACAAGATGACTCCCAAAGTGGAGACTGTAACCCAGATGCGGAGGTATTTTTGTAATCTCTGCAACAATCATAATTCAACGAGTATAATAGAAATTTATTGATTGAATTGGCGTTCACTAGGTAGAACTCCATTATAACATGGTGAAAAAAATAGCAATGTATTTTAGTTCTATAAAGCTATTTTTTTAAGATATAGCTGTTCTAAAGCCGTCATCTTGTGACCTTTATTACAAAGATGCAAACACTTAGGTGCTGAGGCTAGAAATCAATAGATATCAACAATCGCATAGGATTCTTAATGAACAAACTTATGTGTCGATCGCCATCGTCATTGCCATCGCCCTCTAAGGGGGGCTGTTTTGTTTCCGTAATACACCATTTCCGTGCCATCTGTAAACTTATTGATATAGCCGCCTTTTTAGTTTAATTTACAATTTTTAGTTTTATTGCGACCAAGAAACAAGCTAGGTCGTTAAAACAGGAGAGAAAATGTATTGCGTACCTTTTCTACACATATCTACAATATTTATAGATAAGCAAATGTTTGTTTAAACATAGTTCTAACGATGACGTGAGCCGAAATAGCTATACTATATTTTTAAAAAATAATTTTGTAAAACTAAAATACATCGCTATTTTTTTCACCGTGTTTATTAAAAGTTACCAAATGTGTAAATATCACAAGATAGAACATTTTATATAACCACCGTGTTAAGTTATTTTAATAAAATTTCTATCTTGAATAACTTGTAATGCTAATTTTTTTTCTTGTCTCCAAAAAAACTGTTGCCTGTTAGGTATTTGTTTGTATTTTTACATACTTCTTGATATATTTTTCACTTATGTTCTTATTTGTCTATAATTAATGAAAACACAATGTTTTTTACTATTGAACAATTTTACATTTTTAAGATCAAAACCAACGCAATCAAAAATCAACTGATAATGCTCACGTTGAGCGTAACCAGTCCTGATCTTTTAATATAAAATTATGGAAATAGAACTTAACATTGCATTTTTATTATTCACGTGTCACCAAGAAGTGACATCAACACCATAAAAATAATCTTATTCATTGCTGTGAATTGTATCTATCAAAAAACATTATGTTTCTCGGTGGCCCATGACCAATTTAAATTATAAATGCAACTCTTTTAAAGCTTCGAGCAAAACTTTGCCCAGTTATTGATTTGAAAAAGTCCTCACCCTTCTGACTCCGATGAGCAGCATGACAGCAATGACGGCGTGGATAACAGCTGACAGAATGAATATGATGGATGAAATCTTACTCGGGGCTACTCCATTTTTGCTGTCACCTGACACCATCACGTAGACTGATGAGATTACCATAAGAATACTTGTGATCTGAAAAGAAATGAGTATTGCCATTGCTATAGTAACCATTTTAAGTAATTATAACACTTATTGCTTTCAAAGTAAATGTTTGAATTTTCGGTGACGCATTAAACATTCCACTAGGAACAATCTAAAGACAAAAATAATGCATTAATTATTGACATTCATCATTTTGTGCCACTTTTTTGGGTCGGAAAGATGACATATAAGTAAATCTGAATTGTTACAACTTTGTACGATTCCACATGTTTTGTCACTAACAGGAATTCTCGTAATTAATAACTTTAGTATATATACGATGCTAACTGTTTATTCTACGTCAGTTCTTTTGCATTCGTGTGATAGAATGCCTGAAGATGCCGATGAGCGAAACCAGGGTTGTTAGTGACAAAACATGTGGAATCGTACAAATTTGTAACAATCAAAGTTTGGTATTGAAATTCCATCAAGCATCTTCAGTCGATATCATAAATTATTTAAGCAAATTATAGACTTTTTGAGAAATACATATAGTCATGTGAAGTGAAAAACAATGAATTTGTGGTTTGGTTTATTAACATAATATTTAACACACGTAGCTGATCACTTGAAAATTATCAGAAGCAGAGCGAAACTTAATTGAAATGTATTTGTATGTAACAAAAAATACATGGCATATACGATACCGGTCTGTCTGTCACAAGTAATCCTCCCGAACAATTAACAGAGGTAACCAGCCACATAAAAATTTACAAATAGTCTGGCTGCGAATTCTACGCCATATATGGTATTTTATTAAATTTTAATTGTTGTAAAATTTGAATTGTTATTAAATTTATTTTATACTTCTTTTCCATATATAGTTTGTATAGAAATTTTGTGGAATATTTTTGTGATTTAAAGGGAGTATACAGATAAACATTGACCATTACTTTTAACTTCCTTTTGAGAATATTTTCTGAATATCTATTATATTATTATATTCTTTGCAGATTGGGGGAGTCGGTCGTAAGTTTGATGAAAATTATTTCTGGCACGCTCTCCAGTTTTTCATTTTACACTCGATGATTGATCCAAATTCTCAGAATGCCTTCTTCATTTTTGTAATATAATTTTGTTGTAACTTCACATTCATTCAATAATGAGGACCGGTCGGTTTTGCCGTTTCGATTTGGTCCGCTTTTGTTCATGTCTATTACAGTGCAATAAATTCACTCACACGTATGTATTTTGTGAAAACATGCATGTTGCAGTTACTTGAGCTATAGTATATAGTGTCATTTTCAACATACAATGTGGACTTGCACCAAATTATCATTTGGAATTTATAATTACTGAGCAAATAATTTTTCATTGAAAAATATTCAATTTGACATTCACAGCGAACTTGTGCAACAGCCCTACGCGGTGTACAATCTTAAGCCCATCGGAGATGACATCGATTGACATCTCAAGTTGGTAGGAAAAAGACCTGGATCTAGTCATCGTGCAGACATCCATAAATCTGACTATTCTATCGCTAAATATCAATCGAGAGGAATGCTCACTGCCCAAATCGGTTTCACCTCATATGAGGTTAAAACTCCTAAATTTCATGAAGAAGTTAACGGCTGGAACCACTATCAGCTTCTATAGTAAAAATATACTCACAAGGTCCAACCATCCTATGATGATGGAGCCGGTCTCCAACGTGCATCCGCAGCAACATTGCTTCAATTGGGGAATTTTCATGTTTGTGGATTACTTAACCAAATTTAGGTGACAATCGACAAATCAATCCTGAAAGCATAAAAAAGAATCATATTATTATGAAGTTCAAGTAATTTTGTAAAATACCAAACCGCATGGTGACTATTTCTTAATTAAATTGGCATTCACTTGGTAGAACTTCATTAAAACACGCACAAAAATTTTATAGAACTAAAATACATTGCTATTTTTTTCTCACCGTGTTCTTTCTATTTCCATTCTGTGAGACAAACACGAAAAACATGATTATACTAATTATTAAAAATTAAAAGATATGGTGCTTAAATTTTTTTTTTTACAAGTGTTAAACACGTTTACTTAATTGTTACAATAAATTTTATTATCAAGTTCTTGGATGCAACATACACCCAGTTCTTTTTTTATGAGATTTTTTTACTTTTACTCATGCGATTCACTCGTTACTTCCATACGTGGATTCAAAAATACCTCAATCGTAAACTAAATCTACCTTCTCACAAAAATAAAGAAATGTGATGGATTGTATACGCCATAATGGGATTTAATCAGTGTCATCAGAAACCTATGAATATTAAATCAACCATGCTGAGAAATCATGAATTATATCCTCCAAGTCACGTCGGCTTTATTTTGCTACGGTTTTGCACTACTGATATGTATACAAATAGTCCTCGACTTACGACGGTATGTTTTATAAGAAGACTACTACTGCTTCTTCTTCTTCCACTGCTGATGATGAATGAGCCAATGGATTGTACGTATCTCGGTCGTATGTCGAGGATAACCTGTATATAATTTTTCACTGAGTGTATATAGTCATTATAAGTCAGGCAGGTACAATATTTGTAGTTTTTATGAGTCACATTATTAGCTCCGGTCAAAAGTCGGAAGTTGTGGTATAGCCTGCACTAAAAGTAGGCTAGCCAAAGATAACCGGCCGATTACTGGGGAAAAAAATAAGCACGGTGGTTAATCAATAATTAACCACCGCATCAAAAATAAGTATTATTTCATAAGCCATGTCCATTCCGAATATGTAACATTTTAAATTCGAATGGATCATTTCAACGCTTGGTTTTTATGAGAAATGGTATTTTGTCACCTTTCTTTTAGAGATTAACCACTTCAGTACCGCGAAATTTTAAGCTAGGTGACATTCATATACCGCGAGTTTTCTTTTATCTTTAAAAAAAAAACTAATCGAATTTATGAATAATACTATTGTTTTATTTATAAATTGACATATATTGTTTGAATTTATAATATCAAAGTGTCGAAATTTCAACTTTTGTTTTTTTTAAGGGTTGTCACTAACATTAATAATATTTTATAAATCATTAATTGTTAGTAAATATTAGTTTGAATAATTGAAATTGAATAATAGGGACAGGATATTGACAACTGAAATAATTGTGTGTGAAAAAAGAAAAGTTCAGGGCTGTCACAAGCTAGCACAAGCAAGAGTTCAGGTATTAATTCAAAACAAAAGACCCAAATGGTGAAAGTTGGCGAAGGGATACATTTAGACTTGCATTATTTCGCTTCACAATTATTTACACTTCATAATTATTCACGCTTTAATTGTATGGATTACACCAAAAGTGGCACCCCTGGCAACCTCTCTACATCAACTTCTATTGAATTTGATTTTTCGGTAATATTTATTAACAGGAATGACTCATTTTTTTCCATGATAATAGATAGATGTCGCTAGGAATATGTGAAAAAATAACACTATATTTACAATTGGAGTATTTTATACGTATTTTTAAATATATGTGGACATATATGTCCCTACGGCAGGGATTACCAACTTTTTTGTATTCTAGAGCGCATTCTAAAATATCGGTAGGGTGGCGGGCACCACTTGTTTTTTCTTAGGATATTTATAATTGAACATGAGTAATAGATAAAAAAAGACTCATACATAAAATATCTCAAACATATGAACCAATATAATAAACCTAGGTTCTCAAAAAATTTAAAACTCAAACAAACAAATAAAAATAATTTACATTTTTAATTAGTGTTGATAAAAAAATTCTGTCACGATCGAATAGTTGCGAGCACACACGAATCTTTCCGCGGGCCCTGGGTTGGGAATCCCTGCCCTACGGTATTCGTGTCGTCCCCGCTTAGAGGGCACATATGTCTTCGCGGTATTGAAACGGTTAAGGATAAGTAGAAAAAGTGTTGAAAAACCCATTTTCAAAAATTTTAACCGCCACCAAATATATAGGACTATTGTTCAAGAGCGTTGTTGACTGATATGCTACAGGGTCACCAATACAGTTTTCTCTGTTTTAATGTAATTAATACAATATGTATGACGATATAACGTACAAGCTGCAATAAAAGCTGCAAAAATTAAGCAAACATTTATTTTAAGTAATATTGTATTTTTTAGACTATGGTGAGAAAAGACTCCCGCTGGTTGTTATTTCATGATATTTTGTCACTTGATAATGACCTCATCCAAGCTGATCGGATAGAGGCACGTAAATGCTGCAATAAAACATAGTAAATGGCTATCGTCATCTTCACAGTTGGCAGTGTGATATGAAAACGAAACAGAACATCGCGTTTTAATCCAAGGACGTTGCGCATTCTCGCTTCTCGCCTACTGGTAGTGGCAAATCCAAACAGTCCTCTCTTGTACTGACTGAGTCCAGAACAGGGACTCCAACTCGGATATCTGGATATCCGCGATCCGGATATATCCGGCTCTTTTTAACTATTCGATATACGGATGTTTGGGGAAATATCCGGATAGTATGCGTTATAATTTTACGATACTCAAATAAATATGAGGCCATTTCTTTAGCACAAAGTATTATTAAGAGAATTCACCCAAATTTGTTATCTAGTAATGATGAAATCTCTCAGGACTCTGATGTAAAAATAACACCTCTCTCTTTTCTACTTCCTTATTGCAACATGAAATCCGTAGTTCTATTTTAGCTCTCGCGAAAACTGACAGCAATACAAATAATCTGAAAAAAAAAGATTTTCAATACTTAGATCAATTTTAAAAAGGACTGAAAAGTTAGACAGTGATTATCAACAGCAGGACCAATTAAAACTAAATTACGATCAACTTTAAAATATGATACATTTAATGTTCGCTTATTTTTAAAATCTGAATATATTACTTATATTACAAATGAACTCGTTTTTAATGTATTATTTTAGTACATAAATTTATATATGTAGTAATGTTTTGTTATTTTCATACTTACTGAAACTATCCGGATATATCCGGATAGTTTCAGTTTTACTATTCGATATCCGGATAGTTGAAAATGACGAATACAGTGGAACCTCGATCAACCGTTCTCGCATACGTTTTCCCGGCTGGAACGCTTATTTTTGATAGTCCCGTCAAACTCCCATAAGAACAATGTTAAATAATCCCACATTGACCGTTTTCCGATTCCCCGATTCCTTGATTTCCTCGATAAACCGTCTAAATATTTTGGTCCCGTCACAAATATTATCCCGATTGACCGTTTTTATTGCATATTTCTCCGTATCTCGGCAAGCAAGTTTGACACAGCCGAGTGCAGGTGTTATGTCTAGACACGTTGGAATCCGCTGTACATGTTAGACGTAACGCATTAGACGCATGTGCTATTTTTTGGGTTGAAATCCATCACACGCGTATTATTGTTTATGATGCAAATGTAGAGTTGTTTAAAATTAATGTTAATACTGATTCCTGTACATAGAAACTTTTAGTCACATGTTTAGTAATAAGTCTTTGTTCCGATTAAAGTGCCAAATAACAAAGAAGCAAACTAACATACAGAATTTTTTTATTAACTAAATTTTATATACAGTATGTACAAGTAACTAATAAATAAATGTTTTTTACCATTTTACTTGTTTATTATTATTTGAAGCTTTCCTGCTTTCCGCATTCACCGTTTCCCGCAATTACCGTTATTTTTCAGGGTCCCTTGGAAAACGTAAAATCGAGGTTTCATTGTAATTGGAATCCCTAGTCCAGACTCACATTATGCGCGTCTGGACTCGCCATTAGAGGCTCTTTGAATGGGCAACAGAAATACGCGTGGACCGGTCACGGCTGACAGACAATTCAGACTTAAGCACATGTGCAGAATTTAAACACCAACAAATTATTTCTGACAAAATTCGTTTTAACAAAACGTCAATAAATTACATTTCATATTTCTCATTTTCTACGCATATCGCATAATCGTTTTAGATAGCAATGCAAATGTATTAATTACTAGCGAGTACCTGGCATGCGTCGCAATGCCGTTCAAACAAAGCTAACTACTAATGCCGATACAATCGATGTTCGCAAAATGTCAATAAAGATTTATAACCTCAAAATGTGACAAGTTTTACAAAGGCGGTACCTTTTTAAATACCAATAGGTATTGATTAGATTCAAAGTAATCGAATTTGATGAATACTTTTTAAAAAGTTTTCATTTACTTTATTCCAAAGTCGAATTTAGTTGATGAACAATTGACAGCGTACAAAATGTCATTTTCAAAGTGTGACACGGTTGATACTTTGTAAGAGGTTTTATAATGGTTAAGAAACCTTTTCGGATGTGTTTTATTGTGGTTGTGCTAATCCAGAAACCTTCGCGAGAGTGGAAAGACGACATTTCGAAAGTTTTGTGTAAAAGCCAAAATGAAATGTATTTTAACCCTTTAAACGCCACCATTTTCAACCATCAATTTTTTAATGAAAATGCCACGTAACATTCCTGGAAAATCATTTTATACTCAAGTTATTATTGATTTTCGACGACGACATTAACTCAACTTCAAATAATACGAAAACGGTTCAACATATAGACATTCTAACAATCACATTGCCTCAAAAATGGTATTTCTGCATTAGATTGCATTTAAAAATATTGATTTAAGTCATAAATAAAGTTGTAGTCGCGTTTACGTGCCTGCACGCTGATAAGTCTGGCTGGTTAATTACATTGAAATGAATGTAATTCACGTGAACCATTGAATTGGTATACTTGATAAAAATTAACTCGTTTGTTTTCATAAGTCTCGTCTTGTCTTAATTTGTATTGTATCAGTTGATAATGCTCGCGAAATCTTTCCTGGTCTTAACAATATAAAATTGTAGAGATAATACCAAACATTATTTTTTTTATTTTTACAATAGGAACAAACGGAAGATGTCGCTCGCACCCACGCTAGTATGAATGCGCACGGTGGCGCCAATCCGCAAAATAAAAGCGTTTTTTAGTTAACAGAAGTTGATTTCCTCAAGACAACTGCGTTTGCTCTCGTTTCAATTTAAGATGAATATTTCCAACGATTTTTAAAAATGTACTGTATTTTGACAATACAATAATTCTAAATCTTGCTTTTTTGACAACATGGCATCGTAGAACTGTACTGAAACAGACTTGAGAGAGATATTTCACATAGAAATATTATATGTACTAACCGATGTGAGCTTAGTCTTTATACAGTGCAAATTAAAATATTTTAGTATGTTTATTCAATTAAAAAAAAATAATGCTCAAATGTTGTGTTACTTTATCTGACCAACTTTTATATGTATTTATAAAGCACGAATTTCGCTCATATCAACCGATACAATGAAAAATAAAACATGGACATATAAAGAAAATATTTTTTTGTAGAAACAAAAATAATACAAAATAAAGAATGGACACCGAAGGAATCTGAAAGTCACAGCATTGAAAAATGGATTAAGATCAATGATTATTGGTGTATTTTACATGGTTACAATTTAAGGATGTAGTTAATGATATTTTTTTGTTTGGATTCTATTAAATTTAAATCACGTGATATAAGCACTGACAATTTCAATAAAATTCAATATCATTTTCTTTTTCCTGTTCACGAGTACCGCACGACGTTCTGTGCAAACCACAAGATCTGATATCGGGGAATGCGTTTTATACAGAATAGAATTATTTTTGTTAGTTCTAATATTGATGCAACTGTGAATAAAACGTGCATAAAAAAGTACTGAAATGACGAGTGCAATTCGAATTGTTATCAGTATGAATTTTTAGTTTTTCCGCTGATATTTTGTTTTTTACGAATGATTAAATAATCAAAAAGCCGTAGTTTTTCGACTTCTGATGCCAGAGTTAGAATTTGGCTAAATTCGGTTTCAATATCGGTTTATAAAAATATTGAATTTTAACAATGAAATTGAATAATGATCAGGAATTTGTAGGTCGTGTCTTATGTCGATTTATTGGAAATTATCGAGCGTTCCGTTTCGTAAAATTTTCCATATCGATCCACGCCTGCCGTACATTAACATAAATATAAAGCATCACGTTAACCTTCCGACTGCTCAAGTCTCAAGCGTCTGAAACGTTGTTAATCAAAAAAGTAGGAGAGTTAACGGTGTCAAAACGTTTGTAAATACATTTCTTTTGTAATAATTTATAGCCTGTATTACTTCGATCAGTACTAACACCTGTAAATTAATTACCAATATCGAGTAAGTGTGTTTCAATACCAATTTTGAATCGATTGAAACTTATCCACTCGATCTAAGGAATCATTCAATCATTCAACAGTAAAAAAAAACAGATTCACAATTTGCTAATCACGTTATAAAGGAATCACATAATATAAATTCAAACTCAGCGCAAGTAGTTGCATCTTTGTAATAAAGGTCGCAGGAGACGGCTTTAGAACAGCTGGAAATCAATAGACATCAATTATCTCAAAGAATTCTTAACGAACTAATATATGTCGATCGCTATTGCTTTACCCTCTACGGGGGGCTGTTTTGTTTCCGTAATAGACCATTTCCGTGCCATATGTAAACTTATTGATATAGCCGCGGTTTTAGTTTCATTTACAATTTTTAGTTTTATTGCGAGCAAGAAACAAGCTAGGTCGTTAAAACGGACGAGAAGATGTATTGTGTACCCTTCCTACGCAGCTATATATACATAAGCAAATGTTCGTTTAAGCATAGTTCTGACGATGGTGAGCCGAAATAGCGATCAACTATATTTTTGAAAAAAATATTTTGTAGAACCAAAATACATTGCTATTTTTTCACCGTGTCTTATAAAGACTATAATTCGATGATGTTGTCAAGTTCGCATAAACTAATTTACAAGTTTAGTTGTGCGGGCGTTGTTTTATTTTATCTCTCTTTCTCGTAAACTTCTTTCGGATTAGTAAATGTGTTTTTCGTATGCGATGGATGGGATTGGCGAACGAGCGGCGTTCGGATAGCTTTGATTACGTAATGTTTATTTTTGAATACTGAGCCATATTCTAGTTTGTAGCTCAATGTCACAACCAGGGCTGTCGACTTCGGTCCGCGGAAGCGTGTCGGGTGACGGAAAAGTAATAACCTATTGTAAGGAATTCGATTCTCGTCTGCAATAATGTAAACATACAAATGACGCCTATCAAATATTAAAATACATAAATATTATATCTAAAACCGATGCATTATTCCACATGTTTTATCACTAAAGACCCGGGTTTCGCCTTTCGGCATCTTCAGTCAGTTCTTCAGTGTCAGTTCTGTTGCATCCGTGTGATAGAATTCCTGAAGATGCCGAAAGGCGAAACCCGGGTCGTTAGTAGCAAAACATGTGGAATCGTACAAAGTTGTAACAATTCAAATTTGCTATCTATCTTAGGTACAACAATTAATAATTTTTGACATAACGAATAATATCCACATACGTTAAATATTCAATGATTTGAATAAGATTATATTAATGTCAAATTTTATTTTTCTTTTCGTCATTGGTGACGTTATAAATTACCGATGTCACCTTTTATAATGTCTAAGGAGTAAATTTAAAATTGTGTTTTATTTTTTAAATATAACGCCTTTTCACCAAGAATTGACAATACGTTAAACGATTTAACTTTCTCCCCGCAGAAATATATTCAATCAGGGAATATTTCAATAATTAATGCCAGTATTAACCAAGTGGTGATTATGAGTAAAAACCGGGCTATATTTAATTGTAAAAAAAAACGTCTAGTATTATCGAGTTTTGATATCGACACATTTCAATCAGACGTCCCAACAGTTGAACCTTTATCATTTTTTATCTATCAACAAATATTTTCTCCTGAAAATCTTTTAATATTGACGTATGTGATTGTATAAATCTATGCAATGTAATGTAATAAATATATACATGGATAATATCTCATCTTTCCTTCAATTCCACGCTGACCAAAAAAAATCACTCTTCAAGCATAATAAGATATTGCAATCAATACCAACTCCTCAAAAATTGCATCGAGGAGAACACAAGAACCAATTTATATGTAAATATTTGCATTTAAATAATATTTAAAAATGATGGCTGATATCCAGCGATAAAACGATTAAAACGGTAACGCAATTGAAATCGAAAAAATACTCAAATATTTAAATATTTTTTTACTTTATGTGCGTTGATTAGATTTTTTCACAATCCATTCGGAAGCAATCCTTTACAGCAACGGTTGTCAACCTTTTTGGATTCACGGACCACTAGAGCGATTAAAATGTCAAAACTTTGATCCGGCGGACCACTAAATGGATTTTTGTATTAAATATAATATTTGAATAAAAGTGAATAAAACGAAATAAAAGCATTAAGAATGCAGCTAGTTGATAAAATAAAACAATTAATTATAATTAAATTAGAAAACTTTATTAATTTTTAATGTGATGGTAGTTCTTGGACATTTGAAATAATAAAATTTATATTTGTCTCCAATAATGTAACTGCAAGACGAAGAACTGAATGGATTTGAAGTCGAGATCGATACCGTGTTTTGATTGCTGTGACAGATGAAAACACCTTTTCGCATAAATATGTGTGGAGTTTTCGTGACAACTGAAGTGTGACATCATGTAACCCTCTCGTATGTAGTAGAAAAAGGCCGAGAAGAATATAAAACAAGATGAGAGACTGAGACAGAACTTGCAATGCATCAAGAAAATTATGTATGTGTTACGAGATTCAGTTGATTTTTTTCTGGTGATAGGATTAAAAATTGAAATAATGTCAGATTTCTCTAAGGACCACCAAAATTTCCTCGCGGACCACCAGTTGCTGACCGCTGCTTTAGAGCAAAGATGGTAAAAATAAAAACAATATCACCGGCTCGGCTTACTTCCAAAATTTGAAAGGATTAAAACAACTTTTAGCTCACACGTAATTCATTCAAATTCATCTGTGATGTCATCGGTTCATTTTTAAGGCATGGTAATTAGGCAGCCAAATGTTTCTATTAAAATGAAACACATTTATTTAACCGTTAATCAATCGGCCATTCCCATATTACCTTCAATGTTCAAATCGTTGTTGCATTTATTTACATAGTCAGATTCACAAAATATAGTTTCTCAACGGAGCACCATCCACGTTCAATAGAAACTGGATGTTATTCAGCTTGGACTGAGAAAAGAATTAGTATCCGATTAGTGTCAGACGAAAATTGTAGACAACTATGCATGGAACAAAAATTCATGATTCAATTTCAAAAATACTTAATGAAATTTTACTTACGGAAATTTAATCTCTCGGAGAACGCAACCGAATAGATTGCTTATTCTGATCATTTTATCAGCTTTAGTATATTTTGGATACAGTTTTAATAATCCCGAGAAACAAATTGTGAAATCTCGATTGGAATAAGGATCTATAACGGATACTCTAGTTGGGCATGGCACATTCGATAAACCCACGAAACACACTATTAACAAATGTATGCCGATTCCACCAATTATGGGGCATTACTAAGAACATTTTTTTATTAAATTAAATATCACCTTAACTATCGAGATGGATGATTGGAATGTGTCGATAGCTGTCATATAATATTATAAGAAACCTTACAGTTTCAAAACTTTCGTGTAGGATCTATATATATCCTGATTTGTCATAATTATATCTGTAATTTTGGTTAACACAAACTCGTTTGTTATCTTTTTAATATTTAGCGTGAGAATATGAACTATATACTTTATAGAATATAGATTTATTACAAACTACAATATTGATAATCAAAATATTATAAGAAACAGTCGATTTAAAAGCTACATTTTCCTTATGGAAAATCAATACTGAATCAAACGTATCGTAAAACTGTCAGGGATGGATACACCCTTATTGCAAGAAACTAGGGAGCCGAAAAACTATATATTTGATTAATATTCTGGTTAGTTGATTTGCTTTTTATTAGTGAGGCAAGATAATGATTGACCAAATTTAAAATATTTAGAAGCAACTTAAAACACCAAAGCGACGCCTTATATGGAAATCGAATATCGTTTGTCGCCTATTAAAATACTGGCTTTTTGCAATTTATATATTTGACTGTCACTGTGTGGCTCTGAAAGAATTAAAAGTCAGCGTTCTTTATAACACCGAGTCAAATATTATTTCCATCGAAATTAATTAATCATTCGTCATGTAAAATTTGTTTTATTAACTTCATTGAAATATATTCACTCAATAACAGGCATAATATTATCCAAATTTCATTGTACCTATTTTAATTTTACAACGGTGACCTGTTGACATCCAAAACATTTGAGTTGCATTGTATATTATTATTTAACACGACACGTGTACAGATAAACATGGAACACACTTGGCGCGAACTATATCACCACACGAGTATTGGTCTAGCAATTTCAACATGTTTAACAGTATATTCTTGACGTTTAAATACAATTTAGAATTCTCAAAACAAAACATAACTTACCGCTTTTAAAGAAACCGCAAAATCAGCAGAAGACACCTCCGGCGCGAACGTTAGAATTGTTGTGAACAAAATCCATAACATCAATTCAGCGACCGCGAAACGAAAATTCATATAGTGAACAGTGGTATCCAAGGTGTCGACCGCAGTCCTGGTGATTATAAACGACTCAAAGCGAACGGATATTTTAAACAAATTTTTAGTACTTTTTTCCACAACATATTTTATGATCAGACCCGTTTTCGTTCATCGCGAGCGCTATGATTATGAAGATCATGCCTTTTCATCAACTTAAAAGCGAACAGGAATTATCGTTCGAATGTTCGTTGAAAAGATACATTGCTCACTAAAACAACGATGGTAAAAAAATATGAATACTAAATAATTAAATTTAATTTGATATTTTTCAAAGCTTTTTTTTATCTTGATGAAAAGCAACATTAAAAAAAAGTCGTGTCATCAAACAAAACAGCCACGGCAAACATGGTTTTGGCATTATTTTTTATATATAATATAAAGCGACAATCTTAGGCAGCGTTCGGGGAGCTTTTTGACCATTACCCCAAATATTTTTGCGTAAGTCGATAGCACCCTCTCATTTTGAAAAGGAGACAATCAATGAAATTTTAAATAAAACATTTTTATTGAATTAATTTGTACGGGAAATAACAATTCCTTCTAACCCCCAAAAAAATCATTTTTATCCCATTTGGGGGAATTTAGTTACCCGACCGCTGATATAAGGCAACATAACATAACTCATCAGGAAACTGTTATATCAACCTATTCGTAGCGACATAAATATTTAAAATATATTGATTGAATTGAATAAGACGGTGAAAAAACAGCAGGGTATTTTAGTTCTACATTTTTTTTATATGTTAGCTATTTCGGCTCACGCCATCGTCAGAACTATGCTTAAACGAAAATTTGCTTATCAAATATAAGGTACACAATACATCTTTTCTCCTGTTTTAACGACCTAGCTTATTTCTTGCTAGCAATAAAACCAAAAAATTTCAAAAATTGTAAATAATAACCGTGCAATATGTAAGCTTATTGACATAGCCATCTTTTTAGTTTCATTTACAAATTTTGAATTTTTTTAGCTGTTGCAAAGCAAATGTTCGTTTAAGCATAATTCTGACGATGGAGTGAGCCGAAATAGCTATCAACTATATCTTTGAAAAAAAAATGTAGAACCTAAAATACATTGATATTTTTTCACCGTGACATGTAAAATATATTGCAAAAATTTATCACTTTTTATCATATACGGTATCGTAGGACCACAATCGTAATTTGATGGACAGTTCGTCCCCGGTTTAAAGCTTTTCGACCTCTGGTAAAAATGCTACTGTTCGTCTGTTCGTTGTTCTTTGGGAACCGCCAGACCGGCACCCGTGTGAAGGCGGGGAGGGGGAATAGATATCGGAGTGGGTGGGAGTGCAGACTGTAGCCGAGCGCCTCTTTCCTCTTATGCCTTATCTGCTGGCGGGCTGTTCTTACATTATAATCTTATCATCATCAGACGTCGGCGATAATAAGTCTTCGTAGAAATTAATGAATTAAATTGGCAAGGTAGATTTTAGTTTACATATACATTTAGAATATATAAATTCGAAACGTTGTCTCTTTCATGCGGTTCTAATTACCTGTTGCACATTGCTAGCAAATATGGGGATTTTTTGACGGCATATAATTTTATGAAAACTATCACAGGCAATTGTGTTAATTATTATTAGTTTAATATTGTTAAATTTGTGTTAGCTGTAATTTACTGCTTGCCTTGGGATAAGTGTTTTCCTGTAATAATTAACTTTAGTATATATACTAAGCTAACTGTTTATGTTACGTCAGTTCTGTTGCATCCATGTGATAGAACGCCTGAAGATGCCGAAAGGCGAAACCCGAGTTAGTGAAAAAACATGTGGAATCGTACAAAGTTATAACAATTGAAATTTGAAATGAATGTTTGTCTGTTTGTCCCGTATGCGTTATTTTACCGTTCACCCGATTGCAGTGAAACTTCGCACGCCCGCAAAAGTTTGTAAATTAGTGCAATAATTTTACATAGACCGGTTTTGCTCACCTCAAACTCACATTATCTGTGTCATCCCATTGCGATAAAAAAATGAATGGTTTTGCACACGCTAGTGATTAATTCAACCATAAGATCAGGAGCGACTTCGCTCATCACGAGCACTATCAACTGATACACTAAGCTATGTTGACATGCTTCTAATATACACAACTTAATGCGGCCTGCTCATGCGTCGGAATACCTCATGATTTTTTGACACAAAAAACATCGTTTTTCCAAAATTATTTCAACGAACAGAATGAAAACTCTTTGAGTGGCATTATAACGCACGCCGAGTACTCACTAGTTATTTAATAACATAGCTGAATGTATATGTAAGCATATTGAATGCAAAAAACTTCATCTACCTGCTTATGATTGAAAAATTTGCACCATTTTTGAATAATCTTAATAAAAAAATATTTTTAAAACATAGCTACCCGATTTATTTATGTTCTGAATTTTCAGAGAAACCAGTTTTTTAAAATAGTAAATGAATAAAGAATATTTATTGATCTCAAACAGGACACATTTTCGAAAACTTTATTGAAACATTCATATCTTAAACGAATTTATCTATATATATAAAAAAACTTAATTTAAAAGAAATGTTTTTATCTTTTCATATACAACACAACCACCGAATGTCACTGATCCCTTCATATGATTAAGCAGGGAAATGTTTAAATATAATGTTTTTTCACCAGGAAAGTTATAAGCAGAAGAATCGACACTCAACAAAATATCGATTCTATCATTTATTGAAAATGTATTGTTGAAAATTTATAGCGTAATATAATTTAAATACCCAATGCATCAAAAAAACGATGTTGAAATAGTCTTGTATTTATCGTTCCTTGATTTATCGATTTCTTCAATCTATCGTTTAAATATTTTGGTTTCACAACAAATACTGTCGCTTTTGGCCGATATTGTTGATTTTTAGTGCTATTTAATTAATGAAGTAAACTAGTTCAAAAAATTTAATCCTAAGTAACTCTAAAAACTAAATAATGATCTATTTTTAATGACGAATAAAATCAAATTGAAAGTTCACAAAGAGCTCAAAAATAAAAACAAAACATTCGTTAGCAAAAATAACGAAAAAGTATATTTCACAATTAAATAATAGGCATTGCGAAGGTAAATCACGGCGAAAGAAATTTTCTGTCAAAGACATGCAAATAAATTCTGTAAATATCCAAATTATACTTGAAAAAATATTTGTGTATTTCTAATTTATAGCATAATAATCACGACTTATATTGAAATCAAACGAGAAGTTTGCACTCGAATGAATCACGCGAACTATACCGCTGATAATTTTTTATCGCTTTATCAACATTTCGGTGTCGGAATAGCTCTTTTGGGCAAATGATCCCAAAATGAGACAACGCATTATAATCGCTAAGAAATTATTATTTACCCAGTTAAAGGTGGAACAGGTAACGACACGAAAATAAATTAGCATTACAAGTAATTTTACATTGAAATTTTAATATAATAACGTAACACGGTGATAATATAAAATTTTCTATTGTGTGATATTTACACATTTGATAACTTTTAATTAAACCAATATTATAACAGTACCTTGATTGGTAGATAAGTGAAAAATCGCATTTCACAGTCAAGTTATATTCCCACTAAATGTTGAATCTGCCTACATTTTCACAAGTTGTGTCACTCACGACTCACGACAATTGACACACAGTATACAGTTTCATACAAGAAGAAATACACAGGAAAATATAAAGGCCTATGAGCTAAATATATATTTGTAATATTTTTATTAACTAGTGATTCAATTTTGGAAATAATCTTATAAATAATACATCCCAATGACTTGTGATTAGTAACTTCTCAATCATATTCAAACACCACATTTTATTATATGCCAGTTTTGAAAAAGGAGTTAAAAACCGATTCACAAGCAGTCCTTATTATCTTAGCTCAAAAATATTTAGAAATTTTGATAGACATTTAGATAGCAATAAATAAAAGAAAATTTTCGCACATTTAATTTAATTCTAAAAAGTATAAAACTTTCTTATATAATATGTACACGTTAGGTGATAGAGATTTAATGGGTATTGCCCATTTTATTATACACTATAAAAATTACGCTCGGCCGAAATTCGATAAGGTCTGTGGTCCATTGCCTTCGGAGTATTCAATCTTCAAACTGTTCACCACCAATATGAAGTAGATTCTTAGAGCTGAAACACGTTTTTCAAGACATAATTATAAGTCAGCTTTTCAACATTCTACTGAATGGATTACTAATATTTGCATCATTATATATTATATATACAAACAGGAAGATCGTTTAATACTAGATTTAAGGAGCATTTAGCTTGTGCCAAAAAAGGTGATGATATTTCTACTTTTGGAAACCATTTGTTTCAAAATAAACATTCATGTGATATTACAAAAAACTATAAAATCTTACATTTAAATAACAAATCACTGAAATTAGCTAAACAAGAAATCCTTGAAATTAATTGATACAAATTTTTGCCTAATTCTAATATTATAAATGAACCTACTACTTTTGCGTCGTCACCATTGTTATACACATTAAATTAGATATATACATATTGATTTCTTTTGAAAAATGATATTGCCTCCTATTTTCTTTATTTATTTTCTTTATTAGCAGTTTCACTGTGGATTGCACATCTCTGTAGCAACTTGAAATAGATTGACGATAGCTCATCTTGGACATTAGCGCTATTGTTACTGAAGATGAGTTAATCCAATAAGACAACCAAAGCTCAAAATAAATAAAATACTTCAGCGAATATAGCCGATATACTAATGAATAACCCTTATATAGTGAGAAACGATCATACACCTGGCTTTACCGCACAGATACTGATTAAAATTGTATGGTATATGATTGTGTTTCAGCACATGTATTATTTATACTAAATGGAATCTAATGCTAACAATGATATCGAATCGAAGAGTTCTTAATCTTTTCCAATTTTATGATACATGCGTACAATAAAATGGAGTACAAACCTATCTACTATGCATGAATGTAGATAATAAATACTGGTGACGTGTAGTTTATAATAGACGTAAAATAGTTAAGAAAGCTACGAAGGATGTAATTTTGTTACCTATGAACAGCAAGGCGATAATTATGTAAACGACACCTCCGCCAACTGCCCCGACCATCGCATATCCCCAGACGTTCATCACTCCGACGATAAAAGTGAAAAAAAGGTTTACTACTGAAAAAATCATCCAGGGTACGAAAAAACTTCCTCTCTCCTGAAAAAAATGTATATAATGCGCATAATATTACTTCACATCAGTCAAATAAAAGTCTATGTCATCTTTTTTCGACGCTGGAAAAATATCATTTTTTTTTATTTCAATTACACTTTTTTGCATCAATAATTTAATGTTTTTCCTGGCTAAAAATATAAAACCAATATGGGTCTTTCATTCAGTATCAAGTATAGCTATTTTCAATGCATTTTATTTAATAATTTGGAGTGTACAGTCATCCCTCGCTTAACACGGAAGATAGGTTCTGCTAGATCGCCGTGCTAAGCGAAATCGTGTTAAGCGAGACTAAAGAATGTATGAAATAGAGGAGATAGGTTTTTTTATGGATATTAAGAAAAAACAGGTAGGTGGAACTTATGAAAATTTATTGATATAAAATGATACGGATAAAATATATTATTCAGTTCAGACTTCATTTTTTTTCAATATCAGTCGTACTCTGTCCATCTTTAAGTTGATCCAAATTTTGTATTTTTGTCCCCAGAGAAATTATTTTTCTACTAAATTTCGGTTTTGATATTATTAATTGTAAATGTCTTTATATTATTTAAACTTCATTATACAAATAACAAAAATATTTATTAGAAATAAGAAAAATATACCTTGAATAGTTGTGAAATTATAAACAGTAATTGTTTTATCAGCTGTCAGGATTCAACGCGAGAATGAATGTCTGATGTTGTCTATATATTTCAGGTACTATTTGATGTTTGAAATGCGCAGTTTTATTCCCTATTATATTGTTATTCTTAGAATTTCGCACAGTTGTGTGCACATCTACGAAACGTCGAAACATTTTTTTTTTTCACCGAAAATGAAACCGTTTTAAGCGAGAGATGGGTGTATATGTATAATTATCACTGACCGCTTTTATAAAAAGAAAAACTTTTAAATTCCAAGAAGAATTAAAAAGAAACAATTTCTCGGTTCAATACTAAGCATGATTTTGAGCACTGTCTAGATTAATACTGAGTTGAACGTGCTTAAATTTTTTTTTTTAATCGCATCTTACCTGACAGACTCCAAACAGAAGGAAAATTGAAAAAAGAAGTTCTATGGAGCTTATGACTGCAATCGCTACCATCACGCCGTAAAGGACCTTCAAGACGTCTTCTGATTCCGGGGGGTAATTAGCAGGATTCTGCAGTAAGCTCGCTGACGAAATCGACGAGAACAACGTTAAGCCGGACATTATCTAAAAATATATATTTCATAAAACTTTCGACAATTTAATTGGACGAAACCTTAAATAAAAAAAAGAGTTGCTTAGTGGGGCCATTCCCGTTTCACTGTACCTAAGGAGGGTGCTAGAATCAAACAATAACATAACTTTATTGATTGAATTGGCATTTACTTGGTAGACACCATTATAACACGGTGAAAAAATATCAATGTATTTTAGTTCTACATTTTAATTTTTATTTTTTTAAGATATAGTTGATAGCTGATGTTTAAATGTACTTTTACTTATTTATATATAGCTGTGTAGAATGGGTACACATCTTCTCTTCTAACGAGCTAGCTTATTTCCTGCTTGCAATAAAACTAAAAAAATTGAAAGTGTAAATGAATCTTAACAGGCGGCTACAAAACCACGACGAGAATAAAGTGAATCCGTGCGATAGAATGCCTGAAGACGCCGAAAGGCGAAGCCCGGGTCGTTAGTAACAAAACATGTGGAAGCGTACAAAGTTGTAACAATTCAAATTAAATAACTGATGAATGAAACTTTATTTATTTTAATAGTAAAATGTGTTTAAATGATACGCATATATTATATTTATGTATTATTAAGAATACTCACGCATTCTAGAATTCCAATAATGATGACTCCGGTTTTGAGAGTACATCCGCAGCAACACTGTGTCAATCTTGGAAGCGCCATTTTTAATTTTTCTCTGAAAGCGATAAGTTTAATTAATATCAATATTCATGAATTTTATGATATATTAAAAAAATATTCCATTTCTTTATAACAATAAGCGGTAGTCCCACTTGTGAACGATCGCTCAATGCGCAAAGAGAGAGTGCGTGCGAGCTGTGATTTTCATTTTATCCTGTTATTAAAGTAGCATTCGATTATAACATCACTTAATCCAGTGCTCTGCAACCTTTTGCTGCCCAGGACGAAGTTAAAGTAAAAAATCCTCGCGGCACACCACAAGCAAACATGTGCGAGCTAATAGCGATACCATTTATTTTTGTTGGTTCCAAAATAATTATTTTTTATACAATACATTTTTATGAGACTAATATAAAAGAAGGTTTAAGAAACAAATTTGACTAAAATTAGTTTTAATGCCTTTTGAGGTGTTGACTGTCACTTCTTAATGGAAAGGCATGATATTTTAAATAATAAAAACACATTTTTAGTACTTATTTCCAAAATACATTTTTTGATCAGGACCGGTTTCGCTCATCGCGAGCACTATCAACTGATGGAATACAATTTACAAACAAGTCTATTTGCACAAAATATTTGAGTTAAAGGTGGCAGGTATACAAAACCATAGGTGGGGTCAAAAAATATATTGTGGAAATAGATTCAAAAAAAACAGTTTTAATGCATTTTACCGCAACACACATATTATCGACTCACGGCACACGGCACATGGGTTGCGGAATATTTCAAGAATGAATCGAACTGCATATTCCGACTATTGAGAAACTAAATCGTGAATATTAACTAAACATTATCTATCCAAATCAAATACAATATTTTCTTTCTTCACTTAATCGGTCTAAATGTGGGATAATCAAAAGAAATAACTGGATTTCACTAAACGTATAAGTAATTATAATTTCCCCGATCAAAATAACAAAAAAATAAATAAAAACGAAAATTTTTAAATATGTTTGTCACATGAAATATATAAATATAATGTCCACAACAAAACAAAAATTCATAAAAATATCACAAGGCGGTCAATACATACAGAGATAGAGATAGTTTGATTTTCGTGTTATAAAACTGTATTACGCCAAGTTTGAGTATATTTTAAGTAATGAAAATGCTGGCAAAACTTAATTAATATTTAAATGATTACAAACCTAATTTTACACATGATACGTTTTTGACGAATAAATAACGCGATTTTATTGATATTTACACATTGTTTCTATTATGTCACTTTTAAATTATAATAACAGCACTATAGAAAAAAAAAATTAATTGAAAGGTATGTGCATAAAACAAAGTAAAGTTTTACATATAAGTAACACAAATCAATTTCACTTTTTATTTTTTAAAAAATATCGATCCGTCATTCGACATTGTTTTGCTTTGATTAAAAATAAAAGCAACTAAAAATAACCATTTTTTTAAATTCACCATTGAAAATACAATAAAAAGTTTGAAATAGAAAATACCTTTGAATGAATAAATTGTTTTAAGATAATAGCGCACCAACGTTGTAGAGTCAGAAGATTGCACTTGAATGACACAATTATATGCAATTTAGCTATTCTTATACTGTTTGTTTTAGGCCTCTCTGCAAGTCCCCTCAATAATCGATTAGTTTTATCACATTATCGCTTTATCGATTTTCCACATAACCTAATCAATACTTTTTTATTGTGACGCATGACTGTTCCCAGTATTCTATAAACAGACGTCATTAAGGTTTCCAAAAATAATACGTAGCCTTCTGGACTTCTAACCTATTGAGGAGTTGACTACATTCGCGCCTTTTTAAAATGTACAGTTCGGACGAGAACGGATCGTGCTTCTGGTCGAAAATTCCTCGTTCAAGAAAGAAAAAGATGAATTCAAGACTACAAAAAGGCCGTCTAAAGCATTGATGAAGAAAAGAAGAATGGCTTCAAATATACACAAGTGCATAATCACTTTTAATGTGTTGACTGTCATCTCTTAATGGAAAGGCATGATATTTTTAATAATAAAAACACATTTTTAGTACTTATTTTCACAATGTATTTTTGATCAAGACCGGCTTCGCACATCGCGAGGATTATCCACTGATATGTGCATAATATAGTTATGCGTGTACATCTTGCACCAATTTTTCTGTATGTACATATTACACACATTATACGCACACATGTGCGTAAAATATATTCTAAATACAGAAAAAAATTCTTACAATTCTTCAACCTCTAAATTCTTAACAGTTTCCCTTTTAAAGTGTAGGCTGTCAGTTCTAGAATAAAAGGCATTAATTGATTGATAAAAACACATTTTTAGTACCATTTCCATAATTTTGTTCTAAGATTTTCTTAAAGCAAAAGTTAAAATACTAACTGTTCTACGAACTTTCAAATCAAATTACGAACACTTAAATAATTTAAATATAGTACCATTATGAAACAAACGATTAATAACGATCAAACGGAAATATGAATGCTAAACACATCGAAGAGGTAATCTATTATGGACGTCCAAATATACTGTAAATTACCCATTTTTTTATATAATATATACCTGCTTATTATCAACTCAATTTTGTGTGTAGATAACTTCGTTTTAATTTTATTGCATCGCTTGTTAATGCTCACAACTGGTCTTAATAATATAAAATTTTGGAAATATTACTAAACATTCTGTTTTATTAATTGAATATTATACCTTTCTACCAAGAAACGAAAGTGAGCACCTGAAAAGTGACCTACGGTTGTATTTATCGTTCACAGATCTGAATCTCGGCAAGAAAATTTCAAATCAGAGAGCCTTCAATCGTAGAAGTAATTTGTTTTACCCAAATAGGTAGTACGATTGTGTAAAATTGACCTTATAATGCATCGCTCAAACTGTACAACTGTGGCACTATTTTCAAGACCATGGCCGAACAAGAAATAATTGTTACACTTCAAATATTCAACAAAATAATTTTATTAATAAAATATAACATTGGACTTACATCTTACAACAGTTTAACATTTATGTATATACTAACATTTTATTAAATAGATAAGCGTATTTCAATTGATAGATAAGATTAAATTCTCGACTATTTGTGTTTTTACTCGGGGGATGTCTTTTGTTAACGATTAATTGATTTCAGAATTTTTAAAACTTATTGTATTTCCGTGACAACAAATTAATTCTCTCTTTGGCTTCGGCAACAACAGGGATAAAGATGTAAAAATTTTTTTTATCAATACGAAGGCAGAGCTCTCTCATACTTCTATAATGTGTTGAGGTGGGCGATCATCCAAAAAAATCTCCCGATATGGAAATTCCGTGTCCGTGTCCGAGACCTTCACTGATCGCCGTTCCCGGGCCTAACTTACCTTTTTGCAGTAACAGCTGTCCAATATTGAGCCCCAATCCAGAGTCTAGCTCAAAATTTACTCCCCGGCCTGTTTCGATTCCCTGAAGCGAGTTGAAGTCGATTCCCGGTCCCGAGCTCGCTCCTTGAAGACCGCCGAGTCCGATTCCCGGCCCGAAAATGTTTCCGATTGCTCCCTGCGCCTGGATTGCTACCGGCACACTCACGGCAATCGGCTGCGGCACGGGAACGCCGACGGCTTGAGTGACAGCCACGGGAACCGCTTGAGGAACTCGAACGGCAACCGCCCTCGGAACGTCAACGGGGACGGCTCTCGGCACAGGGACGCCCACCGCCTGCGGGACTATAACTTGAACGGCTCTGGGTACGTCCACAGGAACTCCGACCCGGACGGGCACGGGGAAGTGCCTCAAGATCTGGACAGGAATGGGTTGGGGCACCCTTACGCCCACCGCGTTGTCGATAGTTGAAAATGTGTGCCGTGAAGGTGGTATTCCTACATTCAACGGAAAGCCCGAACCGATTCCCGCCAAGGAGCTCACACTTTGTCCAATTATAGGTTGGAAGGCTTGACTCTGAATAATATCAGAATTCAACGCAACTCGAGGTCCAAAAGATGGTGCGAATCCTGAAAACCGTTGCAATCCGATACCGTGGACTCCAAACGACGGCGCAAATGCTCCCGTTGACCCTACATGACGCTTGTGGACAGGCCTAAAGCTTCCGCCAACAGCACAATCGATAGACGTCGTTAACATCAATGCCGCCATGCAAACCTGGAAAAAATGAGGAAAATCAGTGGGAATTCGTCAATTTTCCATTACGCCTACTTACAGAAAGACTTGAGGATATTCTGTAAGTAATCTGCGACGTTTTCATTCATCGGGAATCGCAAGCGGATCACGTGATTCAAATACTATCGAAATATATACACTACATTTTATTTTAAGCTTACCATTACTTGAACGGAATTCATATTGTCACTTTATGTTCAGTTTCGTCAACCTACTTAAACGATCGATACAATGAACGTATGAAGCTTCAATATGGTTCAGTGGGGAAGAATGAATCTTTATATACGGATGTAGCCTCCCGCCCCATACCGGAATATGATAGAAGTCAGTCTGCGAGCGCTAATTAAATCATATCGTAAACAAACATCTTGCCAAAGGTAGCTGAAAACGGATTGCACATTAATTTTATTAATGATTCAATTCTAGTTTATCCATAATACGATTGAACGGGTTATAAGTAAAAACATCACGTTTTTTCTGCATCTTTATTTATGATACAAACAAAATAAGGCTTTAGGAAATAGACTATTCAATTTCTTCTATAGTTAGAATGCATTTAGTAATTCAGTATGACAACCCAAGCAATTTTTTATTTATTATAATAATGAAACAGAGTTTTTAATTCTACTACCTTGTTGACCACAAGCATTAACAATTAAATCAGTCATTCTCCGCAGACCCTTAAATCAGTTGATAATGCATGCAATGAGTGAAAGCGGGTTATATCTTAATAAAATAAAATTTCATATGAATTACTAAAATTTGTGTATTATTATTTGAATTGAACGAAGATTAGTTGGCGTCATGTAAAAAAACCATCAAATATTTATTAACAATCCTGAAACATAATACGCACGTTATAAAAACAATAAAATGATAAAGCCTGCTGAATTGAACCGCCTATGTTATATATTCTATAAGATAACTTTTCGAGATCTCGTTTTGTTGAAAAGTGGACTGAGTAACTATTTTCCATTAGGAAGTAAAGGCGTTAGTGTCAGCTGACCGACAGGTAAAATTCCTTCCCGATCTGTCGGTCCACGATACACCTTATATGGATGGGCAGTTTTATTATTGCCAACCGCTATTACGAAATGGTTATTTTCCGAGTACATACAAAACGAATAAATCAAATGGAATTGAACTCGATAACACAGCAGTTCTACAATGAGTGCTTTCATGTAATTGCCTGGATTATCTCAGGAGCAGTCACTAATGACTTGGTTGCTATGCAAATTGTTCGCTCTCCGTGCGACACCACTTTTATGAATTTTCTTTTCCAACTTCTTCAATACTCAACACACAAAAACCTCTTTTATTATCATTCTACCAGTATAAAACGTTTTCCAACGGATGTTTGCACGTCTCGCGAGCAACCACCTAAAACATAGTTTTATGCACTTGTGTGTAATTTGAAAATTTGTATAAATAAATAGGTTGCGTGTATGTTGCAACGTATGTCTGTTTTTATCTGATAGAAATGATTTCTAGTGGATGAAGTCTTCAGCAGTTGCCCATTTGCCATTTGCAGTTGAATTTTTAAGAAGTAATCAAATCACTGGAAATACTTGAGGGGGAGAAAAAAATGTTTAATGTAAGATATATTACTTAATTTATTAATTATGTCTGCTCGCGTTACAAATATCTGTTCAAAATACGTGAATGTGATTTAAATTTCGTAATTATATGAGCAAAAATGAATACATTGTATTCGTTCAATTGGTCGCAGGTTGCCTATCTCTGAATAAGTTCAATTGAATAAAGTATCTTAGGATAATTCTCAATAATATGCACTTCAAAATGGCTAAATTACCATGACATGAATTGAAACCCATGTTGATAATTAAATATGATGAAAAATGACGGTGTGTTGAATGTTTTTATGATAATTTATCTAATCTTTCTATTTCCTATCCGTTTCAAGTGAGAAATTTGATTATTCGACTGAAAAATTGTGTAATAATTTTCGTGGATCCGAGCTCACAAAATCATTACATGACTCCACTGCTAAAAGTTTCACAAAATAATATTATTGTATAGGTAGTTATGATGTGTTATAAGTGAACGCAGATTTAAATATTGACAAATGTGCTTATGTTTGGTATAAGAATTCTTTAGATTATTTAGACTCATTTAGAACCTTCTGATTAAAATTTCTTGACTCTTGAGAATTAAAGATTCACGAGATGTTAAAAATTTTCAAAATGTAGATTCTACATATTGAATTCTACGAAACTAACTTTTCTTTTTTATTAATGGCTTACATATAATACCGATGAAAATGAATACAAGAATACTATTATCATACATATCTAATGTCGATGACGTTCATCAAAAAATGAAGATTCACTGCCCAAACGAATTAAGTTGGTTAGTTATTGTATCAGTTGATAATGCTCGCAATGAACGAAACCTGTTCTAATTTTGATAATATAAAATTGTGGAACTAGTACTCAACGCTGTGTTATGGCGCTCATACCGCTTTAGAAAAAACACAACAAACTATCCGAATAAAAATTGAAGTCATATTTTTTTTTTAACAATCCTCTATCATTAAAAATATAAATTTAACTTCATTGAGACGAAATATTTGTCACAACTTCAGAAAACCACCCAAGCAATACAAAAACTATTTCCGGTGAGTTTTACTGACTTCAAACGTGTGTGCTAATAACTATTGAATAATACATATACTAAAGAATTCACAGCACGCCAAGTGAGTGCATATTTCCATAAGTGCAACCGATTTAGTTCTCAAAGAAATACTCGCGTTCAAGAACGAGTTATCTGTCACTTATAGTGTACTATCGAGAGTGAAATTATAGTGCGACCAACGCATACATCATAATATTTTTTATTTATATTAAGACTTCGAAACTTGCAGTAATTCCCCAGAATTATCACATATGGATCTATGGAAGTCTGTGAAAAGATGGCCCTTTGGCAGTCCTCACAGTCCACTTCATTGGATTGGTGTGGTGCAATAAGACTTACAAGCGAAGGGGGTCGGCATTCGGTGCTAGAAGGCGAAGAAAATAGCTATGATGGCGGGATCGATCGTGGCCTAAGTTCGCCCCGTGCAGGGAGGAAAAAAATTTTTCACGACAGAGGAAAGGCCAATATGCCAATTGTCAATGCTTTTTATCGTCATTCGCTTTTATTTATTGGATAGCTCTCGATTTTTTGTTAGTTTTCAACCATGAATATCTGTGACGTCTTTAATATTCCGCGACGGAATATTATTGAAAAGACTAAAAATCAATATAATCCCACTAGCTCTCTATAAGACATTGTTAAGCGACATAAATTAATGGAAATTAGCTTAGCCAATAAGAGCAATAAATTCAAAAAAATATTGCTATATATATTTATAGTGTTTCACGTTATTTTTTCAAATTTTGATATTTCCACAGTATATCATCAATTTGAAATAATTTCTGATAACCCAAGCTGTCATAGCAGCCGTTTATAAGGTTGACGTTACAAAAACAGAAGCCAAAAGATTAGATATAGCATTTTTTACTTACACCTTACTTTTTTAATTTTTCCACAAATTCTATTAAATCGTAAGCCAGCACTCATAAAGCGTGGCTTTTAATATTTTTTCTCAATTGTCTAGGGCATAGGTTACCAACCTTTTTCGGGTGGCGATCTCTTTTCATAAAATCCATGTGAGCCGCGACCCCCATACGATCCAAAAGCATACAATAAAAATATTTTTTTAGTAGACCGTATAAGTTGGCGACCCCCCAAAATACTCTTCGCGACCCCCAGGTTGGGAACCTATGGTCAAGGTATTCAATATTTTAAAAACCACCAGCTGCGGCTTTACTTTTTCTTATTGAGTGTATTTCGCAGCGCAAAAATGAATTGAATTTTAAGTGAAGAGAAATTCAACAAGACTTGGTTACATGTAGGTGCAGCAAATTAAAATTAATCATTAAAAATATGATTTTATGAAAGAACTTTGAATTCAGTTACGCTTGTTTGTCATATAAATATATGTATTAGTAGTGAAATAGTAAATCCGTTTCTAAGACAACGGTCACCCTAGAAATATGGCTCGATACTTAGGCGGAGAAAAGAGCGAGGTAGAAAATTTTCGCCGATCGTTTATATATAAACATCGACGTCCGCACTTTATCAAGTAAACAAGTCATTGTTTCTGTCGAGACTAGGTTTTCATTACTAACAGTCAGCAGAAATATAATGCAGACAGTCGTAAGTATTCAGTTGAAACGTATTGAAATAGAGTCAACTTCTAAAGCAAATAAAATTGCAATATCAAAGCGTTAATTCCAATGTCTTCCGTTGACTCTTAACAGTCATAAAACATTGCTTGAGTGTTAACACCCCCCAAAATCTCCCAGCCATATTTGATGGGAACCCCTATATGTTATTCACAATGTACAACAGGCGAAACTATAAATAATATATCAAAAAATGCGTTTTAAAAAATCGATTTTCTAACTTTTTTTTTCATATTTATTCTTCTATAAAAATGCAACCGCTTCCCGCAAGTATGTTACGTATCTGCGAGATGGAAAGTAAAAAAACTTTACCTCTATTTCATTCCTTACATTTTCAACTCGCTTTCTTTAATAAACATGTTGCTGTAACATATTGATAAATATTATTGTATACTCAAACTTTTTAGTCTACAGTCAGTTGATTGATTTGATTTATGAAATCGACTGAAGATGCTTGATGGAATTTCAATATCAAATTATTTTTTTTCTACTTTGCATGATTCCACATTTTCCCGGGTTTCGTCTTTCGGCATCTTCAGGCATTCTATCACACGAATGCAGACAGAAAATGAAGAGTCAGTTGTGTTGCCCCTTCTTTCGATTGCTTTTTTCTGTTGGATGTTTTTTGCTTTCGATGTGATTTCTATTAGTATTAAATATTTATAGTTGAAATAGTATGTTAATTATTATTAGAATAATATTATTAAATTTATTTTAGCTGCAATTTACTGCTTGCCTTGGGGTAAGTATTTTCCTGTAATTAACAACTTTGATTGTTGATACGATGTTAACTGTTTATTTTACGTCATTTCTGTTGCATCCGTGTGATAGAATGCCTTAAGATGTCGAAAAGCGAATCCCGGGTCATGGTTAATAACAAAACATGTGGAATCGTACATAGTTGTAACAATTCAAATTTGATTGATTTAAGCTTAAACCTCCACCATTCCGAAAAAAATTAAAGCTTTTTAAGTAACTTTAAAACTCGCCTTGTGATGAAACGAGGTAGATTTGAAAAATGAACTGTCTTATTTTTTTATTTGCTGGATTCTTAACAGAACACTATTTGGGAAACGCCCATATAGTCTAACCCAACGGCGTTACTGATGAAGTAATTAGTGACTAAATTATGATTTAGAGTAAAGTCGGTGATAACGTCATCTGAGACACGCGAGTCATGTTCACAAATAAAATTCACGTTTTATAAATACTGAACAATAATAACAATTACGTAAGTGAGCATTAATTTAGTAATTTCTTCGGTTATGTGAATTAAATCAGCGGATGCCTTAGCGCATCGCATAAAATAAGCGTTGGAACGTTTGCGGCCAACGTGTATTTTTTTCGTTGTGCTTTAGATCAGATTTTCTTTTCAGAAATTTCGTACATTCATTGAAAACCCGTATGATTTAATCGCTTTTTGTCTGTTAAGAATTTTTAAGAACACTTTTTCGATAGATCGATAATTGAAATCTAAAACCAATTATTTTTTTCTCAAAATATAAATGTATTACACATGGGTCTTGTATAACACGGTTATATGGTTCCACAAAAACCTCGTGTAATACAAATCCGTGTTAGACAATGTTTGAAATTCATACAAAATTAAGGTCTGCGTTCCAAAGAAAAGAAAAAATCGAAGATAGTTTATATAAATATGTACATTATTTTTTTAAATAAACAAATATGCATTTACATATTAATTGAAAGATACCTAAATTATATAATATACCATTCATTTACCATCGTTTTCTCTTAGAATTCTATATTTCTTATTTCTTTTCAAGATCGGTTGTGAGTTTTCATCATCGGAGGACTCTGAATTTAAAAAATTCGTTAAATAAGCGATTGTCTGCTTTCAGCGTACAATCTCTACGTATTTCCTTAAGAGGTTCCAAAGTATTTTGTAATACCCTCTTGAATTTTGAACTTCTTTCTGTTGTAAGATCATTATCAACAAAAAAAAAATTAGCCAATTCCAAGTCGTCATTTATTGTTTTTAGTGTGAAGCTTCAAGTAGCTACTTCGCTTCAACCGCTTTCCGGGTCATTAATTGAAGTGGATTCATTCAATTCTTTTCATTTAGATTATTTCTTTCTCTTAAACCGTGTTATACTTAGTGTGCTGCATAAAAATATTCTACAATTTATACACTCGTGTTATGTAAAACCTTGCTGTATAAAACCGTGCTATACGAGGCCTAGATGTATTTTATTTATGATATCGACTGAAGGTGCTTGATAAAATTTGTTATAACTTTGTACGATTCCACATTTTTTGTCACTAACGACCCGGATTTCGCCTTTTGGCATCTTCTGGCATTCTATCACACGGATGCAACAGAACTGACAATTCAGGTCTAGGTCAGTTCTGTTGCATCCATGTGATAGAATACCTGAAAATACCGAAAGACGAAACTCGGGAACGTGTGGAATCGTGCAAAGCTGTAACAATTCAAATTTTTTTAATGCATTTATTTGTAATAGAGACATTAAGTTCCTATAACAAACCCGTGCGAAATGACTGATACCTTTAAGAGTTTATTGTTTCGTTGTTGAATACTAAGCACCCGATTACACTTTTGCTCACACTTTACATTTTTACAGTTTAAATTTGAAATATGATCTGATAAAAAAGGCCATTTTATCACCAAGAGTTTTCACTTTACATGCCATCCAAAAATATTATCGTGTCCAAAAAAGATAGATCAGTTTTTTTTTGCTTAGTGACACTTGAAAAAACAATATCATAGAAACAATCAAAACAAAACATTTGTAACTGTAAACTGTAAATGCATGAATTTTAATAACACATTTGCCAAAATACCACCCTAAAATTGCTTAAACAGCATCACCTATCGTTTCTTTCCGCTATCTTATGACGGGGTGTTTAGGCCTAGATCAGATATCTATGAAAATTGAAAACGCAGTTTTCTTTCATCTTGCAGTCGCCAGTGACATCTATCGTAGAATTGACATATTAATACTAGGAAACGAAAACCCTCGCGTCACATTTTTTCTATAACGCTCCCGATTTTTTAGACGTTTCCAAAAAATAAATACCGCATATACCTACACCAATTAATTTTTCGTGAGTGTTGTGGCAAGTCAGTGTTATAAAAAAATCGATATTATTAACCCACTAACTGCTAACGTCTTACCAGGTGATACGGCTTATTCTAATGGATTGATAGATGATATTCAAGAATATAACAGTTCTTACTGTGTCTAAAGTACCGTGTACAAACTAATGCTTCTGTTGAAATATAGTTTGATTTTGTCGTGATAATATCAATAAGCTTGTATGGCGCCATTAGCAGTGCAATGCAATAGCACGGTGAAAAAAATAGCAACGTATTTTATTTCTACAAAATTATTATTTTTTAAATATAGTTGATAGCTATTTCGGCTCACGCCATTGTCAGATTATACTTAAACGAACATTTGCTTATCCTTATCTTACTTACATATGCGACCTAGCTAGTTTGTTGCTCGCAATAAAACTAAAAATTGTAAATGTAACTAAAAAGGCTGCTATATCAACAAGTTTACATATGGCACGGAAATGGTCTATTACAGAAACAAAACAGCCCCCGTAGAGGGTTGAGCAATGGCGATCGACATATATTAATTTGTTCGTTAAGAATCCTTTGCGATAGTTAATATCTATTGATTTCCAGCTGTTGTAAAGCCATCATCTTGCGACCTTTATCACAAAGATGCAAACACGCTGAGTTTGAATTTATATTAAGCGATTCCTTTATAACTAAATTAGCAAATTGTGTATCTGTTTTATTGTGTACCTTTGCTACACAGCTATATATAGATAAGCAAATGTTCGTTTAAGCATAATTCTGACGATGGCGTGAACCGAAATAGCTATCAACTACATCTTAAAAAAAATATTTTGTATATAGAACTAAAATACATTGCTATTTTTTTCACCGTGTTATAATGGAGTTCTACCAACTGAATGCCTAATCAATCAATACAATGCAATAGTATTAAATTTTTGTATATATTATAGTTCTTATAGGGTTTGTTTATTAATTTAATTCATCATTCATATGACTATACAGCATAATTGATAATTTTATTATGTTTGCATAACAGGTTGTGCTTGGAGTGTTTTGCCTCATTTATTTAACAATGGTATTGTAACATGGTAATCTATAATGCGTTCTTTGACAAATTTTGAAATATTTTCAGGTGTGCCTGATATCAATGATGGCGGCGGTTTCAGCCGGGGGACAGGGCTTCTTTGGTGGGATTCCGACCAACGGAAACATATTGCGAAACGGATTGGTGGGAGTTGGTGGACCGACTGTCATCGGTCACGACTTGCACACCACTATCACTCGGCATATCGGCGTTCCTATCCCGCAGCCTTTCGCCTTCCCTGTGGAGAAACACGTCGCCGTTCCTTTCAGGGTGAATATACTCAGTTATAAAAGAAAGACTTATATTTTTCTAATTTAGCTACTCTTATCAGTTGAGTGTAATCCTCAACCTTCTTGGTGTAAAAGCGTTGTATTTTATTAATAGTCAATTTAATGTAATTCATTAAATTAAAAATTATTAACTATTACTTCACATAGATTTAATTTACCTTTGTTCTGCTTATTGGCATTGCTAATTATCTATAGAATGTACTACGCAAATATAATTATCATACACGTCTATCGAGAGGCAAGGTTTCTGAAATAGATAAGTAAAAAAAATCGTTAAGCATTATCATCAATTGATAATTCTCGCGATGAGCGAAACCGGTCCTGATCAAAAAATGTATTGTGGAAATAAATACTAAGAAATGTGTTTTTATTATTTAAAATAGTATGCCTTTACATCAAGAAGTGACAGTTCAGTTAGGTAAGATGAATAGAAGCTATCAACATCAATATTATTCAAAGAGTTTTATATATTAAAAACACATTTTAGTACTATTTCTGCAATACAGTTAATGGTTTTGACTGGTTTCGCACACATCACAATCACAAGCATTCTAAGCTGATGGTTATGACACTGGACATTATTAATTAATAACACTTGAGACGAGCAAGACCGGACATAATCAAAAAATATATAATAGAAATATATGCGTCTTATATATAGAGCGTCTTAAGCATTTTTTTAACTATTTTACTTTATTTATATATTTACAAAAAGCTTTAAATATTCAACAAAAGCAATCATATTTATGGCAACACAAAATATTCAGACGACAAATCAAGTAAATCGATAGATAGGGTAATGTAAAATTCGGGTTTATTTAACAATGTTATTTTGGGTGCATGACCGAGGATATACATTATATGAAGCATTTCGAGGTTCTACAGTACTTTACTATAAAAATATTATTCTTTAGAATGGCAAAAACAACAAGGCGCTGCAGCTACTGAAATAATTAAGTAATTTATTGAAAGAACGAATTTCAAAATGCATTTTGGTTAAACAAATTATTTTCAATAAAAAATAAAAGTAATAACTTAACAACTTATAAAGAATTTACTGTTAAGTTCAGTCAATCTTGCCGAACTAGCATTATTGATATAATTTACGATATCGTCTGAAGGTGATTGATGGAATATCAATAGTCAGCCTGAAGATGCCGAAAGGCGAAATCCGGGTCGTTAGTGACAAAACACGTGAAATCGTACAAATTTGTAACAATTCAAATTTGATATTGAAATTCCATCAAGCACCTTCAACTTATAAGGATTTCAAAGATCTACCAAACTGCCGATTCTCAGCGACTGTCGTCGCTTTCTGATGTCATAAAACAGTAGGAAGTATATTATATCTCAACAAATGCTTTCGGAAACGAAATTTCACCGTCAATCGATGGCCCGTTGGTTCTAAACACTATTGCAAGCGACCCGCCTGTCCATAGGTGGCCGTCGCTATTCCAGTAGACCGGCCGTTTGCCGTCCCTGTTCCACGCCACTTTCCGGTTCCGGTCGATCGCCCATATACTGTCCCAGTGGACCGCCCCGTTCCAGTCGCAGTGCCTCATCCAGTGGCTGTGCCATTCGTCCGACAGGTGAGACCAACATTACATTTTTTTTTTTTTTATGAATTGATATCAAAGAACAGGTTCAATCCTCACCAGTGCTATTCCACTTCAAGAAACAACAGCCCGTATACTATAATATCAAGACAAATGTCAAATATCGTGATTATTTTTTCACCAAATGTCATCCAAAGTCAAACCAGTGCGCTTCAAATTATTTGAGAATATTTTCTGAAAGAATCATTAAAGAATTAATCATCGAAGTCAATCACAGTTTGTTCAACTTTCGAAATAAAAATGGTCTATAAAACCAAATTTGCGTGCTTAAAATTATGCGCTTGGTACTTTTTAACCGTTGAAATCATTCAACCATACATAGACGTTCAATACTTGTTAAGTAAAGCAGGAAGACGCAAGACACAATACAATTCCATTACTAAATTTTAATTGTTAAAATTTTGTATGATTCCACATGTTTTGTCACTAACGACCCGGTTTACGGCCTTCGGCATCTTCAGACATTCCGTCACACTGTTGTAAAAATTCCGCGACAAAGTCCGCGATGCAATTGTAACAGTTCAAATTTGATATTGAAATTCCATCTAGCACCTTCTGTCGATATCATAAATTCCATTACTATTTATAAAATACAATACGTCCGAAAGGCGAAACCCGGGTCGTTATTATTATTATTATTTAAATACATTTTAAATTGTTACAACTTTGTATGATTCCACATGTTTTGTCACGGGTTTCGCCTTTCGACATCTTCAGGCATTCTATCACACGGATGCAACAGAACTGAGGTCAGTTCTTTTGCATCCGTGCCTCTACGTCATCATCATCATCAATTGCATCTGTTGCATCAATGCCTGAAGATGCCGAAAGGCGGAACCTGGGTCGTTAGTGATAAAACATGTGGAATCGTACAAAGTTGTACGAATTCAAATTTTATATTGAAATTCCATCAGCAACCTTCAGTCGATATCATAAATTAAATATAATTCCTGAAAACTTTGCATTGCATACCCGAAAAAAAAGGTTTATATATTTATGTGTAATATTCGATTTTACAGGTGGGGGTCCCGGTCCCTCAGCCATTCGCCGTCGGTGTCCAAACACCTGTACAAGTTCCTCTTGCGCAACAGTTTGCGATTCCCATTTCGGCCGCTGGACTCGGAGGAGGCGCAGCCGATCTTCGGTTAAGTTCTCATCTCGGCGGTCTCGGAACGGGTCACTCTTTGGGCAATCAGGCTGGATTCCATACATGGTAGCGGTTTTATTTTAAGAGGCAATATTTAAATGGGGAAATATCATACGTAGCTAATAGATAATAATAAAAACTTTTCCGAAAACTTTGGAAAACATAAAATTACTTTAAAGTGAAATATATTGTCGTAAAATTTATTATCCGGTTGAAATAAATTAAAACTCCACACACATTCCAATCACATTTATACATTGATTGAATTGACATTCACTTGGTAGAGCTCCATTATTGTTATAATGAAATGCCCGAATGCGGTGAAAAAAAAAGCAATTTATGTTATTTTATTTCTACATTTTTTTAAGATATAGTTGATAACTATTTCGACTCACGCCATCGTCAGAACTATGCTTAAACGGACATTTGCTTATCAATATATAGCTGTGAAGAAAAAGTACACAATACATCTTCTCCCCTGTTTTAACAACCTAGCTTGTTTCTTGCTCGCAATAAAACTAAAAATTGTAAATGAAACTAAAAAGGCGGATATATCAATAAGTTTCCATATGGCACGGCAATGGTCTAATTAAAAAATTAGTGAATTTAAAAATAATTGTAGAACTAAAATACATTGCTATTTTTTCACCGTGTCACATTTATACATTTACGCGATTGTATTACGCTCAAATCATGAAATGCGTTGAATGGAAGATTCCCAGCAAAATATTGTATACATATGTATTGTATACAATACTTCGTTGTATCGAATGTCGCACGCAATTCTTCCATCATCGTCAAAACTGAAAAAAGACGTCAGATATGATTTTAACCAAAAATATCGGTACAAATATCATCGACTGTTTTAAATTATCTTACGTTTTGGTTGATTAAATTTGACATGTTGAACTCTGATTAGAAACATTTCTTACCTGTTGAACAAAAACACAAGGTTGTTTTTTTTTAATTAAAACTTTTAGCTACCACATTCAATAATTAAATTTGACAAGCGAAGTTTACCTTTCAGAGTATTGAAATGAAATACAAAAAGGCTTTAAAGTTTCCTATCATAATCATATAGCAAATATGAACGGTGCTGATATTAGCCAAAGCTTAAGATACACATATAGATTTCTTTTTATGTTCAAGACCATTTTTTTGCGCATAAAAGTTTTCTACACCTAAGCAGTAACGACTCACGTATTTCCTTGATTATAAGACGAATGACTGTTTCGACTTCATTCGAGAGTCAATCTTGTCTGTTGTGTTATTACCAATATCAGGGAATCGTCATAACTGTTAAATTTTTGATAAAATATTATAGCCAATGTTCTAAAACTAGATCCAGATAAATCAACAAAAAAACATGCGTTTTATAATCAAGGCGACTTCCAAAGCTTTATCGATTCAAAGAAGATATATTGTTAGCAATAAAAACATATTTTTAAGTATTCTCGTTTATATTCATAATTTCTTGTTAAGTTTTGTTTGTATGGAATACCTGTAACCTGTTATACTATTTTTAATATACAAAGAGAGACTGTTAAATCTTTTAATAAATATAAATATGAAAAACGAAGAAAATGATTTATACTTCTCCCATTAAACACACCTTGCTAAACCCATATGAAATGTCACTACTTTTACAGTTACTTGCAACTAAACCTCTCTAAATTTTCTAAAACAAAACTGTTGTTTTATGCGTGGTATTGAATTGTATGTATCTATCGACATAAGTTGTGCAAATTCTGGCAAACTGAAAAGAAAATCAATTTTGTTCAGGAAGTTAAGTATTTTTGAAGGATAATCAAAATGAAACTTTTATGATTGTAAATATAAACTATACACACAAATGTCTACACTACATTATTGAAAAAGCACTTATTTTTGCGTATTGCTAAAATCAACAGCGAAATAAAAAATTTGAATGAAAATCACAAAAAATATTCACAGCGGCACGTGTAAACTCTTTAGATCTTGTAGATAGCTTTAATATCTAAAAAAACGTTACGCGCGGTAAGATCCAAAGGCGACGAAATCCGAAATGAATATATATTAACGATACAAAAATTATTTTTTTAAGTTTAGGTGATGAACACGCTAGGCGGGTCCTGAGCACATAGTGGCTATACGTATGGACACGCTAGACGTGTCGTTAGCACGGATTGAGTTAAGTCATCAATTTACACTTGTTCAATAGACACACGAAATATTAAGGTTCTAGAGGCATTTAATAGCATTGATTAAGTGCCTCCAAATATGCCGCATTTCAACCGCACCGCCACGCCTTCTTATTGCTTTTTGTCCTGAAATAAACTGGCTTTAACTCCTATCATCGGATCATGCCGCATTCACAAAAATATATCTCTCATAAATCCTAAGCATGTGTTTACCCCATAACTAATGAACCAGTTATGGTTAAACTGAATTAATATTACTTAATATTAATGAAATTGATAATTTATTATTTGTCGCCCGCAAAATCGACTCATTAAGAAATATAAAGTAACATCTATTGAAAGTGAGACGAGGCGAGCGGACTGCACATTAATCAGTTGATCACTATTTGTGGAAACTAAAAAAAAGTCGTTTACCTTATCGGTTGAGCAGCATACCTTGTTATGGCGAATACAAGATTCGAATAGCGCTAATATTAAATGGTTACGCTGGTACATTTTAGTAGGTACACAATTATCATCTAGTTCTAGATACGACAAAGTACTACAGTATCTGGAGGAGCATTCCAAACGTTCAATTCACGCAAAATAAAACGTATTAACTCACGCTGAACAACTGTTTGTTAAGTAATGAAAAAAAGTCATGGTATAATAATGAGTTATGAATATGTTCATCGCTTAACCCATTCCAAGCTGAACGAATGTTTAATACCCCAACAACGAATATTCCTTTATATACATTTATTAGAACTAAAACTAGGGAGACAGCAAGCTATATTTGTGTACAAAACTAATTCCTACACAAAATTATTGTCAATTTTAACTCTCTTATACAGGTAGTCCTCGACTTACGATGGTTCAACTTACGACCATTCGCACTTACGACCAAAAAAAATGCATTAGGGTGCGCCTTTGTAAACCCTGATTCCTGCAAAAACAAAGATGATGCCACAAATACTTCCTGCCGGTCAGTAGATCGCGGATGTGTGCAAAAAATGTCATTTGTTTCTCACTTCTTCCCTTCGTTATTTTTAAAGTATACATTCATAATTCAGTTAACACGGTGTTTTTGAACTTATACATAGATACACATTAATATAATAAGATATAAATAGCACATATACCCATTTAATTTCTGAAGTGAATAATCAATAAATCGTGCCCATAATGACTGGCAAACGGAGTAGATGTGACAAAAAAAAGAGAAATGCAATAGATGTAGAAAAAAAATGTAAAAAGTATATACATATTTTGTATGAAATTCGACTTACGGCAGAAACGTATCTCGGTCGTAAGTCGAGGATATCCTGTACTGTTAAGCAGTAGCGGCTCGTCCACACGCATTGCGGAACTCCAGCACCCCAAGCGAATTGAGAAAAATATAATATTACAATAAACATATTTTTTTATATTATATGAAAATATCAACATAATTTAAGAGCGTATTAAGATCACCCGCGCACCAATGTATCCAATAATTATCATACACCACGGTAATAATACAAAAAAGTGACCTATCTTTATGATTTTGTGCAGTACCTACCATTTTCAAAGAAGTAATGGAACTACACCCAGTCCTTTTTTTACGCGAATTCGATAATACGCGATTTTTTTGGAGGGCACGGTTACATTTTTTTATGCGCTTCACTCGTTTTTACGCGATTTTTTCCCCAAATTTGAAGAAATTTATATTTGATGCTAGGCATGTACGTTTCATTATTTTTTAAAATAAAAAAATGTGTATTTTTAAAACTTAATTTTATTTACAAAACTTGAACTTGATTTATGCAAAATTCAATACTTTCGTTAAAAAAATCGCAAACGATTACATTTCGCAACCGAGAGTGAGAGCAGCGAATAATTCATATAAGTGAATAAAATTATATTTTTACCGTCTCAATATATTGTATTTTTATAAGCAATAAAGACATGAAAATATATAATTTTTTTTGCACGAATTTAAAAGAGCAAATTTTGGCTTTTCATGTTTCTGGTACTTTTTTAAGCGAAATTTTAATTTTTGGAACCAATTTATCAAATTATATGAAAGATGTAATTTTTTTTAGTAAATTTGAATTTTTACAACTTTGTACGATTCCACACGTTTTATCACTAACCACCCGGGTATCGCCTTTCGGGATCTTCAGGCATTCTATCGCAACAGAGTGCACAACAGTGCAACAGAACTTTTGTATCAGTTCTGTTGCATTCGAGTGATAGAATGCTTGAAGATGCCGAAAGGCGAAACCCGGGTCGTTAGTGACAAAACATGTGGAATCGTTCAAAGTTTTAACAATTCAAATTTGATATTGAAATTCCATCAAGCACCTTCAGTCGATATCTAAAATTAACCATTTTTTATTTCTGATGAACCGCAGCACCCCCAGATATCTTATACACGAGTCGCCACTGAGTTTAAGAGTCCAATATCATAAGCTGAGACGTTTGCAGTGAAGAAATTAGTAAATAATTTCGTATCCCAAAAACATTATAATTTTAAATATTGTTGTTGAAATATGATCATACCTTCCCATTAAAAAATTACAGTTAACACCCTAAAACTCTTAGTGTGCTATATTTATTAAAAAAAAATCACATAAATTTTATGGAATTAGATAATTTCCTATACATGTGAGAAATACCTAGAAGATCCTAGATAAAATTAAACTTTTTTTATTCGGAGTCGTGTTTTTTAATGACTCTCAACTATTTTATTTACGGCTCATACAGTGAAATAATTCCATAAACTGAAAATATCTTCCACGCTAATACAAACATTACACGATAAAGCCAAAATCACTGATTACTTCAAAAATCATTGACCGTGATATATGTTAGAAGGTTTTTTGTGTACTCTATTTGTAGTATTGTGATCAATTACAAATTAAATACTGTCATAAAAAGTAAAAAAACTGTTCGGTGGATGAAATAAATTGTAAAAATTTTGTCAAAATCTTGTTGAATTATTACGGTTACATATAGCTTACTCTTTTCTGAAATAAATTTGAGAAGTTTTGTATCGTTTATAGCCTGAAAACTTTTACACATGTTTTCGCTCATAGCCCGGGTTTCGTCTTTCGACATCTTTGGGTACTCTAGAACCTGGTTTCTCAACCGGCGATCCTTGGAGATATTTGGGTAGTCTGGGATGTGATATTGTTTCAATAAAAAATCGAATTTTATGTTGTATTTTATGTATTTTCGAATATTTTTTTTTGTTACTGTCTGTTTTAATATATTCAAATATTGTTATATCAGCATACGGAGTTGCAAAATTCATTATTTTGAATAAAAAGTTAATTATGTATATAAATACTTATTATTTTATTCCAAAGCTGATGGTCCGCAAGACATTTTTGGTTTTTTTGGTGGTCCGCGGACGTAAAAAGTTTGAAAAACTATGGTCTAGGACGCAGATGCACTGGAACTGACAAACAGTGCCTAAGCGTGTAAGCTAAATGTATATTTAGATTAATTTCAACAATTACTAACTAATAATAATGACATTCATTCCTATTTTATTCAATCACAAAGAAATACCATACAATGTTAAAGCCCAAATTTTTTGATGTAATATTTTTTAGTTTGTCGTTTACACATAACACTTTTGCTATAAAAGTATATTACGTTGCATTTATGGACGGGGTCAAGTAAAGTATTGCAAATTAACAAAATGCTTATGGACGAACCGATGAGCTGCTCCTTCGTATTACTCAAGAGCAAATGTGTATTTAATGTTGCCAATTTAGAAAAGTGGAGCATTTTTTCTGAATGCTCTTGAATATTAAGTGAATCGCCGATAAACACATAACATATTTTACTTCGATGTATCTGTATCATATGTGATGTTTAATAAGTTCTTTTAATGCAGTGATCGCCAAACGGTCGCTCGCGAGCTACCGGTAGCTCGCGTTGGATATTTTATCATATTTATAGATTTGCCCATAAAATTTTATTATTTAACTCCGAAAATAAAAAAATTAAATCGTTGTATTGTTTTTTTTTTGACATAACAATTTGTACGTACAGCGAAGTAAAATAGAGATGCGGTCAGAAATGCATTACGATTGATGCGAACTGCACCATACACTTTGTCTCTCTCGCTCATTTGTATCACCACTTATAAAGAAGGAATTTGTACAGATAGCTCATCAGATAATTTCAATTTCTGAAATTAGCTCACATCCTTAGCAAGTTTGGAGATCACTGTTTTAATTTATATATATTATATACTTAACTGACAGTCATGGAATCGATAAATATGAAGAAGAGTAGTATTTGGCATCTGACGTGAAAATTAATTTTTCGCGCTTGCTAACTTTCACGCAGTATAAAACGGAAACCTAGTTATAAATTTATACGAGTAATTGGTCGCAATAAATATAAATCTTTAATCTTTTACGCAATGCACGTAACTACTGGTTTTGTTGTGAGAGCAAATTAATAAAATCAAAATACACTCTGTATTAAACTTCAGATATAGAACGAATGTCACATGAAGATTACCTGTAACAAGTCGTTGCAAATGTTGGGCTTAATCCAGTGGTTCTCGTGTGCGGCCACCAGAGAATTTTGCTGCAGCCACCAACAATTTTATAGTTAAAATTGATATTTCAAAAAAATGTGTTTTTCGTAAAATTATTAGTATTTTAAAATTGATTGAACAATCCTGACTTATCCAGCATTAATCGAATTTAAGTAAACGACCGTTTTGATAATAAAACTTATTAACATATTATTAAAAAAGAATTAACAACAATTGCTTTATTAATTTTGTCGATTTTACATACAACTGTATATTGTGATAGATCATTCAGTGTAACGCACTATATAAAAAAATAAGCATCGAAACTATTTTTATCACATTTAGTGTGGCCACGAGACATTTCCATAGGACAGCTGATGTTTACAATGCGGCCACAGTGAAATTTCACGCGAGAACTACTGGCTTAGTATCTATCACCAGAGCTTTTCGAGTTTAATCGTTTCGATAATATTAATTATGGTAATACTATCATCCTTGGTAATATAATATCAAATTGTGTGTTCCTGATTTTTTTTTCAGAATTCGTGGGCATGAATTGTTTATTCATCTGGAATGTAAAACATGCATTCCATTGTGGATGGTTCTAATGGTGTAATAGAAGATTTTATTAAGTATACTCTGTTTTACAATATGCAGTGTTTACCATATCTCAATCGTTTTTTCGTTGCAAAATGAATATAACAAAAAAAAATGATTTTTGCGATGTCTTTATATCCAGTAAATAAATAGTTGTATAATATAAAAAAATACATACTGACAATTTTGAGGTTTTAAATCGTTTATATTGTATGGCTCTATATTTTAATATGGCAGAGGGGGGAAATATCCAATATGGTCAAATTTCACTGCTACGTAACATATTTTATTAAGCTTTACTACGAAGATACGAATCGTGATGATTTCACCATTTTGTCCACGCGGTTCTGTCCGTTCACCCCTTAGACTAAATTATCTTCTATATCATATAATAATCACTTTATTGATACATTATAACAAAATAAACAGCTTTTACTTTATTGACTTGCTTATTGGTACAAAGGTATCATATTTCAACAAAACAAAGTGTTAATAATATCAAAATATGTAAACTTTTTTTATTTATACAAACAAATACGTATTACAAATCAATAAAATTTAACTACTTGTAATGATGGAAAGGCATGATACTTCAAATAATAAAAATACATTTTTTCGTACTTATTTCCACAATATATTTTTTGATCAGGACCGGTTTCGCTCATCGCGAGCATTATCAACTGATGATAATGCTTAATGATAATACTCGATAATAATCTGATAATACGAAACCGGTCCTGATAAAAAAATATATTTTGGAAATAAGTACAAAAAAATGTGTTTTTATTATTAAAAAAATATCTACTTATATAAGTAATAAATTCCAAAAAAACTATTTTAATTTTTATCTTTCGTCAAAACGACTACTTTAGGTCACTATAAATGTGTTAACTGTCACTTCTTGATGGAAATTAGTGGGGTTTTATGATCAGGATCGGTTTTGCTAGTTGCGAAAAAGACACTTTTTTGTTGCTTAAGTCGAGCACACGTGATGTCCGACCCTCAATGAGTAATACATGGTTTCCCAACCTGGGATTCGCGAAGAATTTTTTGGGGGGTCGCCAACTTATACGGTCAACTAAAACAGTATTTTTTTTGTATGCTTTTGTATTGTATGGGGGGGTCGCGGGTCACATGGATTTTATGAAAAGGGGTTGCCACCCGAAAAGGTTGGGAACCTATGTAATAATAAGACCTTTTATACTTAGTTTAGTAGATTTTCTATTTAAAACTTCTCCTCTGACGCCTCTAATAAAAGACCATACTGTAAGCTCTACAGCAGTATACGATATTGATTTGAATAAATTTTGTAAAAAAAAATACATTATTATAAATGGTTCATTGAGAAACGCTGCTCTTAGTCATGCTACCTGACTAAATACAAATATCTAGAACTCATCCGATAAACTATGCTTTTAATCGCTGTTGAGAAATAATTATTGTCAATCTAATCGAGTGTAATTTCAAAGCAAACTCATAATAATATTATCTTTATATCTCTTGTAGCAGTTCAAACATATAATTAACATATAATTGTGGCGCTCGTGCAAACGGTTTTTATGTTTGCAAATTATGTCTAAGATATTTTATGACAGGGCCAAACAACAGGTAGATTTATTTTTTTGTGTACAAATTCGTCATTATTATGTATGGCCTTCTATAATCTTTTATAAATATATGTATGTCACTTAAGGCTCCGTATAATATAAATCTATAACAAGACATTTTGAGCACGGTGAAAAAATACCAATGTATTTTAGTTCTACAATTTTTTTAAAGATATAGTTGATAGCTATTTCGGCTCACGCCATCGTCAGAACATTTGCTTATCTATATACAGCTGTGTAGAAAAGGTACACTATACATCTTCTCTCCTGTTTTAACGACAGCTTGTTTCTTGATTGCAATAAAACTAAAATTTGTAAATGAAACTAAAAAGGCAGCTAACATATATCAATTACATATGGCACGGAAATGGTCCATTACGGAAACAAAACAGCCCCCTGTAGTGGATTGCACAATGGCGACCCACATATATTAGTTTCTTCGTTAAGAATTTTTTGTGATAGTTGATATCTATTGATTTCCAGCTATTCTAAAGCCGTCATCTTGCGACCTTTATTACAAAGATGCACTTAGGCGCTGAGTTTGAATTTATATATATTATGCGATTCCGTTATAACGTGATTAGCACATTGTGAATCTGTTTTTTTTACTGTTGAATGATCTTACATGTTCCTTAGCTCAAGTGGATATACTTCTATATATATAAGCTTGTCCGATATAAACGGATATATTATACATGACCCACAGGACAGTATATAAATACCGCTTCTGTCAAGTTTATTTTTTCACCGTGTTAAAATGGAATTCTACCAAGTGAATGCCAATTAAATCAATAAAAAGAACTTTTCAAATCGACTGAAGGTGCTTGGTGAAATTTTAATTTCAATTTTTAATTACTGAAACCTTTTTTGATTCAAATTATCTATCAATTTTTTTCCGTAAAATCGGCAATCAATTTATGGAACCCGATTACACATGCAAAATATATGCAATAGCCCTACAATAATTGTGTGAAGAGGAAATCGCTGTAAGTAATCGTATAATTATTCTTAAGTAAAGAATGCATCAACCTTTCACATTATTGTTTCAAATGGTTATACACACAACTGTTTTTTTACTATTTACAATGTTTTATGATGACACGTCCTAAGTCATATCTTTCAATATTTTCAAGTCAAATTATCATTCACTTTACTGAAAAAGTTGGTCACCGCTTTATCAAGTATCAGCGATATGTTGTAAGGATCAAAAATTATTACGTATGTTGTGGAAGGCATAGCATTGAAGAAGACTCACAAATGCAGCATTGTATAATATTATGATTGCAATAATCGATCGATTTGTTGTATAAAGTATAATTAAAATAGAAAATTAACTGCAATCAATGTTATTTTGGATCAAGATTTCTTTATTTGCAAACGTATCATAGATTGTCTTATTTATTATTTCTGTACATTCTATTATATTTTCTTCCTAATTCGTTTTTATTCAGATTCGTATTTTTAAATAATAATTATTCAGCTTAAAAATCTTCAAATTCCATTTGACTGAAATACACAACATATATTATATTTTAATTTTCATGTCGGTGTTTTCTTTTCGAAAGATTTTCTCAAGAAGATTCATACGACACAATTTCACTCAAGTACTGCGAGATAGCGAGCTATTTGAGATAATTTGATGTCTTAGTACCAGGTAGCTAAAATCTCTCAAAGAGTGTACACCCAGTCCTTTTTTTACGCGATTTTTTTGGACGGCACCGCTACATTTTTTACGCGCTTCACTCGTTTTTACGTAATTTTTTCCCCAAATTTTTTTAAAGAAGACATTTATATATAATACTAGGCATGTACGTTTCATTATTTTTTTAAATAAAATAAATATGTGTATTTTTAAAACTTAATTTTGTAGAGCATTCCATTTTTTTAAATACACATAAAGTTGTATAATGTTAACAAGTGTATCGGATATTATGCGAATTTATGTTTTAGGGTGTGTAAATAAATATAATGCGATTGTGTGAAATCATTTTTTTACGCGATTTTTTTTACGCGCCTTTTTCTGGAACCAATGTATCGCGTAAAAAAAGGACTGGATGTATATCCGTATTTGTTTAAGACAAAAAAATACATTACATTCAGTTAAGTGATATTCAAGTTTGAATTTTTCTACTATTTTAACTATGTCATTGACAAACAGGAGAGAAGATCTATTGTGTAGCTTTTCTGCTCAGCTGTATATAGATAAACGAATGTTCGTTTAAGCATAGTTCTGACGATGGCGTGAGCCAAAATAGCTATAAACTATACCTTACAAAAAAATTGTAGAACCAAAACACATTGCTATTTTTTCACCATTTTACATGTATTTTCTGTTCAAAGTGAAAAATTTAATTACGAACTAAGATGATTTAAGAATTTCCATCCTTTTTAGTATACCTACGCAAGTAAATAAAAGTGTGGTAATGTCGGATTTTATAACTAGTGAAATATATCATCATTTTAACGATCAAGTAACAATTATCGCTAATGAGCTTCCGTTCGTTAGGATACTCGCCGGGTGCCGTTTATTTTAAAAAAATACTAGTTTCAATACATAATATGTAAATGAAAAACGGCATCACAATTTTTCGATGACGGTAAGAAATTTCACTATGAAGCCGGCAACGAGAGCTCTGTCTAAAGTGTTCCGTTTTTTAAGTAAATTGAGTAAAACCTTACGCTCGATGCGAAGATCGAGAGTGTGAAACACATAAAAAGAAGGTCATTCGGATCATATGCGGAGCGCCTGCGGCCGAATGGACTCAACGAGACAACTATAAAAGGCTTCGCACAATTGAAAAAGGACATCAGTACAGTTCGGTGATCGGTGATTAGCAAACTTAACTCTCAGAAACGAAACAACCTAGTTGCAGATATGCAGGCTATTGTAAGTTCTACGAATTACCTATTCCTGATCGAAAAAACGTCTACCCGTTGATTAGGCCATCAAAAAACAAAAATATTACTTCATGTTTTAAGCGAAAATCACCCTTAAGTTTAGGGGATGATAAATATTTCTTAAATAAAAAATACGGATTATGGGAAGTTGAAAAGTATATGGAATAGAATTATAGTTTAATTATCGATCAATCCAAATACAGTATCGTCTAAAACAAAAAAACAAAATATAATCATACAAAAGTTGAGTCGCAATTCGAAAAATAGTCATTTGTTTTTTTTTTAATCAAAACAGATAGATAGATATATTAGTTTTCTTATAAATTATCTGAATATGCTTCTGAAGAAGACGAAATACGTGTGCCTGCTAGTAACACAGCAAGGAGAAGCCAAAACTTGCATTCAACATATCGTTCATTTTTTATGATTAAATGAGCTTAATTTTTATGATATCTGAAATACCACTCACAGTTAATCGTGAATGTTTTTTTTTCTAAAAAACTAATATGACTTTAATTTAAGAAGTATATTATTTACTTCATATTATATGTGTTTATTGTGATACTTCAATATATATTTCAGAAAAATTTGGGGAAATTCGATAGTAATAAACAAAAAAAAATTATCACACTCGTTATCAAACACGGATATCACGATAAGGTTTATTAATAACAATTCAATAAAAATTAAATGTATCATCAGTAACAGAAAAAATGGTTCAAAAATATAGGATGTACAAAAAAATTCAATACGCTTCTATTTTGGTGTACCGACAACGATTTAATTAAACAATATTGTTTCAAACATCCAAAAGCTCTTACATATCGACTTTTGCAATGATTAGTAATATAAATTAAAAACATCTTTTATCGATATAATCGATAGAAGACTTTTTTATGCGATTTCAAAGTTATGCGGTTTTTTAAATGATTTTTTTTTATTAAGTGCGTGTTTTTCGCAACTGCACTGTGCTTCTTACTTCTTCCGAAGAAAAGAGCGATTTTGAGCCATATCGCAAATAGCAACGAAAATTGTTTTACAGCGATGATAGTTTGTAATTAAAATAATTATTATTTCTCTTGTGGATGTCTGGTATTAGAGATTACGGACATTCTAAAAATTTACCAATTATACAAGACATCTTTAAATTGTTATTTTTAATAAAATAAAGTAATTAAAGATTTAAAAATATTTTTTGTGCGGTTTTGGGTATATTTTATATAGCAGTTTCAAATAGACGCAGTTTTTAAAAATCAAAGAACGCATCTTCACTTTTTGTATGAAAATCATAGTTTTTTTATGCGATTTTTTTTGTGCGATTTACCCTGAAACGCATCTACTGCACAAAAAAAGGTTTAAATGTATGTATTTAACACAGCTGCTTCGATGATATTTTTTTTATTTAGATCAAGTGGTTGTCTTTCAAGAATCAGTGATCTCGGAAAAACTTTTTCAGTTTCCATATCAAGTCTCGTTCAAGTAAACTTTCGTTAATACATAGCATGAAAATATATGTAAAGTATCATTGTAAAATCATAATTGAACTCCATCTTTAAATCAAATATTTTAGATACATAAATTAGTGTGTTCTTTACAAGTATGTTCATCTTCTTATGACGGGTATAAGCACAATTTCCTATTTAATGTCTCTTTTTATTTGACCATATATATATATATTGCGGCCTATTTTATGTATACACAAATTTCTGCCGATAGCATAAGCTGAAATAGTTCTCGAAAATCATATTTTAGTAATGCCTTTTTATTTTACCCGACAATAATTATTATTCTAAATTATATTCCTTGTATCTCAAAATAATTGATTAAGTTAAATTAATATATATTGACAATTATTACAAGTTTATTCATATCTGCTTTTCACCATTTGTATAGTCTATAACATATTTCAAAGAAGCGAATTTTGATAAGACAATTCATAATTTATTCACGTTTATTCATACAGATTTCCAAAATATAATATTACATTTACTTTTATTGCGAAATATTAAGAATTAAGATTATGTCAACTTTACGATGAAGCGTTAAAACAAAATAATGTAATTATGACTTCATTGTTAATATAATAATTGAATCATAATTTAATAAAACAATTGAAATGTATTCAATTCAAAAGTATTGTTAATGCAGTTTCGATATCCATGGATATTAGAATTGAATTGATTTATAATTATATTAATCAGGATTTAGATATTAGTAGAGTTAATAGATACTGACGGATTTTCTAAATATTAAAAACACCTATTTTGTCACACATCAACAGTTGATAATGCTCGCGATGAGCGAAACCGATCCTTATCATAAAAGTTATTCCATAAATTGATTCTAAAAATGTGTTTTTATTATTTAAAGTATCATGTTGTTTCTATCAAGAAGTGAAAATGGACATCTTAAAAGTGATATTGACAGATACTGACGATACTGTCTCCCGGCTATTATTTTGCTTGGGTGGATATATAATTTGAGTGTTTCAATCGACTGTGTAAACTTTATTATTATACATATTGGTTATAACAGCCGTAGTACTGTTTTTCTTAGTTTTCTTCCATAATATATTCCAAAATAGCAAAACACAGCAATAGTAAAATATTATTGAAAATAACACCCCTTACCATCTAAATTGTATGTCTGATTTAAAAACTTCATTTGCTCTCCTTATTGTTACAACTTTGTACGATTCCACATGCTTCGTCACTAACGACCCGGGTGTTCGCCTTTCGGCATCTTCAGGCGTTCTATCACACGGATGCAACAGAACTGAAAGAGCGAAACCCGGGCCGTTAGTGACAAAACATGTGGAATCGTACAAAGTTGTAACAATTCAAATTTGGTATTTAAATTCCATCAAGCACCTTCAGTCGATATCATAAATTATGTTAGCATCTGTTATAATTCTTGGCAACACGGCATAACAAATATTTTCTTTTAAGTATTACAGTTACAAAAAAAAATTATGGTTAATTTCGCACTGAAAGTAAATCGGTTGTATGGATATTTAATGAGCATCGAAAAGCTCTTGATTATTTATTTATTCACTGTTGGTTTTTATAAAAATACTTCCAGATCTTCATGACTTTGGTGGCGGCGGCGGTCTCCATGCCTTACGGGCTGGACAGCGGATGGGGTGGACCTGCGATCGCTCACGCTCCAGCGGTTGCCTACGCACAACCCACTATCGTAAAACAGGTGCAATATCAGCCCCAGTACGTACAAGCCGCCCCAGTGGTGAAACAGGTCTACCAACCCGAATATGTCCACTCCGCTCCAGTGGTCAAGCAGGTGTACCAACCCCAGTACGTCCATGCAGCCCCCGTGGTCAAAGCCGTCGCTCCTGCCACCAGCTATACCACCTTCACTCAAGTAAGACAACCTAAAAAAACTATTTTTCGTAATAAAATACGACAACGTTCTTTTATATAGACATTTAGCATTGACGTTATATTTTTTTCAACCGCAGTTGGAATATATCCATATATTCAAATAATATCATACAATATTAAGTATTTCCACATATATAATATATCGATACAATACAAATTAAAACAAAGTTATTCATACACGATTGTATTCAAAAATTGGTAATCACGTAATATGTTATATATAAATCTAAATTCAGTAAAATCACACACGAATAAAATTTTTAGGTGCTCATAGTACTTATTTGTAATCGAAAATAAAACCTAGTTAATTTAATTTATTTTTATTTTTTAAATATAATATTATATAATGCATTTTCTCCAACAAATGACTGATAACACCTTAAAAGGGATATATGTATTATATCTATAACATTATATATTCAATTTCACTGTAAGCCTTTATGCCATAATAAAATTTACTATTTATTTTTTTAAATATCCTAGTTTGAATTAACCCAACTTTGTACGATTCCACATGTTTTGTCACTAACGACCCGGGTTTAGCATTTCGGCATCTTCAGGCATTCTATCACATGGATGCAACAGAACTGACAAAGTATGGAATTGTGGAATCGTACAAAGTTGTAACAATTCAAATTTGATATTGAAATTCCATCAAGCACCTTCAGTCGATATCAAAAATTATAAAATATTCTAGTCATCGAAGTTCTAAAAAGTTTTCTTCATGCCAATAGAAAAAGAAAATGTTTATAATTGTAAATAGAAATTATTTAATATGCTCTGTTTCTTGTCATCAACCGTCTGGAAAGGATATTTTTGGGTTTTATATTATTTTCTCATCAAAAGAAACGAGGATATCATTAACCCCTCGATACACGTTACAGACGCACGTGAGTCATCCACAGGTCGTGAAAGTGGCCCAGCCAGTCCATTACGCCCAACCGATCGTTAAGGTCGCCCAGCCCGTCCACACCTACGTCCAACAGCCCCAGATCGTGAAGCAGGTCATCGCTCAGCCCGCCGTCTACGGACACGCTTCCTATCCTGCTCACGGATGGTAGGCGTCTGATCATCCCGGTTGCCTTCCGCTCGATCGTCTTCTTCCCTGTAATCTTCCCTCATTCGCGGTACAGTGTCTCAACGTTTCGTCGACTAATAACTTTTTCGCGTCAATTTAACGACAAATATTGCGGATTTAGTAGTCCCTACGAAACTATTCATTCACTGATCATTCGAGCAAGTTTTATTTTTCTAATTTTCATAAACAAATTATTTTTATTTAACACGCAAGGCGTTTCTATTATATGATGATACGTGACTAATTGTCGTCTTGACTGTTTCTATATATTTTCACTATTTGTTACATTATTTATTAAATAAAGAAAAATAGAACGTGATAATATGTTTTTCATTACATTATAGGAAAAAAAAAATCATCTTCGCTTCTATTCGCTACTAAGCCTCTCATTTTTCCAGCATTACCCCATAGGTCAAATACCCGACGCACTTGAGAGCAGTATTCGAAAGGGTGACACACGAACGGATACACTATCAATTCAGAATATAACCAATAGATACTAACATATTCTATATACATTTTTGAACTATACACATTTCCATACGCGAAATAATCATTTATTCTTTTTTTTTCAAATAATTAAAAAAATCGCATCGACTGTTCGTTCTGAGACAGCTATATTCTTTAACATCTATACTATATATTCGTAAATAACTTTAGTCGCTTTAAATGTGTTGACTGTCATTTCTTGATGGAAAGGCATGATATTTTAAATAATAAAAACACATTTTTTATTTATTGAATTGGAATTCACTTGGTAGAACTCCATTATAACACGGTGAAAAAAATAGCAATGTATTTTAGTTCTACAATTTTTTTAAGATATAGTTGATAGCTTTTTCGGCTAACTCCATCGTCAGAACTATGCTTAAACGAGGTACAGGTAGCATGTTCACTATTGCAGGGGGCCGACGACACGTTTAGTGCCCTCTTTACCCTTTCGTCTGTGGTATGTTGTGGTTAAAAAAAAAAATCGCTCAAATCAACTCGAACGGTCCGGGTCAGACGAGCGAAGCTGGAAGATGAATGTCTCAGTCGTGCGTTGGAGAGGTCTTGGTGTGTGAGTGCGATGTGACGTCTACTAGTTTTCGCCTCCTGCTGTCCGGAGCCGTAGGAGGTCACCAGACAGGTGACTAGGGTGGGCGAGTGTGGTCTTTGAGGTGGATAGGAGAGGGTCTAAGACGGTTTCAGTTTTAAGACATGACGGGGTCTTTCGTAATCGGATGGGGCGTCAATGTCAAACGCTTCTAAGCATGATTTGATTGTCGGATTTGTATGATTTTCAACTTAAACGAACATTAGCTTATCTATATATAGCTGTGTAGAAAAGGTAAACATTACATCTTCTCTCCTGTTTTAATGACCTACCTTTCTTGCTTGCAATAAAACTGTAAATGAAACTAAAAAGGCGGCAATATCGATAATATTACATATTGCAAGGAAATGGTCTATTACGGAAACAAAAAAGCACCTAGCGGAGGGTTAAGCAATGGTGATCGACATATATTAATTTGTTCATTAAGAATCGTTTGTGAGTTTGAATTTATATTATGCGATTCCTTTATAACGTGATTATTTTTTATTACTATATCCACAATATATTTTATGATCAGGGTCGGTTTCGCTCATCGCAAGCACTATCAACCGATCCAAAGATAAAATATTTAGTGACTACTGTCAATACTATTAAATTAAAAAGCGCTAATATTTCACAGAAGACATGTCGAAGTAGCACAAAACGCTTTTGTCTAGAAAACCACATGTTTTAATTTTGAAAGAGCTTTTCATTCAATTCCTTTATCTAACGGTGTAAATTTATCTCTCCATAGTAACAAAAGTTTCCAAAGCTTACGTAGGAGGTGTCAATCGTAAAATCATAAATTTGATGTATTTTTTATTGTTATTCCAGAAAAAGTATTCACTACTTTGTGTAACAATGTGTTCAATAATTCACACAACAAATATAGTGATAAGTATTTTTTTTTTCAAAACATAACTTAGCACAGTAGATGGTCGATATTTATGTGCTGTCAACGTGGGTTTGAACGAGGACAGTGGCGTTACGACGGGTGGAGAAGAATAACCAAGAACTATTATATGTAAGTATCAAGTGTTAATAAATACAGTTATGTTCATGAGATATAATGTAAAAAGTTATGGAAACGATATCTTTTTATTTTAATCATCTGATCTATTCTGATTCCGTATCCACAGAATAAATGCTTAGAATAATCATTCAAATAAAAACATATTTTTACTACCGTTTCAGTGAAATTACATTTCAGTAAATTGTCGTCATATGTAATTACATTATGATCAATTGTAATATATTTTTAAGTTACCATAGAACACATTATGATACCACCATTGACAAATTTAGTACAACTTTACTATCTGAATTGATAAACTGTTTTTATCAGTCATTTGAAATGTCTTCTACTTTCGATGTAAGATATTTGAACATCATTATACTTACTTAAAAGTAGTAAATAAACATTTTAATCCCTATTTTTTTCGTCTCTCTTGTCCTGTGTGGGGAAACTTCTTATCTCAGCTAGGCTTATACATGTGTATATATATTTGAAATCTGTGACACTCATAACACTTATTTATTTTTTACTAAAAAACGTTGATACATATTTATGATATCGACTGAAGTTGCTTGATAGAATTTCAATACCAAATTCGAATTGTTACAACTTTGTACGATCCCACATGCTTTGTCACTAACGACACGGGTTTCGCCTTTCGGCAATTTCAGCCATTCTATCACACGGATGCAACAGCCTGAAAGAATGCCTGAAGACGTCGAAAGGCGAAACTCGGGTCGTTAGTGACAAAACATGTGGAATGGTACAATGTTGTAACAATTCCAAATAGTTACATATTTTTTTAGGTTAACGAAATAAGTAAAAAAAAATTCGCTTGATAACATGAAAAGTCACAATTTCCCCGTACCTTTTTCTAGATGAGTGAAGTTAGGTGAATATATAATATGAATTTCTTATCGCACCGATACCAATTTTCGATTTTTAAAGTCTCGTATATATTTGAAGGAAAAAATAATCAATTGTTTCTTTAACAATTTTTTGCAATCATTTAGAAAAAATGTGCGACACCTTTTGACGAGATCCTCGTTTGATAATGAAAAAACCTTATCCGTTTACACCGAAATGACGGACGGGGAAAGAGTTCTCTGCGTATCGGATACCACCCTCTGCCCTTACAAATAAAAAAAATAAACTTTTTAGCCCGCTGTGTGAGAAATAAATCAATTTCTGACACTGTCCACTGACAAGCTGTTTGCACTAACCGTTCGATAAAATAACTCGAAGGTAGATAAATGCTTAACTCACCTGTCCACATTTACACTCGCCCATTGCCTATTATAATAAAATGTGACATGTCTACAAACATTAGGCGCCGTAGGGGTTGACGACCCTGAAATTACTTGAATTTCGATATTTAAAATGACTACATCCCAGAACGTAACGTTTTTCAATCGAAATACATCGCTAAAGAAAAGATGGGTTAAAATGCAAAACGTTAATTTTGAATTGCGTATGCCAATTGATTGGTACACGTTGAGATTCTTTAATAATCCTGAGGGCACTGATTGAAATGCGAATTGTATCAAGTAATTGATTACAATCATAAGTAGTGAAAAAAATAGTAATATATTTTAGTTCTACAATTTTTTTAAGGTATAGTTGATAGCTATTTCGGCTCACGCCATCGTCAGATGCTTAAACGAACATCTGCTTATCTATATATCATCATCAGCCGGGGTCGATCCACTGCTGGATGAAGGCCTCCCCCTGTTTTTTTTTTTCAGGGGGGGTTTGGACATAGCAACACCACGCTGCCCAGGCGGGTTGGTGTTCGGTTTTCTGTCTGGGTTTTCCTTCCCATAGCCAAGAGAACACGGCACTCGGTGTTCCCGAGCGGTCACCCATCCGCGTACTATCCGCGCCCAATGTTGCTTAACTTCGGTAATCGCACGAGAGCCGGTGCTTACAACGTGGTACGGTCGTTGGCATATCTATATATAGCTGCGTAGAAAAGTTACACAATAGATCTTCTCTCTTGTTTTAACGACCTAGCTTGTTTCTTGCTCGCAATAAACTAAAAATTGTAAATGAAACTAAAAAGGCGGCTTTATCAATAAGTTTACATATGTCTCGGAAATGGTCTATTACGGAGAAAAAAGGGCCTCCCGTAGAGGGTTAGGCAATGGCGATCGACATATATTAGTTTGTTCGTTAAGAATGCTTTGTAATAATTGATATCTATTGATTTCCAGCAGTTCTAAAGCCGTCATCTTTCGACCTTTATTACAAAAATGCAAACACCTTGGCGCTGAGCTTGAATTTATATTATGTGATTCCTTTATAACGTGATTAGTGAATTGTGAATCTGTTTTTTTCCTGTTAAATGATCATACATGTTCCTTAGTTCGGATAAACATGAACTACAGGACATTTTATAAATAACGCTTCTGTCGAGCTTATTAAGTTTATCTTTATTATTTTAAAGATGTCTGCCTAAATTATTGTTGACCTTGAAAGCTAATAATATGTCACGGTGAAAAAATAGCAACGTATTTTAGTTCTACAAAATTAATTTTAACAAATATAGTTGATAGCTATTTCGGCTCACGCCATCGTCAGAACTATGCTTAAACTAACATTCGCTTATCTATATATAGCTGTGCAGAAAAGGCACACAACACATCCTCTCTCCTGTCCCAACGGCCTAGCTTGTTACTTTAACACAATGACACTTAATTTTCAAAATTCTAAATGACAAGCTAGGCCGTTGGAACAGGAGAGAGGATGTGTTGTGTGCCTTTTCTGCACAGCTATATATAGATAAGCGAATGTTAGTTTAAGCATAGTTCTGACGATGGCGTGAGCCGAAATAGCTATCAATTATATTTGTTAAAAATAATTTTGTAGAACTAAAATACATTGCTATTTTTTCACCGTGTTATAATGGAGTTCTACCAAGTGAATGCCAATTCAATCAACTAATGATATGTATTTATTTTATGACTAATGAACGGCTAAGCTCTATATGTAGAGGGCGAGATTTTGGCATTCACAGATATTATTATAGAATAATAATGTCTCTTAGAGACGAACTTAAACTCAAGGAAAGTTACAAGTTAAAGTACGCGCCCCGTACCAGCCGAGATCGTCTCCGCCGTCCACGATTAAAGGGTGTCTCGCACGCCACCGCCGCACGCAGATTTCCACTGCTTTTGTGTGTTGCTGCAGCTCTGCAGTTTGTTGAAAACATGCGCTACCAAAATGTGAACCGAATTTCAAACATGCAACTAAAATTTTTTATCCTACTAACCCGTAAGCAATCATGCTTGGGGAGATTGGCTTACAAAAAATACTTTTAAGGTTAACAGTCAACTCTTGGTGGAAAATCATCAAATTTTATAATTTTATTTCAATAATAAAAAAACAACGTTTCGCACTATTTCTACAATATTATATTATCAACTTTTCGACCGATTTTACTCGTGGTAAACTACAATAGTTATCAAATAAATTAGTAAGGAACTCTTACAACTATTTTGCAATCAAACGAGAAGTTCATTAAAAGCTTAAGAACACATTAGCGACAAGTGAAAAAAATATTTAATCAAATAAGTATTTCAACGTATTAGGGAAAAAAAATGTATTAAATAATTATTATTGTCGACAAGCACTGCGAATAAAAAACTATGCGACGAAATTATCTGTCAGAGACGTTCCGGTGGCACTGGAAAACGTCAAAAATTAAATTAAATTATTTACCCTTGTCATGAATTTACCTCATCACTATAGAACAGTAGTTCTCATGTGAAGTTTTACTGCGGCCACATTATAAACATCAGCTGTCCTATGGAAATGTCTCGTGGCCGCACCAAATGTAATAAAAATAGTTTCGATATTTATTTTTTATATAATGCATTACACCGAATGATCTTTTGATCTTTCACGATATACAGTTGTAGGTAAAATTGACTAAATTAATAAAGCAATTGTTGTTTATATTGACTTGATTCATGGTCAACGTATAACTTCGACCAATTTTTTTTACAGTTCCATTATTAAAACAGACCTTTACTTAAACTCGAAAAATGCTAGATAAGTCAGGTTTATTCAATCAATTTTAAAATAATAATATTATTACGAATTCATTTTTAAAAACCATTTTTTTTTAATATCAATATTTACTATAAAACTGTTGGCAGCAAAATCCTCTGGTGGCCGCACATGAGAAGCACTGCTATAGAATCACTTGTAGAGCCTGAACGCGTATTCACCGTATACATTCACAGTACCGAATTTTATCACGAAATCTGGTAATCACCCTCCAAGTAACCCAAAGGCTTTTCGTCCAATTACACTCTTGCCCATACTGGGGAAGGTTCTAGAAAGACTGATATGCACCAAACTCGAAAAGCACTTAAACGAAAACTGCCCTATTTCGAATAGACAGTTTGGATTTCGACCCGGCAAGTCAACTGAGGACGCAATACGTTTTGTGATGACAACAGTAGAAAGCTCTCGCAAGAAGCTAGTCATCGGCATATTTTTGGATATTGCCGGAGCGTTTGACAATGCGTGGTGGCCAGTGGTACTGGCAAAGCTAAGGCTTAGACAAATACCTGGAAACCTATTTGCATTAATACAGAGTTACTTTAGCAATAGGAAGATAAAATACAAATCTGGCCTCACCAAAATTATCAGGAAACTACGATGGGATGTCATCAGGGCTCCGTCCTCGGGCCACTGCTTTGGAATATTTTATTTGATGATCTTTTGTCCTTACCGTTGCCATCGGACTGTACAATTATTGCTTACGCCGATGATGCTCTTCTGTTGGTCGAAGCGAATAGTCGCGCTGACCTCTAACGAACTGCAAGCGGTGCACTTGTAGATATTCTCAAATGGGGAACGTTAAATAAACTGTCATTTGCTCCTGCCAAGACGGAATCCCTTCTTTTGAATGGAGGTACAAAGCTTGACATTTCAAAAAGGTCTCCGAATATCCGCATGGGCGACTTCTCTGTACGTGTCTCTAAGCAAGTCAAATACCTTGGCGCTATCCTCGATGACAAATTGTCATTTCAACACCACGCTCAAAGAATTGTAGAGCACGCTAGCATGGCATATCTCCGTATATCCAAACTGGCTGGCAAAAACTGGGGATTCAAAGCTCGTACGCTTAAAATAGCGTATGGTGCTATTTTTATGGGGATAGCCGGTTATGCATCTAGTGTTTGGCATTCTAAAGCAAAGATCGGTTTGTAAAGAGAACTTTGCTGAGTGGACAACGAACTGCTCTGATTTTACTCACTAAAGCGTACAGGACTACTTCGACGGATGTCTTACCGATTCTAGCTGGCGTACTACCGCTGGACCTGCACATACAAGTACGCGGTCCAATAACTCTTCTTCTAAAGGGTATTTATACAAATATCGAGGGCGTCCCTCTGAAGCCGCCCCTTCTGCAAAACATACCAGACACTCACACTTATCGTTCATTTGTAAAAAAGCTGGCGTATAGAACAGCTTTGGCAGCCTGGCAGACTAGGTGGTCTGCTTCCACAAAATGTCGCCAAACATATCTTTTCTTCCCAAACGTAACCTGGAGACTCGAAGTGAAATGCCTTTGACCTGGACACTGGGCTTGCCAATTCTTAACCGGCCATGGCAAGTTCAACGGCAAACTATTTGGGCTGGGCAAGTTGGTTGAAAGGCCGGACTGCACTTGTGGACACAACCATCAGGACGCTAATCACGTACTGTGGGACTGCCCCGAGATGAATGCCGAACGAACAGAGCTGTTTGCTGTGGTCCGTTCTCATACGGGCCCGGTAGGCCACGCTGACTTAGTATCAACCAAGGCCAACTTTGAGGCATTCGATAAATTTGCAAGATCATACGGGGAACGAGACATTCTCGATTCGTCTTTAGATTTAACGCGTAGCACATTAAACTCTTCCGCCACGGCGGATTTTCAGTACGCAGATACACAGGATACCTAATATCACGTAGACTAAGTGGCTGAGCAAGTCACATTTTCTTTTTCTTTCTTTTTTTCTCCTCTTTTAAGCACAATAGTGCATGGTTTAACAATCGGTCCGTGCATCTCTGTATCGGGCCAAGAATATGAGGAGTATAATCGATTATTTTTATTAGTATTGCGTTATGGAAGGCGGCCGTGTAACAACGGCTGCATACACATAACAGGTGAAGGTGGGACAACCAACTTACAATATGATTCTAAAACACATGTGTGTCTTACATATACTGAACCTATATATCAAAATGTGCAACGCATATCACAAATCGTTCGTAATGACAAACTGTCTAATGAGATGGGCTACGCGACGATTCTTCTGCGCCGTCTATAACGGCTGACGTCTAACGGTCGCCGTCGACGAGGGAAAAAGCTCCAACAGTATACCGACGGGCGCCAACCTGCGGACAGGTTTTTTCTCTCTCCAAACGCCAACAACCCTTGTATTTTCAGTTTCAATCAACGAACGCACGAACCGTAAAAACTTGCCGAACTTGTGATACTGTATATTTTGCGATGAAAGCATGTTCTATTATCGTTTATCACGACAACGAAAGAAAATAAAAGTGAGATTTTCAAATAAAAACTTCAACTACAAACAGACATGGCGATATTAAATATCGGAATAAAATGCGTGCAAAATGAGTAAAATAATCGCTTGTGTTCAATTTGATAGATAAATAAATAAAAAGGACATGCACGGAGAGGTATTAAAGCTCGTCAAACATACGAATCGTCAAATCATTTAATTAAATAAAGTATTATCAAAAGTTAACGAGATGCGAGCATGGAGTGACACCGACGGGAAAGAGTTGGCCGTTTCAAGTAAGATTCACAATTATTGTCAATCAAACACCGTGCCAGCAAATGACATATATTTTTTTATTTAATATTTGAATGATCGACACTGGGAGTTATAAATATTTTGCGGACCACCAATTTTTTGTATACATGTATTACATAATGAGCTTTTTGGTGGATTATTAATTTTAAAGACTTATTCTAAAACATTTGTTACATGTAATACATAAAACCAACAGCAAGAATAAATCTATAGAAAAAACACCTTAAAAATTTATAAAAAAAAATATTACGAAATTTGTTACTTCATCGAGATTACTCGACACGATATCATCTTAAATGATGAATCAATATTTTTTTTTGCAATGAGCGTAAACGTTCCTCATCATAAAATATATTGTGGAAATAGTATTAAAAATGTGTTTTTAGTTACACCTTAAAACAGAAAATACACGTCTGTCACAAGAACTCTCTTTAAACCATAAAAAGTACAAATTTAATAATTACATTTCATTGTCATTTTGGCTGCTGATTCTAGGTCAACCGTACTCTTTCAGCGGTAAACTTTTGAAAAATTTATTAAGAGAAGGACTATTTTGTGTGAATGAGATACGGTTCACGATTATATTTTTAGCTTTCAATTTTAATTTGCATATCTAACAATAAAAAATGTGCTTGAATCCCAAGCAAGGCGGGTAATAATTTTCTTATTATATAAGACTAAATCGCAAAATATTTAACTTCGTCTAATGGAATAAAAAAACTATCCACTCTTCTATTATATTCGAATAACATCAACCCATACCGCTTCGCACTAGATCTAACATTATAAGACCAACCCGCAGTGCGGAAAAATTATAAATACTATGAAGGCTACGACCTGATCACTTTCATGAAATATCTACTATTTATTTGTGTTTGTGTACCTATACAAGCCAATACATGCATTTAATCGAACTATAGTAATTTTTGCAGCTCATGTTGTATTTAAATTTGATAATTCAATGGCCTTTGCGATCAGATAATTCTATATTAAAGTGCCAGCAGGGCAGGGCCATGGTCATCAAATTTAGATCATATCGAATGATATTTTGATTTAAAATTTCAATTTACATTTCCGGTGCCTTGGCTGTTATTCTCTGTCTATCTCTAAAACTCTGCTATTTACACAAATCATGTACATATTTAAATCTGTCTTTAACTATACCATCTCTCAAATGGTGCACAGTAATGACTTTATATTTGCCTTTACTTGGTCAACTGTGATATTTCCAAGTTTCAGCCTTTAAAATAAATATTATGACTATATTTAGTGAGTTTACAATTCACCGTTTCAATTTGAATTTTTAAAATCCAACTGTCAAACATCAGCCTACATTTTTAAAACACGTTATCAACAAAATTAATTCAACTCGTTGACTGATAAAGTATCAATCGTTGAGACGGCCGATGGCAGTGTGTTCTAACAATGCCTAGCCTGTCACTTACAAAAATATTTTTGTCTTAAAATACAGTCTGTTTGTCTCACTATTTTCCATAAGTTTGATACATTTTTTTTATTAATCTAATAATACTTCTTTTTAAATCCTATACGTGACCCAGCATGGAACAGGCTAATGTTAACACTTGAACAAATATAATATATGAAATATACCGTTATTATGATAGAAATCGATTCGATAGTGAAATGAAGGCATTTACTGCAAAATGTTATAAAATACTGATTACATTAATACGAACTTGGCAGGTAAAAAAGTAAAATTAGTCGGTGCACGAAATTATGTAGTTATCTAGAATGATAAAAGTTGAATATTTATTACTATTATCTTTTGCAGATTGGACCGATGCAAATCTTCGTCGTGGTGAATATTACAACGTTTCAAAAATTTTCACAACCGATTTTGATTGATTATATATAAATTCATTTTAATCTGTCGCACAAAGCATCCAATACCGTATGACCCGCTGCCTTTTCTCGAATAAACGCAACGCCTGAAATATAAAAGAGAGTTAATATTCAATTACATACAACAGTTCTCTACTAAGTATTAAACAGGTTAAAGTCAAAAATATCGTGCATGAAATGCCTAGCTAAAAATATCGTTTTCATATTAACTATAAACATAACAGCTGCACCTAGTGTCAGTAATATTCATGCATGCAGAATATTGATTGTAGGTGTTTTTTTATCTATAAAGTTAAAGCACCGTTTAATGATAGGCCAACATTCATAAATATTTTATTATCGTAGAGTAAATATTTTTAAATATACCATATTCAATACTCAATATTCTCACATGTAAGACTAAACCATTTGGCCTTTCTACCGACGATTATCAGTGAACATGTTAAATTAATTCATTTTGGTCCAATTTTTTCAAATTAGTAAAGAAAGTATTAATTGTTCTTAAAATATATTCCCAACTTACTTTTGTGCGCTATTCTTTTAAATACATTTTATATTCAGAATAATGATTTAATTATAACTAATTCTTTCCATTTTAAATCATTACAATCGGTCGGTGTTAATTTAGTTAGCATTACTATTAAAATACAGGCTATCCTCGACTTATGACCGAGATAACATATGTTCCTGGACTTTGGTCGTAAGTCGAATTTCACACAAAATATGTATGTACTTACATATTAAAATAAAACATGTGTATTTATTATATTTTTATTGTTAGGTTTAGACTTTTTAATTAATATAAAATAAAATATTTACCTCATTAATATATAAAATCTTTCGTCATGTGATCTTATATTAGTACAATCCGTTGGCTCATCATCAGTAGTGGAAGAAGAAGCAGTATTAGTCTTTTTAAAAAAAAATCCAATTTTATTTGAGTTGTTTGTTGTTTTTTTCCCTGTATATTACAGCGTAATGCAATTAAAAAAATGCTATTTTTGGTCGTAAGTGCGAATGGTCGTAAATCGAACCGACGTAAGTCGAGCACTTCCTCCATTAAACATATGAAATGGTGGCAAATTGGGCACATGTTTTCATAGGTAGTGTTAACAAAGATATAATTAACATATTTTCGCTTATCGATAACAGGTACGAGCGTCATCTCTCCGTCAGGAGAAGTCGTCAACAAAAGATCCATTGGTGTCGAAGAGAACTATTTGGTAGCCGTCGGGTCAAGGAGTGCCAGGTATCAAACTTCTGTCTTAACGTTGATATTAAATGTATCTGTTTGATTACACAACCGACAGTTCCTGTCTAACGAGCCCGCAAATATTACGAGGCGGTGGATTTGTATATTTTCAGATTGAGGAAAAAACACAAGCAGAAAATCATCATGGTTATCCTGATCGTCTTGATTTTCATTTTACTGGTGATTCTCATCGTTTTATGTTCATATTGTGAGTAAAAATATCAATACCTTATAATCTTTCCACGAATTTGATTGTCTCTAAACGCATTAATCTCCAATTCGAGCAATTCAGTATACAGCTTACCCTCGACTTACGACCGAGACACGTTCCTGGACTTTGGTCGTAAGTCAAATTTCATACAAAATATGTATTTACTTACTTAAGTTTTTTTTCTAAATCTATTGCATTTCTCTTTTTTGTCACATGTATTCCGTTTGCCAGTCATTATGGGCACAATTTATTAATTATTCACTTCAAAAATAAATGAGTATATGTATTATTTATATTTTATTATATTAATATGTATCTATGTCTAAGTTTAAAAACACTTTGTTAACTGAATTATGTATACATAATTTAAAAACAACGAAGGGAAGAAAGAAGTGAGTAACAAACGACATTCTTTGCGCCACATCCGCGATTTACTAACCGGCAGGAAGTATTTCTGACATAATCTTTGTTTACACATGAATCAGGGTTGACAAAGGCGCACCATAATGCATTTGAGCAAAAATACTATTTTTTTTTATCGTAAGTCGAATCGTCGTAAGTCGAGGACTACCTGTATGAAATATTATATTCTTATTCCCGAAGTAATTGCAGATCGTATAGGAGAAAATACGACCAAATTCTGATCGATATTTCTTATATCAAATTGAAATTGTTCAAACTATTTTGAGTTCCACGTGTTGTTTTAACTTACGTCCCGGGTTTTACATTTCCGTTTGCATTGCTTACATACAAGAAGAATCACAAAAAATATATAGGCTAAGACTATAAGACTACTGATTTGATTAAAATGCTATTCAATTGTATTATAGAAAATTTTATAATCAATACAACCAAACGATATTTAATGCGAGGTTTTGAGGATAATCAACTACCACCAAAATGCAATTGGTAAATTGAATACTGAGTGATATCTACTTATTTGAAATAATTTTAAATGGATGCCGCAAATTATGTAAAAATAAATTTACTTTTTTATAAATAGGTATAATTGGAATGCGATGAAGATATTTAATTTAATGAGAGGTTAAAAATGGTTTTCATTATATTGTATATCAGAATATTAAGATTCCGCTAATTCAAAAATATAAGGTAAATTTTCATTTTCATCATCAAAGTAACATTTCTCCTGTTTAACCTCGTAAAGGATATTTCAGCATTGAAGACTTCAAAAAGTAATTCAGACGTATTGTTACTTTAACAAATCAGACAATATAAGACACAGAAATAAGCTTATAAACAAAACTTGATGCACTCTCATGTGTGTAATTATTGGCCGTCAATGTACTGTAATCAGCCGTCTCGCCGTTTGCGACATTAGCAGTAAGTTGGTCAACGTCAAAGAATGTGGCACCCGTCATATCGCACCACGTCTAATGGAGTAACAAAGCTATCAGTTTTTAATCATTTAAATAAATATCAAATTAACCTCAAAATGTTACAAGACTTATACTGATCGCTGTAACAATTATCGAAAACAAAAAATACAGCGAATTTTATATAAATTATCATACAAGAAAAGGTATTTGATAATACCTGAAACATACACATTACTGAAATATTTAGTTACATTGAATAACGATGAGCTTCTATAGATTTCGCCGCCAGACGTGAAACGTGCGAGAGCAGAGAATGCGTCCGTTCGGCTGCCAACCTTCTGCTGTCGATGGACCAGACGGCGGATCCCTGCGAAGACTTCTACAAGGTATTGCTAGCGTTTATTCGGCTAAATTTCACGAAAAGTGCACTTGAATATGGACCCACCGTTGGCAATACACATTTAAGTTCTTACAATACGCAGTCGGAACAATAAAACACTCGCACAAAATAAGCCTGCGATATTACTACGTTAAAAAATATATTTTCCGTTCGATAATTATTCATATTTCAATCCATCCCATTGTGGAGCAAATGGGATATCCTTCCAATGGAGGTATCTGAACGGAATGTTTTTTTTTCAACGCAAAATGAAATGATGAACAGCTGGAAACCAATAGATATCAACTATCACAGAGGATTCTTAAATAAAAAACTAATATATGTCAATCGCCATTGCTCACCCCTCTACAGGGGTCTGTTTTGTTTCCGTAATAGATCACTTACGTGCCACATGTAAACTTATTAATATAGCCGCCCTTTTAGTTTCATTTACAAATTTTTGATTTATTGTGAACAAGAAACAAATTAGGTCGTTAAAACAGGAGAGAAGATGCATTGTGTACCTTTTCTACACAACTATATATAGATAAGCAAATATTCGTTTAAGCATAGTCTGATGATGGCGTGAGCCGAAATAGCTATTAACAATATGTAGAACTAAAATACTTTACTATTTTTTCACTGTGTTATAATGGATTTCTACCAAGTAAATGCCAATTCAATCAATAATAATTTACTTAATTAGAACTGCCCACCTCAGTGCACTTGCTTTTTCACACTTGACCCGTCTTTCGTCATTCGACATTTGAAGGCGTGTGCACTTAAACTTAGAGTCTAGTTTAGTCCGGTCGAGTTAATCTAGTTTAGCTATTGATTTTAATACCTAAAATAATTACCAATTTCATAATAATGACCACTTTTAAGGTGTTAACACCTATCATTTACCAGTATAAATAGTATAACTAAATAGTTTTGCATGCGGAAAACAATAATAGTAATACCCAATCAAAATCGAAGAGGATACGGGGAAAGGGAGCTTTATGACAGGTCACGGAAGCTTATTCTGAGGACGATCGATATATTGCATGATACGAGGATGCATTTGCAATTGAACGTCGAACGATGCTTTTACTTATTCACGGGTCATTTTTAAAACAAACAATTGAAATATACAATCGGTTGCCGTTTAACATTTGATGTAATCGATCTAAAATTTTCCAGCCTTGTTTAAAAAAATAATCACTAAAGATTTATCAAACAAAAATTCAAAATCTGATATTTTTTTCAATTATTTCAATTAATAATATTTTTATTAGTTAAATAATCTTTTAAATAATCAAAACACATTTTTGTACTTATTTCCACAATATATGTTTTGATCAGGACCGATTTCGCTCATCGCGAGCAATATCAACTGATAAATATTTATAAATACTTATAAATATTTTGTATGAACAGACTTGTTTGTAAATTGTTTTCTCTCAGTTGATAATGCTCACAATGAGCGAAACACCTGATTAAAAAATATATTGTGGAAATAAGTACTAATAAATGTGTTTTTAATATTTAAAACATCATTCCTTTCCATCCATAAGTGACATTTAACACCTCAAAAGTTAAATAATCATTGGAATGAACGGTTAGATATTACTATTTAGAAATCACATTTTTTATGTGGAATAATATTTTAATTTTTCAATGACATTTAAATGTGTATTTTGAAAATGAAAATATACATGATGATTCATTCATTTTATATTTGTTACTTCATTGACCAAAATAAGTAATTTTACAATAATATCAACCTTTTCGATCTACTCAAATTAGTTAAGTGCATAAACTCTAATTGAATATTTTCAGTACACATGCGGAAATTGGGCAGAACAACACCCAACGCCTGATTATTATACGTCTTATGGATGGTTCGTGGACAAGCGACGGAATGTTGAGAGGAAGGTGCGAGACATCCTCTCGAAGAATCGTTCCGCTGACGAGCCGATTCCTCTCGGCCAGGCTAAGGATATGTACACTGCCTGTGTCGACACAGGTATTTGTCAATTTGATTTTCCCCCATTTAAAATAATATAGTAGTTATACCTCGACGAAAATGTATTCATAGCTATTTTTTAATTACTTTTTAAACTGGAAACGTTTAATCATTCTTATACCCTCTCCCTTTAAAATATTCAAATTCTTGCATAATGTGTTGACTGTCACTTCTTGGTGAAAAATGATTATATTTGACTAATAAAACGCATTGTTACTATTATTTCCACAGTTTTATATCATTTACACCAGAATAGGTTTCATGAGCATTATCAATCAGCAAAATAAAAATTTCAGCGAGGATATTTATACAAAAAAATATAATTTGTGATTTTATTTGAATTAAACAATTTTTATTCTTTAACATAATTTATTATTATTTAAATCTTGCAGTACGTTTTTTTTAATTTTTTTTTTCAGAATAAATTAATACTTAGTTTACAATGTTTAACATCACAATTTGGACGGTAGTACCTTGTCTCTTTTCGTGAGTCGTGTTAAACATTCCTGGTTAGACGGGAAAAAAACGCTCGGGCTCATCAGTGTGCGAAGTAAAGTAAAGCCGCGCCCGAGTCACGCTCGGGCAAAACTGTCAAGTGGTTAATAGACCTATGTAGACAGAATTTTTCCTATTATGCCTCTTATTATGCAAATGGGATACAATATTAATGATTGATAATGATAAAATAACAAATTGTCTTTGACATGTTGAGCAGAAAAATTGGATGAAGTCGGATTGAAACCGGTGATTGATTACCTTGGAAGAGTTGGCCTGCCAGGGTTGCCAACATACCTCAATCTCACAAAGAACGTGAATCCCGAGGAATGTGCTTTTGATTGGCTATGGTCAGTTACTGAAATCAAGAGGACTATGAGTTTGGACATCATCGTTGGGTTTGACATCTATCCGGATCCGAACAACGTCACCGTCAGAAGAATCGTGATGGGAGAGCCTTCGTCGAGTAACCCTATACCGAGGTTTTGATTACAATTTCAGCGCATATGATTAGCTTACATATTTAATTGATATTCCATAAAATTTAGAAACCATAAACAATAATTAATTTTACCAAACATTCCATGAATAATGGTGTATTTGTTTTAATTTTTTCTTCCAGTTACACCGAATGGGACAAAATACTGATTCAAGTTAAAAAGAGTATTTTAAAAACGAAAATATTGGAAGAATCTGATGACCCAGGAGAAGAAGAAGACGAAGAAGAAAAAACATATCGGAAACACTTTAAAGTTCTGTTTCAAGAAGTGATCAAAGAATTCGTAAAATCTCAAGAGCTTCAAACCTTAATCAAATCAAATTTGACTGAAATGGACGTCAAAATTGATAAAACGATTGATAAATATATCAACTTTTCGAAGTCAATTATACAGGTATACTCCATTATAATTCCAATATATACAGCAGAAAAAAATGAAATTATTAATCAGAAGAATACTTTATACCTTATGATATCGACTAAAGGTACTTGACGCGTTAGCTATATCGCATCTGTGTGATAATTCGCTCAATTTTAAATTGTTGAAACTTTGTACGATGTCACATGTATTTTTACTTCCACCGGGGGGTTACTTATCTTCAGGCATTACATCACACGTATACAATATAACGGAAGATTATATCATAAATAGCTATCTTTGCAATTATGCATCATTTATTACTTTTAGTCTTCCCTATTCCTCAAACAACTTGTATTTGTCTCTACCCCGAATATCAGAATAACTTTTAAAATAACAAAAAAAAATACGTTGGGAAAATTATGAATAAATTCACTTTCTCATACATTTTGTATTTTTTTGTTCATTTAAGAAATTTTTAACGAGTTTATTTCAGCACATCGAAGCGTGCTGAAGCACTTCCAACAACAACACATTTTCCAAAATAATAAATTTTCACGAACATTGCTTTACTCTAAAATGCCACTCCACAAAATAAAAAAGATGAAGAGATATTTACCAAACTGTTTGTTATTCTAGATGGAAGATAAACTCGCGAACAAAACAAAAGCGGCAAAGGCGAACAAAACGGTAGACGAAGAAGATATAATTTACTGCTCGATCGACGTTCTCCAGTACAGCACTGACCTCGCCCTCCAGGCTGTCAATCTGACGGCGGTAGACCTGTGGGGTATCTATCTGAGCGGTTTGTTCAATGGGTCAGAGGCGAAAGTTGACCGCGTCGAGGACCTCATTCTCTTCAGCCAGTACGACTTGGAGTATATGATGGCAATCTCCACACTCGCTGAGAATACTCCATCCCCCGTCATGGAACTATACGTTTGGTTTCAGGTTTGTATTTATCAATATTATTTCCGTACTGGAAAAAACAAAATTGGATAAATAAAAGTAATTTCACAGAATCCGAAGTACAATAATATTTTTATGTTTACTTCTCGAGCGCGGAGTTTTAATACTCGATACTTGATATGGTCAAATAAATTAACTCTATAAATTGTTATATTTAGAGTCAACAGTTATACCTCAAAAAAAATGGTCCTATACATCAATAGTTAGCTACCGAAAGAAAATTTATTAAAAAATTTATTCATCATGTTATAAATAATCTACATTCCCCGCTCCAACACAAAGTTCATCGATCACGCGGATTCCGCTTCCCCCGGCGTTAACGTGTTAAGACCATACATATTATGCACGAAATGCCATATTTCTTCTAAAATTTTTTTCAATAGGCTTTCATTGTTTGCAATCAATTCGACAATAAAATTGCATTTATTTTTCATTATCACAGGAACTATATTTTTTCTTTGTAAAGATATAATATGAAAATATATTACGGATAATTCACATTCCACGAAAGATAAACTTTTGAGTTTGTTCGGAATCCGGATTATTTTTCACATTAGAAAGTTTGAATTTACATCTTATCAATTATACATGTCGATCTAATATCATATCAAGAAACGTGAGCATTTTTATAGAAACAAATAAAAAAACCGAATTATTTATCATTTTTGCTTTATAAAGAATTTGTTATTAATATTTATATAAAAGCTACCGAGAATTGAAATAATTGGATTACAATTCTCACGTGTTTCAAATATTGTTTCAAAGGTACTCCACTCTATTACGTCACATATTCATTATATCATTATCTATGTACTCAAAACATGTTTTTAAAAGTATTCGATACTCAAAGTATAGTTTAATCTATCCTTTATTTCGAGTAACATTTTTACTCCCTCCCTAGAAAACAACATTAATAGTACGAAATTTCTCATCACACTTTACCACCGGCTCTTGATAAACAATAAATATGGTTGCTCGCGCATTTAAATTTAAGAACAATAGTTGGTCACTGTCTAATTTTTTATCACCACGTTTACATAAAGCGATTGCCGCGTAGTATCACAAAAGTTGGGGATAGCTATTTAAACAAAAGTACATCTGTGATCGATGAACATTTTTATTTACGTTTCACTTAATATAAAATAATCCATAACGTTGATAAAACTTCTCCGGTTAAAAAATCATTTTACAGAAAACATAAAAATAAAATATTTATGTTGGTATTGTCGAAAACCGACGGCGATGTTGTTCAATATTGAATTACAATTGTAAATAATGTTAATTGGTAGTTAAACAACTCGGTCGTTTTTTAGGTGGTTGAAAATTTGATTCCGCAACTGAACACCGTGATTCGTGATGCGTACGACAAATATGTCCGGGCTTTGACAGGAGTCGAAGGTGAGATCCCCAGGTCGACTCGCTGCGCCAGTTCTGTAAGCGCTATGATGGGAATGGCAGTGGGGTATGCAGTGGCTGATCCTCTTTTTTTGAACACCACACTCCCAAAGGTTTGCCAATCATTTTTGAGAAAATACTTCAACTATAGGGTCCGCCATCTAAAGTTTTTTTTTTCAATTAGTGCTTATTTCGTAAATGGTAACACTTAGCTCATGTCTGATTTGACAGATAATTAGTTTTATCCTTCCGCTAAACAAATATGGTGGTGTATACGCTTGAACAACGCTGGGAAATATTGCGACATTACTTTGAAAATCATGGTAATGTTGCAGAATGTGTGCGAAAATTGCGTACGGATTTTGGAAGAATAGAAGCACCTCAGCTCCGTATGTTCGTTATCTTGTGAAAAAAGTGAAAGAAACTGGCATCCTCATCGATAAACCAAAGCGTGAAAAGCCAAAAACAGTGCGCACACCCGAGAATATTGATGCTGTGGCAGAAAGTGTGCGTGAAGCGCCATCAACATCAATTCACAGTCGTTCTCAACAATTGAACATTTCGGAGACATCATTGAGACGAATTTTGCATAAAGACCTTGGTATGACGCCATACAAAGTCCAATTGGTTCAGGAGTTGAAGCCAACTGACCATCCAATGCGTTTTCGCTTCGCTGAGTGGGTCTGCGATCGACTTACAGAAGATGCCGATTTTGCCAAAAAAATCATCTTTTCGGATGAAGCTCATTTTGATCTTGGCGGGTATGGAAACAAGCAAAATTGTCGCATTTGGGGCACAGAAAACCCGCACGCATACATTGAAAAACCGGTACACCCAAAACGAGTCACTGTTTGGTGCGGATTTTGGTCCAGAGGCATAATTGGGCCATTTTTCTTCGAAAATGAGCAAGGAGTGGCCGTTACAGTCAATGGCGATCGTTATCGGACCATGCTGAACAAATTTTTGTTCACAAAAATTGAAGAGGAGGATATTGGCAACATTTGGTTTCAACAAGACTGCGCTACGTGCCACACAGCCGAAGCTACACTCGATGTTTTGCGCCCTGTTTTTGAAGATCGCATTATCAGCCGCAGAGCTGATGTCGTTTAGCCACCTCGGAGCTGCGATTTGACACCGTTGGACTATTATTTGTGGGGTGCCCTCAAAGATAAGTGTTACGCCGACAAGCCAGAGACAATTGACGCTTTAAAGGACAATATTCGTGAAGCCATTGGTGAAATACAGCTGCACACAATCGATAATGTGCTTAAAAATTGGACCGATCGTGTAGGCTATTGCATGGCCAGCCGAGGCAGCCATTTGAATGAAATTATTTTTCATTATTAACCGGAAAGATTGTACTTTCAAATAAAAAAAGAAATTTGAGAAAATATTAGTATTTTTTTTTTATAGCATTTTCAAAAAAAAAAAGTTATTTGGCGGACCCTTTACAAGCCTTGTCATTACAGCCAATACTGATGATATTTGTCAAATTGAATATCGCGAAAAAAGCTCAATGAGCAATCTTAAATCCACACAAATCATCTCGATGGCAAAACACGCAACATATCTTATCTTTCATCAATATATATGCTTTTTATCTGAGATCTCAAATGATTAGATATTCACTTTGTCGGTATTTGTATACAAAACCAAATATTTGGTAGAATAAACTCTATTCGCAACAGATATCTTGTTGTTTAGCGGCAAAATTTTCAATCACGTCCGCTTCTAGCATGTAAAGAATATGGACGATATCCACAAAAAATCTAACATGTTGTTAATTAGTCTTAATTAATCTCTTTTATTTTTTTGGGTATAAGTATAAATCAACCCAAGAAAGCGACAATCTAGCAGTTAGCCTGTCTCGCTATGCCTTATTTGGTCAAGTGGATATGAGAAGATGTAGACGCCAAAGAAATTTATCACATTTTTTTTACAGTAATCCAAAAGTAGATCGAAAAATAATTTGTAAATTGTTTCTTAAAAAGAAGGAAGAGGAAAGAATTTTTTTCCATGTTCAAGACCTTCAGCTAACATAATCTTTAACGTGACAGCATTTGAAGAAGAAAGAACATAGAGAAGAAGAATTTATTGTACCAAAAATCTCACTCATGCCAAACTATAATATTACTTTTTTAATAAATTATTGGTGTAAAGGGTGAATGATACCAATCTATACTGTACTTTTAAATGATAATACGGTCGTAATGGTCCTTTTATTTTTAACCCATTTCTGCTGAAAATTTTAAAATAATATATCAACATTAATATTTCAAATATTAATTCAGTAGTGATGGTCACAAATCAGGCTATTTCACAACACAAAAACTAGTCATTACACGACAGCTTTGACATAATAAATCTGATTTATATCCAATAATTTTCAAATGTGACAGTTTTCTTGTACTTCATTTAAATTATTTTTAATACATGATTGATGACATATGATAACAATATCTCCAATTCAAATAAATTTATAATGTTTTACAATTGATTATGACTATAGATATATAATATCTGTATTTGTTGGGAAACGTGTGCTTACTTCGGAACTTCAGATAAGCCACAGAAAGACATTTTAATTTGTTTGCGGGTATATTATATCACCCCATGAATTAATTTAAAAACGAGACTGAATGTTAAACTTACAGGTTGAGCGGATGCTGAACAATATAAAGTCTGGCTTCGAAGACCTAGTGATTCCACTCGGTTGGATGGACTTCCCTACAAAGTCGGCGACAATCGAAAAAATCCGAGCTATGAAAAGTCTCATCGGATTCCCGGACTGGCTGCTGCAAAAGGGGAAGCTCGAAAAGTATTACCGGGGAATCACAGCTGATCCCGAGAGCCATCTCGAAAATATGTTAGGGGTTCTGACAGTGGGGATGAGAAACAGTCTGAACACTCTTCACAAACCTTACTCCATCAGCTGGGACACGCCGCCCACGGAGGTTAACGCCTACCACACATTCTCTGCGAATGCCATCAGTAGGATCGCGATTTTTATATTATTCTTATGATTAAAAGTTTTCAGGAACTAAATTTATATATGCCATTAAATTCAGTACGAGTAGGTTTTGTTTTCTTTAGGCAGTATAAAGCATTTCATCCTAAGAAGGACATCTCCGTGATAACACTTGATACAGTTCTTTGATAGTAAATCAGTTAAGGCACTATTTTTACCAGTTCATAACTTTTTTTGTAAATTGTAACGAAGAATATTTTTTTTAAGAATTTATAAGTTTCTTCTTGAATGAAGTCAGTACACTTGTTTTAATCAATATTTTTATATGGAAAATTTGTCACTTTTTAACCCCTTAGTTAGTTTTATAAATTGTAGTATGTTTTAAGATAATTAATAATTGTACAAACTACATTTGTTTGCTTTCTTTTAATGAAATTTAATTTTAATTTTTTAAATTCCTGCGCACACGCGGATTCCACTCGGCCAATATACAATAATTAGTCATTGTTGAAACAATGCACAGATTTTGCAGATGTGAATTTTACAGATTTTCATGATTTTTTGCATTATTGGGAATAATATTCATTATAAATTATAATATTGTTTTTTAACAATATTATAATTTATAATACAATTCGCGAAAGAGCCTAACTAAGCATTATTCCAATTTAAAGCATATTTTTTCAATTTGACACTGAATGTCCATCACCGTGACGGCCGGATTTTTTTAGCACAGTAGGGGACGTGTTAAATTGGAGTGAGTCTTAGTAGTCTGCCCGATTTTTTTATTTTAATGTCCAAAAGCCTTTATTTTGGTAAAGTTTTACTATTAAAAGAAGAATAGAGATTATATTTATCCGAGCATAATTTTTACACGTGTCTACCATTTTTATTATTATTACTAAAAACATTTTACTATTATTTCCTATTACCTAATTTGCTCCGTTTTTTTTCTGTCTGGACGCAGCCGTACCTCTAGTAATGTTACAATATCCGTTTTACGATCTTGGATTAGAGTAAGTTTCTAAGAATATTAATAAACAGCAATCCTTATTAATATAATACTAAGCTGAATGAACAATTTATAAACGTGGCTAGCAATTATAACGAGGACTAATCAATGTCTACCGTAAACTTTTTTCGGTTATTTTTCTCTAATTACGGTATTACATGATGGCTCACTGTGAGCAGTGAATTAAATTATTCTTTTTCAAAGTTTTTGAAGACTCTTTTGAACACGACAGTCGAGAAACAATCAGAAAACTATATGCAGCATAAAATCTACGCTATATCATTGCGGCTTCCTTAATCCTTTTTCCTATAGAAACATTCTGATTTCTTTAAACTATTATATATAATATTTTTTAATTCATGTCCACTCTCAATGTGAAGTATATATCCTGTAAATAGTGGCATTTCAACAATATCAAACATCTACTGCTTGTTACTCAATAGCTCAACCGCTCTTATTTCGAAAAGAATAAAAGGCAAGACAGGACTAGTGGTTCGCTAATCGTTCTCGCTGCTCCAGGTTAAGATGGAACTGAGATCACAAACATCAATGCCTTCGTACGTATATCGATAAATTGAATAAAGAAAATGTTGTTTTCCGGAATTTGAATCCATAAAGGAAGTCAAGAAAGCCAACGGCTTTTCCACCGACTGATTGCAACCTAAAGGTTTGAAAACAATACAAGATGTTTGTAGAAGTAACTCATAAAAAGTGATTGTCAAAGGTTGAGGTTGCTGCAAATTATAAGCCACATATAATATAACTTATATTTCTAGGAAAACAATGTAGTAAAAAAAAAATGATAATCAAGACAATAATAAACGACTATTTTTTCGCCAGTTTATATTCCATTTAAAATAACAAACAGGCTAAAATATTCAATTGACATAAAAATGTTCAACTATTTCCATATTTCCATTCCAGAGCCTTAAATTATGGATCTATCGGAACCGTCCTAGGACACGAATTGACTCATGGATTTGATAACTACGGTAAAATAATGATTGTACCGCATTTTGTAACGTTTTTCAGTTAAATTTAAGCAAATCTAATCAACTATATAACGCCGAATATTTTATAATTCAACAAACTTTTTTGGACCCATTAATAATAGATGCACGTTGTGTACAATGGAAAAGTAAAAATATACGATTCAAACTATGAAATTGCGATTTTAACTAAATGATTCATTGTGGAGTCTATAATGGGAAGAATGAAACGAATCAACGCGTATCTCGAATTGGATGCCATAGACCTTATTTATCATCAGAGAGTTTCTTCAAAATCGTTTAAACGATGTTATTTTATCTGATATGTACGGCTTGAAATCAATAAATGCGTGTCTAGAGTTGATATTTTAATATCGACTAAAACATTATTTAAACAATAGTAATTTTAAGCATTGCGAAATTTTATGTGAAACGTTTATTATATATAATATGTTTATTATAACAGTGTCATGTTATCGTTTCCAGGAAGACAGTACGACAAAGACGGAACCCTCGTCCAATGGTGGACTAACAAAACCATTGACTCTTTTGTGAATAAAACAAAATGTTTCATCAAGCAATACTCCCAGTTTTACGTACCAGAAGTTAAAAAATATGTGAGATAATATACATAATTGTATCGTTCTTTGAGTTTAAGACTTTTTAGAAGATCCAAAACTATACTGTTATTACCAAATAATAAGGTTGAGATATTGGATGATCAAAGTGAGAGTTAGTCCGGGACGACAGATTTGGGAGGCGGCAAAAATTGGTGTAGAGAAAAAATAAAATTTACTGGTGCAAATCATAGCAAGAAGCAAATATGTCGAACACTTTAAACAATCTATATTTACTTTTTTTTTTAAATAATAAAAACACATTTTTTTAGTAATTATTTCCACAATATATTTTTTGATCAGGACCGGTTTCGCTCATCGCGAGCATTATCAACTAGATTCAGTTACTTAATAAATTTGGCCTCTTTTTACAAAGAATTCATCCCGAATGCTTAAAAATATTCTTCTACGTGTAGAGTTTTGTATCAATTGATTTAAATGGGAAAATTGGCAAACATTAACTAAACACCACTGTTGATATATTGTTATATAATATATTATCATAAGAAGAAGTCGAACTACTACACGTCTTCATAGTATTACACTTCAATGCCTTTATTTTAATGACATATCAATATTACTACTTAAAATTATTTCTTAGATTAATTCAAAACATATTTCTTGTATAATATATAAATTATGCACAAAATTTTCCGGAATACTTGAGACGACATATTTTATATCTCTTCATAAATACTATTTAAAGCTAATTTTTAATTTAGTTCAATGGTAGCTCTGAAGATAGCGGTACCATCAAATTAAATTTCAATATTATTACTTTTTGAAATTGTAAAATAAATACTTTTTTATTGATTGAATTGGCATTTACTTGGCACAACTCCATTATAACACGATGAAAAAATAGCTATTTATTTTAGTTCTAAAATTTTTTTTATGAGATATAGTTGCACATTTATAACATTACAAGGGCTGTTTCGTCTCCAATAAACCATCCTTATCCAATAAACCATTTCCGTGCAATATATAAGCTTATTGGTATAGCCGCCTTTTTAGATTCATTTGATTTTTTTAAAAACATTTAGTTTTATTGCTAGCAATAAATAAGCTAGGTCGTTAAAACAGGAGAAGAGATGTTTTGTGTACCTTTTCTACACAGTTATATATAGATAAGCAAATATTCGTTTAAGCATAGTTCTGACGATGGCGTGAGCCGAAATAGCTATAAACTATATCTTATAAAAAAATTGTAGAACTAAAATACATTGCTATTTTTTCACAGTGTTTAATACTTTTTTGGCTTATTATAATTGAGCCTTAGTGAGAATATTTAAAAATTAATTAACAATTTCTCATCCATATATTTTGGTATGAAATAGCAATATTATAATTTGTATGATATATGTGATGAAATAAGCTTTAAACTTTTATTTATATAATCAGCGAACGATTGCAGGTGGATGGGAACCTTACACTAGGAGAGAACATCGCAGACAACGGGGGTGTTCGCACCGCTCTCAAAGGCTTCTGGAAAGAAAGCTCTCCCGACAGAAAGCTTCCCGGTCTCACAGATTTTACATCTAATCAGTTGTTCTTTTTATCATACGGAAACGTAAGTAAATGACCTTTCTTAGTGGAATGGCTTAAGAAAATCATTTAAATTTCTTGTTTTACCAAATGATGCCTGATTTACTTACCTCTTGATAGTTCTTTTTATATCTCCTTTCAACCGTGTCCCGCGTTTAAGCGTACACTTACTTATCTATATATAGCTGTCTAGAAAAAGTACACAACACATCTTTCTTAGAAAATTTTTTAAATTTTAAATGAACAGACAGATATAAGTCTTTCGCCACTCCTCATACCATTGCGAAAGGCTAATGCATTTCTGTAACAAATCATCTCCGGGCAGTATTTAAGCTTACTGAAAATGCCGCCTGTTTAGTTTATTTTAAATTTAAATTTTAGTTTTATTGCTAGCACGATATAAACTAGGTTGTTAAAACAAAAGAGAAGATGTATCTTGTTTCTTTTCTACATAGCTACATATAGATGAGTAAATGTACGTTTAAACATAGATCTGGCGATGGCTTGAACCGAAATAACTATCAACTATATCTTATAAAAATTGTAGAAGTTAAATACATTGCTATTTTTTTACAGTGTTAAATCTTTCTTAGTGTGGTGGTATACTAAGTAATATTTTCCAGTTATTATAGAATTTATAATAGTTGTAATTTTCGCTGTCGTCTTCTGCAGTTATGGTGCGGAACTGACACAGTGAAATCACTTGGCTACGACCTGAAAGACGAACACTCGCCGAATCACTTCAGGCTGAAAGGAGTTCTCCAAAATACACCGGAATTCGCGGAAGCCTGGGGGTGCCCTTTTAACTCGACAATGAACCCGGCAAGGCCGCGATGCATTATTTTTTAAATATACTATAAAATCTTTAATTTTATGACTGTGGATTGATACACTGAAATTCAGTTTGAGTAGTCACAATATCATTTCAACTGTTACCTTTGTTCACCGAGATGAATTACCTTATGACCGCACAAAGCACACACTTGAGGGTTTTGAATCCTCGTACTGACAATACTAAAGTTTACTCCTTGAGAAATATATCTGAATATATTTTTTTTTTCAATATATTGTGTCTATCTGTACAATTCACGTATTTTTTAAAAGTAAAATAATCGAACGGACCAAATATTATAAACTGAAAAGTCTTAGCGAATAAAATATTATCACTTTGATTATTTAAAGCAAACAAAAATATTTATATAAAGCATATGATATTAATATTTGCAAAAATACTTGATCTGTATTCTTTGCCTGCTTAAGCTTAAAATTTTTCTAGCGGAGAACCACTCGTCTAAAAGAGACTATTATCCCAATCCGAATTACCTTTTAAAGTGTTAACTGTCACTTCTTGATGGAAAAGCATGATATTTTAAACAGTAAAAACAAATTTGTAGTACTTTTCCACAATATATTTTTTGATCAAGACCGGTTTCGCTCATCGTGAGCATTATCAACTGATAGAATACAATTTATTTGCAAGTCTATTTATACAAAAAAAAATGATTTAAAGGTAGCAAGTATACAAAAGAGCACTTAATGGATTATTGATTAGTCTTAATTTTGTTTGAAAATCATTGATAAGTGATTGTTAAAAGTAGAGAAAAAGAAAGAAGTAAAAGTAAAAGAAGTTATATTGACCAAATAGTGTTTCAGATTTAAATGATTTTATTCCTTAATGAGGCTATTGTTATCTTTAACGTATAGCTCATGCATATATATTCGTATCAAGACTGTACGAAACCTTTACTAGTATATTCGACAGTAAAACATATTTACCTAATGACTCATGTTTGGTATAGAATCGTTAACCTTATTTTATTGAGAAATGTTTGTATAAAAAGATATCATTCCCTTATCATTTTGCCCGTATAATTTTCTACAGTCACTAAACGAGTCAATATTAGATTTATGATATATTTTTAACATTTAATAACTACGTATGTTTGGTGTTTGTTTGCGTATGAAGTATAATTGCTAAAATAAATTTTATTTCCATTTTTACAATTCAAATAATTCTATCCGACATCATTTCAATCAACGCACGTTTACACAGCTGCAATTGTGTTGCCCCACATTGTGATAAATTTACAAATCGTATCTGCATAGTGATTAAGAATGTAGTTATTTATTTTTCCTATTTTATAAGGGACCAATGTTAACATGATATGAAATAAATTTTAGTATGTCATTATTATTTTGGAGTTGTTTTACTTTGAACTGTATGTCTTCTCATGCGAACACTACTCTCCTCTACCATACAATGCTGCCTCGTATATTTATATTTTAATCCGTATGAGAAATTTAAGTTTCATTATTTCTTAAAATTTTGTTCATGTTTTGCCAAAGAAACGGAAAAAAATAAAGAATTATGGAATGTCAATGCAAACATTTTCAAAACCTTTAATCATTAATTTCATTGGACTGGTTGATTTAGAATTTGAGGATATATTTGAAGTAAATTGAATAAATTGCTAACAACTGTTTATTTTTAAAAGAATAAAAATTCGAGTACAACTAGTGACCAAGACTATGTGAGTATTTATTAATGTGGATAATCAATAATAAAAATAATTAATTCGACAATTCCGTCGTTGAGCCTCATAATTTCCAAAAAAAATCAACGTTACTCCTATCGTATATGCAATAGAATAATTTGCACTCGTAAAGTCAAAAATATATACATACATAAAAAAGCCCAAATTTTTGAATTGTTAAAGCAAAGAGGGCCTTGGTGTCATTCGTAATTCAACCTACAAAACAATACTGAAATACCTTAAGTTTAAGCAATTTTGATCAATAGTTAAGATTCTTTGTCTGGTTTATTTCCAATAAATGTAAAGCTAAGTACATATTTATGCCGTTGTCTGATTCATGGAAGAAATTTATTTATGATAACAGTATACAGATAGAACCAAATGAATGGATGATAATATTTTTACAGCGTTGTTCAATGCCAAACTATTTTGCGCATTATTTTTTGTAGTTGATATTTCATATATATATTTTTTTTTATATTTATAAAAATGGCACCGAGTCCACTCCGAGCAAGAGTTTTGGAAGATTCGTAAAATAGATGGCATAGGAAAACAAAAAAAACCGGTATCAGAAAACAAAATAACCCTTGAAAAAATATAGGACTTGCAAAGTGTGTGAAAAGCAAAAAAATAAGTGAGACTCGGTACATGTGTAAACTTTGAAGTGTGGCTCTTTACATGGGATAGTGTTGTCAATTTTCACTTTCATAATCACTTTACAGCTAGTTGTAATAATGTTTTGAACCATGTCAGAAAGTTTCATTTGATTTTATCCAATATTACCAGAGTTATAAAACTTTTAGTGAACACTTAAGAAATATAACATTTGTTCAAAAATGGGCTGGGCACTGGGGCAAGATTATTCTCTAACACTTATATCATATTTCACATACACTTTCAATCACACCCAAGAATAATATAAGAATAGTGATCGAATTTTTATTACAAAATTACACCAATAATAAATATGCGGTTATTACAGCGCCATGATGATTCTGGTGCCAAAGATATGTATTATAATAAAACACATATTGGATTTATATTTCATCATTTATTCAACCATCAAGGACGCAATTAAAACACAGTGAGGTCTATACAAGTATTTACATAAACAAGTGTGATGACTTTTGTTGTAACATATGACACTATAAACCAAAATATATTTTTTATACTCAATAGAGTAAACGATAGAATAATTAGTTAATCAATGAATATATACAAAAAAAAGATATTTACATGTCCATAAAGTATATACAGTCTGTTGGTCGAGACAAGAAATACATCCGTGAAATGTATTATATATAATAAAAGTATAGATTATTACACTGTGAAAAAATAGCAATGTATTTTAGTTCTACCATTTTTTTTTTGATAAGATATAGTTGATAGCTATTTCGACTCACGCCATCGCAGTTATAGTTCTGACGATGGCGTGAGCCGAAATAGCTACTATATCTTATAAAAAAAAATGTAGAACAAAAATACATTGCTATTTTTTCAACGTGTTATAATGGAGTTCTACCAAGCTACTGCCAATTCAATCAATAAAATGTATAGATTAATATAAAATACTTAAAATATCACGAAAAACACTTTTTTAATAATATATAATGGATAACTGTAAAGTACGTAACAACAAGAAAAAACAGTTTTTGATTAGGTAGTAAAAAATCAGACGATAAGTCCATCGTTAGTCAGAATCGTTCCTGGGTTTCTCAGGATAATGCCACCGTTCAAAATTCCCCCGTTCAAAAAGCCCCCGTTCAAAATTCCCCCGTTCAAAATTCCCCCGTTCAAAATTCCCCCATTCAAAATTCCCCCGTTCAAAATTCCTCCGTTTAAAATTCCTCCGTTCAAAATGCCCCCGTTCAAAACACTACTATCTAAAATGTTGCCACCTAACACACTATTGCCTAATACGCCGCTATCCAAAATATTATTGCCGGTCAGTAGAAATCCTCGGCCATCCAAAATCGTACCCCCGTTTAATACCCCGCCGCCCAAAATGCCTCCACTGACAAGCGGATCGAGAAGAGGCAATCGGTTAGCGACGAGGGACTGCCCTAACAGTGTGGAATCGGCAACCGGTAGCACAGAAATCTGTTGGGCTCGTGGGCGATGTCGCTCTACAAAAACGGGAACTTGCTTTTCCACAATGACTTCGTGGGGAACGTGAACTTTCTTTTCTATGATGTACGGTTTATATACATGAACTGGTTTCTCGACAGTGACAGTGTGTGGTATATGAACGGGTACTTTCACGGGATACGGAACCTTCTTTTCTATGACGACGGTGTGAGGCTCCTTGTGCCATTCTGCTGGTTCAGGCTGCCAGCCGGCCTCCGCGTGTAGTGATGGTCCGTTGTTCCACCCGTGTGAACTCTCCACTGGAAGTTCTCTCTTGTCAATATTTTTAGCGTTCACGGTTTCGATCGGAGAGAAGATAGTCGTCGTGTCCTTCAGCGCGGCTGAGTTGGAAAATGCAATCATACTCAGCATGCCCTGAAATTGAAGAATAAAAACGTTAATAGCTTTCAAAATTATTATTTTTTAAGATATAGTTGATAGCTATCCTTAGTGATAGTTGATATATATTGATATTGAAGGATTCTTAATGAACTAACTGATATATGTCGATCGCCATTGCTTAACCCGCTACGGGGGGCCGTTTTGTTTCCATATTAGACCATTTCCGTGCCATATGTAAACTTATTGATATAGCCGCTTTTTTTGTTTTATTTACAATTTTTAGTTTAATTGCGAGCAAGATTGTTGATTGCATTATCAACACCCTACAATTTACCGTTTCAGCAGTTGAGACGTTAGCTCGTGGATTAAAAATAAACACAATTTATAGCATTCTAAACAAATTTCTATTTTGATCGTAGCACGCTTAATTCAACATTTTGCATTGTCAGAAGGTACTGAATAGCGGCTTAAAATATTATAAAATTGTTCAATGAAACACGTTTAATTTTAATACATATTAAGAACAAAATAATTCTCCACGAAGATTTACATACGAATACATTTTTTAATGTCGTTAACTACGAGTATTCCTTATCCGGGAAGAACCATTTAAACAGCATAAGTAAATCAAAACAACTTCCGCAACTGGAATGTGTATGTGAAAGTCGTGTGACACTCGGAAAGCCTATTAATGATTGACAGATTGCTTTGCACTTGAAACAGATCGGATATGGGAAATCCTATCGCGAAACGTCCTCACCGTGAATAGCAGAAAGCACTTCATCGTAATAGAATTATGAACGACGCAATCAAAAACTGTAAACTGCCTGAAAACTATTCCTCGAGATGAAAGCTTCTGGACTGAGAGTGTCAGGCCGATTAGATCAATATTGTAATGATTCGGTTATGAAGAAATGCAAGCATTTTATACTTATCGTGTTTCTGTTCGAATGTTATTAAGTTGTACGGTTACAGTAGCTAATTGTCTATTATATAATTATCTAGATCGAGCGTGACATATGTCAATATGTTGTATTATATAATAACAAGATTATTCCTCGGCTGTCTCAAAAGATATGATGAGATGTCGCGCTAATCTAAATCACTGATTAAATTGTCGCATTTCATTTTGTTGATAAAACTAATGAATGAATGATTGGAAATAATAAAGGTTTTAAATCAGTCGATCTTTTTTAACTGCAACAATATAGAACAACGCAATAACCTTTTAATGCTTTACTAAAACTCCACATTAATTTCGAAGCTAACGCCAGAACCGACTTTCCATACGTCTGCATTTTAATGTGAGAAAAAAAAATCATCGCACTCAAAAAATGCTTTGTCCTGAAATATTGTTCATTTATTTTTAAGAGATTCATAAAATTCTGTGTGATCTTTTATTTAGGTTTTTTTCATAATCTTCTTAATTTTATTTACGTAGTCTACATTTCTTAAGCCATACACTGTACAAATATGAATTTATTGCATATTTATGTTAGATTTCAGCTGAAAATCATGTCTAAATATGTTATTGCATGTTTTGGTTGCTTTATTGTTTTATGCCAACAGTCTCAGATGAACTCTAATAGCATGCAGAGCTTTTTTAAATCAGTAGGAAGCCAGAATTAACAATGACTCTTAGCTTTTATAACTCGCAGTAATCGTCTACATCCAAAAACATGTGACTGTCCTCCATCTACATTTGCACAAAAAGAATAATGGACGCCAAAGAAACCACAAAATAGATTAATTTTTAAAAACCAATATCAAACAAAGGCCTGAAGCTGTCCATTTGCATTGACATAAAATTATCAATAACCACTTTTTTCACATAGAATTTAAAATAAAACCACATTCTCATAAAAGTATTGTGTACTCGAATTATCTTTAAAACTGTAAAACTTTAACGTCAAAAGTTCAACAAATTTGAATAATTCAAACTTTTTGTTTTGCCGCACGCGACTCGATTTTCTCCTTTCGTTACCTTCGGTCGATGTCATAAATTATTTATAATTATTATTATAATGTAACGTCGTATACAAAAATAATAACAAAATCGTTAAAGTTTAGGCGTTTATTTTAATTCAAAACACTAATTTATATAAAATTATATGTAGTGGCTGTATATAAAATTCTCAATTAATTAATTTTTTGGAATGAAACCTTATGGAAAATATTATGCCAGTTCTGTCACCCGTTGAATTCGGTTAAGGTTCTCAGGAACTCTTCCGATAATTGATGAATGAGACATAGCGAAAGCGATTACCATTCCTTTATGATTATGATTCCTGTTGAACTTTTTAACGTTTGATCTATACTGTCTTAGATAAAATAAAGATTTAGCTACTGAATCTTGAGTATTTATCATAGAAATACATCGCTAGAGATGCGGTTTATTATAGGTTAATATTTCAATAAAGGATATGGATTCAAATAAGAGTGTCCGAATAGTGTTTTTCAAGCAAGTGATAAAAAAACATTTACGTTAAGATTTTAAATTACACTGACATTTTATTATATTATATATTGTACAGTGCGGTATGCAGTCAATCTATGGATAAATAAGCAATACCGGTTTCTTCAGAGAAACGTTTCTGTACAAATATCTTTTCAAAGGAATGCATCAAGCGAATCTAGGTAAAGTGATTAACTATTTTAAGCGGCGATGTTATGTAAGTTTACCTAGTTAAAGTTACATATAGCTGTTTTGCAGCCAATGCTTTCTATTACAGCGATAATATATTTTTACCAGCGTCTCTGTGAAACAACATCTCACCCCAGTCTCATCATAGTATCGTCAGTCGAAACATAATTCTTCATGCGAAAATATAATTTCACAAATACTTTAAACATCTATAGCATCTGTGAATGCAGCTGACCAGACATCTTCTTACTTGACGTTACAAGAAATCCCACAGTCAAAAATAAGGTTAAGTACTCTGAAGCTATCTATCTAATGTGACAATTCACACTTTATTTTATTAATCATAAAATAAAAGTTTCTAGATTTCATAATCTTATTTTATTGAAATCAATACCGGTTTCACTCATATTTATTGTGATAATGATCACGATTAACGAAACCGGACCTGATCTCAATAATAAAAAAATATTGAAATACTATTAGTATTGTGTTTATTGATTGAATTGGCATTCACTAGGTAGAACTCCATTATAACACGGTGAAAAAAATAGCAATGTATTTTCGTTCTACAAAATATTTTTTTTTAATTTTAGTTGATAGCTATTTCGGCTCACGCCATCGTCAGAACTATAGTTAGCATATTTCTGACGATGGCGTGGGCCGAAATAGCTATCAACTATATTTTTTAAAAATAATTTTGTAGAACTAAAATACATTGCTATTTTTTTCACCGTGTTAGTATTGTGTTTAATTATTGAAATATAATGGCTCTCCATCAAAAAGTAACAGTTAACACCTTAAAATTAGTACGTAAAGTCACCAAAGACTCAAAGTGTGTAAACGACCTCTAAAAGTCTTATTCCGGCCTTGTAAATTATCTTACCGATGCATAAAATTTTAAATATATTCCAATTAATTCTTCATTCATTACGAGTACATACCACACTCGCTTTCCACCATGTCACAACATGTAAGTATAATGGATTTTGATAAGGAAGCTCATAGACTACAATTCAATATAAAGGATTGTGTGCTCTAGGGAAAAAGCTCTCATCGGATGATTTGGCTTAGGCCATCAATAATTTAAAAGTTAGTATGACCATTTCAAATAATTGTATGTACCGATGCAGCCAAAAATAATTTCCAAATAACCGTTGTTACAAAAATAATGCGGCCACAGTATTTTTTTTACGCGAGAACCATTACTCCAGAGTATGTGTAAAGTTTGTATTGAACTTTCAACCACGTATAATATACAATGTCGCGTCAGCGTTATTTTGGTGCTCGCTAATATTAAACGTTGAAAATTTCAAATCCACGAAAATTATTCCTTCAATTAATCTAATGCTTAACCGTTGCTGACAGATTGTAGACCTTTATAATGGATACTTAAATAAAACTGTGGTTTATTATGTCGAAAGTTTAAAAACCTGCATATATTTATAAGCTAGTTTTTTATTAAAACATATTTTGAATGTGTTAACTAACACTTCTTGGTGAGAAGGCATGATATTTTAGATGGTAACAATATACATTTCAGTTTAGAATTATTAGTCCGTACTTAACGCTCTTCTTGGACATGACATATAGTCAGTTCTGTTGCATCCGTGTGACAGAATGTCTGAAGATGTCGAAAGACGAAACCCGGGTCGTTAGTGACAAAACATGTGGAATCGTACAAAGTTGTAACATTTCAATTTTTTATATATTTCAGTGCTATTTCCATAATTTTAATGGTCAGAATCGATTCCGTTAACCCTTTGCACTCCACGAGCATTGTGAATGATTCTGTCGTCTTAGCTGACATTCAAAAATACAAAAGTGTTAACAGCGTAAAAACTTTCGCGTTTAATCTAATGTTTTTCCTCAAATTTAGTCTGATTTTTCCTAATAATCTTCAAAGGTTTACTTAGCACAAACAAACTGATTTTTTCATTATTGTAATTGGTTTTGCAATATCTTTTACGTGACTCAGCTAGAAATAGGTTAAAAGTGAAATTTAGCCAGAATGATACACAAAAATGTTTTGCTGCTACTGTTGATAGATTTCATTTGTATTTTTCTCTATTCTATAGATCAGTGGTTCTCTTGTGCGGCCACCAACAGTTTTATAGTAAATATTGATGTTTAAAAAAATGTGTTTTTACAAATGCATTTGTGAAATAATATTATTTTAAAATTGATTGAATAAACCTGGCTTGTCCAGCATTTAGTCGAGTTTAATAAAAGATGGTCTAAGTTATACGTGACCATGAATCAACCCAATATAAAGAATTGAAAACAATTGCTTTATTAATTTTGTCGATTTTACCTACAACTGTATATTGTGATAGATCATTCAGTGTAATGCACTATATAAAAAATAATTATCGAAACTATTTTTATCACATTTGGTGCGGCCAAGAGACATTTCCATAGAACAGCTGATGTTTCAATGCCGCCACAGTGAAATTTGACGTGAGAACCACTGCTATAGATGATATATTTTCAAACAAAAATTAATATAATATTCACTGACTTAAAGACTTCAAAGACAAAGTTCCGTGGCTTCTGTTGTGGATCTCGAGGACTGTCTGTGGATCGGTGTATGGTTTTATGTCCAAAGAGCGTGGCTACTCAAATTCTTCCTATCTTAAAAAACGGGACTTAAAAAGGGAGTATACCTAACCAATAGCCTTGTCATAGCCATACCCTACTCTTCTTTTTCCTATTCTTTTTAAAAAATGACAGAGCTTGCTCAACCGAGTAATTATCAGTCCTCGTAGGGAAATTTATGTTGAGGTACCTCCATTTGGGCACCGTATGCTCTTCATTGGGAGAGGATGTGGACGGTGGAGTCTTTATGAGTTAATCAAAATAAGTAATTACTATGCAACTACCCAACTAATTTCGTAAATATGACAACTCAGCTACTTTTTCACGTCTAGTAAGTAGTGGTAATACTTCATAATTAGATATAAGCTGACCAGTTTCACTAATTATGGAAGTATGAGATGGAATTCTACCAAGTAAATGCCAATTCAATGAACAATTTCCATTTGAGCTAATCTCGCGTCGCTTTTTAAAAAAAACTTGCTATTTGTATGTTAACAGTTATTTTTTATATAATGACACAATATATTTTCGAAATTTTTGAATGTTAACCTAATGCCAGTTAATTATTTGCATAAAGTACCTTGTTAATAGTCATAAATTATCATCGGATAGGGCCTGCGATAAGCAAAGCCGGTTCTAGTTATTTTTTGTATCTTAAAAATTAATAATATGACTTGTTTTATTTTTTGTAATAAAGTCCTTATATTTTATTCAATAAATATACATGAGAATTAATTAATATAAATAACTAACTTTATATTATTTTCTTGCATAGAAGCTTTAAATATCGATCAGTCAATATTTAAAGGAATGCCGACTGATCGATGTTCGAAATAACATTTATAACAATCAACAATAATTTAATAACTTGAATAAATAGTTTATCATTGTGTGTAAGCGTTGGTCAAAACAACAGTAACATTAAACAAACCACTTACAATATAACACATCCAATAAATAGGATACATTACAACTTAAAACAAACAAAATAATAATAAAAATTACAGTTACCCTGAAGTGTGACACCTAAAGAAATGTAATTTTCGCTACCTGTAATAGTAAATATTTTACTTCCAAAAGTATCTTTCTGTCGAGCAATAAATATACACAATGATTGCGAAAAGTGATTTATCTAAATATATGATTCGAATTTGATTCTCTTCTTTGTTTCACTTATAACAATCTATTTTTTTTTTTTGAATTGTTACAACTTTGTACGATTCCACGGTTACGTCCGTGTACGGTTGCATCTGTATGACAGAATGCCTGAAGATGCCGAAAAGCGAAACCCGGGTCGTTAGTGACAGAACATGTGAAATCGAACAAATTTGTAAAAAATCAAATTTGATATTGAAATTCCATCAAGAACCTTCAGTCGATATCATAAATTAATCTACTTTTTGTTTTTAGAGTAATTTTTTTGCCGGAAGAAAAACAGTACTGGAAATAAAATGATTCATTAATTTTCCTTGGACAAGCATAAATTATTATTTTGAGCACGTACGATAATCATGGAATAAAATGATCGAGATATCGTTATGGAAGTGACAACAGCGTACATTACGACCAGACGAGCGTTGCTGCAGAAAAACCAGATTCGTTTCTTGTATCTTAGATAATAAACTTTCTTCGCTCTACTGAGCTAATGATAATATCTAACTCCGTCTAACATTCGTTTTCTGCAAATGCCTTATAGAGATATTTCAGTTATGTTTATCAAACGAATCAATTATTATAAGATGTTTAAAATATGTATAATAATCGTAAGTAGAATCAATGTGTAACGCATTTTCTTGGCCGAAAAAAATATAACAACATGGTAGATGTCTGTATAGGCCGAAATTCTATTCAAATACCAATTCCCAGCTCGATTTTGACTTTTCTGCATTTACCATGAAAATTGTATTTATATATATAATGGTTGTTAAATTATAAAGATAAAGATCGTAGAAATTTATTTTTAGCGAACCGACGTTTCGATTTATTTTCGCGTCATTTTTATTATTACCCGAACAAAATAAGAAATATTTTTCTGAAAATTAAATTTTATTCACGAGCCAGATTTGACTAATTAGCTTAGTCCAATCAATTGGCTGGATTGTGGAAACGTCAATGGACAAAACCCGTACCCGTACAGTTCTGCTAAAACAAGCAAAGCCATACAAATATATTAAATAGCATGTGTAGACCGACTGCTATAACAGTGATCCCGGAAATGCGGCGGATGATGAAACTAAATATGAAACCCCTGGGAAAAGCGAATGAACAGACTGCGTAAATGACAAGTAAGAAGCCACGATATTTATGAACATTAAACATATTGTAGATAAATATATCTATGTAAAAGTTTGAAAATTTTTCATACTATAGCAAAATTTGTGTCAGACCGGAAATGCACACAGCGCTACGTTTCCACGCGCATGAGTAACGTGGTCGATATATACTTCTGTAGTTTTCCATCGCAAAAGTAAACTTTTTAAAAATATAATTCTCTCTCAAATCTTAAATTTCTGCGTATAGCTAAAACACATCGTATTCCTTGCCATCAAATACATAAAGCTCTGCGATTTCTACATTTTTGCATTCTTCGGCATTCCTGCCATTTTTAGCAATTGATAAACACAATAAGCATGATACCATCTCAAATTGAAAGTCACAAAAAAGGGAAAGAACATTAGTCTTATTATCTAGAACAGAGGCTTCCAAACGTCTTAACCTAAGGATCACACTGAATTCCAAAGGTGAAGACCTGGATTGCTCATAATACCAACACCTGTAGTTTGCTCAAATTTTTAAAGTATGCCAGGCAATACTATGAAGACTCCTGATCTAGGAAATACCGTTTTACATAGAAACTGTCGCAATCTTAATTATCTGTATGCGATATGAATAAAAAACTAAGAATATAAATATTCTTTTATATATTATCAGTTTTATGCGGTTAATAAATTACACCTATAAATAAAAACTGATAAATACTGAATTTTTATGCAGAAATGCACGTTATATACTATTTATTCTTCAATTCGTGATGCGTTATTTGAAGCTAGATTAAACTAGATTATAAATTTCCAATGTTTGTTTGTCTTTATCAGCGCCAATTCCTGCTACAATTAATTGTAAACAATCCCGAGAAATGATAACAACAAGCGATATGATATGAAATCAATATACATATGTTATGAATAGTATATCGAAAGAGCAGCATCGTGCGATGCTACAATCAATCGTGTTTCCCGTCAATTATGATTTTAACAGATTTACTTCCGTATCAGACCAGAAAGCATTTTTTTCCTTTACTTTTTTAGTATTTTTCACTCGACGAACGATAGCATAAAATGTATAGTTTTCATATCGCTAATGGATGAATAATTAAAGACTCACCTTTGAATGCAAAGGGCTTAAAAAAATAAAGATCCAATGTTGATTGATATTGAAAAATTACATTATAAATTTCAATTCAATGACTCGAGTTATAAGAAAAAATAAATGCCACGTGTGCTGCCGCTCCCGAGTTCAAAGGGTTGAAATAATGAATTTTACATACATTGAAATAAATATCTTATACTAAAATATCATTATTGGCTAAATAAAAATATCTTTTAGTGAAGTATGGTTAAGTTCACTTCCTGGTCTCATTTTCGTCATTCTCTACTATGGCGAGGCTGTCTTCGGCCGGAGGAATTGCAGTAGTGATCTGGTCATCCACCTCGTCTTGACCGGAGCCTTCCTCCGCTGATACTTCCACAGACGTTGAATTGAAGGGAGCTTCGCTGGACGGATTGATAGGTGCCGCAGTGACTTCGGGTGCCGCAGTAGAGGTAGTAGAGGGAGGTGGAGGGGCCAACTCGCACTGCCTGCCTTTGAAACCTGTTGGACACTCGCAGCGGAAAGAGCCGTCTTCCGAAGGCAAGCTGGTACATTTCCCTCCATTTTGGCATGTCCCATTATTTTTCTCGCAATGATTTAACTCTGCAAAACGATTTAAATAAGTTAGACTTGGAAAAAGAATTTTTGAACATATGATTTTCCACCGTAAACTACCATTTTGAATTAAGTCTCTAAAGGCCTGATTAAAGCATATAACACTGTTTTACTGCGGCTATGGAATTCCTAAACCAATACGAGAAGTAATAGATACAATTTGTTTACACTTACACAAATAAATACTCGTTACAATTATACTGTATACAAGCATTGTCTCTAAAACGAACACAATTTCAGCTTTAAGTTTTCAGAATCGAATGTTCGAATACGCTATGCAGCAATCAAATGCAACAAAATATGAGCCGAAGAAATAAATTCATAATATGAATTTATTATATTTAACCCTTTAACAGCTAGAAATAAGTAAATTGACAAGAAAATGACAAGCCGGTTGATTGTTAGCTTTAGGCAGCTTAAAGCTTTTTTATTGATGTGGTAATACTTTCAATGATATAAACCGGTTCTGATCATAAAATGACAATATATACATATACCAAATATAGTATTTAATATATTTTAATACAATACCTTTCCACCAAGAAGTGGCAGTTAATATCTAAGCAACAGCTGATTTTAGTATGTTGATACTTGATATTCAAAGACATAAGAGTTATAGAGTTATGGCAAGCTATTAATAATTTTTATTTTAAAATATAGCCCAATTTCTACTGATAGTCTCCATAGGTTTGAAATATCTAAAACAATAAGTTTATCCGCTGACCTTCGTTACAAAGCATGCCTCCCCATCCTTTCTCGCAGTTGCACTCCCAAGGTCTGCGACAGGAACCATGTTCAGCGTCGCACCCTGGATAGGGATGGCACTTATCGCATCGCTCTCCGGTCCAGCCTACCCTGCAGCGACACTCGCCTGGACGCCTGCAGTAACCTCGTTCTGAGTGGCACCCCTTTGCGCAGATCGCTAAATGGAAAGCAATATTAATAAAAGCCGGCATTACATAAATGCGATTTCACGCGTGATCAGGAAATTTGTGTGCTTTTAGACGAGAAAGGGTTTTTTGAACGTCGTCGTTTTAAAGCATACAAAGTAGTCTAAAGTTGACTAATGCTATGTTATATTGCGTTCAAATGTTCTGAATATTTAGATACGCTTAACACATTGAATCCCGGAAACATGTTTTGACGTGATAGACCGGTCCTTCGAAAAAAGACAAATTAGATACATTAAATTAAGTATTTAACAAATAATTTTGATGTTTTCTTATTATCAAGACTCAAATCACTTCAAAACAGTCATTCAATTAGTCTTATCACCCATGAAAGTATTGGTTTACACGATCTAAAAACACAATCGTTTCGCGTGTAATACACTACGCCAACATTTCCCCTCCTGGAGACGAAATAAAATTGGCACCGAGTCCACTCCAAGGAAAATTTTTGATTCATAAAACAGATTTTTTTTGAGATATGAAAAGATAGATTAACGACCTACCGTATAATATTTCCGTAATAAACTATTTCCTTGCAATATTTACTCTTATTGATATAGCCGCCTTTTTAGTTTCATTTACAGTTTTTCGAAATTTTTAGTTTTATTGCTAGCAAGAAACAAGCTACGTCGTTAAAACAGGAGAGAAGATGTATTGTGTACCTTTTCTACACAACTATAGACTACGAAACTACGAAATAGCTATCAACTATATCTTATAAAAAATAATTTTGTAGAAATAAAATACATTGCTATTTTTTTCACCGTGTTATAATGGAGTTCTACCAATTAAATTCCAATTCAATTAATAAAACTAAACACTTTTCTACTACTATTTGGATAAAATAATGGAAAAGGTTTTAGATAGAATACCTTAGCGATAGAAAGTCGCGTGGATTAAATCTCACTCATTAATAATATTATAATAATCAGACACTTTTGGGAATTTGTCTCCTTCCCCATTCTGAGAGTATTTTGAGAGTGACTCACGGGTTTGGCAAAGAAGTCCAGTGAACCCTGGGAGACATTTGCATTCGAGTGGCTTGTCGCAGTAGCCTCGCTGGCAGCCAGGAAGAGGCTGGCAGGAGCGGCAGGTAGGTCCTGACCATCCCAGTCGACAAGAACATCCACCCGGAGAGTCACAATAACCTCGCGTCGGATGGCAATCTGAACGGCACACGGCTGAAAACAACATTTGAAGGTATATTTGGATTAATGTTTTATATTTTTCACTTTTAGATGTTAAATGTCACTTCTTGGTGGAAAGGCAGTACAGTGGTCAGCAACCTTTTGAGAAACTGGGTAAAAAATTCAATTCTATCCATTTTATTTGCTTAATGGGTAAAAGCTTAAAACAAAACTATTTTCAAACTTTATACGATTCCACATGTTTTGTCACCAGAGACCCGGGTTTCGCCTTTCGGCATCTTCAGGCAGTCTATCACACGAATACAAGGGTTGCACGGATTTCAGTTCGGTTGCATCCATGTGATAAATTCGTCAGTGACAAAACATGTAGAATCGCAGAAAGTTTCAACAATTCAAATTTAAATTCTCTTAATACAATTCATAAGTAAATAAAAATTGACCTTCAGCTACTTTTTCATTTTCAGAAATTTATAAGAAATTAATAAGTTTACAAAATAAACAATTTGATGAAAAAATATCGTATTTCATTGCCGGGTAACTCAAAATGTTGTAATGGGTAATTCAATTACCCACGGGTAGTAGGTTGCCAATCACTATTTTCATAATATATCTATGACCGTTGATGATTTATGTTCCTGAATAAATATGGATTTTTTAAAATTTATTAATAAAAACACTATTGTATTTTATATTGTATCAGTTGATTATTTTAGCGGTAAACGAAAGTGTTCCTTATCATAAATCAGAAAATCGTGGGAAAAGTACCAAAAATTTTGTAATACATATTATACAGCAGTATAAAAAAAGATTACGCTCTGAGCAGAAAAGTCCGTCCCATCCTTGCTGGCAGATGCACTCAAAAGAGGAGTTGCAGTATCCTTGCTGACACCCTGGCAGAGGAATGCACTTACTGCAGCGCTCTCCGTAGAATCCTATTTTACAGCGGCATTCACCGGGTCTCTTGCAGTAACCTAGAATAAAATTGTATATAAAACTTTTACCCGGGTTTCGCCTTTCGGCATCTTCAGACATTCTATCTCACAGATGCAACAGAACTGACGTAAAATAAACAGTTAGCATCGTCTATATACTAATGTAATTAATTACGGGAAAACACTTACCCCAAGGCAAGCAGTAAATTGCAGCTAAAACAAATTTAATAATATCCATCTAAGAATAATTTACACAATTGCATGTGATAATTTTTATTAACGATCTTGTTAATGAGTCATTCTTGAAATGGTTTTACAACAAATATTAATCAACTATCGTTAAAATATAAATGTGTTTTTTTATTATTTTATATAGAGATACCTACTATCAAACGTGTAGTGGTGAAATATAAGAATTTACGTCATGAGATTGTCGATTCATTGAACCGATCGCACGTAAAGGGTACAACAATGGGGAGTTGGGAAGATTGAGTTGATCATTGAGAATGAAATTTGAATTACATGTGGAATCGTACAAAGTCGTAACAATTCAAATTTGATATTGAAATTTCATCAAGCTCTTCTCCTACAGACACATAGTTTTGACAGCCGTCGGTTGGCTGCTTCTTATCGATTGGATTTCATACCGTTTAGAGGGTCACAGCCTCTCCTGCAAATGGGAACGTCGCAGAGGTCTCCCTGCCAACCTGGCAAACAGCGCAATTCTCCGTCGTCGTCGCACTTGTAGTGGCTGTATTCGCTCTGGGAAGCCGGGATCTCGCACGCCTGTCAAAAAGGTTCATTTCGTGTAAAATTAACATTTTTACACAAAAAACAACATTTACTTGAGCCTTGTTAAATTTGAATTATTGAAACTGTTAAAATTTATACACGCTTTGTCACTTACGGCCTGGTTTCGACTTTCGTTAAAAATTATATACCCTAAGGCTAGAAACTAAATAGATATCTGAAATAATTATAATAATTACTTATTTAATTATAATGACAATCAATTGACTTATTGACAGAGAAATACGAAGGTTTAATAACTCAAATTTGAATCGTTATAACTTTGCACGATTCCACATGTTTTGTCACTAACGACCCGGGTTTCGCCTTTCGGCATCTTCAGGCATTCTATCACACGGATGCAACAGAACTGACAAATGCCGAAAGGCGAAACTCGGGTCGTTAGTGACAAAACATGTGGAATCGTACAAAGTTGTAACAATTCAAATTTGATATTGAATTTCCATCAAGCACCTTCAGTCGGTATCATAAATTATGTTTAATTACTCGTTCAAAGTAGACACTGAATTTTACTGAGATTTGTTTATTTCCGAAATTTCTTATGCTCACCATGATTCTGTGCAACAATTTTATATATTTGTCCGCAAATAATATCAATTGTGTCTAAATTATGCATTGCTATGCAATCTATGATATGATATAACAAAAAAAAGTTTTTCGGAGTCATACGGTTGTTGAAAAATCGGACGGCATTAATTTTTTTAAACGATTTTTGTGAGAAAACCTCATGAAGCGATTGAAATGAAGTACAATATTTTTTAGGGTAAAGCTAACTTTGCAATTTAAAAACTGAACATTGATTTAATAATGGTTATTGATGCAGTGATTTAATGTGGTTTTAATAAGAAGCAAACCGATATTATTCTCTTCCGTAATAATAACGAAAGTAACCATAAATATTTGAACTCGATTCTGGGAAATAGCACAAAAAATAAAAACGAAACAAACAGCCACTCCACGGCTGAAACCAAATCTGAAAACCATCATTTATTCGCATCTATATTCTATAAAACCTGAGATGCCGAAAGGCGAAACTCGGCCGAATTTGAAAGATTCATATTATTGGTTTAAGTCAGCCTTAGGAGAACAAAGATTAACTACATTACATTATAGCTACAGTTTTTATTTTGCATTTCTTTGTCATATTGTACAGTATTAATATTTTCGACTGATGAACATTACTTGCATTAAGCAATATATAGTTACTTAAATATAATAGTGATCCGAATACATCATTTCAAAGAATTGTTAAGTAAATGTTTACTTTAAATTAAAAATAATTCCACATATCTTTATTTTTTAGCGATAAAAGTAAACATAAATATTTCCTTGTAAATCAGTGATATACCTTCATAACTGCACGGGCTGATTTTATCTTCATAAAACAGCACTTCGGATAATTTTATGGAACTGATAATTTTATCGAGAACACGCATATACATGTTTTTACCAAATTCATAAGAAGACGAGTAAAAGTGTTCATTTCTAATGAAATTATGACGAATCCTACGCAGGGACAAAATTGTTTGTTTTTTATCAACGAGTTAGCTTTTAAGAAAATTTTAGAAGAAATATGCTGACATATACATGTGTACACACGGAATTGTTTATTAGTTCTCCCACCCCTGCTATATCCTTTACATGAGATTAATCAAATCAGTCACTAACCTAAATAATTTTATTTTTACAATAAATCGTCATCTGATATTCGGTCTTACCATAAATCATCCACTTAAAATTTCCTGCCTAAATTATTATACAATTATACAATTTAGGCAGACATCTTAAAAATAGTAAAAATAAAATTAATAAACTTGACAGAAGCGATATTTATAAAATGTCCTGTGGCTCATGTTTATCCGTTTATATCGGACAGACAGGTAAAAGTATGTCTACTCGAGCTAAGAAACATGTAAGATCATTCAACAGTAAAAAAACAGATTCACAATTCGCTAATCACGTTATAAAAGAATCACATAATATAAATTCAAACTCAGCGCCTAAGTGTTTGCATCTTTGTAATAAAGGTCGCAAGGTGACGGCTTTAGAACAGCTGGAAATCGATAGATATCAACTATCACAAAGGATTCTTAACGAAGAAACTAATATATGTCGGTCGCCATTGCTTAACCCGCTGCGGGGAGCCGTTTTGTTTCCATAATGGACCATTTCCGTGCCATATGTAAACTTATTAATATAGCCGTAGTTTCAATTACAATTTTTATTGTAATTTTTTTGTAATTGTAATTTCAAGCAAATGTTCGTTTAAGCATGTGACGATGGCGTGAGCCGAAATAGCTATCAACTATACCTTAAAAAATAATAATTTCGTAGAACTAAAATATATTGCTATTTCTTTCACCGTGTTATGTTGTATATATATATATATATGTATGTGTGTGTGTACATGTATTATATGTATATTTAATAATAGTCGGTTCGTATGTACATATGTATGTCCTATATTTAAAACTTTCAAAATATCGTCTTTGCATCCTCATGAAAGTTTTTGGATTACTACAACCAAGAGACAACACGTCTGAAAGGTTTTTTAACCATTACAAAAACTTTTATAAAACTGTCAAACATGTCACACTCTGAGAATAACATTTTGCATACTGTCAATGTTCATAAAATACAAGGCAAAACGACAAAAATAAGTGCTCATCCAATTCGAATACTTTGAATCTATTCAAGAACTGTTATTTTGAATAATTACCTAAGTAACACCTTTGCGAAACTATCACACTTTGAGGTTATGAATTTTAATGACATATTGGAAACTGCCGATTGTTCTTAAACTAAATTCAATCTTCGAATAAATTCTTAGTAGTTCTCTTTGTTTAAGTGGCATTGCAACGCCATTAAGCTCTCTAAAGCATAAGAAAAAATGTAAATCTGCTGGCCACTTAGCAAGATTGTCAAGAAAGGTTCTCGGTAATACTTGTAATTGAAAAACTTCATTTAAGAGAGTTTTATCATTTTAAATGACTTTGAATGTCTTCTTTTTGAACAATTCTATGAAGCATAGCTTTAAAAACAGATTTTTTTTAACAAGAAATAAACCTCATAAAACATACGCATTATTTTAAAAATATGATATTGAATTTATAAGGCAGAAGAATGCAACTCACTCTTTTCCAAAATAGATTTTTTTGATAAAAACCATGTATAAAACTTTATACACGTTCTGTTAAGTATTTACGCTAAAAATATCAAATAATTTCCTAAATGAATTATTAAGTTTTAAAAAAGAATAACTTTCAAATCTGCGACAAGGAGAAATGACGCACAAAAAATTATCTCAAACATTTTTTTTCTGTGTGGCTCAAGTTCTTTAATAATATTATGATATGAATAATATAATGCCTTCCCACCAATAATTCGATATTAAGTATTTTGCAGAATGTAAACATTGATTCAATATAATTTTTTATCACTTATTGAATCATAAATCGATAAACTTCATCAAATCCAAAGAAATAAACCGACTTTTTATTAAATCGTATGTCACTCACAAATAAATTGATCGACTTACAACCGCGGGGACGAACCTAGGGCACGGGTGCCAAAGACGATATTTCCAATAATTTATTTAGCTCGCAACAATTGGCTTTTTTTATTAACAATTCAATTCATATATAACATATCATGACTTCGTTTTTTTTATTCAATTTTTCATTGCATAAATATGTTATTATCCTACAAAAGTCTCATTTAAGGTAATATATATTAATTTTGATAAAATTTTGAAAAACTATTTTTTTTCCCTGTATTACGAAGTGATCGATCGGCTAAACGAGTCCATTCTAACTTTAAGACGAATTTTGTTAAATGATTACTCGATTTTTGCATTATACTTTGAAGAAAAAAAAACTCGAGATTCATAACATTACTTAAAAATTTCAGATTTACAACTAAAATTCATTTAGATTTTTAAAATAATCAAATAGTCTAAAAAAGTCTCAATAAATTCATGGTATTCTTATGGAAGAATATATTAGATGTTTTATGTCTTTGCGTTTTCTTATTAACAAACTTAAATGGATCATAATAAAGATCTGTGTTAATTTTATGCAATAACGTAATATCAATCTCTTCAAGCTATCATTGTTCTCGTGAAAATCATTTTTTTATTTCAAGTTTTGAATATATACCAATAAATCAAGTAATCACACTAAATGTAGAAAAATAAAATGTCGAGGACCTCTTAAAATTACCTAACGACTAATTTGTAATCAAAAATTAAATCTATTAAGGGCTAAAAATATGTTTTTATTGATATGATATGATTCACCGTGTTAAAAATATGTCATATATCTTTCTTCTATTGACTCACTCGTCCTGGTCTTAATAATATACAATCGTGGAACTGGTACATAGCATTGTGTATTATTATTTAAATATTATGCCTTTATGCCAAGAAGTGGCAGTGCCCACCTTCAAAGTTATTCAGGACTTTTAATGTAGTCAAATTCTCGATAAATGGTAAAAGATACGTGGAGTTTCTAAATGTTTTGTATATGCATCGAAGAATTTTTAATGACTTCATTTTATATAAAAAATATCCAATATTTTTCTGATTGGTAATATGTGTTATTTTCTGATAAACCTATCTAATCTAACTTGCTGTTAACTAAAATAGTTAGTCCTTGAACAATTGCATTTATTTAACATTTTGTGAAGGATTGGTTTAAAAAATTCGACCTATTTCCTTTCATTCTTTACGTAATTTATCTATTTTTGATAAATCTGCGAGTTTAACCTTTTGATTACCAAGATTTTTTACGACATAGTTTCTGTGCATGAAATATAACGTAAGTGCTGCAATGAATTTTAATGTTGTGCGTTGAAACAAAAGCTCCATAATAAAAATAACATGACGACGCGATTATTGAAAAGCCTCGGTATTTCTCAGAAAACATAACCTAATTAAAGGCTCAAATCTTTAGGCTCGCTGATCGGGGTTCTACGGCGCGGGAGTCGCACCCCGGCTGCAGTTGATGAGGCAAATAATGATGAAGGAGCGCCATACTGACCTGTTTCTTCCATTTGGGGACGTACTTGGCAGGCCACGCAGTCGGAATTATAACTAAAACACACCACAGTAACAGATAGTACCTACACATGTTTGCAAATTATAAAAACTGGTAACAATTTAATAATATTTAAAAACTCATGTCTCTGATGGGTATCGACGACAATGTCTTCAAACCAGAATCACAAGAAGATTTCAAATTTAAATATTAGCAAAAGAACGCATAATTGTTATTTTGATCGGCGTTGAACTGTGAGTGAGGTCGGTTCGACGGCTTCGCGGTCTGGTCGATTCTGACAATCCGTGACGATATTTCGAAGATGCGAAGATGACGTCGATGATATTTATGATAACATCTCGAATGCTTCCGTACGCGATACTCAACATGAAATAAAGTACGCAAGAAGTGAGGCAAAAGAAAAAGCACCGTTGTGTCGCGGTCAATTCGAAGCCAATGAACTTGAAACGGTGTCTCGAGCGGGCGACCTCACTCATTCATTCGCTCGCTCGCTCGCGGAAGACGCGATGAAGACGAGGGGAAGCGATCACTGGTAAACCCAAACATCGCCGGCAGGTTGCGAGGACCAGTGAACAGCAATCCCAGATCTGCGAGCCACCGAAGGTCCTCCGCTTCACAGTGTCATTATTATATTACTTCACCACATAAATGATATTCCAATACAAGAATATTTCGAAAATCTTTAATGTTTATCAGGATTCATTAGCCAAAATTTCAGAACAAAAATTATCTCGTACAAGAAAGTTTTGACACTGTTTACTCTATCATATTTTTAAATGTCAATTAGTAACAATATGCAACCGGCCGTCTTAACAATTAAGACGTTAGCAGTCTTTACGATCATGTGAAATCGTGCATCTAAGTTAAGTTATATAAACGAAAACCTAAAGATGCCAAAATGAAACAAAATTGTAGACAAAACAAAAACTAAATCTATTGATTGAATTGGCATTCACTTGGTAGAACTCCATTATAACACGGCGAAAAAAAAATAGCGATGTATTTTAGTTCTACAACTTTTTTTTTTATTAATATAATTGATAGCTATTTCGGCTCACGCCATCGTCAGAACTATGCTTAAACGAACATTTGCTTATCTATATATAGCTGTGTAGAAAAAGTAGACAATACATCTTCTCTCCTGTTTTAACGACCTAGCTTGTTTCTTGCTCGCAGTAAAACTAAAAATTGTAAATGAAACTAAAACGGCAGCAGTATATCAATAAGTTTACATATGGCACTGAAATGGTCTACTAGGGAGACAAAACGGCCCCCCCGTAGAGGGTTAAGCAATGGCGATCGATATATATTAGTTTGTTCGTTAAGTAAATTTTGTAGAACTAAAATGCATTGCTATTTTTTTTCACCGTGTTAAAAACTAAATCATTTTATAACTATTGTAAATAGATTACTGACAAGATAGCGTTCTGAATGTGACATTAAATAATTTGAAGGTTGAAAGATTAAAATATGCAAATATATAATATATGGACTTCTAAATGTATACTTTTTATTTTAAATAATAAAAACACATTTTTTAGTACTTATTTCCACAATATGATTTTTGATCAGGACCGATCATCGCGAGCATTATCGACTGATGCTCGCGATGAGCGAAACCGGTCCTGATCAAAAATCATATTGTGGAAATAAGTACTAAAAAGTGTGTTTTTATTATTTAAAATATCATGCCTTTCCATCAAGAAGTGAGAGTTAACACCTTAAAAGTATACTTTTTAATTGGATACCTCAATAAAATCATCTACATTCTTTTTAGAACTTGTTTCAACAATCAAACAGTTACAATGAAAATAAAAGATTTTTTGTTAATATATTATTCAACTGAATTATTTTGGCGACCCCCAAAATTTCTTGTCGTTTTTGTTGTTATTTTTATCTCTTTCCTCCGGGCTATTTAACTGTAAAAATGCATTGATCTCGATATGCGATTTCTTCTGAATACCGTTGCGTCAAATTCGCAGACTCGTTTTATAGTAAATATTTTTTTTATTATCAAACTATCCTTGTCATTTGTGAGATACTCTCTTTTTGGGAATATTTTAGTACTTGTACCGTAATACCAAATAAGTTAATTTATGATTGTTTTCTTAACTAATCTATTATATATCTTTCCAGTGTAATAATACAGAGTTTGCATTTTTCAGATTGCTGATTAAGTGAGCTAATTTCAGGTAAATATTAGGAAAGTTTTACTGCTCGTTTAAAAATGCATTGAATTTGTTAGGCTCTATTTATTTCTAAAATAATGGTCTCGTGAAAAACGTGGAATCTCTCATCACAAATTCATTTGGCTGTAATTGTATAACATCAAGTTTTATTTCCCAAATTTGAATGTCATTATAATCAAATATTATATGTACGTTTCCGAGAACTATTTAAGATGTATTAAACATATTTTATGCAATAGGTTCTACACTTAGGGTTTATATTTTTCTATGCCATTCCTCTTTTATTTAAGCAGTGCAAAAAATGTACTGTCTGTCTATTATATAGCATCTGCGTGATATAATGTCTGAAGATTCCGAAACGCAAAAGCCAAATGGCTAGCGACAAAGCATGTAGAATTGAAAATTTTTAATTTGATATTGTAATTCCATCAAGCACGCTTAGTCGATATCGTAAATGTATGATTTATTATCACTCTAGACAATGGTTTCCCAACCTTTTTTAGCCTGAGACCCTCTTTTGAGATTTTATTTTCGGTGTGACCCCCTCCATTGTTTTTTCAAAAAAAAGTGCATATTAAAAATCAAAATTTATTTCAAAATAAAAAAATATATTTTGTCTGTGGCTCCCTTGAAGATTCTGTGCCCCCCAGGGGGGGGGCATATGGCCCCAGGTTGAGAAACAATGCTCTAGACTATACGATAATGCAACTCAGTCATTTTCTTCAAAAATATTAGTTGCTCGGATCACTTCACATCGGCTCGTACACCAGTTCATATTACACCAATCCCTCGCTTAACACGGTATATAGGTTCTGCTAGATCGCCGTGCAAAGCAAAATCGTGTTAAGCGAGACTTACAAATCTATGAAATAGAGGAGAAAGTTTTTTTTAGACATTTTTAACATTATGGGTCTAAACTTTTATATGTCATTTTTATTATTTAAACTTTATTATAAAAATAATAAAAATATGTATTAAAAATAAGAAAAATATACCTTGAATAGTTGTGAAATTATAAGCAGTAATTATTTTATCAGCCGTCAGGATACAACGAGTGATAAACACGGTGGGCAACGTATTGTCTGTATTGTCTATATATTTCAGGTACTATTTGTTGTTTGACATGCGCAGTTCTATTCCCGGTATATCCGTACCATTATTCTTAGAATTTCGCACAGATGTGTTCACATTTACGAAATGTCGAAACATATTTTTTCACCAAAACTGAAACCGTGTTAAGCGAGTATCGTGTCAAGCGAGGGATGGGTGTATATTATACATATTTTGTGGGCCTGGCAAAACTCGACCCGATGTTAATATTCTTAGATTGCCCTGCAATACGTACAATAATATCGTTAGTCATCTTTTGAATGCAGGTCGCCGTCCGCTTGACCCTTTCGCTGCCAAGAGCCGATTTAATCGGCTTTTGCAATATATCGTGGATAGCCAGAGTCGACGGCTCTGCATCGTAAAAGAATAAAAGAATGAGTCATATTTTTAACGCCCTGTTGAAGTCTGCGCTACCTATTGTCATTATTATTACAGCATTTTGTTAATAATAATAATAACTCGAGCTCGAACGTCGCGATGGGGACGAAATATTCGGCAAAACGGTGTGTCATTGCATATTGCTCCAGGGGTTCATAACATTTTTTTAAATATATATATATTTCCATGAACCCAAAAGAAAGATTGTCAACATCATGATCTAAAAATATTTTGAATAAGAATTTTTATAATCAAGATTTTCTATTGTAAATGGGCGTAAAGTTTTTCTAAAATTATATATTCTATTTCTATAGATATGCGTTTTCTTATTTATTTCCGTTATTATCCAAGGCTAAAATAATAGTTTGTAAGGTAAAGACTTTAAAGTAAGCTAATTTTATATGTAAAGTAAAAAAAAATATATTATATATTTGAAAATGCCAAAGATTGACCACACCACAAAACTGTCGAGCAACACATAAAACTGTCAAACTAAAAAACAACAAATGACTGATTGCATCTGGTGCAGTGCATATTATTTGGAACGGAAATTGTTGTCAAAACAATGGTACACACTGTTTAAAAACTATAGAACACATTTTTAAAATGTTAATTTTTATACCATAATCGTGGCATTTCTTGCACATTCGGCCAAAAAGTCGTGGCATCCAAAGGGTTAATATTCTCGAGGCGACACTTTGGGAAAGTCACAATACTCGTTCACCTAATTTCACTAACTCTCGTACCTATTATTGCTGCGATAACGTCATTCGAATACATAATTTAAGCGTGAAGAATGTATTAAAGGTACATTAACATTATTATGGAAAATATATAATTGGACTCGGTATACCAAACAGCGAAAAGGATCGCTTTAACATAATATTAACACCGCTACCGTAGATTAATGTGTACTTATTTTAACCCGTTCCTGCTGGCTGATAACTACAAATGTTTGTTAAGTAGTTTTGGTGTTGAGCATAATTATAGGGATGTTCACGTTAGAAATCAGGTTCTAGTTCAATACAAAAAATAGCTCTTGAACATGAAAGTTATGACACAGTTGGCTATTTTATGTTTGTGTATATAAATATCAACTTTTAACATATTTGCAGCCGCTGAACAATTGAGACTTTAGCAATCAGAAGGTAAAAAAATATCTAACGATGCAAAATCGTGCACTTTATAAAAAAAAACTCCCGATTACGTATCGCACAATCAAAACACAGTCAGATTGATAGTTATGATTTTGAATAATCTAATTTTCATAATTTAATCCAATTAGCAAACAATATATGGAATTTTACACGTAATTGAGATAATCTTCAAATCACACATAACATCGCACATTTAGAAGGAGGCGAGAGATAGTCTTAATAGAATATTTATAAAATTAATAAAACACAAAAGAGTTGATTCATATGTCTACCTCAGTTTCAAGGGAATTTCCTTCAAACCGGTAACAAAAGATTTGCCTAATTCAAATCATCTTAACAAAGAAAATATATATGCAAAAAATGAAAAAAGTAAGGCAGTAAGCCCATAGATGCAAACATATTCACAAGAATCTTAAAATATTTCTTGAAAGTGACATTGAAAAGCAATCATGATTACGACTAGCTTATCATTCTTGCTGTGCAATATTTTAATAGGTCAGGTAGGTCGGAAGGCAATTTAAACATCACACAATTCATGCAGGCCCAGGTCTAGAATAGGGTAAACGTGGCGTTTGCTCTGGGCGGTAGGTTTAACAGGTGTCGAAAAATATTGTAAATAAAAAAATCGCTATTACTTACTTGGTTGACTATTCACTGAAATTGGTAAATTACTGAAGGCCATTTAATATTAGTGATTAAAATTTTGATAATACCTATGTAGATCTTCATCGGGATCTGATCTATGTTCGTTTGAAAAATATGTTTTTTTTATATATAGAAATATTAAGAAAAATACAGTTTTGGTTGATCTCATAATTATAACGAATTTCTTAATCAATCAATAATAAAACACAGAATAATTAAACAGTTGTCGTTCATCTGACGGCCAATAAACTAAAAAACAATTATGCGACAAAGTTTCCGCCGAAACCATCGAAAATATTACGCGACTTACCTCTTATTTTTTGTCGCCCGGCGCTAATATATTATTAATTCGTGATCTCACGATGCGGCCTTTTTTTTAATAGTATATAAAAAAACATGAAATTTTGCATAACTGTATTCCGCGGCCGAAATGTCAATTTATTTAGCATACTGATGTTTAGCACGTTGATCGCCAATAGGATTTTCGTAAAATGTCCAAAAAATGTTTTTACGTTTTAAGGTTTTTAATTTAATATTAGATCGAAAAACAATAATGTTATTTGTGTGTGGTGTTTTTGATGAGATTTATTGTGTTATTTGATGTGTCAGCCACTGGTGTTAGACGCGGCCCCAGTAGTAAAATATAATATATGGCGCCGCATCGGCCACGCTATCGGTTATAACAGGTCGCAGTCAGTGCAAGCGTGACCATCGTACTAGAAGGGTGCATCCGATTGTTTAGCGTCTCAGCATCATTTTTGGTGGTATTTTAAAGTAAGTACAATAATTTCATCACGAAAAAAATATGTTTGCAACCGAAGTTCTCACTTATATCAGGTAAAGCTTGGGTGCCGCATGATTTGTCACAGTCGGCCTTGGATCAGCGCAACTATATCTATATATATTGATTTATGATTATTTACTTATACGAGTATATATATATATATATATCTTTTTTTACAGAAAATAATTACCCCGAAATGGAGTTTCACATGAGTCAAGAAAATGTTTTGCAAAAGGAAGTCATTGAAGCACAGTACAGTAGAAAACGGAGGACATCAATCGAAAGTAATGATTCATATATACTACATCCAGTAAGATTGCATAAACGTCGTCGTATTGTATCTGATACCGAAAGTGAAGATGAGATTATGCCCTGCACATCAGGTAATAGCCCTACCTCATCGAAATGGATAGAAGCAAAAAGGAATCAGCCTATTGTAATTCCATATACGGAAATTCCAGGTATTAAACCTTTCAATTTGAGAACATCTATGCAAAATTCAAATCCCGAAGATTTTTATAAACTATTTGTTACCGAAAAACTCTTTGAACGTATTGTATATTTTGCAAATTTACGTGCTGAACAATTACTTAGAAGTAATACCCTGCAAATTCGTTCTCGTTTACGTGGATGGAAACCAAGAAATGAAATAGAAATGCGCTGTTTTTTTGGTATTATTTTATGCATGGGGATAGTAAAATTACCAAAACTTATTGACTACTGGTCAAAAGATGAGATGCTTGGTCAACCTTTTGTCAAAAAGTTGATGAGTCGAAATATTGTTGCGCACGCTTCACTTTATGAACAATGAAGAAGCTAATAAAAATCATCGTCTTAATAAAATTAGAGAATTGATAAATACTCGCAATTCAAATTTTTCACAGTATTACACTCCTGATGAGTCTATATGCATTGACGAGAGCATGGTTCCATTTTGTGGGCGAATTATTTTCTTACGTTAAATGAATTTAAACAATATGAAGGATTGTTTATATTGCAGTTGAGAGCAGTAAAAGTAACGAGTAAAGAGATAATTTGAAAGTCAAAGCGTTCACAAACACACGCTGTTGATGGAATCAGAAGACTCGATTAAACTGTAAAATTGTTTGATAACAATATCACAACGCAGTTTATTTAAAACAAAGGATTGTTAATACATGTTGGATTGATCGTTGGCTGGCGTTCGTTTCTCTGCGACGGCTTCGGCGAGTATCCGAATCTTCAAACCAAAATATCATCAGGCATAAAAGACAGCACCTCCTCAGAAGCAAGAAAAAACCTAGAAGAGACCATGACGACTCGATTGAACTGTAAAATTGTTTGAAAACAAGATCACAACGCAATTAATTTAAAGCAATGGATTTTTTGATTAATTGAATTGGCATTCACTTGGTAGAACTTCATTATAACACGGTAAAAAAAATATTAGACTATTTAGATAAAAAATATAGTTGACAGCTATTTCGGCGATAGCTGTCAACTATATTTTTTAAAAATAATTTTGTAGAACTGAAATACATTGCTATTTTTTTCACCGTGTTACAATGGATTTTTAACACCTGTTGGATAGATTTTAAGTTAAATGAATTTAAATTATACGAAGGATTGCATTTGAGAGCAGTGAAAACAACGAGTAAAGAGAAAGTTTGAAAGCTAATGCGTTCATGAACACGTGGCTTTTGACGGTAACAAAGGACTCGACTGAAATGTGAAATAGTTTGAGAACAAGATTATAACGCAGTTAATTTAAAACAAAGGATTGTTCATACCTGTTGGATTGATCGTTGGCTGGCGTTCGTTTCCCTGCGACGTCTTCAGCTAGTCCGGACACTAAGCAGCGGCGGCAACACACACACACTCAACAAATTTACACAAAACTTCAACTTTCACAAAATTCACACTATAAATATAGTCGCTCTTCGTATCACAGTACTGGAGAAAGTTTCGACTGTTTACGACAAGTGTCGCTCGGCCGAGAGTCAATTAGGGAATGAAATAGAAAGTGAACGAAATGTGTTCTTATAGCTTTTCGGTTTCACCTTACATGTGTTTATTAAATTGGACTATGATGCCATCTATTATGCATGAAATGAAGCTTTTAACACCTGCCGCCCGATGATGGATCTTTAGGCTCCAGGATGTATATTTTATTTCTTTTCTCTAAATCTATGGAGCTCTGGGTCTTCATGTTCTATGTATTCCTCGACTAAGCCTATATTGTTTAAATAAAAATATTTTAGTATGAATCCATTTATCGATTCCCGCCAAAAATCAACTTTTGCAATGAAATCGGCAAGCCCATTGTATGCATTCGTACTTCATCGTATCGGTGTAAGCACATGTAGAAGTGTGTGTGTCCCCCACCCATTCGCGAGTTCTGCCGGGCAGGGATAGTAATCTTTGAATTTGGGTCTTGAATATTTTTATTCAATTTTATTTATTATTTCTTTCGGTATCATAAAATTTCTTTATAATTACTATATTTTTATAAAAAAAAAGCATTTTATTAGGGAGTTAAGCTTTTAATTAGCATTATAATATTACAAAAAGGAAAAATGCAAACATCAAATAGCATGAGCAACTACAAAATGCCTTCAACACGGTGTTGTCGTGTTGTGGTGAGGTGCTAACTGACACGGCAGAAAGTAACATCTCAGTTGTACCCCGTGAGGTTCAGAAGAGAAGAATCTGTAGTTTATGTTCTAAAGATTCCATAAAAAGAACAAAATTGTTTTGCAATATCTACACCGGACCGGTGTATTTGATACACAGAGTAGAAGCAAAATATTTCTTGTCCTGAATTCTACTTTACTGTAACCGTATACATATTATATATAAAAAATTTGTATATTTTAATTTTCATATATTTTTTATTATTTTTCGTATATTTCATGACTTTTAACTGTCCTTATTTGCAAGTTTTATAAATAGTAGTATGTTATAAGATAATTAATAATTGTACAAACTACATTTTTTTGCTTTCTTTTAATGAAATTTAATTTAAAATGTATCAAATCCCTGCGCACAAGCGTTGCATTGCGTTGTATTGGAATAATTATTTAGTCATCGTTGAACCAATGCACAGGGAGGATGGCCGACAGTCGTCTTCCCGTAATGCTTATGATTATTTTATTATTTTACAGATTTTTGAATTAAATATAATATAAATAAATTTTCACTAGAAATGTACTTTCGCTGCGTATAATATATTAAGCCCACACAAATTTATAAAAATGCAAATAAAGGTCAATTTGATGACGGATACGTTTTTCTTTTCGTTTCTTTTATATCTAGCAGAACTGATTGAAAAAAACGCAGACCCAACCGACAACCATACTCACACAAGTTTAAATCTATACTCAATTATAATGGAATGAAAAAGGAACACTAACATATCAATGGAAAATTAATTTATTAATAAATCATCCAGAAACCAAAATGAGATTCACATTATTAACAAAAGGAAACATTAAATGATAAATAAATCAAGAGTAAACAAAAAACACACAATCACAGATGAGATTATATTATAAAAGTTAGGTATCGAAATATTTTATATTTTAGATGCATAATTTTGTGACAATTGGCTGTAATCCAGTTCCTACTTGAGCACTAAAATGATTAAAGTAAACTCAACGAACCCCCTCCCCGAATAGTAACCCCTTAAGAATTACAAAATAAAACTTGTACACCAAAGTAATCTTAGGATATAGAGTATTGATTTGTAATAGAACAGTTGGTAGTTGGTGGGTTACAACATATTGCTGTTTAATGAATGACTTTGTACAGTCAAATAAAGATTTAAACTAAAATATTCATACGTCTTGGATAAAAAGTTTACTTTTGTACTGTAGTATTTGTATTTTTTTCTTTTTGCACAATTAAATCGTAAAAGTTGTGTACATATAGTTGACCCATTAAAAAATAATTTATGAAATCGACTGAAAGTGCTTGATGGAATTTCAATATCGAATTTGAATTGTTACAACTCTGTACGATTCCACAAGTTTTGTCACTAACGACCCGGGTTTCGCCGTTCGGCATCTGCATGCATTCTATCGCATGGATGCAACAGAACTGACATAAAATAAATAATTAGCATTGTCTATATACCAAAGTTATTAATTACAGGAAAACACTTACCCCAAGGCAAGCAGTAAATTGCAGCTTAAACAAATTTAATAATTTTAATCTTATAATAATTAACACAATTGCCTGTGAAAATTTTTATTAATGATCTTGTTAATGAGTCATTCTTGACAGGGTTTTACAAAAAATATTAATCAACTAACATTAAAATATAAATCGTTTTTTTTTAATGAGATACCTACTATCAATAATCTAGTGATGAAATATAATATAACAAATTTTATATTTCATCACTAGATGCTTGATAGTAGGTATCTCTAAATAAAGTTTGTGTATTTTCCTGTAATTAATAACTTTGGTATATAGACGATACTGATTATTTATTGTACATCGGTTCTGTTGCATCTGTGTGATAGAATGCCTAAAGATGCTGAAAGGCGTAACACAGGTCGTTAGTGACAAAACATGTGGAATCATACAAAGTGTAACAATTCATTAAAAAATAATTATTCAATTGTTGTTTTTTTGCAACAGCAGACATTCTAATTCTCTTGTGACCATTTATCTCAGTGACAGCAACATATTAGTAATTTTTTATTTAATAATTGGAATAACATAACGAAATTATGTTTTAATACTAAAACTTATATTTAGGGTAGCAGATACAACATTAACCACCCTTTAGTGATTTTCATTGCTGTAATTATGACAGCATTAGTCATAATGCCCTATCATCCAAATTTTCAGTCATTCTAGTCATTTTATTCATCTCAACAGTTAAGTCAAGGGTTATATCTGTTTATCGTATTGTAAAATTAGACGCATTTATATTTCAGTATTTTATACAAAAATATCAAAGGTATAATTTAAGCAGTTTAATGTATGACTGGCGATTCTCTGGAAGTGACTTTCTAAATGTGATAGATCATTTTATGTTTTTAACAATTTTTTCTTGTGTTTAGAATATATTGAATATGTGTACAAAAATAACAATTTAAATGTTTGTTGAATTTGAAAATAAATGCTTTCAATAAAACCTTATTAATAAGCTTATGACAATCCATATCCTTAACTTGTCAATCACTGTATCTGTTACCCTACATAATTATTAAAAATAGGTAACAATTCAGATCTTTTATCAAAATTACTTCGGAGTACAATACAGAATAATAATCAATTAATTAAAAAAATGATTGAGTGATATGCGATGATTAAAAAATCAAATGTATTAATGAAAACACCATTAATTGTAGCAAAGCAAACCTTGAAATTCAACAAGGCATACTGGAACATTTAAACATACTATTCATTGAATTAGCATGGATGTTGTCCATTATAACATGGTGAAAAAATAGCAATTTATTTTAGTTCTACAAAATTGATACCTCTATCAGAATTAGTTCTGATGAGGCTAAGCCGAAATAGCTATCAACTATATATCTTATAAATTTGGAGAACTGAAATACGTTCCTATTTTTATACCGTGTTTAAACATACTATCAATTACTTTGTTACAAATCTAAAAAATTATAATCCCTTGGAAATTTTTATATAACTACAATACAGAAGGGAATCCCTGATCTATTTCTCTCGCATTGTTATTAGACATGGCGGTTTCATATACTTATAAATATTTGGGCCAAGGACACATAAAAATAATATAAATTAATCCTGTATTTATCACTCATTCTCACGTCTATCATTTTCTTCGCTATATTGGTCCTGTCGCAAAAATTACCCTGATTGATTGTTTTTGTCATCCTCGATTTAAGTTTATGTTGATAACTTTTCTACTCCATTTTGTGGGTTATTGATGTGTCACTTCATCAGACTAACTATATTGTAAAGATATTCACAACTAAGATAAACAATACATCTAATACTTAACTAAAAAATGATGAATATTATTTCCTTTTTACTAGATGCAGAAACAGGGTGAGATTTTGATATTTTAAATTTGATAAAACTGAACAGCAAGCAATTACTTGTTTGTAGAGTAACTTTCTAGGAATCAAGCCTGAAAATAATTCAAAACTACAATAATGCAACGTATCTATTACTCATTTTTAAAGGACCTTCAAAAACAAAAAATCAGGGTTCAAATAAATCTTATTTGGTTGAAAAGATCAATCATAAAATTAATGCCCTTTTTATCGATCTTGGACATGTTTAATGAATAACTTATAATGTTGGTAGAGTAAAACATAAAAAAATATTTTTTATTTGTTGCAGACTACTTGCATCGTTGAATAATTGCAAGAGAAGGTTCAAGACATGACAATTATTGAATAGCTTCTCAGTAGTGTGGTTTATCCACCGAATGTTTTGAAACATTAACCCAAAAACTCTGTATTTCCTTGCTTACATATATCAACTCAAAGTTGTAGTTATCTGTTTCTTCTTATAAAATACTCTCTTCTATACCATCGAGGATATATGTAAATGAGACTCCTGTCATTTGCTACTATCAGGAATTTTCAAGATCGCCTGAATATCCATCTGAAATATATTTCAGATACTAACTAGTTGCATTTTACAATATTAAATAATAAAAAAAACCCCCCTTTTATTATTATATGTACGATTGTTCATTACATGGCTTTTAAATGGTAAGATCTGTGTTATTTATTAATATTACAACTGAGCACAAATCCGTAAACGATTTGAAATATCTATTGATGAGCTGTCTTGGGGTTTGAACCCGTGTGCACTACATTGAGCACTAGGCTACAGGCCTGACTGAAGATTAATTACCTAATTAATTAATTACGATGAACAACACAAAAGTAAACTAATTTAGTGGTCTAAGGGAAGTTTGAATCAGTAGGCCGAGCCGCATGAACATTTTGCAATCTATTTATGGTGAAGTATAATTTGATGTATGAATTCATTTTTATAACTCCACCGTTTCATTGAGACAATATTTTGTGTATGATACAGAATTATTTCAAAAGCAATTCTTAATAAAGATCTGCCATATTTACATATATATAGAGACGATGATGACACATACCAAAGGCATTTTATTGCACAATTTACAAAAACCATCAATAAGAAACGTTTTCAAGAATAAACAATTGTTATAAAAAGTTAAAGTAAAGTACAGTGAGTATAAATAAAAACATGGCAAATAAATTAATATATATTTGAGATTCAGTAACTAAGCTTAAAATTGATCCAAGCAGTGAAATGACCGGCCAAAACATGCCATTTAAGAAAAACAATAAGGCATTTAAATGAGAGGTGTAAACTCAAATTCTCTGCAAAAAATCTGGTGAAAAATGCCTGCAAATGATAATTTTTAGTGACTTGTGAAGAGTTGTGACTAGTGGTGAAAAACGGAATGCTTAAATCAAAAAACATTGTAAAAGGCAGTGTTTAAAGATAAATTAACCCCCGATTCCTAACAATCAGTACATAAAAAATGTCATTGGAGCACTTATTGCTGCTTGATACATATTATTTTCCAAAACTGAAAATAAAAAGATGATTTTTGTGGGGAAAATTATTGCATAAAGTATTGAATAAAAAAACCGCTGAGATTTATGAGAGAACATAATATTTATATTAAAAACCTGTGAGAAATTTCATTAACCGAATGCGTAACTATCTAGGTATCTGACATTTTGTTAATTTTGCAGGAAAGCAATTTAAAGATTCAACTTCTATCTTCCAGAAGAAATACTTTGGTTCAACAGTGAAAACCTTTTGATACATTATAAATTACAACCTAATCTAGTAATAGTTGAACTAGCTCCGCATTCAAGTCACGATCTGTCAATCTCAATTCAAGTCTGACTATCAATTCATAAACTAATAAAATATATTATACATATTAATAAGTAAAAAATTGTAGTAGGATAAATTAAAAATTAAAATTAAAGTCTTTAAGATTCATAGTTAATCTGCACTGACGTTAGATGTGTAGAGCAGGAATATACATATATATTTTCAATTCAAACAATGAAAGAGTCAACGGATATTACTTGAATTTAAAAGACAACATTAAAAAAGGTCAATCTGCGTTACATTAACATTCATCCTCATTATTGTCGCAGACATGGTAGACCGTTTTGATCGATTATCAATGACTGAGCTACAGCCAGCGGTGAATGACACTTAAGAATAAAGTAACATTTAGATCATATTCCGCACATGTTAAATATCATTATGGCGAGTCTGTATTTTTAAAATAAACACAAAATAAAGAAAACAAAACGTTTGAACTGCATAATATTAGTAGCGCAAATTTTTATCTTGGTGACATTTAATTGAAAAATATGAAGAAAATTTGTGTTTTCAGCTTTCGTATCCTATTTATAAGCTCTCCAATTTTAAGCTATGAATTTTACTTTTTTATATAAACTAATACATTGTAAATTTTTAATGAAGGTGGCTGTCGATAACCATATACAAAATAGTATAATTTATTTACAATTTATTACATCTATCAATACTTGTGCCAATTGTTATAATTTCTAACCGTAACTAATTAATTTTACAATACACACGGCACCTCAACGAAGCCATATTCACCTCAATGAAGTCGTATAAGAATTTTAATACAGAGAATGTTATATAAAAAAAAATATTTAAGTGTTTTAATGTGACCTCATCTTCCGGACGAAACCACGGAATGAACATAATAATCTTTATTTTTCAGTCAACAAAAATTCGTGAAAAACATCAGGCATAACGAAAGTGTAATTTACAAGAGTAAATTACAACTTCTCGTTACCATTCATTACCTATTTTATTATCGAGTCATCAATTAATATTTTTCATGTTAAGTCCCAGTGGAATGACATAAATAGTGTTTACAAACAGAAAAAATCACTCATAGACACATACTGTAAATTAGGGATACAGCAGAAGTGACGTATCCCACATAAGCGTTTAACCCGTTTCCCGCAGAGCCACGTTTAGAAATTTTTTAAAAAAATAATTCAGCATTGTCGGTGTTGAGCAAACTTATGGGGATCACCAGAAAAAATTGTGAAAACAAAACTGAGACACAATTCACTTGTACCAGTATGCATTGCACATTGTTTTAGTCAGGGAATTATGTTTAGTTATAAATACAGCAGTGGAACTATACATCAGAATTCATGTCCAAATAATATAAAGTAACACAAATTTATCAAGTCTACCAAGAACATTTAAAACTAAAAATAATCATTATTAATTTATTTCAAATAGTGAAGATCAGTTCTTCAATGGATAATTAAGAAAAACTAAATTTATAATCTAAAAATGCAATACATACGAGCCTGAAGGTATATGTGAATAGATTTTACGGGAAAATATTTAACGTGTTCCTCATTCGGGGTTATTTAATTAAAAAAAATATATTACTCTGAAGTTGTAAACAAAAAAGTCTAAAACACTAAAATTAGAGTAGATTAAATCTACGTAATATCATTTTCAAGAATATAATACGTTAATTATTTTTTTTATATAGTCATACAAAATTGTCAAAGCGTCAATTATTTTAGAGAATTTCTCAGATTATTTTATAATTTGTAGCCAAAAAATTCAATAAGGGGTTATTAATTTACACAATCAATTATATTGTTTCTTAACACAGGCATGGGTTCTCCTTTGTAGTAAAAAATAAATAAAAAAAAGATACAAATATGAAAAAAAACTATTGTATCAACAGTGTAGAATGTAAATTGATTATTTTTTTTTTTACATATGAATTTTGAATAAATAATAAAAAAAATTGATGTATTCGATTTCTTCTGCATCAAAATCATTTTTGAATAAATAAACACTTCAAGAAACCTATCCCATAACATAGATATAATGCGTGCAGAAGGAAAGGTATTATATATTTTAACCCTTTGCGCTCAACAAACAATGACACACATTGACATTGTCATTTTGATAATAGATGAAATAGTAAGTATCACCCCCAAATGCAAAAGTTTAAGAAAGTATTTAAGCAATCATAAATTACACTTGCTGGAATTCGAATTATAAGAGAATATTCAACGCCACCTCAATGACTGCATTCCAGTTCAAAGGGTTATAAAGGAGGCATGTGTGTTAACACCTTGATTATGGAGCTTTTTTTGATCATTCAGCATATTTTAAATAATAAAAACACATTTTTTTAGTACTTATTTCCACAATATATTTTTTGATCAGGACCGGTTTCGCTCATCGCGAGCATCAGTTGATAATGATGACCTGATCAAAAAATATATTGTGGAAATAAGTACTAAAAAAATGTGTTTTTATTATTTAAAATATCATGCCTTTCCATCAAGAAGTGACAGTTAACACCTTAAAAGTCATTCAGCATAGTTTCTTTGCATAAAATATAAACGTAACATCTCTACACTGCCATCTTCACCATTAAATAAAGACTAATATGATGAACAGAATCAAACAACCAATGTCCCGACTTTTTCACAGAAAACAAGGCTACCGAAAAATTGATACTTCGCAATCAAATCGGGATTAATAAACACTGATTGATGTTACAGATTCCATAATCAATATTGCGAAGTTAATAATCTGAGAAATTCTGTAAAATGAGGAACAAGATTCACTCTACCGCTGTGACCACATCCGAGATTGTTATTTTATATTATTTAATTAGATATTGCACTTGAAACTTTAACTACATGTTTGTCGCACTGAGCATGAGAGCACTTTTACGGTTTGACCAATGGCACTTCTGTGTATGTTGGGAAATCGGCTACATCTATTTTGTCCATTGTCTTGAAGGACGGGAACAAGCCCACCTGAAATCAAAACAGTGGCATTAGAAATAGAGGACACTCGTGTGCAGATTGCACATCAGAGACAGTGTGCAACTGCAATAGCGCTAGGACAAGTGTGGGCGTCCTTCCGGTTTAAAAAAAGATTCCACAAATTATGCTATTGAATAAAAATCAACAAATCTTTAAAATTGTCTATACTGAAATACCAACTCATAAGCTAAGGAAAAAAATAGAAGTCAATAACGTTGACCAATTGGCTACAAGCCTGACAGGTATGATTTAACGATTTTAACCTATACACAGCCTAGTGTGCGAGAGATATTCCAACATCAACACATTAGTCTCAGATCACACAACACATAGGTGATTGAGGTTAATTGCTAAATATTTGATATGGTTGGCAAGAAACTGTTCACTTTAACCCGATCAGCACGAGAGTTTTTCATAGAAACTAATTCTGTCCACGTTGCTATTTTTCAAAATGTTCTCTTTCCACATAGACCTATAAATAGAGCAATAAAAAATAATTGGGTAGGCTTTTATGGAAGACAGATGTATTAGGAATGTTTCACCACATTAAAAAACACAAAGAAATGTCCTATGTTGTCACAATCACTTTAACAAATATATGCCTAACAAATAACTCACTCGTAAATCGCCATTACCGTGATGTAACGAAGCCACCAATCAAACTCAAATGAACAAGCACCATTACTGTCATGTGTCATGAGTGTCACTTTGCGATGCCGCAAGATTGGTGCAAAGTTCAGTGCGAAGTAAGACGCGAGTTTAGTACACAGTTTCAAACTGATTTGTTACTTTGGCGGGGTCGGAATAAATTTGAAGTGTTCAAAAAATCAAAGTTTATGGAGGTGGCAGTATCAGGATGAATTGGGCGATATTTTAAAACCAAAATCAGTAATATATGCAAAAGATTGCCTGCGTAGCCGAAGTTTGAATGTTCGCGTCCCAAAGTCTGGGGCGCTCACGTACAGGCCTTGCACATTGCCGTCCCATACGTTGGGACGTTAGTGTGAAAGAGATTAAGGGCGTTCGGAGCTTCAGCAGAAATGAGATTGTAGCAGTATATTTCTTAAATCTATAAGTTGAGTTATATATCAACCTGATTGGTTCTCCGATTGTTCCCTTTACTGTATCCATTCCAGTGATTTCCAGCGATTCCTACGACATCTCCCGGCCGCAGCTGCATCTCCTGAGGTCTCTGTCTGGCGTCGTGGGACAGCACCGCCACTCGGTTGTGAGGATTCTGACCCCCGTAATAATAAATGTCATCCAGGGACGCGAACCTGTCCGACGCGTCTACGTGGAGTGACTGCATTATTTCATATGCCACTCTGCATACCTATCATAATAACATTTAATAATTTAAAAAAAAAACCCCAATCTTTCCTTAATAGCATTAACTTTTAAAATAACCATATTAAAATCTTCAATAGCTTTTTTTTAAATGAGTTACTTATTAGCGAGCAAAACTAGAACTGATGTTCAAATAAGATAAAGGAGCGGTCCCCACCTGACTACTGAACGTGCAGACCAAATAATCGCTGAGACTGAGCAAATGTATGTCCAAAATGATTCCGTTGAGAGAGGTGTCACTGTAGCGAGTGGAAACGGCAGCAGTCTTGGCGACTGACGGATCGCCGATCACTTCGTACGCCGGGTACTTTTCCCTTGCTTCTATAATCACCTGAAAATTAACCACACTCTAAAAAAGTTATTTTACACAACAATGAGAAAATCATAATCGCTTTAGAACCGATTCAGAAGTTTCAAATGTAAGTTGATATCTTGAAAGTCCAGCGCTGGCTTCAAGTTTTGACACCTGACAATGTCTGTATCATGTTTATGATGATGTCGCCGTAAAGCTATCCTCGCATCTATCTAATATTATTGATTGAATTAGCATTCACTTGGTAGAACTCCATTATAACATGGTGAAAAAAATAGCAATGTATTTTAGTTCTACAAAATTATTTTTAAAAAATATAGTTGATAGCTATTTCGGCTCACGCCATCGTCAGAACTATGCTTAAACTAACATTCGCTTATCTATATATAGCTATATCTAATATTACTCGCAGTGAATCAGTAAACGTACAAAGAAATCTTAGGTTACCTTGGGATCATCGGATGCCAGATAGATTCTTCTCTTGTCTACTTTCTCTTTCAATTCCAGCTGATTAAAATACTCCTCGACATGAGTCATGTATTCTTCTATAGGATGGAAGGCTGCCTCTGTGCCCACTTTGTCGGTTCGTCTCACGTGGACTCTGATACAATTGAAATCATAATTTAAATAAGGTTACCATTGCAATGAAAGGTTTTTATTAATTTGGTGGTACATACGAGTGGAGGTGTTGATAACACAGCTCGAAACAATTCCACCCACAACTAATACAAATTATATATGAGACCATTTTTATTTTTATATTATATTTTGGAAGCGCAAATAATTTTTTTTTTTAATAACTTGAATACCTTTCAATAGCAGTGTAGTTTTGATCTAAATTTATAATGTAATATAGTTGATAGTTATTTTGACTTCTGGCTCATGCCGTCTCAGAACTATAGTTCTGTTAAGTTGTTGATTTTGAGACATTACTCTACTAACAGGTACAACAGGCTTATTTGTCCGGGCACAATTGACACACGATTGAGGCAGTTTTAGTTCCAGCTGTTTTTTTCAGGTGCCCCTGGGAGTTGATATGTCTAATTTATACGGGTAAAGGTTAGCTCTCACAACTGATCTTTGCTTTCAACTCACCCGACGATGGGCCCCTTGAAAGAGAGCCGAGTGGCAGCCGCCCGGAGAAAAGCAGCGGTGGCAGGCTGCGGCCGGAGAAGAAACTTGAGCAACTGGCCCACCCACCAGGCGGGCGGCGAGCCATGCAAACGTTTGAGGCGGGGAGCCAGATCTGCCGGAACAGTCTGCGGCAAAAAAGCCGGCCTCGGGGATAGCGCGTCGATGATCGGCAGGGTGAGCACCTGCGTGTACCACTTTCCTATCACGAAAATTATTAACAAACTTAAGTAAATTATGTTATTGATTGAATTGGCATTCACTTGGTAGAACTCCATTATAACACGGTGAAAAAAATAGTAATGTATTTTAGTTCTACAAAATTATTTTTTTATATATAGTTGATAGCTATTTCGGCTCACCCATCGTCAGAACTATGCTTAGTCTAACATTTGCTTACCTATATATAGTTGTGTGCTGCTGTAATTATAAAGGAATCACATAATATAAATTCAAACTCAGCGCCAAAGTGTTTGCATCTTTGTAGTAAGGGTCGCAGGATGACAGCTTTGGAACAGCTGGAAATCAATAGATATCAACTATCACAAAGGTTTCTCAACGAATAAACTAATATATGTCGGTCACTATTATTGAATCCTCTGGGGGGTGTTTCTTTGTTTCTGTAATTGACCATTTCCATGTCATATGTGAACTTATTGATATAGCCGCCTTTTTGGTTTCATTTACAATTGTTAGTTTTATTGCGAGCAGGAAACAAGCTAGGTCGTTAAAACAGGAGAGAAGATGTATTGTGTGCCTTTTCTACACAGCTATATATAGATAAACAAATGTTCATTTAAGCATAGTTCTGACGATGGCATGAGCCGAAATAGCCATCAACTATATGTTAAAAAATAATTTTGTAGAACTAAAATACATTGCCATTTTTTTCACTGTGTTAAATTATGTTAATTTTAGTGTTTAATTAAAACCTTGCAACGTGTGAGAGGTTACAAAATGATGTAACAACTTTGTAAAATAATTTACAAATATTCATTTTGTAAAAATATTATGGAAATGGAACGTTTGTAAAACGTAACTTATATTGGACAGTCAGAATTTATGAAAATACCAACAAAGACAAACTTATCAATTAATGAGTTTTCCAATAATATATTTCCATCATTATATAGTACACAATGTAAATGATAAAATATGTGTATGGTGAAGAAAATGTCAATAACCTGGCCATGCATCTTTGCTCTCTCCGTCGGCAGAAGTGCAAGTGTCGGAGAGGGGAAGGAAAACCTGCTCCCAGCCGGCCCGCCTGTATCTCCAACCGGTCGATCGCAAGATGAGAGTCCTCTCGGTCGCATACGCCAGTATCAAACAGTAGACGGCGTGGTGGAGTTGACAGCCATATCCACAACCCTGCGAACATCAAATCATATCTTGCAAATCCTGAAAAGATTACAAAAAAGTACTTCAAGTCTGAATGATCCGAATACTAGAATGTGATTACCGTTCGATGTGAGCTATTTTTGTTAAATTTGATTTTTTGTCATTTTTTTTTTATTACTACATGCAAAAATATAAAAAAATATACGTGGGTCAATTTGGGAAGAATATAACTCAATATTTCAAGAAATGAATATTGTTTAAGAATCATTAAACACATACTCAATCATGTAATTGAAATAATTCTTTATTACTTCGATATCGACTGAAGGTGCTTGATGGAATTTCAATATCAAAGTCGAATTGTTATAATTTTGTACGATTCCACATGTTTTGTCACTAACAACCTGGGTTTCGCCCTTCGGTATCATCAGGCATTCCATCACACGGATGCAACAGAACTGACAGTTCTGTATGATAGAATGTCTAAAGATGCCGAAGGGTGAAACCCGGGTCGTGTGGAATCGTACAAAATTGTAACAATTCAAATTTAAAAACTTTAACCTTCAATTTAGTGTTAGATCTTTATAGTGTTCCTCATGTAGTTCTCGATTCTCGGAAGCGGTCGAAGCAAAATAAGTTAATAGGTATGTACATGAATTATTTGACATCTCAGATATTTCACGGGGATATAATATAACCTCAGCAATAAAAATTACAAAAAGCGTCCGTAGCTAACTGGCGTTACGCGTGTTCTACATGCAAAAGCAAAAACCAATAAATTCGATAGTTATAGGCGAACGACGATCCGTAATGAAGGCTTAACTGCCTTTTAAACGAGAAATATTTGTTCTTGATTTTAAATACAATAGAAAGGAAAAAACTAATAGTTTAAGTGTGAAATATAAAAATGTAGAATATCAAATAATGTTAACATTCTTTTGATACGGTGATAAATTAACAGTCGACATTTTTCAAGTTTATGAGAATGAGTTGGGACGGAAGGACTTTTTCATAAAAAGAGTAAAGAATAGAAGGAATAGAGCTAGTAGAGAACTCACGGTTAGCTTACCACTTTCGCTTTCAAACAGAATTGATAAGTGAATTGAAAAAAGCACTGCATACAGGAATTCGACCCTGTAAAGTCTGCCACGGACATTAATGATGTTGACCCGACAGGTTGTTTAACCAATTGTCAGCTCAAACTTTAACTAAGTAACTTCCCCCGTATTATCAGAGAATACGGCCACAGCCCTGTTACAATCGAACTCTCCTATTCCCGGGCATTACATCATTTGAAAGTTTGAACACTTTTGATGACAAAGTGACAATTCTCAGTTGAGCTGTTAGGCATGATCGCTCAGTGTGTTACGCTAATTGAAAATATTGACAAAAAGATCTCTAATATCTCGAAACGATAAAAAATTAAGAAAGGCCAGTCACCTTGTTTAGATTGCAGACAACTTTTTTAGCCTTCGAGCAGTCAGCGGGATTCTGAAGGTGATGTATTCGTCTCTGCACCAAGTCGCTGAGAGATTCGGATTCGGAAGATCTCCATCTATCATATCCGTCCACTTCTTTCATAGTGTCCAGGTCCGTTAAAAGTGATCTATAAATTAAATCAATTGATCCGTATGAAGCTGAGATTGAAAATAAAACGAAGCAATATCAAAAGACACCTCTTATGGTATTGAAATTAGGTAAATATTCAAAAGCATTCCCATCCCCGAGATAATCCTGCTTTTGTTCAGTCTGCCTATTGTTCCAAAAAAAAAATGATTAACAAACTCTAAAGGGATGCCTTCTTTTGAGTCTATCCGTGCATACCATTGTATCTATGACTTAGAATACAATTTCATAAACAAATTGAATAATCTTAAATTGTCAATAAATCAATAAAATAATCATAAAGTACGAGAATATCATTTGGGACCTTGATTTTGGGATCTAAAACCAAGTAGGATAAAAAATACTCAACTACAGGTGAATGAAACATATAAAAGCAATGCTTTTATAATACACCTGCACTTTTCAAATACACGCAGTTACAAAGTTGCAAAAATACACATAGTGCAGTCATAAACTGCAAATTTTCATCATATATCCTCCCTCAGGCATATTACATATTCCTATCTTGGTGTTGTTTTTCACCCATAATCAATAACGCTAGCCATTAAATGAGAAAAACTTCTTGAAGGAGTAGTAATTCTATAAATTATTTAAAATAAGGCATGTAGGATGGATATAAAAATTTATTTCACTGTCAAATCTAAAAGTATTCTCAAAATTAAGTAGCACTATGTAGCACAATCTGGCATGCAGGTCTATAGGTTATCATGATGTAAACAATTGTACAAAAAATAGTCTCGTACAATAATCAATAAAAGCAGTTAAATGATATAAAAATCAGATGGGAAGCAATACATTTCTAAGACATTGCTCTCACAGATAAGATTTTAAAAATTAGCATACAAGATCATATGTGAGAATGTTAATGAATATTATTATTATGTGCTAAAAAAACTATTAGTTGATCAGTTGAAATGATTGCTGAAGCAGCTGTTTTTATGTGAATCTTTTCCTCGTTTAGATAATGTTTTCGAATGAGACAGATGAGACAGGTGGCCGTGCATGGCAGAATAAATTATTAAACAACAAAATTAATTATTTATGATGCTGTTTCGGCCACGAGTTCAAGGTTGACGCTTTTTATTACGTGTATTGTTTAAAATAAAGGATACATGCAATATTAATTCACAATAAATTTGAATCGTAATTTCATATTGGTGTTAACCTGTTCCATGATGAGCCGAGTAAAAAGAATTCCAAAACTGACACTTTCAAAAATTTATTCAGTAGTGTTGGCGTTGAACAAACTCGTGTAGTAAAATATTTTCAGGAAAAAACAAGCTATACTCTTAACACAAAAAATTAGCTTGCACACAATTATATTTTTGAACATCATCTATAGACACATTTCAATCAGTCGTCCCAACCAGGGCTGTGGAGATTATGGGCTCGGTCAATTTCATCCACTATTTTTAATGCATCATAAAATTTACTTTAAAATTTTGAAGTAGTCCTCTTGTACTATAAATATTTATATTATATCTCTTGCTCATTAAGACATTTTTCAAAATCGTTTCATCATAAAAGTAGGCAGAGTCGCTCCTTTTTCATGACTCCGACTCTGGCCATCAACAGTTGAGACGCCAGCAGTCAGTGAGATATACGTCTAAAATTCTGTCACTACAGTAATATTAAGTCGGCAAAGCAAAACTGTAACAATGACGATTATAAAACAACCTAACCTTATAGAGCAGTATCAAAACCAAATAAAATTTCAGAAAACCTCATAATAGACAAATAACAATAAATAAATAACATTAAATGCAAATGAGTGCCGTCACTTTACCAAAACATGATAGACAAATGGAGAAAGAAATTCAGTGCACACATTTTTAAACCACATATAATATATATTATTATTGGTTATAAATACCAAAAATTATTGGAATACAGCAAATGTGTTCCGAACTGAACATATGGGATTCTGAACAAATGAGAACTGAATCTAATCATAAAATGAACATGCCCTGTAAACACCATTATTTGACTGACCTCTTGTGCTGAACCCCTAAATTGAGAACGTTCTGCAAAGTCTTCACTACCTCAGGATTCTCGGAACGGTCCAACGATTGAGCCTTCACCACTTCGGCGTGAACAAAATTCCAAAACTCCCGAGTGTTGGTCTCCACTCTGCGCCTTAACATTTCATATTGTTCCGAAGGATTTGACTTCTGGTCGATGTCTCTTCTCCAAGTGCCAGAGTCCGCGCTCTGACCGTTCTGCATCAGATCATCGTTGTTCACTATCGCTCTGTCGACAGTGTCGTCGATCTGTTTTATGAGCTCAATCTGTTGTTCTTTTGTCAATTCTCTAGAAAAGAAATAGAAAATTTACACACCAGAACATTCAAGCACACTACAAACCCACAGTTAGAACGGTGTTATATTATTAAATAATTCATATAAGCTAGGGCCTGGGTCATCACCTCCAAGGGGATCGCGACTGATTTTTTGAGGGGTTGCCAACTTATACAGTCAATTTATTATAAATGACTTTTTCAATTGCACGAGAGTCACAGGGCACATGGCTTTTATAAAAAGGGGTTGCCACCTTAAAAAGGTTGGGACCCTGTGACATCGTACATTCAATTTAGGCCCTTTATTGACATTAGTCACCAAATGTGATTTCATAAAAATTATATCATAAATTTCATTTTTTAAATTATACATTTAATGTCCATTATTACTTCAACTTGAATGAGTAATCTGCATGAAGTATTTTGTTTATCTACAACCTAATATTTTTTATATAATATAGGTAGCATTTTAGTTCTGCAATATAATCGTTACTCTTATCACATAAATTCAATATCAGCTGTGCCTCTGCGAACAGTAATAGTACAGTTATCTCCTATTTTACAGATTAATGACATAAAGCAGAGAGAAATTGGGCCAGTTAGTTTAAAAGATTTTAAATGCTCCACCGAAAAAAAAAATATTTTATTAGCACACATTTTTTAATACCTCGATTAATTATAAATGTGTTCTGAAATAAGACTGTTCGTTTTACTTTGTGTTGTAAGTTTGCTACAATCTATCCGCACATTGGAAGATTGGATCAGTTGGTCAAGCAATGGCCACACCGGATCTTTGACAGTTACAGTTCCATATGGGGAGCACATAAACCACAATGCATGGAAGCTTTTTTTTATTTATGGAATCATTTTCAACACACAAGCAAAACTCTCTCAGTTAATAACTACTGTTCGTCAACATTGATTTGATTGCAAGAAAGCAGTGGTTGAATGTAAAAAACTTATATTGATATATTTAGATATATCTTCAAAAATATATGCTAAATTTATTACTTTTATTCTTAATTCTTTGTTGAATTTTGAATGAAATTTCTATTACAAGTTGTCATCAATGTGAGAGCGTTGCAGGGATAATTTTGCACCAACTAAAATCATGCTGCGAGCATATATATATACCATAATCAATATTTTTGACACTAAATTCAACTAAACATGTACAGAGAATGAGATTCACCAATATAATATTAACATAGAATGTGAGAAGACGCTGAATGGTGAAAACCGAGTCATTAGTGATAACAAATGTGGGATCATTCAAGGTTTCAACGGTTCAAATTCGACATAAATTGATTAAACAGATAGATGCAGGGTGAACTATTTAGTCATATAATCTTTCACATTTTTCAATAGAATCTCAATATATCATAAAATATATTGTGGAAATAGTACTAAAAAAATGTGTAGATATTATTTAAAATATTCAATTAGTAGGCTATTCCCAAATTGTGTTCTTTGGAAATAAATAAAAAAAAATTAGATAGGTATGTATGTATCTATATAAGAATAATATTAATTCAATAAAAATATGAAACTGGCAATGGCTAATTGTTGATGTCAATACATGGTCGTACAGGATTATGGTCTTACTCAAAGGCTTAAGCTTCTTATCCTCAAAGCGCTGATAAACGCGCAGAAACTAGGACATATGATATTATATGAAAGATAAGGGGATCAAAAAAATTTATTTGATTATTTCATATTGAATATCAAGCCACAAGACGTAAAGCATCCTGGATTTACCCAAAAGGGGTTTACCCAAAATAGATTGCAGGGTACTAGAGGGGGATTAGAGGGCACATATGTGTCTGAAATATAAAAATATTGATTTATATGAGAATTAATTCGACAATTACCTCAAGTTGAGATCTTGAAAGAGCGCTTTGAGTTCGTCATTCTGTTTCTTAATTGAACTGAGCTGGAGAAACGCTTGAGCGAGACGGCCGTTCACGGGCTCCATGTCGGACCTCTCCACTCTGCCGCCGGCAGAACACATCATCGGCCATATGGCCATCACCATCACCACTATCCAGACGGCCAGCAGAATCAGTAGGAGTCGCGTCCACCGCCCGGCAAAGTTCGATTGGCGGTGTATTAACGTCATGTCGGTGAATGTACCAATTTGGATTTCTCAATCTCACACCGAGTGCATCTACTCTGTATGTGACTAATGTTTTATGTATAATTAGGCATTTAAGAGTGGATACTTAGTATCGAAATTGTGACCCTGAATGCTTGCAAAGTCTGTATGAACTCAGATCTTCGGTTGTATTTAATTACATAGAATTAATGGAAATTCACAAATCTTGCCAATATAAAAAAAGAACACTAAAAACTATTTTTTTAAATATTGACACATAAAAAATCTAGTATTCTGTATAAGCTATGAGCGACATCGAAAAAGATGTCGGTCGTTTTCCACTATGTGTATCTGAATGAAATTACTTGTCATCACATCTTGTCACATCAAATTAGAGGATTACGTTTTTTGGTTGAGCCACATTTTCCATCTGAAAAAATCAATCAAAATAAATTAACACAAACTTACTGCTGTTTTTTTACATAGTCCATTTGCATATTGAAAACAATATAACTTGCATTGACATCTTGAACTGAAGCAAACTTTAATGTATTTTAAAAATAATATTGTAGCAAACTATTTATTTTCCTTTCACTATTGAAAAAATGGAAACCTTATTTGAATTAATACTCGCAATATGATAATTTTACATTTATAACTGCTGATTTTACCCTGACGTTTACCTTCCATGATAAATAAAAAATAATAGCATTCCTAAATACATAATATTATTGGTCTCATAATAACATTGCTACAAGAATTTAATCAGCAGAAATACCACAATCTTAAATTTTATTGAGAAAATTATAAAGCAATATGCATATAAAACATTATAGGCAATTAATTCAGTCAATAATAGTGAGTAACACTGTAAAAATATTCAATAGAAGATGAATAACGGTTATATTGCAAATCTGATATTGAAATTAATGCATTAATTTACTTAATCTCGTGTTTAAAATTCTAACAAAAAACGCACCGGTTTGGTCAAATATAATAATTTAGACAGAAAAAAACATAGTTAAAAGAATCACTATAAAAAATAAAGCACAGATATTACACGAAAGAGTTTATAAAATAATATGCATTGCCAATAAATGCATGCAGGAATACAACAAAGGCTTCCGTGGTGATTTAAAATGACAAAAGAACGTAGCGGCAAATGACTATTGTGAGATGAAAGCAATCAGGAAATGACCACTTTCCTAACTCGCGCAATTCAATCACAGCGAGAGAAGATTTAACACTCACCGGTGTGTCAATGATAAATTTTATCTTCATTTACCACGCAAAGGCATGTCAGGGATTGCAAAGTACGAAGTGATCGGAAAGGGATGATGATATTTTTATAGACAACATAAAATTACAACAACACGACACCACTGACATTCATGACATTTGTTCGAAATATTTTGTAATAGAAACTTGTATTCTTACAGTGGCATTTATATTGTTTACGTTATTGACGTTGGTCAGATTGTTCCGGTGTTGTAATATCACAAAAAGTGATACCATTATTTTATTTATTATCACACTAGAAAATGTATTTTTAGCAAAAAATTTAAAAAACCAGGGCTTTGGAGTTATTAAAAAAACACAACTCCGGCTTTACCATTGATCAACAACACAACTCCGACTAAAAAAAAAAGTTAGTTTTTGTCAAAATTTTTCTTACCCTTCCTATTATTTACACTAAAGATTAACCAATCAGTTCGGAAAATTATTTATTGAGATATCTTATAATCGAAAAAGTCATCGGAGTCGCTGGTTTTTCACAACCCCGACTCCAACCAAAATACCTCCACTCAATGATTTCGACTTCACAACCCTGAAAAAAACCGTTTGCTAAATGCTATAAATAATAAAAAGCTTAATTTGATAATGGAAATAAGTTTGAAACATTATAAAATTAACAAATCATAGTCCTCTCTGTAGTGACCGCTGTCGCATAATTAAATAATTTTATTATTTTTGAGAACATTAGTATTTGATTTTGTTACTATTTGTAATGTTAAATATTTATTTATTTTAACCAAGTTTTTATCGATAAATGAGAAATATATTTACACTGAATAATTATGTTGTTTCAATTTCCAGTTTTATAAAATAATGAATTGTATAGACTAAGGATTATTTGAAGTTGAGTATTAGAAGTTAAAATGCACCATTCTCACAAAAGAACTATTCGCTCTTTAAAATAATTTAAAAAACCATTCCACAATACTTCCAAGATATTTTGTTTTCGACGTGACAACGTCTTATAAATCGATGATCGCCCGCTGCAGGCACGAAAAAACATGACTCATTGTCCCGTTTGTCGCGTGCGAATAAAATATATCAATAAAAAATTGTAGATTTCATTTCACTCCTTCTTCGTATCTATACAAAATAATGATAGTTCAATTAAAATGATTCCATTTTATTCATAAAAGTATGCAATCATTTCATCAATGTTTTATTATGACGTTGTCACGTTAAACTATCGTCCGTAAACCGACTTTACAGACAACCAATTTTTTTTTAAGTAGATAAAGCTAAGGTTAGACTAGTAGTTTGATTATCACTGTTACTATACTTTGTTACAAGTATTGGATGGGTGGGAGTAAATGAACGTTAATCAGAGATATCCATTTCTTCGAAAATGAATCAATTAATATATCTTATCACATTGAAATTCAAGCTTGTAAGTTCGTAGTGAATTAATTGAACAATGTTCATTATTGCGATGCAAACTTAGTTTTTGTAAATTTTCTTACAATAAAATATTTTTTACAAAAATATTTCCAAATTTGATATGGAAATTCCATCAAGCACTTTTAGTCAATATCATAAATTATAAAAATATTTCCTTTTATTTTTAATGCAAACAATTATTTTGTAAGATGAATTTGAACAAATTTTATCTTGTTTTAGCATTAGAAGATTTTTTAAATAAAAGAAATTTTAAAAAAAGTGATCAATGTTGCCAAGTCGAAAAGCAATAATAAGCGCTGCCAGCACCGCCAGCGCTCGCCATCACAAGACGAGCGATCGAAGTGTCAGCTGACTTTAGTTTGCTTGTAACGAAGAAAATATGTCTGGTAAAGAAAGGCTACCCATATTCCCCTCCAGGGGGTAAGTCTTTAGTTATTTTTTCCTGATATTTGTGTCGCAGTGTTTTATCAAGCATGTCATGTTGATTTTATTTTAATATCAGGAGTTTTCCTTCCCATATAGATTATTTCCATGGGAGGGTCATATTGTTTTTAGAAATGTTCATCGATCTAATTTATGTTTCTATCCACATAGGGCTCAAATGTTAATGAAAAGTCGTCTGGCCGGAGCTCAAAAGGGACATGGATTGCTTAAAAAGAAGGCGGATGCCCTCCAGATGCGATTCAGAATGATCTTAGGAAAGATTATTGAGGTACGCAGCTCTTTATTAGTTTGACACTCGATACAAAACGGGTTTATTTCAAACCTTTTCTAACCTCCTCCCTTAAAAGCCGAGACATTGATCTAATCGAGTGATTGATGCGGAAAGAATGCATTTAAACTGGGTAACATAGATTTTGGTTTTATATAATTTGATTGTCATTTGTTATTCAATCACCTGCATGTTTTAAAAGCTGTTAATTTCATTTTAGACTAAAACTCTGATGGGCGAAGTGATGAAAGAAGCAGCGTTCTCTCTGGCTGAAGCGAAGTTTGCCTGTGGAGATATCAACCAAATCGTTGTTCAGAATGTCACCAAAGCTCAAATCAAGATTCGCACTAAGAAAGACAACGTAGCAGGTGAGTTGGACAGATGATTTTAAAGAATAATACTTCTGAATAAGAATTATGTTCTGTGTATGTTTTATTATTATTCATAAAAACATTAAAAACTTTGTAACATGTGAAATAAATGACAATATTTTTATATCTTTAGTAATAAATAAAAGATTTACTAAATTTTTTTACCCTAATATTTAATGGACTACCATGTAATAAAAAGCCGGGTCTATAGTTGTGTAGTCAACCTTGACTGGTTATGCCTGCCATTGGCTTGAAATCCAGCACAGACCCCCACAGATTTTCTCAATATTTTACAGATCAACGTATTGTGACAAAAATTTCTTCCACTAATACGCTCGTAAAAGGGAGGCGTGGACCAAACTTTCATCAAATCACTTGTCCTGTCTTAATCTCATCCTTCTATGCCCAAAAGCAGTTCTCAATTTCTGTTGATACCTTCCATTAAGGTTGTATTTAAATGCTTTATATGCAAAGCAGACTTCAGGATATGAATTATTTTCTTTGTTGTGAAGAAATTTACACTATTCAATCAATCAATCCCTTTCCAAAATATCTGCTGTGCTTAACTGTTCTGTAAATTTTTAATAATGCTTTTAGGTGTAACTCTTCCGGTCTTCGAATCATATCAGGACGGAACCGACACCTATGAGTTAGCCGGTTTGTCCAGAGGAGGACAGCAACTCGCCAAGCTGAAGAAAAACTATCAGAGTGCTGTTAAGTTGTTGGTGGAGTTGGCCTCTCTTCAGACATCATTCGTTACATTGGATGACGTTATTAAAATCACAAACAGACGTGTTAACGCAATTGAGCATGGTACGATCTTAAATCAGTCATAATTCTGTGTTTTTTTTTCTATAAAACACCATTTTCAAATATAACCATGTTATAAAGCAGTTACCAATGTATTTCTTATTTTTTAGTTGTTAGTATTGCTGTCGTTTTGTACCAATAATACAAGTTGATGAAATGCACAAAAATAGTTTTCAATATTATTTGTGAAGTAGGAACTAGATTTAGATAAGTAATTTGTGTGAAGGGGTTTCTATTATATAAAATCCTTGTTATTCATTTGTTCATCATCATATATATCCAGTCATACTTGTCATAGAGTGATGTTAATATTAGTATATAATATCAGCTTTGAGAAAAGAATTAATTTCTGTTTGCATTTTTACAGTCTGCTAGTCAACTTTTTAATGATAGAAAAATATCACATATATAAAAATATAACCACCTAAGAAAACCTAGTTCATACATTGAGATAGCACAAATCAAGTTTTTTTTTGAAAATCAGTTGTTTATAAACCGTTGTATTTTCTATTTTCCCTGACAATAAATTTTAACTATGTTTTACAGTGATCATTCCTCGAATTGAACGCACGTTGGCTTACATCATTTCCGAGTTAGACGAACTGGAAAGAGAAGAGTTTTACCGTCTTAAAAAGATCCAAGACAAGAAACGTATTACTAGACAGAAGGCAGAAGCTGTAAGTTTATCTTTTTATTATGAATTTTCTCAACTTAATTTTCTGTCAACACCTTCAACCTTTTTTTTTTTTTTTTAAATAATAAAAACACATTTTTTTGTACTTATTTCCACAATATATTTTTTGATCAGGACTGGTTTCGCTCATCGCGAGCATTATCATTGATTTACCATAATTGTAATTGTAATTCTTAATAAGTGATTGTGAACATTTAATTTTTATACTAATTTACTTTATTTGTATCAATATTGTATGATTTTATGTAAATTGTTTCCTAGTTCTTGTACCCATGGTTTTGTACACCTGCTACCTTTAACTCAAATTAATTTTTTTGTTTTGTATAAATAGACTTGTTTGTAAATTGTATTCTATCATTTGATAATGCTCGCGATGAGCGAAACCGGTCCTGATCAAAAAATATATTGTGGAAATAAGTACTAAAAAAATGTGTTTTTATTATTTAAAATATCATGCCTTTCCATCAAGAAGTGACAGTTAACACCTTAAAAGTGACCTTCAACCTTATTTAAATATTAACATACATGAGGTATCAAAGCATATAAAAGCTATGGAAGTTATATGCCTTCATTGTGAGTATGCCTTGAAAAATATGATAGACCTCACAAAATGTGATGAATAAAAATAGTGTGAAGTTGAAAGCTCCGTGATACCAATGTGCACAACTTATACTTTTATCATCGCATTGTCTGTAATGTGAATTTCGTAAAAGAAAATAAATTTGTACTAACACTCAATTCAATAAAAAATACATGTCATGTAAGTACAAAATGTTAATGCATGTAAATTAATCTATGCTTCCTTCCAATGGAGAGAATATGGCCTCCAAATATCTCAACAGTAATTTTTTTTATGAAATGAAATGCTTAAAGTTGTTCAACCCCTCTAACAGTGAGAGAAGGCATAGGGCTACAACAGGTTAGCTACCCTATCTAGGTACGCCCCATTCTTTTCGGTCAGATGGGTGGGAGGATATTTTTAACTACTGCATTTGAATGCACAGACCCGGCATTGAAATTTGCTTCTATCAAATTATTTTTACATTGTTACTTCTAATATCAAAATTGATTGGTGTGTATATTTTGTGCAGACATTGAATTTTATTTTGTTATTTATATATAGAGAAAGGCCTTGCTGATAGCTCAAGGAAACGACGTCCGCGATGTCGCAAACCTTCTGGACGAAGGAGACGAAGACTTGCTCTTCTAAACAGACTCAAGACGGTCATCAAATATGATCAAAACCACAATAATTTGTTAGAAATTAAGCGATTTGCGAAAGCACTCGTCCGGTTTGTGCTAGAAATTTCAAAAAACCATGTATAATTTTCAGTCTGGTTTACTACTGTTGCATTTTTCATTAAGAATTAAAGTAATGGTAAAATTATATTAGAATCAAGAACATTATAAAAACCTCAATGGTGAAATGTAAATATTTATTATGTGTATTTTAAAAATATGTCATATGTAATCATCGTTGTTTGGTTATACTGTTAAAATTGAATATATGACAATACTGTTATTAATGTAATGCATAAATTTTGATAACAGGCTCAATCCAAAAGGAGCCGTTGTTCCCTTCATCTAAATAAATAAGTTCACACGTTTTGGACACACTGTATGATTTTTTTTCCTCTTGTGTTCTGTTATTTTAGGGGCAGTATTATTTTTGCTAACATTACAGTGTATTTAGTGAATTTGTTTATATTACATAATATTAAGTTTAACAACAAGAGAACAGTGATATTTTAATACTTACTGACTTCAATTATTCTGTACAGTTGTCCAAAAATTATATTCCCCTTTGCTTTGGACCTACTATGCTTATTATTATATCATACAGACAAATATATCCTCATTCAAAATTATTGGCTAAAAAAATCCATTTATTGTACTCCAGGCTATGTTACAATACCATAATGTGTGAATTTGAATACACGTTACGTACATATTAGATAATGTTGTATGTGCAGTAGAAAGAAAATTGAACATTCCTCGCTAACATAATACGATGTTCACATGTTTGAAAGGTTTCTCAAATATATGAGTAGAATGAATCTTCACCATCGCTATGAAGGCCCACAATTTTCATATCTTTGGATAAAATTATTTGATCGCTTCAGTTCACTTTTTAAGAAGATGTAAATATGTATTCTGAGTTTAGAGTCTATTTTGTTGAACTATTTAAAGTTGTAATTATGTCAGTTATGAATAAAAAAATCAATCAAAAAATTTGGTTGTTTTATTTATTTTGTTTATCTTAAAATAGGTGTTGAAAAATTATTATATTGTCTGAGAACATCACAACAGAGCTTGTGTCACAAAGAGGTAGGTGATAGTGATTTAAAATGATTCTTTTATTTGAAAATATTTTAACAGGAACTTTCCAAAAGAATCCCTATGATTTTTACAGTGGATTCAGGTCAGTTGAGCTATTACTGGTTGAATGATTCCACATGTTTTAACACTAACGACCTGGGTTTCGTATTTTAGCATCTTCAGGCATTCTATCACATAGATGCAATAGAACTGACATAGTTAACAGTTGGCATCGGTTGCATACAATGGAAAAACACAAACCTCTAGTTTAGAATCCAAATATAAATTTGGAATAACTTTCAAAAACATTAATTTTCCTTATGTTTAAAATATTTTATATTGATAACATGTGCAGTGCCATTTTTTAAATTGGTTACAGGCTTTTATAGTCAGCTTAGAAATATAATTAAATTCGAATGTAATCGAAATGTTTTTAATTTATTTAAAATCATTAAATTTCACATTCTTTTGACCCAAAAATATTAAAATTTCTTGATATTTAAATATTTTTGGGTCAGAAGTTTTTGATTTTAAAAAAGTAATATATTTTTACATCTATCGCTGAAAAACGTTTGCTAAAGGCTAAGCTCTATTGTTCGAGGCGCCCGATTACAAAGTGTTAACCGGTATTGCTGTGACCATATATGGTGGTTTCCCAATACAAGGTATTTGAGTGTATTGGTCTATGAAAGTTTGGGAAGTCCAGTATCAGGAAATAAAAAATATATATATGGTGTTTCTTAACATTGTTATATTTAAACGAAATATGTCGGGCGGAACCCGTGCCGCATATTATTGATATAAGACGGACATTTTTTTAGAAACAATATATTGAATATATAAGTAGTAAATGCTGTATATATTTTAATTTTTTATAGAAAGTTCCAACCTCACGGCAATACTGACTTATGCATATTTGTATGACCGAAAGTGACGTTTGCTTCTGTCAATCGTGTGAGGTTAGAATGTCAATATTATTGTAACATTCGAACGTAAATTTCATAATGTTGATACAATAAATGCATCAATGTAAAAATGGATATTGGAAACGACATAAAAGGCATTTGCAGGGTTTGTCTAGAAGGCGGAGCAGACTTGTCGCTTTTTTGTGAGGAGGAAAATACTAAAGTTTACTTGAAAGTTATGGCTTGTTCTACAATTCAGGTAATGAAATGTTTTCTTCATTTATATTTACTGATCGCAAATATCCTAAATGAAACGTGATTGTTGAGTAATATAGATTCAACAACATATAAAATTTTTCGGTGTTGGCGAAAATTATTGTGAAATTAGAAGAAAATGATTTCTTTATATTTCCTCCTAAAATAATTTAGAACACATATTTAACTAGCGCACGGCAAGGAAAACTAAGCGTTATTTATCACACATACACAAATGATATTACAAAAAATATATATAGATATTAAAAATACCGAACGATAACGAACTGCAGACTATAAAATGCATAGCCCTTAATAATGGTTATGAGATAGCGACGAAAAATAATTTATTATATAAAAAACAATTAGATCTGGCTAGAAAACTCATTTACGCGAACACAATTCAGGATAACCGCTTTAAATCAATCAACTACCTAGGTAGCATTAGTGAAAAAAAAATTCGGGAGATTAAAAACTCAGTAAACGTAGCTTTCAAGGTCAACAATAATTTAGGCAGACATCTTAAAAATAGTAAAGATAAAATTAATAAACTTGACAGAAGCGGTATTTATAAAATTTCATGTGGCTCATGTTTATCCGTTTATATCGGACAGACAGGTAGAAGTATATCTACTCGAGCTAAGGAACATGTAAGATCATTCAACAGTAAAAAAACAGATTCACAATTCGTTAATCACGTTATTAAGGAATCACATAATATAAATTCAAACTCAGCGCCTAAGTGTTTGCATCTTTGTAGTAAGGGTCGCAGAATGACGGCTTTGGAACAGCTGGAAATCAATAGACATCAATTATCACAAAGGGTTCTTAACGAACAAACTAATATATTATTGTCCCCATTAGTTCAGCCTATCTCCGGGGGGTGGTCTGATTTGCTTCCGTAATGACCACTTCTGTCCCACATGTAAACTTATTGTCATAGCCGCCTTTTGTTTCATTTACAATTTTTGAAAATTTAGTTTTATTGTGAGAAAGTAACAAGCTAGGCCGTTAAAACAGGAGAGAAGATGTATTGTGTACCTTTTCTACACAGCTATATATAGATAATCAAATGTTAGTTTAAGCATAGTTCGGATGATAGCGTGAGCTGAAATAACTATCAACTATATTTTTTAAAAATAATTTTGTAGAACTAAAATACATAGCTATTTTTTTCACCGTGTTAAAAATACCAATTTGATACTTCACTAACTATTATCTTTGATACGTTTAATTCCTATTCATCATATGTAACCTAAAAACAAAAGTTCTGCTTAGCTTTTAGGAGGATTCAGGTGCAAATTTTTGCAAGTTCAATATCAAGTGTTGGTATGTCTGCTGTAATGTTTATGATCTTGGGTAAGATTTTTTTGTGATGTTTTGTCTTCTCGAGTTGTTCTCCAGTCGATCTACTAAATTTATGATTCCATTTGGCTACGTTGTGCTATCATCAATGTCTTTGACTTATGTGACCCACCTCACAGGTTTGAGTCCTAATGTGAACAGTGTGTTTATCAATTAACAACGATTTTGTTCAGGCATTGGGTGTTTGGGATATATAAAAAAATCCCTTTCACGTATCCGATACGAATGGTGACAATTACGAGGAAAGTAAATTGAATAGTTGTGAGCCTTATGTTATTATTTATTCTGACTCTCTCCACATCTAGTATAAAGTGAAACATTTCACCGTACTCTTCATTTTAAATATTAGAATTAGATTTTTTGACTGCTTTACCTTTGTAATGAATTCCAAGCGGAATAACAAAGCTAACAATTGAAATTAACCAATAATTAATAATCTTTGAATCAATTTATGATTCCAGATTACTGAAGAGGATGACTACCCAAGCAGTATATGTTCATTGTGCTATTCTATGCTTAACACAGCATTTGAGTTTAAACAAAAGTGTGAAGCTTCCGATTTCAAGTTAAGAAACGGATTCACAAAGGCGGCGCTGAAAGTCGAAAACGAGGAATACAATTATGACTTCCCCGATGATTATTTTGACAATGTAGAATGTGATATCGATAATGTGAAAGAGTGCAATTCGAGTGACGGTGAAATTCTTGCCGACTTAAAACCGAAGCGAGAGACCCTCGTTGACTCTATCAAACTTTCAAAAAAAAAGGAATGGAAACTCTCAAAAGATAGAATAACATCTTTGAGAAAAATCAAAAAGAAAAAAAAACCCAGTCCTGTGTCTCGCACTCTTAAAAAGAAAGATAACATCACTAACAGTATTGCCACATCACTATTAGAAGGAACTTGTTCATGGAATGGGAATGAATGGAGGTAGATATAGTATTTTTTCATTTAATTAGTTGAATATATCGGAGCTATTGTTGAAGGTCTTACTTAGTTTAGCTTGTTAATCGCTTCATGCTGTATTCTGTTTATTTTTAATATCCTTATGATTTAATTTATGATATCGACTGAAGGCCCTTGATGGAATTTCAATATCGAATTTGAATTTTTGTCTTTTGACGTCTTCGGGCATTCAAATACTGGTCGTTAGCGACAAAACATGTAGAATTGTACAATGTTTCAACAGCTCAAATCTGAAATCATCATCTATCACCTTAAATTTCAGGTTTGATTCGACTGATAATAAGAAGGAAAGCAATAAACAAAGTTTATCAGAGTTATCAAAAATAAAAAAGGAATATGAAGAAGAATTGACAATAAAGAAAGATATTAAGAGATCTGCTAAAAAAATACTGCCCAAACGGAAAAAGCCAAAAAAATCCGTCAACCTCTGCGATACCTGCGGGCAAATATTCAAATCCAAGTATCATCTCAATTGTCACATACTACTCAAGCACGAAGTGTTAACGGGATCAATAAAATGTCAAGATCCCAACTGTAAGAAAATGTTCAAATTGGATCATTACATGATGAGGCACGTGAAGAGATGTCACAGTGCGAAACGGGAGTTTATCTGCAACGAATGCGGGAAGCAGTACGCTTTCATCTCTGGGCTGAGGCAGCACATGAAATCCCATTCCGAAAATCTCGTTTGGAAGTCTTGCAATTTTTGCTCACAGAAATATCGAACGCAGAAATCTGTTGACATTCATGTGAGATCAGTCCACACGGGTTAGTTTCAATTTTTATCATGTCTTTTTTTGTTTCATTTGAAGCAAAAATTATACAACATGATTGTTTATATTTATAGTAAAAAAAATTCTTAAAAAAGTGAATGCAAGTATGACTACAACTATTTAAGTATAAAAAAAATACTAAAGAAAATGTGGTATAGTCATGAATGTTAAGAAAATTATTGATTTCGATTGATTTATTGAAATTGGTATATTTTGTTTGTTTTTGATGTAAAATCTTTTTGTGTTAATTGTAATTTTGTTTCACGTTAATAGATGACATTTGCATAAAATAACATAGTATTTATCAGGATTGTAGTATTATTTCACATTAACTTATTATATTTTTTGTTAAGTGTTTTCATGTAAAAAATTTGTGATCAGCTTAAAAGATAATTTTTGTTTTGTAGGAGAACGACCTAGTGTATGCACGTTGTGCGACTCAGCTTTCTTCCATGATGACTATTTAAAAGAACACATGCGACTGCACACTGGAGAAACACCCTACAAATGCCCTGTCTGTAAGAGAGGATACGCGCAACGAGGCAACATGAAAAGTCACATGAAGCAGCACAGAATGTCGGAGCTAGACGACACAATGAAAGCGACGATGAAGCCTAACTATTTAAAACTCCTCAAAGACTGTTGATTATAAAACTATTAAAAGCTCTGACATTTCTTATTAATTTTGTTGAACAATAATGAATTATGTATTATTTCTTCATACGAGACTTATTATAAGTTTAAAGCGGGGCTTAGGAGTAGAATTAAGATTAGAAATTATAATTCTTTGTTATTTTTTATATAGCATTTAAATGAGAAAATATCTGGCACTTCAACAGCCAAGGTGCTAGATATTTAAAAAAAATTGAGACCTACTTAAATGAAATTTTTATAGTGTGCCATTGAGTTCAACTCGGAGAAAATGCTTCATAAACACGTACGCCTGAGATCTCAAATTTAAAGTGAAGAAATTCATATTTGATTTTGACTATGCTGGCACTTGAACCGATACACATTGATCGCTAGGTTTAAGCTCTTGCCAATACACTAAAAAAGGTCAATGATACGTTTTTTATGTCAATACAACTGTATGTGAAAGGAAAAAGGCAGTAAGTCAATAATCATACATACAATTGTATGAGCTTTGATGAAAAATGTAATGTTTCAATGTGATAGTATGACTCTGGAGTATTATTCTGACAGGTCCTTTTGTTCATTTATGTATTAAGGAATTGTAGTTATTTTAACATATTCATTAGGCATAGTTATCAGGCACTCATTTATAAATTTTAAAGACTATGCCATATTCCTTTCACACACAGATATGTTGTACTTTTATTATAAATCAAATGTTCTTTTATTGAATTCAGGCTGCGTTTTAGTATCTATATGCACTGCAGTGTATGTAACTGCGATGTGGCTAGCTGCCGATTGTGTTTCATATGGACAAACTGCCTATTGCCAAAAAAGTTCTTATAATCAATTATGTAGCTGTCATGATGATTCCGAAAGAAAGTAATTTTTTCCTAAAAAAAATAACGTAAATTAGGAGGAATGTTCTTTTAAGAAATGATACTCACTGATCATTTATTTTTTTTGGTTGCACAGAAGATATGCATATGCATAGCACTGAATGTCGAGTCTTTATATGACTTTCCGATACTCAATTTCAAGACATTTAAGACCCTAATAAAGCGACCCTGACAGCGTTATATGTAAACCACAAGCAAGTATCCTCACACATTTTTCTTTATTTTTCATATTTAATTATCTTTACTACTCCCTGATTTTAGGATCAAATAGATTGGACAGAAATTTTATACAAATCAGACATTCATGCCCCTGAACACGAATCAATTTCCTTTTTAAACTGTAAACTGTCAATTCTTGATGGAAAGACATAATATTTTAAACTATAAAAAATATATATATGATAAATCAATTTATTGAATTGTCCCCTGTTGAATTTGTGAGCACTGCTATCTAAGCCGATGACATCAACCGCTAGCCTTAAGGCCGGTTGCAATTTTCCGTATGATTAATAAAGCCACCTTAAATGCCTTCGACTATTATTTCATGATAACGATATCATAGTGGTTTTCTTATCATTTAAATAAAACTGAGTCTACATTGCAGTGGTCAACGTTATCGGCTTGGAATCCCAGTATAAAGTGTTGTTGTCAATCGAATTACTGTTTGATGGGTGTCTGTGGTGTTTCAGAATAGCCTCTCACCCTTCTGATTGTAAAGAATGAGGTGTATCGAGAGTGGGTAGCTAACCACTAGTCCTGACCTAACACATTCACTTTTATCTCAACTCTTTGTACAAATAATTGGCCTATTTCTATGTGTAGGTGAAATTCTGGCGATGGGATAAAATTCTAATTGTTATATAAAATTATTGCCGGAATCAGATTTTTAAACAAGCCTAATGTCTTAATTTATAATTTATGATTGCTTTTACATGTTTGAGATCATTATATGATCAAATCTTATCTAACTTTAATAAAATCACGAAATAGTGATTAAAAATTGAAATTAAAATGGTAATCAAAGAATGTACTCATTGTATTGAATTAAATTGTTAAAGAACCACATTTGTGATTTTCAAGACATCACTTATTCACATGTTTGCGATAGTGAGTGAATCTGAGGAACACCTTTTTACTGAGAAATTTAATTGACCTACTGTTGTTATTTTGAGAAAACTGAATAATATGAACTCACTGCAAACTATCAGTACATCAAATTTACAAGTAAATTTGTTTCTTTTGTTGTAGTGGTGTAACTGAATATGTTTTTCTTCCCTTTAGATTTTTTGCACATGTATATTAAATTCTCCTGAAAAAAGGGGTTACAGTGTTCTTGTTAATTGCCGGTGAATCAATATGACAAATAGTTATATTTTATTGAAATGTTAACTATTTGATATCTAGTGTTTTTTTTTTGCAGCAGAGCTGAAAAAAAGGCATGGTAAATTATTGAGGAACTGTTGTGTGTTGCAAAATCTAAATTATTTCAATCAAAATGGGCTTTCGCACATACTTTCCAAATACTAGATAATAAATTTGTTTGTCAATCTCAAATTTAGAAGAATACTAAAAAATGAAATACAAAAGCTATCTCAAATAACATAAATTATTGTCACTTTAAATATCAATTAATTCACCAATGACAGTGTCAAAATGTGTATATTTTAGGTAAATCTCTCGAAAATAAAAATCCAATACTTATCCAGTATCGTTTTTAATCACATTGACTTAAATTTAATAAAAATCACTTTTTCACCCCAGATTTCATACTCTGTGGTTAGCTCTGCAATAGATACTCTTCATTTTATTATTTGGCCATTTCTTCTCTTTCTTAAAAGCAAATGGCGTTTGCATGACGTTTTATGACAAATATGTTTTATGTTCGGCTTAAGTAGTCTTTTAAGACGGTAGAATTCTTTCAGTCTCAGGAAGAGATTGGTGGAGGTCCAACTCTATAGATCCACGGTTCACCAAATTATTTTTTTTGATTCCTTACAAAATTGAAGTTGCTTGCTTGTTGTACCCTTTTGAAATATCAAAGCTTAACCCTTTAACTGCTTACATATTAAATGTTGAGACAGCTGATTTCAATGTATCAATAGACATTATTGAAAAAAATTTATGTTGAAATATGGCTTGGTTTATCCTAAGTTTTAACACCAATACTGCTGAATCAATTATCGCAAAATTCGATAGATCGACCATGTTATTTATGCCCGTGGAAAAGTAGCGCTGTGTGCATTTCCGGTCTGACACAAAAGTTGCTAGAGTCCGAAAGCTTAAAATTCCCTACTATTCCATAAAAACAATTTACATAAAAATATTTATCTACAATAGTTTTCAATGTTCATAAATTCCGTGGATTTTTACTTTTCATTTTTGCGGTTTGTTCGTTCGTTGTATCCATTATGTTTCAAATTTATTATCATCATCCGCCACATTTCCGGGCGCACTGTTATAGCGATCGGTCAATAGCACATCCTTTTCAAGGTTCAGCAGGAAAGGGTTAACTTTTGTTATGCTCCATAACTTGCAAGCGTAAATATCACATTTTTTGTTTCAGATATTAAAATTGTATTGAATACAATTTTTTTAATATTATAGAATGACTTACAAGCCCATTTGGTGATAGTAAATTATTGTGCGTAATTACATTATAATGTAGTTACCGGCAGAGTGTAATTTTTGTACATTTATTCACTTAGGATATTTCATAGCCCATAGCGATACATGGGATACAAATAGGAGAAAATATTCTATCGACAAATTAATTTTCTTTTTTATATCCAGTAGATGTTTATTAACATTATTCACTGAGGGTAAAATAAACACAGAGATTAAAAGAATAAATTTTAGTTACAATGCGCCAAATGAAAATAGGCTCTATAAGTATTTTCAAATTTCGTTCACATTTATATTTTATACATTTAGTGCAATCAAAGCTGTTTTGTATATAAGTTATTTTATATCATAATTGAAATATTTTCGAAAAATTCACAGACTATAATTGTTAAACATATTTGATTTATATTTAAAAATCATTATTAAAGATTAACCAACACTAATTTTTGTTTTGTATCACCCTGTAAACTAGAATAAATTATTAATTATCACATAATTTATATGACATGATCCAATATAAAATACATTGTGGATGATGTCCCTTGCACCAAGCAAATAACAACCAATGGTTTAGGGCGATGGTCATGCCCACCTCACTTTGATCTAAATAAATATACATCGCTGCAATTTTTTACCACCATCCTGAAAATGTTCGAAGGTTTATCCTGGGGTAATGACTGCGGCCACTAATGAATTAGATGATGTTATCTTTAAATAAACCTGAAAATGGAGAAAATATCGTCCCATGATGATTAGCAGATACATCTGGCGCTGTCCATAAACTTGCAACTGCTTACGAAAATCGCAGATGAATAAACAGTGATATCTGATTGATTATCTGTTGTGTACTATAAGTTCTTATGTATAAACGCAAATGATTAACCCTTTCCACTCGTATGTCCCCACTGGGGAGCCAAAACTTTAAGCTTGAATATTTTCTATGTACCACATTTTATTGATTTTTATTGCTGTTTATCATATTATATATATAGTGCAGATTATCTATCATATGATTAAAATTCATATGATAGAGAAAATCGCAATCTTCTTGCATCGAAATAAAAAAATCGCTAGAATTTTTATCATTTTCAGCTGAAAATTTCTCTTTTTTATTAAAAATCATTTAAATATAATTGATTTTAAAGTATAACTATGTTAACGGTGATAACACACAAATAAATAAATTTTCAAAAACTCTTTATCTATAATGTTTTTAAAGCTTTTAAAAATATCATGTTTAAAATTCATATACTCGGATTAAAACTTTCGTAAAATAGAAATTAAAAACTTTTTACGATTGTATTTCTATAAAAATACTAAAAAACAGTCTTATGCACGCTGTGTAATTTTTTTGTTCAACAAAAATCCGTTGAAAATACGATTTATTTTCATTTTAAGTTTTGATTATGAATCCTGAAAAATGCGTGAAATTAATTACGAGTTGAGGCTACCCTCACCAAAAAAAAATTACGAGTGCAAAGGGTTAATTTATGTTATCGACTAAAGGTGTTTGATGGAATTTCAATTTCATTGTTGCAACTTTGTACGATTCCACATGTTTTGTCACTAACGAACCGGGTTTCGCCTTTCGGCATCTTCAGACATCAGTTCTGTTGCATCCGTATGATAGAATGCCTGAAGATGCCGAATGGCGAAACCCGGGTCCGTTAGTGACAAACATGTGGAATCGTACAAAGTTGTAACAATTCAAATTAGACATAGAAACATTAACCCTAAATTGACTGCCCGAAAAATAGCGTGTAAGACGATGAAGGGAATTTCCCAGAATAAAATAAAACTTAAATAAATAATAATGCAATTTGCGATAATTTTTTCTGACGAGTCTCAAAAGTGTGTCATAAGTTTGATGGCTTAAAGTTTAAAGTTTTTTTTTTTGATAAATGTGAGTTTTGTTCCTCTTTCAGACCACGAATGAAAACTTTTATTACAATTTATATTCCAGGGTTTAACAACGTTAATGTAACAACAAGAATCCACGTTGTAACAATGCAATTTTTTTATTGAAATTCCATCATACACCTTCAGTCGATATCATAAATTGTTTCTATGCCTATAACGCAAAGCACAAAAAAATATTTTTTACAAAGATTTCAAGATTCAAAGATTAATGTGAAACCAATGCCATACGTATAACAATTTTCTGTCAAATGTTATACACATAAAATAATAATATATTAAGAGCTGCAAGAATATTTGTTGTCAGTGTGGCGATAAAGCAGAATCATGGCTTTATGTTAGGATCTCATTTCAATATTAATTAAATTTCATGAATGCGTAGAAAGATACGTATTGATAGTTACGATTGGCTGTTGAATAGGCGTAATATTTTCCTCACATTTCAGGGCATATTCAACGCTACAAATGAATAAAATACTCAAAGCAAAAAGTTTTTGACTCTAGGCTTCGACGCATTAATCTTCGCACGATAAACACAAGTACGCTTAGTTGCACAGCTCCGGATTGGCATAATTTATAAATATACAGTAGAACCTCGATTATCCGGACTAATTGGGAACGAAGATAGTCCGGATAATCGAAAAAAAAACATAATTGACAGTAAGGAAAAGTGTATTCAGTGTATTCATTTTTATTTCTTTAGATTAATGAATAGCTTTGATACTATTTTTTGTAATGAAAAAATCAATTATCGATTTTTACTTGAAGCTAGCTTTTATTTCGACACTGCGAATACTTTCAAGACATGTAAGTTGTCCTGAATTGCACTCTTCTTGACTCTCAAACCATTTCATGGCGACATCTAAACACTGAAAAGTTTCAGAATGTGTAGGACCAATGTCTCCCCTTTCACAAATCTCTTTTTCGTCTTCTTAATCTTGTTCATCTGAGGCAAATATTTCTTTAATTATTTCCTCATCATTAAAAATTTGGAATCCTGGATCGGTTGAATAAATATTCAAATCGCGATCAATTTTTATAGAAACAAACGTTCAATGCGTATCGAATTTGGATAATTACTGATCCATATTTTACACAGGACATGTTGGAACAATTGCATAAAAAAAACAAATGCAACGATCAAAATGTTAAGATTATACTCCATCGTATTCGTATAGATTGGACGCAATTTTCAACATTCATATCAGAATATTCATTTTGACCAATCAAGATAATCGAGGTTCTACTGTATAATAATTTTACCATTGATATACAATAATATTATCTATTTATTGGAGATGATAATGTAGATGCAAAATGATTTCCAATTTCATCCGGTTTGCTTCCATAATGCAATAGTGATGAAAAAGAAAGTACTTCTATATTTTTGGTTCGATACAGATCTGCACGGATTGATATTTTAACCATGCGCTATTATGCGCCAAGAAGAAAAAATATTGAGGCAAAAAAGAAAAGGCGACTTGCTTAGTCAAATACCTTAAGTGGTATTAAATATCATGTGTATCCTTCCTTATATTGAGAATCTATCCCGCATTGAAACTGATGAGAAATTGAGACCATCTCGTTTCACATGATATGTAATGTCGCAAATTGATCAAACGCCTCAAAGTCGCCCTGGTTGAGGTCAAGTCAACGTGTCTTATTGTGACCGAGGAAGGACCACAGCGAACAATTAAATGCCTTTTTTATGAAATTATAATCCTGTACTAATTTTTATAAGCCTGAGAATAATAAGAAATCCCACGGCTGTTTCCTTGAGAAATGACAAAGAGAGTTTCCCATGGCATAGCTTTTATCTCTTATTAGAATTCCGATGAAAATTTTCTCATACTTCGCTCTTTTCATCGCATCTTATGGTTTCGGGTAAACTTGAAGCAGGCTGGCGTCGGGAATTCAATCTGCAGGTGCGAACTTCACTAAAACTGGAATGAGTCTTCTCTTCATGCCCACACCATTGTCTTCTGGTTTACGTCTCACGATCACTACGCTTGTTTCACCGTAAACAACATTTAATCTGCTTTGAATATGTATTAGAATAAAATCGTTCTTTTTTTGAAATACCAATAATGTAGACTTTTTCCTAGTACCAAATTTGAGTGTCCCTCATTTGTCCAAACTTTGAAAGTAGTCTTAGACAATTATTCTGTACTTGCAGCTTGAATCGTTTTGATAGATTTTTCGGCAGTATGAATGAAACAATGAATTAAAATTTTCACACACACGGGATGAATCCATAGATAATAACGTCGTTCAATTGAGCATTGTTGTTCTACAAATGTATAATTATTAAGTGTTAGAAAAAAGTAATTATTTTGATAATTCAGTGAGCTCTTAAATAAGTAAAACATTCAATAAGAACACATACTATATGTTATGTTGACTATTCAAGAAAACTTCATAATGCAACGTTTTTTGTTTTGATTGAATAAAAACAAATTTAACACGATGAAAAAATAGCAATGTATTTTAGTTCTACAAAAATATTTTTAACAAATATAGTTGATAGCTATTTCGGCTCACGCCATCGTCAGAACCATGCTTAAACTAACATTCGCTTATATATATATCATCATCATTCAACAGTAAAAAAACAGATTCATAATTCGCTAATCACGTTATTAATGAATCACATAATATAAATTCAAACGCAGCCCCTAAATGTTTGCATCTTTGTAGTAAAGGTCGGAGAATGACGGCTTTGGAACAGCTGGAAATCAATAGACACCAATTATCACAAAGGATTCTTAACGAACAAACTAACATAATAGTATCGCCACTTGTGCAGTCGTTGTACAAAGGGGTGGTCTGATTTGCTTCCAGAAGGACCACTTCCGTCCCACATATAATCTTATTGTCATAATATTATAATACCTATTGTTTCATTTAGAATTTTGAAAATTTAGTGTCATTGTGTTAAAGTAACAAGCTAGGCCGTTGGAACAGGAGAGAGGATGTGTTGTGTGACTTTTCTGCACAGCTGTATATAGATAAACGAATGTTAGTTTAAGCATAGTACTGACGATGGCGTGAGCCGAAATAGCTATCAACTGTATTTGTTAAAAATAATTTTGTAGTAAAATACATTGCTATTTTTTCATCGTGTTATAATGGAGTTCTACCAAGTGAATGCCAATTCAATCAATAAAAACAAATTTATCTTTAAAATATAAGATTGTGAGCGGCTTCCCTCATCGTGAGTATTATCAATTGATGCAATACAAATTAAAATAAGGCTTTTGATAAAAAATGAGCTAATAGTTACATGGTTCGAGGATTATTTTCACTCACCATTATTGTTATATTATATACGAAATTTCTTCATTCTATTTCTTAGTGACATTGCGTTTCTCTCGAAAATAAAATATCAATGATTTAATATACTTTAGAATAATTGTTTCATAAAGAAATTATTTATTGTACGACAAATCTTTTTTTATCTGGTAAGCCGAATACTGTTATACAAGACATAAGGTAAATGATTTTTTTTTCAACGGAAATGTCTTTTTGAGAAATGAGTTATCTTGAAGTTCGAACGAAGTATTAAAATTAAGAGGTATCGCTTCTCTTATTTTTCAAGTCTGAAGTCAGGAATTTCCAATCAGTTCCGCCGATATAATTTATAAAATTGTTCTGATTATAAAAACATTAAATTGTGGAAATAATACAAAAAAAATATTTTTTTTTTACTTAAGAAATGCATAACATTTGAAAGTTTTTGCTTTTCATGAACTTCCTTTTTTCATTCTTATGAACTTGAGTAACACTAAAACAGTGGCTTACTATTTATAAATATAATATGTTAATCATCACTTATTAGTTAAAAGCATCAATTCAATTTCAATTATTATTCTATAATTATAATATGTATTTTTGTCTTTGATAATATGAAATCGCAGAACAAGTAAGTACAGAGCAATTTAAATGTTTACAAATTATATTATATATCCCTTTTAGCAAACATAACCTTGGCGCCTCTTCTCCTTGCGTTTTTCATTTCATAAATTAATATTGGCACATTTTCAATTGATAAAAATTGAAAATATGTATCTACTTGTTTGTTTGTTCACTGCTAATTGCATCTGTGCGACATTAAGACGAGTGGATTTTTTTACAATAGCTTGAAAAATAGAATCGAGTTACTGAACACTTTCAAGGTGCTAATTGTCACTTCTCGATCGAAAGGCATGATATTTCAGATGCATGGAAAGTAATTGAACTTCAGTAAATCATAAAAACACATTTTTTGGTACATCGTTTTCGCTCAACGAGAAAATTATCTGAATTAAGTGAATAAGTTGATAATGCTCGCGATGAGCGAAACTGGTCCTGATCAAAAAACATATTGTGGAAATAAGTGTTAAAAATGTGTTTATATGATTTACAAAAGTTCAATTATTTTCCGCTGTGCCAAGTAATATATAGATATAGGCGATAAATATAGATTTAAATTATTTGTCAATGTGTTCAAAAAATAAATAAAATTATATGTGGCATTTCAATAACAATTTAAACGAATTTCATTGACTGGTTAACATTATAATATATATATGGTATTATAGAGTAATATGAATAAATTAATATTTTAACGACGATATTATTTATACCGGCCTGCAATTTAACGATCACGGCCTGATGAAAAAGGCAGTATAAATGATAGGGCGCGAAGTTGACGGGATGGGGTCGGAACAAAAGGGAGGCGTCTGCCAAACGGGATGAGGTCCTCCCTATCCAGACATTCCTGACCCGGACATTCCGAAGAGGATCACGCGAAAGAACTCGGCTCTGGCAGAATAAGGTCACCGAGGCTTTTTCTTAGTCTGAAAATATCTACAACTGAAAATTAAAGAAATATATAATTAATGATTTACTTTTCTAACTACAACATTTTTCTATGATTTGTGTTAGATAAAATTAATTCATTCTTTTTTAGTCATATCAGGTCTCAATAAAGAATATGGATTTTGAATTTAGTATAATGTGTATCTCGTTGTTTAAGATCTCATTTCGGTCAGTGGGCTAGAACAAGACTTATAGTTATCTCATCAATTTTCAGTTTTAGGATTCTTTATGGGGTAAAAAAGAGAAAGTAATTAAATTTGAATTGTTACAACTTGGTACGATTCCATATGTTTTGTCACTAACGATCTGGGTTTCACCTTTCGACATCTTCAGGCATCCTATCACACGGATGACAGAACAGAACAGAACTGACATAAAATAAACAGATTGCATCGTATATACACTATAGTTATAAATTACAAGAAAACACTTACCCCAAGGCAAGCAGTAAATTACAGTGAAATCAATTTTAACATTATCAATCTAATAATAATTAACACAATTGCCTGTGATAATCTTCATTGACGGTCTTGTTGATGAGTCATTCTTTAAAGGGGGTTTTCAATAAATATTAATCAACTAACTTTAAAATATAAATGTTTTTTTTTCCTTTTCATATAGAGAATACCTACTATCAAACATCTAGTGATGAAACATAAGAATTTACGTCATGAGATTGTCTATTCATTGAACCGATCTCACGTAAAGGGTACAACAAGGGGGAGTTGTGTAGATTCAGTTGATAATTGAGAATGAAGTTTGAATTTAATAACTGGCCTCTTTTACTTTCTAGAATCTACTAATAAAACAGTTTTTGGTCTTCCGTGTTATGATGCAACAAATGTTTATTTTACGTCAGTTCTGCTGCATCCATGAGATAGAATGCCTGAAAATGCCAAAGGCTAACCCGGGTCGTTAGTAACAAAACATGTGGAATCGTAAAAAGTTATAACAATTCAAATTTGATATTAAAAATTCTATCAAGCACCCCTTCAGTCGATATCATACATTAGAGAAAGTAATAGTTTGAATAATCAATTTTAGTGTTTATAAGGATTTGAATTATCGACTGATACAACATACTTTCTTTTTGAAGTTATTGCGATCGTAAATACGGTTACGCATGCGATTTTTTAAAAACTGATTTCACAATTTTATTAAGCGACCACCACCTGTTTGACGTATCGCAAGCATTTTAAATTGATGCAATTTTACGCTCGTGATGAGCGGAATGAAAAATAATTTATTTTAAAAAAGCGCAATTTCCATAAAACAACTATATTATTGGTTACCAAATGCTTACCAGGTCTTTCGAATAAATAGTTTATATCTAAGCGAAAAACCCATGTTTCCTTCTTTCAGAATTAGGATTCATTACAATTAAAAAAATCATTCGACATACCTTAACACCTATTCTTAAGCTAGGACGGTTACAAGTTTTCTTGAAAAAGAGAGTGAACGTCATAAATGATTACATTTTAGTGATTTTTTAGAATTCAGAAAGGCAAATGGTTAAAAAAGACGTGATTAATATAAAAAAAAACGATTTTGTAAAAATTTACAGAAAACATTAATTTAGTAAATTGGTATGTATTTAAGGCATTTTTATTCGAAAAACAAAAAGAATATGCTTCTATAATTATTTTAACACTATTATCACATCAGAAATGTGGGACACATATTATGAAAACATTTCAAATTATTTAATGAGTAAATCAATTAATGTTATGTTATAAAAAATCGATGTCAAATAAATTTAATAAGGTTAAATTAAACTTGCGATCATAAGATTGCGCTTGCGCGTTGGGATTTTACGTCCTTATTGCCATTTTACAATGCTGCAATTCAAGTCTGTGGATTTTGTTTTTTTGCAAGTAGCTGGTAAGAAATGATGAATTGGCCAAAATGTCGCCAGGATTTTCAAAACGGGACAGTCATTTTGTAACTAGTAAGACATTTGTAAGATAGTTGAATGTAGTTTCAATTTGGAGTGTCAGTTAATTCAACTAATTAATTTTCTAGCTCAATATAAACTCGACGTGCTAGTGGACACGAAGAAGATCAAGTAAAGTATGCAAATTAATTAGGACGAGAGTAAAAACTGCCTGCTGCGTTTGAAGGACATTTAAATTAACAGCTGTGTGAATACCGTGTGTTAGAAGTCAGTAAGTCGACGATCCACTTCAGAATTGATTCATTAATATTGGTAGTGCTTCTGTTAATTAATTATTCACTGTATCTGGAAAGCGGTTGAATAGTCATCGCAAAAAATACGTTTGTATTCTGAGGGAAATTCAAAAGCTATTTTTGTCTCTAGATCCGTCGATGAGATATTGTGTACTTAAGCAATAATAATTTTTACGAGCTTAATTAGCAAGTGATCTCACGACTAAAGCAGATAAGAACGCCAATCATTTTTTTGTTTACACGGTCTTGCTCATGCATATTTAGCTTGCGTTTGTTTAATTTTGAATTGATATATATATTGTACGATTCCACATGTTTTGTTACAAACGACCCGGGTTTTGCCTTTCAGGATCTTCAGGTATTCTATCACACGGGTGCAACTGAAGTGACAGTCAGTTTTGTTGCATCCGTGTGATATTTAATGTGTGAAGATGCCTAAAGGCGAAACCTAGGTCGTTAGTGATAAAACATGTGGAATCGTACAAAGTTGTAACAATTCAAATTCGATATTGAAATTCCATCAAGCACCTTCAGTCGATATCATAAATTGCGTTTATTTCTCAAAGCTATTGAGAAAACTTTATTAAAATAAAATAAAGATAACAAAATATTCAGCTCTATAATTGTGAATAAAACATGGTATTTTCTTTACGCAAAGTTAAAATAATGGAGAAAGATGCGGCAGTGACGGTATGAATTAAATGTTTTTCAATAAGATAGCAAGGTCATTGATTTTGCATTGAAGTTGAATATTCTTGATGTTGTATGAAAAGTTGAAAGCGGACATATTAAAATCTAAATGCCCAAAAATAGCCCAGTAAATAAACAATATGTTAGCGTGAATTGTAAAATAATATTGAATGTGTAGCAGAACCAGATTTAGGGCAGGACATAACGTGGCATTTGTCCGGTGCGGCCGATTTAGTGGGCGGCAATTGTAAACAAAATATTATATAGAACATGTATGTATTGTCCATTACCCGGTGCCTAAGATATTAGCGTTACTCTTTGAATACATTTTGACGCATTACTGCAGACTATTTAATGCCGTTTAACACCAAATGCTCTGAATCAATAATTGCAAAAAGTATTCTTGTGTAATTCTTTTCAGCTTAACAGATAGTTTTGAAAATAGTTTGAGTAAAAAATGTACCGCGGGTGGGGATAAATGATACAGAGAGCTTCGAAATATAGAATAATAGCTGTAAAATACAGTTATAACGAAAATGTCACTGTCATTCTATCGATCTATTTTTTAGAACATACGACCAACATATAAATATATGATATGTTGGTAGTATGTTCAGAAAAATTGGTATGTATATATATAGATAGATAATTAATTTTCTCTATTTAACTAGACCAGCGTTGTCCAATAGAAATCGTTTGGTGGGCCAAATAAAATATTACCGGTAAATGGTGAGCCGCATAAAAAAAACAAAACAAACGTAATAAAAACAATTTATCAATTTATAATTACAATGACACTTTTTTATTTAAAAACAACCAAAAAAATTATCAAAACATTTCATTTACTTAATAATCAATTAATTAAACTAGGCCACTGAAAATCTTAAATTGGGCCGCGAGTTGGACATGACTGAACTAGACAAATAAAAAATAAATATCTTTTGTTGTTACAATAGAACAAATCATTGCTAGTTTATAGAACCACCCTGTTTTTGGGTATTCTGCGTTATGTACAATACATTAAGTCGTTTATCACAATGGTAGATAGCTAACGATAGCAGATGGGAAATGTGGAGCAACAAAAATGAAATTAAATGCCAACATTTCATGAAACAGATTTCCGATTGAGATATCGTGCTTATAAATTAAGCTGCTTGAATAAAATAAACGAGGTCTACGCAACCCTTAACTTTATCTTACTCGAACGGCGCCTCGCAATCGCACACAACTAAAAAGATACCATACACGTAAACGTAAATATACGTTCCCCACGACAGGCTTTCAAACTTGTAGGGTATAATGATATACTGTGTGTGTATATGTGCTCAGCTGTAGTACTCTGGCATCATCACGTATATAGCCTAGTTCCCAGTCCTGAAGCAAACGGGTCAGAACCCGGCGGGAGTGAGCGAGACGCGAGGCGATTTTCCAGAGGGCGGTCTCGACACCGAGTCCATTCCCCGACCGATTCCCGCCAGGGAAAAACGTGCCGCTCCATATTGCAAGGAAAACAAAAAATATTTCTCGATAAATTCACCGTTGGAAGGATTTTCGTAAAAACGTTTTTATTGGCCGAATAAAAATTCAATTATCATCGACATTTAAAATTAGTTGCTCGTCGATAATATCAATTGGATTGCATTGAAATTTCACGTGGCATTCACCTGCTGTTTGATAACGTGTTTAGCCGGTGAGTATTTCAATTGTATTGTAAATTGCTTTAGCTTTTAGAGCGTGAGCTTTGAGAGCTTTCGTTTTGACTTTGCTTTCAGCACAATATAAGTTGCATGCAATTTATTATGTTTTCACAAAACTTTATTGTTATTAAATTGCGATCATTTCTCTTTTAAGCTTTTTAATATTTGGCGTTCTATTACAATGATTAAATATCTGGTATGTGTTTAAATTAATTAGAATGAAAAACGTATATATAATATATATATATAAATATAAGAGCATTTTTTAATATTCCATATAAGAGTTTCAAAGATAATTTGTAATAATTTGCATATATATATATATATATATATAGTGCAAGTATACTATCACATTATATGTATTTTCGTGTTTTGAAATAGCTGCATTTATGTTAAGTAATAATTACTTATATGTTCCAATACTATATTAATATTGCTATTTCTGTTGTTGTTGTTGAAATTTTTGTTGTTTTATATTAAATTCTATCTTCTCAGAGCTTATGATAATGTGTAAGTAAATAATAGTACACCTCAAATGCAAAAAAATGTAAAAAAAAATATTATTTTATTACACGCGATTGGGGCATAAATATTCATCATCAATTTCCACAAAAATAGTATTTTCAAATAATAATATTTACTCGCTCCTATCAAGTGTCGATACTTTGTGATGGATGTTGATCAGCTATGAAAACGTATTTCCTATAAAAGAAAATTAATTAATTAATTTTAGTTTTAAGTCAGAGATTCCAATATGATATCATAATAAAATTAAATTCATTAAACTCATCGAAACAATATCAGTATGCTATTTCTATTTTCAATTTGTGTATAACTTATTTAGAAAAGGATACGCAAAATCATCGTTGTAATTTTAGCATTACTTCCACAAATTGATAAAGGTCGAATACCAGGGCTATTTTATACAATTTAGACTTTTGCTGTGGCAAGAAGTTAAGGGCGGTCGGTTAGTTAGGATGATTAATTATTTCGATAGTTTCGTAAGCTTTCATTTGAAGCAAAGCAAAAAAGTTAATTTATACGAATATAAATTTAAATTTTTTTGAACATGTTTTGAAATACTTTATAGGCATATATAATATCTGCTTGAATTATAAATGTCTTTTTGAATTATCATGAATATTTTTGTTTATTGCTTCGCCAAATAAAAAGATAGGAAGGTGTTTGAAAGTCACCCTTTCCCCGAAAGCATGAAAATTCCGAGACGAGTAATAATTTGCCAGCACTTAAAATTCAAATCAAACGCCGCTCGTTTTATGTTATGGCGTTGGAAAACGTTTGTCAATAACGCAAGAACGGCAGAAATGGCGACGCGTGTTATTGTTTGTGAAAAATGTTGACTGTTTTTTTTTATGATAGAATTAAAACTCATACGATCGTTATTGAGATTTTTCGGTGGAATAAATCAGAATAAAAATGAATAAGTTGACTTCTTATTTAAGTTATTGGCAGTAATTGAACTCAAATGAAAAATCGATAGGTGAGAGGGAATGTTCCCCTTTAAAACAAAACATTCCCGACAAAACAAATGCGCGGCAAAAAAAAATTTGCTGCTACCAATGAGTAATGAAAATGTGTTTCCTAAAGATACAAATAATTATCATTTTAAATGTGTGCATGTATGCACCGTGAAGCTATAGAATAGAATATTAATTGAAGAGATTATATTATACTACAAAAATATAATTGAGCGTGGAAACAATAACAAAAGTTAACTTTTTAGATTTTTTTATTTTGAATCGTTTATTCATCATCAACGACAGAGCAGACAATAATATTCGAAACAACGCCAGTAAAATATGTTACATATATAGTTGTATAATACAATTTAAAAATACAAACAGAAATATTTTTTACTAGAATTGCCTTCACTGTGGATTGCTCAGCTCTGCAGCGATTACACCCTTCTGTTGGCAACGACGGAAGAGAATAAACTTGTGTCTAAGTGCTTCACCAAGTTGATGTAAAAAAATAAAGTGCATACGTTGATGTTTTTGACAAAAAATCAATTTCATTAAAATATGTAGTGTGATATAAAAATTTCAAGCTTAGAACAGAACTAGTTTTGAGCAATAATTATAATAATTGATTCTCAAAAATTTGACTCGACAAAATTCTATACGTAGAAAAATAGACTGCAAAAAAAGCTTATTATTATGCAAATCGCAAAGAGTGGGATGTAAGGTGTTAAGCTCCTCTCAATTGGCATTAACGTAAAAAAAATAATTGTAATAAAGCTATCTGTCACTTGCGCATATTCTAGATCAAAAAGCTTTCCATATAATTATAATCCATTTATTACAAGGGACGTATTTTTTTCGGAATTATCCCAAAATGGTCTACAAGTCCACATTGAAACATTAAGAAAAATCACAGCTTGATATGAATAATTAAAATACACAATTCTACGTATCAATTGCAGTAAAAATATTTTTAATTTTCTAGCTTTTCAATATAAACTAAAACAAACATTCACAAAATAGTCACCAAATACATCGAACATATTTATCACTTTTCAAGTATCAATTCTCACTTCATGGCAGAAAGGCATTATATTTAAAGAAACAGAACCGAAACAATTTAACATAATGTATAATAACGGGTCGCTCATAGTGAAAACTGTCATCGGTTGAAGAGCGAAACCGGTCCTGATCTTAATGATATTAAATAGTGATTTTTTTTCTCGACTGATCCTGATGTATTTTATTTATTTAATAATAAATATTTATCAAACAATAGTACTTTAATTTATCATTAAAGAGTATATTTCCCATTAAGCATTTTCCATAGATTAAATATTATTTTGTTCTGGCAATAGACAGATTCAGATGAATTTCATTAAAAGTTAACATGGTCGAAAATGCAAAGCAGTATAATTAATTCGTTCAATTAGGCCAAATGGCCAGCAGACGCGGAATGACAAGTTTATTATCCGTGAAGCAAATTGATAATAGACAGTCACAAACAATTGAACAATTTCATATCGGTTTCCCATTGCTCGAAAAATCTATTCATTGCATTATTTGACTGATCATTGAGTTGACTTCAACTAAGTGATTCGTAAACATATGATAATAAAATATAACAAGATATTTATTATGTATGGAATTTAGAAAAGGTAATTTTTCTTGTCCTTTTTCATGCAACATAATTAATTGTGGACTTTTAACCATCTGACTGCTAACGTCACAACTGTTGAACGGCTGTCTAATAGCAGCGAGTTAAAAGCTTATACTAAAATAAATGTATTGTATTTAATATATCTTGTAAAATTAAATTTGTTTTATCAAAAAAACCTGTTTTTTCGTGTCAATTTTTATAAGACTGCTTAACACCAACTTTACAAGAAGAATTTTTAAAATAGTTGTAGTCAAAAAAAAAAAATCGCATAGTAGAGAAATGTCTAAAAATATATGCATTGCTTAAAAAATAATTGATGCTCTTCTTAGATTAGCAAATGAGAAGTTGATTATCATTAAAAAAGGTTTCGTAACTTCTGTTTTACTCAGTTATGTTTTTAAATACATTAACATACTATTCAAATCGAACTAAAATTGCCTTTCGTTATAAAAATCCAACTGTTTCAGATAACACAAAATATGGACTTCCGAATAGTAGGGGAGAACGAGTATGCTTCGGTGATAGAACATCTTCGTAGGAGTTTCTTCGTGGACGAACCCCTAAATGTTGCCGTCCAACTTTGTCCCCAGGGTGAAGGACACGAAGAGTTGGAGCGACAGTGCGTGGAGACGATGAAAGACGGATATTCCATCGTAGCCATTGAAGACGGAGAGGTGAGTCATTTTAAAATAAGGCATATACCAAAAGGCACAAAAACATTTTGAGAATGAGGACTACCTTTATTCTTAATGACTTTTAATTGACGATCAATTTCTCATGTGATTTTTATAATATTAATTAAAATTGTAAAAAAATGTTACACCACTTGCTGTATTTTATAATTATACAGTGGAATCTCGATCAACCGTTCTCGCATAATACGTTTTCCCGGATGGAACGCTTATTTTTTATAGTCCCGTCAAACTCCCATAAGAACAATGTTAAATAATCCCGCATTGACCGTTTCCCGATTCTCCGATTCCCCGAATTCCTCGATAAACCGTCTAAATATTTTGGTCCCGTCACAAATATTATCCCGATTGACCGTTTTTATTGCATATTTGTCGGTATCTCGGCCAGCAAGTTTGACACAGCCGAGTGCAGGTGTTATGTCTAGATACGTTGGAATCCGCTGTACATGTTAGACGTAACGCATTGGACGCATGTGCTATTTTTTGGGTTGAAATCTACCACACACGTATTATTGTTTATGATGCAAATGTAGAGTTGTTTAAAATTCATAGTAATAATGATTCCTGTACATACAAACTTTTAGTCACGAGTTTAGTAAAAAGTCTTTGTTCCGATTAAAGTGCCAAATAACAAAGAAGCAAAAGAACATAAAGCACTTTTTTAAAAAATAAATTTTATATACAGTATGTACAAGTAACTAATAAATAAATATTTTTTACGATTTTACTTGTTTATATTTGAAGCTTTCCCGCATTCACCATTTCCCGCAATTACCGTTATTTTTTCAGGTTCCCTTGGAAAACGTAAAATCGAGGTTTCACTGTAATTTATTTATAGTATAGGACTTGGGAAAAATAGTGTGATTATTATTCTTATGGTAATTACTACTATTATCGTTTGAATCTTGTTCCATTTCATAATATTGGAAAGATCAATTAAATATAAATTTTCGATTGAATGAACTGTAACTATTTGATGTTTTAGTGTGTTTATGATATTGACTGAAGGTGCTTGATAGAATTTCATTATCAAAATTTAATTGCTGAACTTTGCACGATTCCACGTACACCCATCCCTCGCTTAACACGGAATATAAGTTCTGCTAGATCGCCGTGCTAAGCGAAATCGTGTAAAGCGAGACTGACAAATGTATGAAGTAGATGGGATTAGTTTTTTAGAGATATTAAGAAAAAACAGGTAGGTGGAACTTATGAAAATTTATTGATATATAAATACGGATAAAATATATTATTCAGTGTCAATATCACTAGAGAATATTAATATTAAAATTTCTTTAACCAAAATTTGTTTTTTGTCTCCGGAGAAATTGTTTTTCTACTAAATTTCGGTTTTGACATTATGGGTCTCAAATTTTATGTCTTTATATTATTTAAACTTCATTATACAAATAATAAAAATATCTATTAGAAATAAGAAAAATATACCTTGAATAGTTGCGAAATTATATAATTTTTATTCTTAGAATTTCGCACAACTGTGTGCACATCTAAGAAACGTCTAAACATTTTTTTCCACCGAAACCGTGCTAAGCGAGTATCGTGTTTAGCAAGGGATGGGTGTATTTATGTGATTAGTATTAGTATGTAAATTCTGTTACATCCGTATGATAGAATGCCTGAATATGCCGAAAGGCGAAACGCGGATCGTTACTGACAAAACATTGTACAAAGTTTCAACAATTCAAATTTTTTGTGTGAACAAAATTTTTAATACTTTTTATTTAAAAAATTCATCAATGTCATTTTTTGTCAAAATTTTCTTTGCGATTGAAAGATAATGAATCTTTATAGGTCACGTTTTTAGAAGCAAGTGATTCATTTAAAGAAATCCAATTAGCAACTCGATCAATCGGCATTCCTTAGAAGAAAATTTAGCGTGGAAGTCTAAGAGATACAGATAACTGTAGAGTCGGCTACGAACCTAAATAAGTCAGATCGTAGCGACCATTAATTCTTTCTGTGTGGTAGATACACAGAAAGAATTAATTTGTATTAAATATGTTGATAATTTTATATGATAAAATATTTACCACACCTTGATAAAATAATGCTTAAACGGGGCGTATTTTTTTTCGAAGCTGTAAAATAGATTGGCTTTCGTGAGTTTTAATTGAATTTTCTCCTACCTACTAAGTACTTTACTAGCCAATCCAATCAGACTTGAAAAGTTTTAATTGAAAAAATCGGGGAGATGAGATCTGCTTTAGGATAGGAAAATATGTTACGCAAGGAATACTTCAGGTTATCCAACATAATGATGGAAATTTTAATTCAATAAAAAAAAAACACTAATTTAAACGACATTTTTCAAAGTATAATCATAATTGCAAAAATATCAAATCATTTATGTAATTTTATGGGAGTGCTATAATTTAGCTAAGCATAAAATATTTTTTTTTATATTATAAAATTTCAGCTTGAATGATAATAATTCGCAAGAGAAGGTTCGTGAGATCGTTTTTCAGTATTCAAAAGGCTAAAATTATGTGTGATTTCTACTTTGGATAATACTTGAAACAAAAAAAAATAGTTCTGACGAAGGCGTGAGCCGAAATAGCTATCAACTATAAATAATAAAATTATGTAGAAGTAAAATACATTGCTATTTTTTTCACCGTATTATAATGGAGTTCTATCAAGTAAATACCAATTCAATCAATAAAAAAAATGGTTGATTATGGACTCCAAATTAATTTCTTCACATTGAAAGCAATATTGGAAGTTACAATTAAATCTGTAAAATATTATACAAAATAATTGAATTATATAAACTTTGAATCCTTTACATAAACGATGAATTGCTAAAAATAGGGTCAAATTAATTTATTTTTTATTACTACTGATTTGATTATTAAAGAATTAAAATTTGGTAAAAAGCGAAACGGAAATTTCTGAAGATGCTGAAAGGCGAAATCCTATCGTTAGTGACTTGTGTACCGAATTTGAACGATTAAAAAATTGTATCTTCTATAACCGTGTAATATAAACGATGTTATAAAAGTACTCGGGTTTGGGTGTATCATATGTTTCATTTTTCTCTTGTAAATTCTTATGTTTTATTTCGGTACCGAATCAAAATGATTTGTCGCCATTTTTGAGTAAATCTTTTAAAATATAATGAAAATATCTTTATACCCGGCAATCATAATAAAACAGTGAATAATAGTCGATCATTAGTGAAAGTGGGAATCGTGCCGACTATATTGTTCCTTTCCTTTTCGTTTGTTTGCACACAATCCACAGCACGCTCTACTGAGGACTCTCGTTTCCTCTAATTCAGTGATATTAAACATTTTAAAAGTAATACATTTATGTATACATATAGCAATATCGTTTACAGGGGGAATCGTGAGGCTCTCCAAGTACTGGGCGTCGTCTAAGGATAGCAAATTGTAATGCCGGGATTTTCGGGCATTATATGATCTGGTTTACACAACTTTTTCAACACAACACAATATTACGCAGGGCGAATATGTTTTTCTATTTGTCATAAGTTAGACGGAGTTGCAGTCGAGCGATAGTGTTTTTTAGGTGTTCCTCCTAATAGTATGTGATTTAATCAATCGGTTTTTTGATGTTTTAAATTTGTGGTTATTAGCAGATTTTCTCAATTTGTTGATGTCTGTAACCTTTATATTGTTCTCCGATTTAGATAGAAGTATATTATAAAAATATACTTTTGAAACGAGAGTAGTTGGAAATCCTCTAGTCAATAGGCTCCCAACATCTTTCGGGTGGCGACCCCTTTTCATAAAATCTATGTGACCCGCGACCCCCCATACTATCCAAAAGCATACAAAAAAATATCTTTTTAGTTGACGGTATAAGTTGGCGACCCCCAAAAAAACCCTTCGCGACCCCAGGTTGGGAACCTAGGCTCTAGTCTATTCATAATCTCATCTTACGTATATTACCCACTCATAACACCTTGAATGTCAATGCCTCAATTGTCAAGACGTCTCATTGCAGTGTATTGGAAGTTTAAATTAAAAAATTTAAGAGATCTGACAGCATCAAAAATTTCACGTAAGAGCTTATTTTTGTACTGAAATACAGACTGATTTTCCTACTCTAATGACTGAAATAGTTTTTGAAATATTCTGAGTGTGTGTGTATCCGCCAAGCGGCTTGGAAAACGGACAAAAAAACTGTATAAAAACCAGTTCGCATTAAAAATGTGCTTTCTTAAATTTACTGAACTAGTTGTTCACACTGAAAAATACTCCCGGAATAGACTTTATATAACCCTGGGATTGCATCCCTGATTACTCCAAAGAATAATAAAACGTTAGAGAATCTTTTGCTTAGCGGGTCGTGTTTAAAGTGATTTACTTAAATGGGGTGTAGTAAAGCGAGTAAGCTTAATATTAATTCAACAAATAAATTTGGCATATTTTATGCTAAGAGCCACATTTAAGAAGGATAACTCGTATTTAAAAACATAAAATTACTTTAAGCTAGAAAAAAACATTGGAGTATTATGTGGATTATATTTTCCGTTGACAAACTGTTTACATTTTGAATAATACAGTACTAGCTGACCCGGAAAACGATGTAGGGCCTCAGAATCAATAAATTTTGTGTTAACTTATTAGATGAATAAGATACGGTTTTTTTTATCACGTTATAATGAATACTCAAAATGAAGTCAGTTCGATTAATCTGTAAAAACCAAAATTAAAGGTATTTTAATAACATTAAAATGATTGTTATTCACGTGGCAACAAAGGAAATTGTTTTATTGAACCAAATCGAAATGATTCACGTAGCGTTGTTTATTACCTTCTGTTAAACTTTTTGTTGGACGGGTAACACTTGAGTCGATCTTGTACGTCAGTTTTTCAGTTTGAAGGTTTGAAGGTTTAACGGTAATTTCAACGCTGAATGAGCCGTTCAGCATCCTTCCAGAAGAAGCAACTGCTACAGCAATTTCGAATCTCGCACGAACAGTGGCCAAAATTAATGAATGAGGAATATCTTTCCAGTTCCACCTGGGGTATCGAGGAAAATTAAGCCACCATTTCGATCATCATTTGTCTTCATTAACGTATCGTACACTTCCTTCAGTTGGGGGTGTAACAGTGGTACATTCGTTTAAATTGATTAATTCAATGCATCTCGATCATATTCCAATTCTCGATCGAAAGCGTCGTTCATTCCATGATATAGTGTTGGCATTCCTAACATGACTAAAAAAATTCCGTACATGAGCTAACACATATCTCCGATCATAAGCAAAGTCTGGTTATGCATGTCTTCATTCCCGTTAAGATTGAAATTGCCTGAACTGGCACGAATCTGACATAAAATGTCTGCAAATGTGTCATCCGTACTAAGTCCACAGTCCACAGTGCGTAGATTCAATGACAAGTATGTAAAAATAATGGTAGTAAATAATGTACGTAATAGACATGATGAACCGGTCCCTTATTATAACTGAAATAAATTAGTGAAGGCTGCCTCTTCTACCAACTTGATGGATCCCGTCAGTGTATTCAGCTTTTTAGGTGGTAGAGACTATTTTTTTTACTTCGTGTACATTTACAAGATAACACGATAAGGGCCAAATATATATTATTCCAGATTTATGGAGAGGGGAAAATTATTTTCCCTGCCGAATGCCATATCCCGGCTTGGGATTTCGCTGATGAACACAATAGGATGTAATGTGCAGAATGACTTAAGGAAATGAAAGTTGACTAGCAGAGTTTTTCTTTTTGGTGTTCTAAGCACATGTAATGAAAGAAAGTTATTTAAAAAATTGACAATATTTTGTTGGAAAAAATTTAATATCTTTTCAAATTCCCAAAGCAATAACGTAAGATATACTGCACTATAAATTGAACGTCTCTGCGTTGGGGTGGTTTTGTGTAAGATAAACGAGGGGGGTAGAATAATAAGAAGCGGCCAAGGTCGGGAAAAGGGGTGTTATTGGAAATGTCGAGGGAGGATCTGGAATTCTCGGCTGGTAAATAAATTGTGAAAGTTTCACGTCCCTGAAATATTTGCACACCTTTACGTATTTTTCCCTTAGTTTTATCTGAGCGTTCTGGATCATTGACTCGGTCGATGGGCGTGTCATTTTGGCAGCTCTATTTGAATGATGATCGGTTTATTGGAAGCGCGAAATAGTAAACTCGGTTACTACTTCGCATGATTGAAAAACCCACAGGAAATGTCTCAAGTGATCAGATTTTCTTATATAAAAAAAATGGTGGATAAAAGCAGCAATTTGAAAGCAAGTTTTTAATACAATGATATATTAGTATGTTTGAAATCGATTTTACTTAATTGGAATCTGTAGAAGGAACGAAAATATTAACTAGATATTTACTAAGAAGACACACAAACTTCGTATAATATAAGACGATACTTCTACAACACGGTGTTAGTTTAATACGATTTCACAATTGAAAATAAATGAAAACCGAATTCGCCAACGGTAATTCGGTAACAGAAAACGCTTCGCAGACTTCTTTCAAAAGATAATATGACATTTAAATAAATTTATTACAACAGTATCTTGATTTTTTCATTCGGAAAATTTAGGATAATAGACAATACTGCATGAGCATTACGACTTTTCAATTTACTTTCGATATTAATTACAATAATACAGTGTTACAGTTGGACAGGTTTACAACTTTGTTTGGTTGCCAATTTGGTAAAAATACATTTCATATGTGAGTCTTGTGGCAAATTTATTACGGAAAAACACTCGATAAACCAATCTGTTTAAGTCGTACACATATCAAAATTAATCATTAATTATATGACGATAAGAAAATTTACGCAATTTTTGGTAGACTTGCAATTGTTCAAATCAATCCACCACACCTTAACGACGTTTTTTATACTAATTTAATACAAAATCAATATTTTACATTCAGAATTAAAACCTAACTGACAATTACTACGAACTATATTTTTTTTTATATACTGTTTCGAAATAGTTAAATATTACTTTTAAAGTTGTATGCTTTTTTCCGTTGAATACGTTCAACTGATTTCGTAATATTGTGTTCAATTGATTGTAAAACTAAATGACACTTGAATTAATTAACTCATCACGTTTTGCTTCTTTGTAGCCATAGAATCGGGTTATATCATTTACAGTTATATCAAATGTTAATGTTAATCCAAATAAATTGAAACATGTATAAATCACAGTAGAAGCAAACATTAATTTCATTATATTTTATTTCCAACTAGAAACGAGATTCAAAAAAAAAATTTTTGGTTGTGAAATTGAAACAACAAGAATATTTGAAATTTATACTTTTATAAAAAAAATGCTTCTTTTAGAGATATAAAATGTCAATAAAACTGAAAGAATAAGAACGTTTATAATTTCGGTAATTCCTTTAAAAACAGTGATGTATGGCAACTATAATTTCTAAGCATTTACACATTCAATAAGACTGCCATAACATCCTGAAAAGTGATAAACCCTTCTCAAACATAGCTTTTTTATGTTATAGCAATAACTAAATGATGATTAACCCTTTAGACGCCAAGTCAATTTCATGGATTTTTGCTGTACGCCACCATTTTCAATCATTGATTTTTCCATGAAAATACCACGTAACATACCCGAAAATCATTTTATACTCAAGTTACTATTGATTTTTATAGAAAAATTATTTAACAATAAACTATATATAGGGTCCGCCATCTAAAGTTTTTTTTTTCAACTAGTGCTTATTTCGTGAATGGTAACACTTAGCTCATGTCTGATTTGACTAATAATTAGTTTTATCTTTCCGCTAAACGAATATGGTTGTGTATACGCTTGAACAACGCTGGAAAATATTGCGACATTACTTTGAAAATCATGGTAATGTTGCAGAATGTGTGCGAAAATTGCGTACGGATTTGGAAGAAGAGAAGCACCGTCAGCTCCGTATGTTCGTTATCTTGTGAAAAAAGTGAAAGAAACTGGCATCCTCATCGATAAACCAAAGCGTGAAAAGCCAAAAACAGTGCGTACACCCGAGAATATTGATGCTGTGGCAGAAAGTGTGCGTGAAGCGCCATCAACATCAATTCACCGTTGTTCTCAACAATTGAACATTTCGGAGACATCATTGAGACGAATTTTGCATAAAGACCTTGGTATGACGCCATACAAAGTCCAATTGGTTCAGGAGTTGAAGCCAACTGACCATCCAATGCGTTTTCGCTTCGCTGAGTGGGCCTGCGATCGACTTACAGAAGATGCCGATTTTGCCAAAAAAATCATCTTTTCGGATGAAGCTCATTTTGATCTTGGCGGGTATGTAAACAAGCAAAATTGTCGCATTTAGGGCACAGAAAACCCGCACGCATACATTGAAAAGCCGGTACACCCAAAACGAGTCACTGTTTGGTGCGGATTTTGGTCCAGAGGCATAATTGGGCCATTTTTCTTCGAAAATGAGCAAAGAGTGGCCGTTACAGTCAATGGCGATCGTTATCGGACCATGCTGAACAATTTTTTTTTCTAAAAAATTGAAGAGGAGGATATTGGCAACATTTGGTTTCAACAGGACGGCGCTACGTGCCACACAGCCGAAGCTACACTCGATGTTTTGCGCACTGTTTTTGAAGATCGCATTATCAGCCGCAGAGCTGATGTCGTTTGGTCACCTCGGAGCTGCGATTTGACACCGTTGGACTATTATTTGTGGGGTGCCCTCAAAGATAAGTGTTACGCCGACAAGCCAGAGACAATTGACGCTTTAAAGGACAATATTCGTGAAGCCATTGGTGAAATACAGCTGCACACAATCGATAATGTGCTTAAAAATTGGACCGATCGTGTAGGCTACTGCATGGCCAGCCGAGGCAGCCATTTGAATGAAGTTATTTTTCATTATTAACCGGAAGGATTGTACTTTCAAATAAAAAAAGAAATTTGAGAAAATATTAATAGTTTTTTTTTTATAGCATTTTCAAAAAAAAAAGTTATTTGGCGGACCCTTTAGTTTAAAAATAGCACAAAATGCTTCCAGGGTTGCCACAAATAAAATGTATAAAAAAAAAACAATTTTCTTCCACCGCGCCGCGCCTACCTGCTTTATTAGTGGGAGCAATCGGTGGAACTACTATTTATTTCTTGTTTTATCTAGAATAATGTTCAAAACACTCTTTTAGTATGATAAATTTTAAAACACGGCACAGCAGAAAACGATATATAACATTGTATGCAAAAGTATTTTGCCTTTTTTATTGTTTTTTTGTTTTTTTGTGTGTTTTCACATACATGGCATCTCTTTTTTACTCTATTTCAAGTGGTTTAGTGGTGGATCTATAAATCGAACGATCTTTACGATAATAAGGTGCTAGCCCAAGTAACATCTGTTAACTCAACTTAGAATAATATCTGCATTAGAGTGCATTTAAAAATATTAATTTAATTCATAAATTAACTTGTAATCGCGTTTGCGTGCCTGCACGCCGTGGCGTCTGATTGGTCAATTTAAGATTTTTTACTCAGTTAAAGGCTTTTTTAAAATTTTAGGTGCTTGGAGTAGCGCTTAACGGTGTCTTAAGACCTGGAGACACGTCGAAATCTCTGGAGAAACTGAAGACCCTCGACGACGCTAAGTACTGCAAAATCTTCACGCTGCTGTACAGCATCACAGAATCATTGGATTTATTCGACAAGTACGGCGTGGATAGTATCCTCGAATGCAGGATCATCTCGGTCGACGGCAAAGCAAGGGGCAGAGGACTTGCCGGAGAGCTCATGAGAAGGACAATACAATTGACTAAGGATAATGGATATAAGGTCAGTATTTAAGTGAGCAGTAAATGTCAGGCAACATACAGATGGTTAACTGCTTGCGGCAGTTTGCAGAAGTAAATTTTTAAGGACCTCTTATTTCATTTAAAATGTGATTTACGGTTTTTTACATAAACTCAAAGCTATAGTCAAATTAAATTAAGGCTAATATTTATAAAGTTTTTGATAGTAAATCGTCTCAATTCTTTTTGCATCAAACATATAATCAAATGTATAATTTAAGTATGAAATATTTTATTGTGTGCCAAAATATTGATAAAAATAAATCTTTAAATAAATATATTGAAATTTTATGGCTCTGCATAATTACGTGAGTTTCTTGTTACGGTTTAAGTAGGGGTGATGCGTTAATAATTTAAAAGATTTTCCCATTGATCGTATCTTAAAATATCTAATTGTTACCCGATTCACTGTTGAGCTTTGTAAAGTATATACAAATATTGAATGTTTAAAAAATTAATTCATCACCATTGCTGCTAAACGAACTTATGAATATTAATCACAGGATAAACGGACTAAAGTGAAATCAGGGTATTTTTAAACAGGAATGTTAGATTATACACGAAAGTTTTGACACTGTTAAAACTTTTATATTTTTGAGTATCATCTGTTAAAATGCTGAAATCAGCTGTGGCAATATTCAACACGCCACCAGAGGGTTAAAGATCTTAAATTAAATGCTCTTTAACAACCATATTTAAAAATAAAGCTAAATACTTAATTATATGTTAGATATCATGTTTATCGGATCTATCTTCATACAGCATGTCATCTATTATCTTCTAAAATGACGAACGAATATTCTCCTAGCTTTGAGTGTTCTTTGAAATTGTGTCAAGTTGGCTTGCTCGGCGCAAAAAGGAATGTTATTTATTATAGACGATGCGTTAATTGTTTGATTAGACTAATTGCTGAGGAGATCTGACGTGTTATTTTATGTATATTAGTCGAAGGATGCAGTGGGTAATTTTGTTGCCTAAGCGGATGTTGTTATTAGTGAAATAAATTCAATCAATATTGTTTATTGTTCATTCGCTTTGATGCGATTCACTTGATACTCTTTCTGTTATTATCTCCGCAGTCCAAGAAAAGACATTTTTGCGATACGATTCATATATATGTGTATATTTATACGTGTAAATTATAAAATACATTTTGTGTATATTTTGTTCCACATGTTGAACAAAAATAATCATTTATTTATAAATTAATTCTAATAGTAACATATTGGTTATAAATTCAATCCTATAGATCGACCACGTTACTTATGGGCGTGGAAACGTAGCGCTGTGTGCATTTCCGGTCTGACACAAAATTTGCTAGAGTTCGAAATCTTTTAATTCCCTACTATTCCATAAATACATTTTACATAAAAATATCTATCTACAATACACACAGTCCTTTTTTTACGCGATACATTGGTTCCAGAAAAAGGCGCGTAAAAAAAATCGCGAAAAAAAATGATTTCATGCAATTGCATTATATTTCTTTACACACCCTGAAACATAAATTCGCATAGTATCCGATACACTTGTCAACATTTGACAATTGTATGTGTATTTAAAAAAATGGAATGCTTCACAAAATCAAGTTTTAAAAATACACATTTTTTTTATTTAAAAAAATAATGAGACGTACATGCCTAGCATCGTATATAAATGTCTTCTTTATAACAAATTTGGGGAAAAAATTGCGTAAAAACGAGTGAAGCGCGTAAAAAATGTAGCGCTGCCGTCCAAAAAAATCGCGTATAATCGAATTCGCGTAAAAAAAAAACGCGTAAAAAAAGGACTGGGTGTAGATTTCATTGTTCATAAATACCGTGGCTTCTTACTTGTCATTTTGCGTTTTATTCATTCGTTTTATCCAGGGGCTTCAAATTTAGTTTCATCATCCGCCGTATTTCCGGGCGCACAGTTATAGCGGTCGGTCAATATAATATAGAATTAGTCATATATCAATTGTAGTTTTTAACTCATGCTACTTGCATTACTATTGGTATCGTAGTAATTAATAGAGCAATGATAATAAATAACGTTATTATTTGTTTCCGCCCTCTCTCCATGTCCAAAAAAAGAGAAAAGTTTCACCACACTCGTAATTTTAATGTTAATAATTATATTCACTGTGTATCTCAGTAATTTAAAACCTTATGACACTTTCAGTCTGAAGATGTTCCTTAAATGAGAAACACGCATCAAATTTTTTAATATAATAATTGGAATAAAAAATGAAACAATTTTAGTATGTCTCAAAATAATCTCTTCCACGTTGCCGCCGAAATTTTTGTATGAATTGTACAAAGTAGTGTCTTTTGACACAAATTGCTCATAAAAAAAATATGAGCATGCATTAGTTATTCAATTGTTTAAAAAAAGTTTGATCATTTGATGAAAAGAGAAACATTTTTTTTATTTATAATTGTATGCTGTCAAAATTTTAACAATTTAATTGAAAATGATATAAGAGACATCTGTTAAAAGTTTCTATTTTTAATCTGCACTATCGCACTATTAGTAGATGTCAGTGTGTGCGAATAATTCTGACAGTAATGTAGCATTTAATATTTATTGAATTTCAGATTTTCAAGGGTGATGCGACGGGGGTTTATTCTCAAAAAATATGCGAAAAATATGGGATGATCACCTTGACAGAACTCTATTACAAAGATTACCTGGATCCGGCGACCGGACTACCGGTGTTTGAAGTTCCGGCGCCCCACGAGACCCTCAAGATCATGGTGCTGAGGCTGAACGACAACTGAGATAAAATTTGGTATAATAATTTTACAATGCGAGGAATTTGCCACATCCTTGGCAAATATTTCCGAGGCGAAACATCAGTTTAAGGGAGTCGTGTTTCATAATCGAATGATTGGCGGAAAAGATATATTATTATACTTACGATGTGGCAGTGGCTAAATTAAATGTACTCAGCGCTTCAATCACGAATAAACATTTCTGCATCATCAGAGGTTAGCATTATCAAGCGGTGTTATAAAATTGCTTGTAAAAATATTACTCATGTAAACTAAATACCACTGAGAATTCACATGAAACACTTTTCGAGTGATTTTGAATTGAGGTTATGTCGTGCAGATTTTTGTTGTTAGCTGTGGCTTTAAAATGATGTATTACTTTGAATGGGTTGCATTATTAAAGTAGTCTTCTTCTTCGACTTCTTTGCACCCTCGTGGAGCACTGGGTGTCTCCTAGATTCTGTGTTTAATGCCAGTTGTTTTGTTTCCTCCCGTGACATAATAGAACCTTTTAGTGTCGTCGAATGCATTTTATAGATATAGCCCTATGGTCGATCAAAACGCCGCAATCCCACTGGTCGGCAGAAGAGACAAATAACTAGACAGATTCAATTTCTCTTCATAGCCATTGAGGTAATAGAGTGTTGCTTGGAATGTTCCCTAATCTTTTAATTTCTCACAAAGTCCAACCATCATGATGAAATTAACATAAACACCAGAAAAAACCAAATCTCCCAAAAATATTCATGCTACGGTCCCCTAAATCAAAAAATGTATTCTACGGCGCTTCTGAACAAAAAATACGTTAAAAAGTTTTTTTGCTTCCCTCAGCTTGAGAACTGATCTAGAAGATACATTTAAACCTTTTAATTGTAAATTATAATCTTCATGAAGGATTAATAGTAAACATTGATGTTATTGTTTAAAAAAACAATATTTTGAGTACTGAATAATGGTTTTGTTTCCATTTCAGTTTTGTACTACAATGTTTTTTACGAATTTGTAATGCCAGTAAATTTTATTGTAAAAGAATACTTCAGTTTGTTTCCAATAAAATATTATTATACCATTAAACGTAATCAAACCAAACTACAAACAATAACAAAGCGAATGTATGAAAGATTTCCTACGGTTATAATTATTGCAATATGTATAATACTAAAATAAATAACTGTGACATTTTGGCTTATGAGAAACAATGCCACATAAAGAATTGTGTAATTAAAGCCACTATTTTTTTAAGTTGCGAATTAAAATATTTATTTTAGGATAACATATTAAGTGTATGCTTTAACTTTATTATGCTATACTGTATAAGATTGAAAATAAATAAATATTGGACATTATATTGACATCACTCGTAGATACCTCTACATTTTTTATACTGAAGTTTTATCGAATACCATAACCAAATTGATGTTAGCTTTAAAAGAGTATTATATTAATATTATCGACATAAAAATAATAATTGTTAAACTATGGTTATTTTGTGATGTGATGAGCACTTGTTTTTAATCACTTTCTATAGGAATGTAAATTACTTTTTAATTAGTTCATACAACTTTATGACGTGTACTTTTTATATCATTTAGTTATTTAGTATCATAGATTTTACAAGTCAAAAAAAAAACGTGCACATTATATGCGCAAGTAATCTCGACAATATTTTACCAGAATAATCCCTTAACATATATCATATTGTAAAATATCATTGAATGTGTTCATTAAAGGCCTAGCTTAAAAAAACCTAAATTATTTTTTTACTTAACATGCCTTGACTTTCGAAGGAAAATATCTTAATTTACTGACTGCTAACGTCTTAACTGCTTGTTAATTAATATTTGCAATCATTTGGGAGTGTTAATACTTTCGTGTACAAGATAATTTGAAACAAAATGTAGTATGAATCGTCCTGATAACTTTCATAAGTTTATACAATTCCACACTAAATAATTCTTAATTTTAACCGTTTTATTATGGGATTCCACCACGGAAATGCTAGTACAATAAACATTTTTTAACTTATTCATTCACAGTTTAAATGCCACTTTTGTATGAATAAATAATAATTTGTTGTTTTTATTTAGTAAATATCATATAATACATTAAGAATGAAAATACTGTTTTACTCTGGAAACTTAGTATTCAATGAAACTTCAATTCGGATAAGAAATCAAAACATTCAACGTTATAATGAAAATGACCAATTTTATCTCATTAACATCTAAGATTAATTTATTTACCAAATGGTATTTGGTTTTTGTTGAAACGATTACATATTACAAACACAGATATCAGTTTTTAATATTTAGTAATTTTATAATGCATGGTAATTTTACGGAAGTTTATAATACTCCACAAAATAAATATTGTATTGAATTCCTGTGAATATACTATTTGGCAGGTTCCAAATGATTTGTGAAATAAAAATGTAACCAAAATTTAAAAACATATGTTTTTGTTTTCCTAACGGGTAACCGCTCGACTGTCTTCTCCCTAGTGCACAATGGGCGGAGTTTTTCTAACCAATACATGAATTTGGAAACGATTGTGATGAATTTACTTATTGCAATTTCATATTTGATCACAGCAAATCACAGTCGTCTATCAACGTTTTTCTAACAAAATCCTTAAATCACTAACAGACCTCGATATATGGACTCGGGTTTTTCACCAAATTGAAGAAAAAATATATTTTCTGTCATCAATGAATTATTGTTGAAATTACTTAAGTCAATATTTAACGTTAACATGTTTAATGACGGTGTAAATTCGACAAAACTAGCGCTATATGTGTATTTGTTTTTAAAAAGTGTAAATATACCAATATTTTTAATAATTTGAATTGTTACAACTTTGTACGATTCCACATGTTTTGTCACTAACGATCCGGGTTTCGCTTTTCGGCATCTTCAGGCATTCTATCCCACGGACTCAACAGAACTGATGTACAATAAACAGTTAGCATCTTCTATATACCAACGTTATTAATTAAAAAAAAACACACACACCAAGGAGGCAAACAGTAAATGGCAGCTAAAACAAATTTAATAATATTAATGGAATAATAATCAACATAATTGCCCGTGATAATTTTCATTAGCGATCTTGTTAATGAGTCATTATTGAAAGGGTTATACAACAAATATTAATCAACTCGTATTAAAATATAAATTAGTTTTTTTTATAACAATCAATACTTATTTATTTTAATCAGGCAAGGAACGATCAATATTTTTAACGCTATCGAAATTTAACGCTTTAATGAACGAATGAGTATTGAGATGTGCGTCGGAAATAGCCGTCGGTTTTTGTTTGATTTTAAATGGTCTGCAGTAATTTATAAATGTTATGCTCAACTTACTTAGGAACCTACGAAGCGTTGACAGTGCTTAACCCTTTAACAGATAAATGAGAAAAATGGTAGAAAAGCAACTTCGACAAGTTGCTTCCATTCACAAAATTAATAATTTACCCGTCACTTCTCTGGGTTCTATACGATTCCTTTGTAGGTTATTTTTTTTAAATTCGTTGTCGTCCGAAAGGATAAAAGTCTACTCTCGTTGAATATATTCTGTTAAAATGTACAGTCCATGTTTATACGCTATATTACACAGACGAGGCTAGTGAAAATATATTTTCATTACATATTTAACTATAGCACCTGGACCTGGTTAAAATATTCACACGGTGTTAATATTAAAGTCAACGCGCACATGCGCTTTAATGTGAAATGAAAAAAATCGATTTTTTATTTTTGTAAGGGAAATGCTATTTGGCTCATTGTGCATTTGCATTCACTTCTTTACTACTACATATTTCGTTTTTTTTTATTTTACTCACATTTAATTAGTTATGTACCGTAATAAAATGATAATTATTAATCATTCGATCACTATAAGATCGATGTAATCGTACGCTTCAAGTATTATGCCTTCTCTATTTTAATATTAAATAATTATCAAATTTGAATTATTCAAAATAATTTTATTGAATAACGAATTTTAGCTGACTTTTTTTGATTTTTAATTTGTTTTTTTTTTAGATTTTTGCTAAGCCAATTCCTAGTGAGTCTCATAAAATATATTTTATCACCGAATGTTTCAAAAATGAATACAGTAGTAACCCAACCTATGTAGTTCATATTTAAATAAAAAAATAAATCTCTAACACGAACTTTTTAACCCTTTTGTCTCTCTTTTATTTTGGATTTTTGAATCGAAAATCGAGCGCTAGCAGTGAGAGGTTTCAGCGTTAAATGAATTAAAATAAATTATAGCCATACAATATTCCGCATTTAAAAGTTATTTAGGTTTGACACTTTCATGATGTCAAAATTTGTTCTAAAGTTTGTAAGAATCTATATGTCGAAAGATAAACGTATGATAGATCGAGGACCAAATTGCTAGTTAATGCCTCATTTTATTTATTTGAAAGTTATTTTAATATGCGTGTCAACAGTAAAAAAAAAACTATGAGATAAAAACAGTTTTATTTTTTCCCAGATTGACCGTTAAGGAACAGATTTTTCTAATTATATTTTCGTATCTAGTATTAGAAATAATAAAAAATAGCTTAGTAATCAAATGACTAAGTATTCAAAATGTTCGTTCTGAAATTCATAATAAAATTTCGATAACACGTGAGGTGTTTAAAATGCGTATAAATGGAATGAATTTATAACTTAACGTATTGTATGCGGATAATACCTTTAGAATTCACTTTTAATTTAATATCACGATTTGTCTCCCACAAAAAATGGATAAATTTTAATGTGCCAAAAAAACCACAATTCAATCATTTAAAAAAAGTAAACATTATTTCGATTTCCCTTATATACTTTAAAAAAATGATTTGATATCGTGTCACGATTCCCGTATTCAGTCAAATATTAACACATTAAATAAGCTTCTTCCGTTAAATAATAGATGGTGTATGTATGTTAGCTAATAAATAAATATGGTTTCTTGAATTCATACTAAATCTAGAATGAACACTATGGTAATAATTATTGGGGCGAATGTCTTTGACAAATAATTTTGTTCACTTTTTAGATGTCAACTTTCACTAGTTGGCAGAAAGGTATAATTTAAATAATTAAAGCGGAATTTTTTATCACTTGACAATGTCAGAGAAATCGATTCTAATATTAAAAAATATGAAATTGTTGAAATGGTACTAAAATTTTATATTTTTATTATTTAAAAGTAATATTGTTGCCATCTGTTATATATTTTTGTTTCAAAATTAAACTGTGGACCGAATTTTTGATTGAATTAAAAAAATAAAAGATGCACGACTTTCGGCGTCTTCAGGCATCCTGTCACACTATCGCATGTTAGTGAAAAAACGAGTGGAATCATACAAAGTTTCAACATTCAAATTTTATATTGAAATTCCATTGAGCACCTTCAGTTGATATGATTACGAGCTGAAGTACATTTTCAAATCTATTTCTACTAACAATATGGACTCCATTATCAATCTATTATGGAGCATATCAGCGGTAATCCTAAAGAAGATATCTAATCAAACTATTTCTACTAATTACTCAGTTGATCTGCTTTACGGATAGAGTATGAATAGAAGAGATGGGAGTGTTAATGGATAAGCTGGCCGGTTTATACACTCGGTAAAGAGTTAGTAAGTCAATTGAAAAAAAATATTGGTACTGGAATTCATAACTGAGAAGTCCGTCATGGAAACTTTCGTCGTTAACCACTGCACTACGGACCCGACTATGTAAGTAATGTTTAACTGCCATGAAAAATCGTTCAATTGCTTAAGAATTATCGTGATAATGTATGGAAATCTTTCTATAAATTCAGTTGTGTAAAATCTTTCACTGCCCTCAGATATTAGTAGTAATACTATAAAAATAATATAACCTTACTAATTCTTTGTATTGACTCGTCGCGATTGAAAGATATTGTAAATTAAAGCGCTTAGCGAATATTACTGAATTTTAAAACGCCTTCAAAAATGATTGAGATACGCATAGTGAATGAAAATGATCATTTATTGGTGATAGAACATTTGCGGAGGAGCTTTTATATGGACGCTCCTTTAAATGAAGCATTACAATTAAGCCCAGAAGGTCTCCCTCACGAAGAAATGGAAAAAATGTTTGTTGAAATACTGGACCAAAAGCTTTCTGTCGCAGCTTTTGAAAATGGAGAGGTATTTTAAATAAATATATTTTAGATTATAATTCAATGGATTACGTCTCAATATATGATATAAAAGACACTTTGTTAAATACAATCAAATCTTTGTATATTATTTGTGCTATATCTGTAGATATTTTACATTTTAGGGTATAGAAATTATGTCGAAACATCGGGATAAAGTCATATTATCAAATATATATACTAATCAGTAGAACAAAAAGGTACATTCGTCACTCTTTTATACGGACGGGAACCATTTGTACAAACAGAGCAAAAAGTGTATGTTACATAGTAAAATAAATGATATTTTTCATTAGATTTGACATAGAAATTTTTATAAAGTGTAAAAATAATAATGAAAATAAAGTGTAATATGTGAACTTTTCCTTTACAGGTTATTGCCGTTTCTTTAAACAGGATACTGTCCGCCGATGACATCTCGAAAGGTCTAGCAGATCTTAAAACTAAGAAAGGCGATCCGAAACTTAGCAAAATAAGCGCCCTGTTGTATTCTCAAACGGCTGAGTTAGACATTTTTAGCAAGTACGGCGTTGAGAGCTTTTTTGAAAGTTTCATATTATCAGTGGAGAAAAAAGCGAGAGGTAAAGGTCTTGGTAAACAACTGATTGCAAGATCTATACAGCTGGCAAAAGACATCGGGAATGGGGTATGTTATATTACATAAACTTTTATGGACTTATTACGTTTCCGGTTTATCTTAGGGCTACGATTCTGTTGGTCAGAACGTGAATCTCTAGGATAAAAATCTATACAATATATTTATTAAACCAAGCGTACGATAAATTAAATTTGATTCTTTTGTGATTCCACCTGATGAGCGGTACTAGAAATAAAACGTGCTCGGTTTTTTTTTGCATTTTGACAAATTCCATTTACATGAATAACATAAAAATACAGAAAGTATGGAAATTATTCGTGAAAAGTGCTGAATGTAATTCTTTACTTAAAAAACTGGGGCTTTTCTATTTTTTTTACTACTGATTAGAGGTGAAGGAAATAGCTTGAATATTAATTCTGTTTCCTGATCAGTTGACAACGCTCGCGATGAGCGAAACCGATCTTTATCATAAAATTTATTCTAGAAATAAGTTCTAAAAATGTGTTTTAATTATTTAAAATATCATACCTTTCCATCAAGAAGTGACAGTTAACACATTAAAAGTTCTGTTTCTAATGCTATTTACTAATAATTGATCGTTGATAAAAGTTTTATTAAATTTATAAGATATTTAATCTATTCATTTTATGTCTGTATTCTTTAGCCAATGGAGTATTCATACAGCATTATGCTTGTCAAAGCTATGTATAGAAAGTATTTTTAGAATAAAATAATATAAGAATTAATATTGAAAAATGTAAAATATTATATGAATAAAAATAAAATTTTACAAGTGCACCCATGTATGCTGAAGTATATTTGATTAAATTACAGATATTCAAAGGTGACATCACTTCAATATTTTCTGAAAAAATATGCCGGGACCAAGGATTGGTGGTCGTATCCGAAATAAAATTCAAAGATTATTTAGATCCTGCAACGGGAAAGCCAGTCTTTAACGTGAAACCACCACACTACTCTTTCAAAATAATGATTTTGAAATTAGATAATTGAAAATTAGATGTAGCACCATTTATGATTTTAAATTAAAAATACATCTTATGAAAATAAATAATAAAAATACATATAATTTATGATATAGACTGAAGGTGCTTGATGGAATTTCAATATAATATTTGAATTGTTACAATTTTGTACTAATCCATGTGTTCTGTCACTAACGACCCGGGTTTCACCTTTCGGCATCTGACAAATGTGGAATCCTACAAAATTGTAACAATTCAAAATAAAAAAAATAATATTTACACATCACGGTTGTCTACAGATGGTTTAAACAATAGTTTATAACTTACTTAAATTGTACGGTTTTTTAGCTAATAATTACACGCATGGTAATATATAACCATTTTAGTGAATATATTTAAAATAAATATATTAAAAATAAACTAATTTCGTGGTTTTATATTGTAAAAATATTTTTTTATCTATTAATATTTTAATTTGATATTTATATTACTTCAACGATTTTTTATTTTTAATTTCATTTTAACTCAACTTAGGAATTTTTTTGAATTTTATTCCTATCCCTCTGACTACAAGCGTCTCAACTGTTGAGACGGCTGATTGCAGTGTATTGATAGATAATTATAAAAAAATATAATATATGTTTAACAGTATCAAACATTTTGTGTTGAAATTTACTCATATTTACTTGATAATATCCATTAGCGTGTTAAACACCAACACTACCTACTAAATTTACGTTTGAAATAATAGTTGACAGATAATCTTTTATGTGGCTCTGCTGAGAACGGGTTAATTTATGTGAGTTATCATATACATAATAAACATTAGATGTTTCATTACATTGCAGTATAAAATATTTATTTTCTTGGTTTTTCAAATATAATATTCAAGACGAAATAAACATTTTGATGCAGTCAACACATGCAGTCATGACTAAGTTTATATGCGGTTGTATGGTATACGTTGTAATAGTAATCGATTTTTGCTTTACGACTGCAATTTTGTATGCAATTTTTACTGATATATAAGCATGGTGAAGAAATATTAGTTCGCGTCAATAATTCATCGACTTCCAACGTCACAACGTTAGCTGTAATTTGCTAGCAAGTAACAAATGATTACCTACTCGTTTTTACGCAAACTACAATATAATGCTTGATAGAGTCAATTAAATCGATATTTATTACAGTTTATACAGAGCCCGAATGAAAATTTTGTAAGTATGTTTACTTGTGTATATATTTTATGAGACAATTATTTATTGAATGCAAAAGTATTGTTACAATATTCTCGGTACTTCAAAAAATTAATTCTACCATATAGTAAATATCGTTGATATTTTTCATTACTATTGTTGATATTTGAACACGCGCAAGTGTAAACAAATAAGAGTTTATGTTTTTTATAGATCATCATTCATGGTTTTTTTTTTAAATAATAACGTTTTTTGACTCGTTCTATACTGAGATATAATGAGAATATTTGAACACTAAATATTTCGGAAACAAATTCATTACATTGGTAATAAAGCAAAATTAAGGAGATTCTCAGGTAATACTTATATTTTTATTTTTATAAAAATTAGTTAAAGCACAACAGTTTAAGCCTTGCTTACATTTTTATATTTTTGAGTGTCTGCTACAAGCATACTTCAAACTGTTAAGATACAGTGTGTTAAGAAATTCGTCATAACGTTTTAAAGACGTTTTGTACCGTTATTCGCAATATTTTATTAATGTAATAAAGTCTAAGTTACGAATTAAATACATGTGTGTATATATTAATTGTATATTTCCCTTAACAATTTTTAATCAGCTCGAGAAGAAGAAACACTACAAACACCGATATAAAACAACTGTTTAACAAATACATGAAATTCAATATGAAAATATTTAATACGTCGTTTTACGTATATATATTTTCTTTTATTAATTGAATTAAATTTTTAGGAATAATATGGATTGGCATTGAAACACCTTTGTGAAAATTTTTACATAGACGCACCAATCGCTTTAGCTGTGAAGTTTACGCCGAATGGAAAATATCACCGAGAATTGGATAAACAGTACCTTGCGATCATTCGCGAAGGGTGTTCTATTGGAGTATTTTAAAATGGAGAGGTATAATTAATATAATAATATATGCATACCCTGATAAAACAGCCGACATATTGTCGCCAAAACAAATCCCCAGTGCTTGTCAATAGTGGACAGACAAATCCTCCGGAAAGGTAAAGAACACAGAAAAAACTGCTTATTATGTTTGCATATTGCTTATTGATATCAAATTTCATACTCACGAAAATTAGTAATGTTGTAAATTGAATTCGTTGTAGAAGTCAGTAGAGTGATATCTTAAAAATCGAATGCTTTTTAAGCTCAGTATAAATATTATAATTACATCTTTTTTACCTGTGCGTATGTAAGCTTTATTTGAAACGATGAAAAGCAAAACCAGTCTAGTCCAAATGTGTTTAAAATTATACCAAAAGTATTAAATTACAATGAATCATTACACATATCATAATGTGATAAATTACTTACAAAACTTAACATACGCAAATTTCATGTTAATAAGGAGTTAATTTCGCTTATGTTAATATAAATAATCGTTTAACTCATTACTAATAAAATCATCAAAACATTGTAACTATTAATATTGCAAAGTGGACACGGCGGGGTTTGTTTTAAGTGACTAATATATGTTTTATGATATGTGTGACCAAAACTATAATATTTAGCGAAAAAGAAAATTGCCTCATTTAAAATTTATATTCGACGTGGACGGATTTGTTTCCGGCGGTAATGTCTCAGCGGATACGGGTCCGGCGCTTTTGTCGGGATCATTCAAATTTGTATTGCATGAATAGAAACGAATATCTAACAAAAAATATACTTTCAGCTTATTGGTTTGATAATTAATGGAATACATCGACCCGGTGACATTGCAAGAGAATTAGAAGAGCTGAAACATATTGACGACCCAGATCTCACTAAGGTGTTCAGTTTCCTCTATAACATCAATGGGAAGTTGGACCTGTTCACGAAATACGGTGTCGATGAAATCTTTGAAGCCGTAGCCTTATCAGTGGACAGGAAATTAAGAGGCAGAGGAATTGCCCAAGAGTTAGTGAAGCGATCAATACAACTGGCCAAAGATCTTGGACAAAAGGTAAGGAAATATAATATATTGAAATTGCTTTTATAATTATTTACTTTATTGGATGGTAGTTATGGTAACTGGACTAAATAGAACAAATAACAATAAAACAATGTAGTAGATGTTCATCGATTAAACATAAAATATATATATAATAAATATTATTTCTGCATATTGGTTATTTGGCGTAAAACATAATTTTTCTGCTGGATCATAGGCTCCCAACCTGGGGGTCACGAATGGTTTTTTGGGGAGTCACCAATTTATAAGGTCAACTAAAAATTTTTTTTTTTGTATGCCTTTGGATTGTATGGGGGTTGCGAGTCACAAGGCAATTTTTATCATGATAAAGCGGATAGACCAGTGTTCCCTATCGGGGACGTGAAATAACTCATGTGGATTTACACTCGGTGGCGTTTTACACTTATTATATGAAGTCGAAGATATATTGATTGAAATATTACTCCATACAATGAGTCATTTATGAATCTCTGAAACTGCTATATAAAATGTACCCAAACTAATAAAAAAGAAAAACAATATGGTATACAAAATAATTAAAAATCTTTATTTTCTTTATTTAATTAAAAAAATAACATTTTAAGGATTTCTTGCATACTTGATAAAATTTTAAAGAATGTTTAGAATCTGTAATACCAGACATCCAGTAGAGAAATAATAATTATTTTAATTACAAATTATCATCGCTGTATTACAAATTTCGTTGCGATTTGCGATTTGACTCAAAATCGTTCTCTTCGTCGGAAGAAGTAAGAAGCGCAGTACAGTTGCGAGCAACACGATCTTAATTTAAAAAAGTACATCAAAAGAAACCGTATAACTTTGAAATCACACAAAAAGAGGTTTGAGTGTTTAAATTATGTAACTCTTAAATTAAAAATAATGAAATCTATACAAATGGGATATATTGGCATTTCCTTCAAATATATTGAGCAGCACTGCTTTGGATGATTGTAAGTGGGTATGTATTTTTGTAATCGGAAAAACATTTTAAATCTTAACCTCTCTTATGCGAAGAGAGAATATACAGCAAGGGTTGGGTTAAGACAGAAATGACAGCTAGTTAACGACTCTCTTAACGACACTCTGTTATTATGATCAGATGGGTGAGAATTAATTGAAAGTAATTACATGTATCCATACCTTTGAAAAGTATCGATTGAAAAAAAAGAATTCGAGCTCGTGAGATGCGTCACGGAAGGCAACTTGACAACTGCACCACGGAGCCGACATCATTTACATTTTTATATAAAATAAAAAAAAATATAGATTGAATAACGAAATTTAAATTTGACTACTTTAGTTTAGCCAAAATTAAAAAGACTATTCCATAATATATCAATTATAAATTAAATCGATTGTAAGACGCTTGAAACTGTAAGACGCTTGAACAGAAGCGGTATTTATAAGATGTCCTGTGGCTCATGTTTATATCGGACAGACAGGTAGAAGTATATCCACTCGAGCTAAGGAACATTTAAGATCATTCAACAGTAAAAAAAAAACAGATTCACAATTTGCTTATCACGTTATAAAGGAATCGCATAATATCATAATATAAATTCAAACTCAGCGCCTAAGTGATTGCAACTTTGTAATTAAGATCGCAAGATGACGGCCTTAGAACAGCTGGAAATCAATAGATATCAACTATCACAAAGGATTCTTAACGAACAAACTAATATATGTCGGTCGCCAATGTTCAACCACTACAGGGGGTTGCTTTGTCTCCGCAATAGACCATTTCCGTGCCATATGTAAACTTATTGATATAGCCGCCTTTTTAGTTTCATATACAATTTTTGATTTTTTTTAGTTTTATGCGAGCAAGAAACAAGCTAGGTCGTTAAAACAGGATAAGGAAGAGAGGATTTATTGTGTACCTTTTCTACATAGCTATATCTAGATAAGCAAATGTTCGTTTAAGTATAGTTCTGATGATGGCGAGAGCCGAAATAACTATCAACTATATCAAAAAAAAAATGTAGAACTAAAATACATTGCCATTTTTTCACCGTGTTATAATGGAGTTCTACCAAGAAATGCCAATTCAATCAATAAATCGATTATTAGTACTTGTAGTACTATGAATTAACATTATCACATTTTGAATCGTTATCGATCGACATAACTGTCACACTGTTCTTTTGCTTTTTCCATATGTTCTTTTGTAATATCGTTTAGTGATTTGATGTCTAATGTTAAATGCTTGTAAGTTCAAATATATTATAAAATGAATATAGATGGCAGCTGTTTCGGTGAATATGTAACGTCACGAAAAAGTTGAAGCATTGGATGCGCCAAGATGAGGTCACGGTGACACTGACTTGATCTAGGACAGTAGTGGCGACTCTTTTTATATGTGCGTGCCAAAAATCTCCAACCAATATATATCAAATGTCTGATGTGCCACATTTTTTGAAAGTATTTATTCATTTAAATTACTGCCATTAACAACACAACGCAACGACAATGTCATCATTTAAAAGCGTGGTCCGATATGATAGAATAGGTTTCATACTTCCGAGCATTTTTAGGTTGGGAGAGGGGAGGTTGAAATAGAAACAAATGCATATTGAGAAACTTAGCACAACAACAAGCAAACTAAGCACGGTGAAAAAATAGCAATGTATTTTAGTTCTACAATTTTTTTATAAGATATATTTGATAGCTATTTTGGCTCACGCCATTGTCGGAAATATGTTTAAACGTACGTTTGCTTATCTATATATATCTGTGTAGAAAAGGTACATAATACATCTTCTCTTCTGTTCTAACGACCTAGCTTATTTCCTGCTAGCAATAAAACTAAAAATTTTGAAAAGGTGAATGAAACAGGCAGCTGTATTAGTGAGCTTAAGTATTGGGCGAAATAGTTCGTTTTATAACATAAACATAGTTTCGACGATGGCGTGAGCCGAAATAGCTATCAACTATATCTTACATAAAAAAAATTGTAGAGCTAAAATACATTGCTATTTTTTCACTGTGTTACACTGGAGGAACCAAGTAATTGCCAATTCAATCAATTAATTTCTTCATATCAATGAAATTTTGGTTGCTGTAAATTCGATGCTAAGTATTGTAATTTACATCCGATTCTTGTACTTAAAAAAATCATTTCGGTAAATAATGACTTACAAACATATAGATACTTTTTCAAACCGATAATGATTTTTGGAATGGTGTTCTAAGTTACTTTTATATATTTAAGATAGTCGATTGTATTTTAATGATTTCGGATGATTATACACGTCAATGACAGTGATGTCGGAGTTATTCGTTTAAAATTAAGATATATTAAGGAAAAATCGTTATCGTCTATAAAATAAATTCTGTTAATTGCTTAGTGTGCCACTCTTTTATTCATGCCAAAGGTTTGCCATCAAAGATTTAGATAATATTCACTTTCTTGGCCAGCGTGCGTATACTTTTTTTCTTGAGGAAAGAATGACTCGAGTGGAGTATAATTTCAGTAGCGCACTTCGATTTATCCGCCTGGACAAAAAATATTACATCAATAATATTATACTTGAAATCTGCCATCAATACTAGCAACTTTAGTTCGTACGCATAGTGCTGTATTTTGCGTTACAGACATATGTTAGCTTTAATTTGGATACTTTGAGTGAGTCTACATCAACGATGTTTAGGATGATTAATTATTAAAAAGAGATTGATTTTAGGTGTTAACTATTCTTAGTGGAATAAAATTATTATTTTCACAAAGTATTTAGAAAAGTTCAATAACACTGGAAAATATCTGTTAAAATATATTTTCACGCGTAGAAGTATATTTTAGCTGACGATAATATGACTAAATATGACGACAATGTGAGGTCACTGAAACCTCAGTAATAATATCTTTTCAATTGAAATATACTATCGCTGAAACTATATATAGTATATTTAATTATCTAGTACAATGTTATTTCCTCAGCTTCGCCATTTAATAATAACTATATTTAAATAATACGTTAGAAGTTCATATTGGGAATGGAAAAGTAAAATTTGCTATACATATAACACGGTGAAAAAATAGAATTTTTTTTTAGTTCTACAACATTTTATAAGATATGTGATAGCTATTTCGGCTCACGCCTTTGTCAGATTAGTAAAAATAATAGTACTGACGAAGGCGTGAGCCGAAATAGCTATCAACTACAATATATCTTATAAAATTTTGTAGAACTAAAATACATCGCTATTTTTTCACCGTGTTATAATGGAGTTCTACCGAGTAAATGCTAATTCAATTAATATTGTTAAACATGTATTTATTAAATTGGTGATTACGTAATTTGCGCCGCTTTGTAATCGACATATTTAAGTAAAAAAACTAACATTTAAATTGACTTATTGATAGGAACATTTATATTTTTTCGTCGTTAAAATTAATTGAATTTATCGTATTTTTTTCCGCCAAAAAAAAATATATCTCCTGCGTCACTGCGGAGACCTTGATGGGCTTATTTTAAGCCCCACCAGCAAAGTGCCAAGGCGGGAACTGTTGCAACACGACCCGCAAAGCTTCCTATGCGCCGCCCGAGCGTTTACAGTTCAGTCATTCATGTTCTGCCATTGCCCGCGAAAGAAAGTGAACGTGTTCCGTGTTTGAAAAAAACTGCTTCCGAATTGTGCCGCTTGGGCGCTTTCGCGTGTCGTTTCCCGCTTTTTTCGGTAGTGTCAAAAAAACTGTTTTTAAAGCAATAACTTATTTATAACAGGTGTATAGTATGTAAAAAAAATAATTTATACGACAAAATCGAGCTCGAATTACAGAATCAAAATAAAGTCTACAATATATTACGTCCTGGAATTACAGCTTAAATTTAGTGATATAATAACACTAGGAAACATTCTCCGAAATAAATATAATACAGTGAAGCCTCGATCTTACGCTCCCGCATGTCTTGTTAATTTCATACAGTTATGGCTACGCATTCATAGGAACAATGTTAAATACTCCTCTAATTTATCGATTCGTTGGATATTTTTTAAATTAAAATAAAATAATTTTTAAATTGTAAAGATGCCGAAAGGTGAAACCCGGGTCGTTAGTAACAAAACATGTGGAATCGCACAATGGTTTAACAATTCAAATTAGTAGTATTTTTTGAAAATAATGTTTTGAAGGGATAACAAAAAAAACAGCCTTTTTTATTGCCCTTACAAAATTATAGAATTTCGACTCACTGTAAAAAGTTAATATAAGAACATATTACATTCCTTGTAAAACAAATTATTATTTAATGAAACAAGATAGTATAGTATTTATAATCTTACTTGCTGTATTGTTCTACGATTTTACTTGATAACTGACAGACAATTTTCACTTGTGTAAGTAAAAAAACGCTTCCTTAATATAAATAAATAAAAGATTTTTTTAAATATTTCAACAATTAAATAATATAATAATTGGGTCCAGTTTAGCTCATCGTGATTATTATAAACCGATACATTATATTCAAATCAAAACTTTTTTTTTCATATATAAATTAAGAATTTATATTTATCAGGTATACAAAACAACCGATTCAAGAGCTAGAGCAACAAATTACGCAAATAGATTAAAAATAGCTTCTCAAGATAGCGGCGTAAGAACAAATGTATAAATTTGTGATCAAAATCAATTACAATAATATCTGTTAAAAGTTAGTTGTTTAATTTTAATACGCTTACAATAAAAATCACAGAAGTTCGTGTAAATTTAATATTATATAAAAACTAGCATTATTTGTATGATTATTATTTATCCATACACGTTTAGCACGTTTATTATTTATCCATACATGCTTTCACTCCGAGTTTTTACTTACCTGTTTACTTACCTAATTTTAGTTTTTACTTACCTAATTTACCTGTTTTTTTTTTTAATTCAATAGACGACGGTTAGCGGTCGAACTCGTATACTTCGGTATTTCCTAACATACCAACGAAATCCCAGTCAATAGTCTCTCGTTGCCAAGAAAAAGTCGCGTGTTTGGTTTAAATTCGTGGTGTTAATTAATATAAGTATTAAGATTTGATCAGAAATTATGTATATAAATATAAAGGAAAGAAAACGTATGTAATTCTGAAACTTACATTGTGTAAACTTAGAGTGTACAAAACATTAAACAGTAATTATTTTTAATATTTAAAATAATCACTACCATTAAGTAAAATCTAACATTCAATTTTTTTTAAGTTAAAAAACTGCTTATTTAAGCGTGACGAATTATTGAACGTCATTAATAATGTAGATATAATATATTTATTGGATTGGCATTCACTTGGTAGAACTCCATTATAACACGATGAAAAAATAGCAATATATTTTAATTCTACAAAATTATTTTTTTAAGATGTAGTTGATAGCTATTTCGGGTAACGCCATCGTCAGAACGATACTTAAACGAACATTTGCTTATCTTTATACAGCTGTGTAGAAAAGGTACACAATACATATTCTCTCATCTTTTAACGACCTAGCTTGTTTCTTGCTCGCAATAAAACTAAAAATTGTAAATGAAACTAAAAAGGCTGCTATATCAGAAAGTTTACATATGGCACGGAAATGGTCTATTACGGAAACAAAACAGACCCCTGCAAAGGGTTGAGCAATGGTGATCGACATATATTAGTTTGTTCGTTAAGAATCCTTTGTGATAGTTGATATCTATTGATTTCCAGCGGTTCTAAAGCCGTCATCTTGCGACCTTTATTATAAAGATGCAAACACTTAGGCGTAATAGATATAATGTATATAAACGTTTAATAAAAACAAAAAAAATACTAATAAGATATCGATTAAATGAAATTTTAACTGCAAGAATTATTTTGGTTTTTTTTTTTAATTAAATGTAAAAAGATTAGAATTTAACACACCGGAAAAAATTCAAGCATACATATTTTATAGAAAATATTCGAAAGGTTTTTACCATCTTAAAAAGTGGTATTTTCATTCGCATTTTCAATGTACCTGCCAATTTTTTTGAAGTCTATTCAGATTATACTAATACTACGATATTACGTCAGATATCAAGCTTAAAGAGTATTTCTGGTGGGCGGTGTTGTCATTCCCTTTCTCGCTTTCCAGGTTATATCACCCTGCTTGATAAAAGAGACAAATGAGTACTTCCACCAAACACGACTTGGAAATTTTATTTAGGTTAGATTAAATTATGGTGACTTGATTTTATCTTCAGCTATGAACTTCGTAGTAACACGGTAAAAAAATAGCAATGTGTTTTAGTTCTACAAAACTTTATACGATATATTTGATAGCTATTTCGGATCACGCCATTGTCAGAACTATGCTTAAACGTACATTTGCTTATCTACATATATCTGTGTAGAAAAGGTACACAATACATTTTCTCTCTTGTTTTAACAACCTAGCTTATATCGCGTTAGCAAAAAAACTGAATTAAAATTTAAAATAAGCTAGCCTAAAAAAAGCGGCATTTTCAATAAGCTTAAATACTAGCCGGAGATGATTTAAACATAGCTCTGACGATGACGTGAGCCGAAATAGCTATCAACTATATCATGTAAAATTTTGTAGAACAAAAATACATTGCTATTTTTTTTACCGTGTTATAATGTAGTTATATCAAGAAAATGCCAATTCAATCAATAAGCATTAGATATAATTAGATATAATCTTTTTAGTAAATTACAACTAAAATAAGATAACGCGAAACTACTGCACTAGTGCGACCAATGAATGTATAATATCATGGTGTTCGTGACCTACGAAAGTGTTAGGATGCATACACATTTGATATCCATTAAATATTGTTTTGATTTAACCTTTACGTACAGAAAGATAAAAATTTACTGCCATTACGCTAATCTCAGTAAAAAGGTAACCGACCACTGTAAAAAAGTATAAAATTTTACGGACAAGACAATTTATTTGCTTAACATATTGACTGATAACGTGTAAACTGTTGAGACAGCTGAATTCAATGCATTGCTTGCTGATACCCAAAAGTATATGATTGTTGACAGTGTTAACATTTTCACATTCTATCTAATTTTTTATATTTTAATATAGCATAGAAGTTACAAAAAAAAAACAAACTTCTTTAGCCACCAAGACAATAATATATCCTGACACTTAACTATCATTACTTTTTTTTGAGATTTTATTCTCTTAAACATTTCTTTCTACTGCTTAGTGAATAGGCAAAATTTTACTTACGAGTGTGTAGTGTTAATTGAACAAGTAAATTTGTTTTTTAGACGATCTATTTGGTGCTTAAGAAGCAGGACTTCTCGCTAAATTCAGGAAATAGCTACACTGATATTGGGTTGTATACCACGGTGACCGCCAACAGGTTTTCTATGGAAAATATTGTAGTAACGTAATTGAATAATAATGTTAGAAACTTCATTTCAAACATTCAGCAAAAAATATCGAACTTTTACGATAGTCGTTTTACATATTTTCTTTTTAAAGAAAAATCATGTTAGCGATATTGAAAATTGTGAGCTTAGTGGCATACGAGCTTAAAAATCTTGTCAACCGCTGTTGTAGTCGAGTGGATATCGCTAGAAAATTATTTGAATATAGCTTGACAATCTCCTTCGGTTTACGTAGTACCGATAATGTATTTTAATTTTTCCGTTTAGTAGGCTAATATGACATCGATTTATTATTATAAACTAATTATGTACCGCGCTGACTAAAGAATTGTTTCTTGAAAGGTTTTCAGTGAAATTAAATGAAAAAGATTCTAGTTATAATTTACTCACAATATCGAGGAAAAACAATGTATTTGTGAATCAGATATTTTAGTATAAAGTGTCAAAGTTGAACATGGAGATCATTTTTGATGAAGGAGATGACCTGAATGCCAAAGATGTGGTGGCAAAGCATTTGGGTGGAAGACTGGGGCAGCCCATGACGTTTGGAAACGGCACCAGCATCCCTGATCGTGATCTCTGTCATGGGGAAGGTTTGCCCGATGTCTACTCCTATATTTCTGGTAAGAAGTTGTTCTATTCCATACTATAGTCAATAATGAGATTATGTTCTTGATGGATTGTCTATTTAATTAATAAAAAAATCTTGGTTTTTAGATATAATGATCTTATCGTTATGTCACGGTGAAAAAAATAGCAATGTATTTTAGTCCTAGAAAATTATTTTTCAAAATATAGTTGATAGCTATTTCGGCTCACGCCATCGCCAGAACTATGCTTAAACCAACATTTGCTTGTATATATATATATATATAGCTGTGTAGAAAAGTTACACAATACATCTTCTCTCCTGTTTTAACGACCTAGCTTGTTTCTTGCTCGCAATAAAATTAAAAATTGTAAATGAAACTAAAAAGGCGGCTATATCAATAAGTTTACATATGGCACGGAAATGGTCTATTACGGAAACAAAACAGCCCCCCGTAGCGGGTTAAGCAATGGCGATCGACATATATTACTTTTTCACAATATTATTTTTTCCACGGTCTCTTCCAATGTGCAGTATATTGCCACATAATGAAGGTATCTCATAAGAACGTTTTTGGAACAGTTGCTGAATTCCTCTTTCAGCGAAAAGAGAGAGAAAAAACCACTTTCGCTATGTCAGAATTACTGGGTGGGAGGAAATTTTAGACATCACAAAAATCAATGCCTCGAATGCCATAAAATTGTTAAGTCGATTAAAAAAACGCTGGTCGTAAAGCATGACGATATCAAAAGATCAAAAACGTGACTGACAAAACATCTTGAAGTGTACAGAATTTAAACGATTGAAATTTAAAAAAAAATGTATATTTTAATCGTCTTATGAGAGGAAACAGCAAAACACTATAAGCAAACATTGAGATTAAATAATATTTTTATGACTTGGCGATGAATTGCTTGTATGAATATGACGGAAGCAATGATTGCCATAGCATACGAGCAAAAACATAGTTTACGATATCGAATAAGGGTGCTTGATTTACCACGGTGAAAAAATAGCAATGTATTTTAGTTCTACAAAATTATTTTTAATAAATATAGTTGATAGCTATTTCGGCTCACTACCGAACTAGTTTTGACGATGGCGTGAGCCGAAATAGCTATCAACTATATTTGTTAAAAATAATTTTGTTTAACTAAAATACATTGCTATTTTTTCACCGTGTTATAATGGAGTTCTACCAAGTGAATGCCAATTCAATCAATAAAGTGTGTGATTTAATTTGAAAATAAAATTTGAATACACGTATATTTCTTAATATTTTGCCACTACCCGTGTTTAGTCTTTCGGCATCTTTGGGCATTCTATAACACGGATGCAATAAAACTTATGATGTTCTATGAATGTCAGTTCTATTGCATCCGTGAGGTATACTGCCTGAAGATACAGATAAACAAAACCCGGCTCATTAGAGAGAAAAATATGAAAATGTAGAAATTTTTAACAACTCAAATTTAAAATAAGTTGTTTGTTTGAGAATCATCTCCGAACTAAAGATAAACATTCAGTTACCATGGTTATGGAAGTAATAAATCTGTAAGTATTTTAGTGATTGAATTGGCATTTAGTTGGTAGAACTCCCTTTTCACCGTGTTATTTTATTCACGGTTAATTTCAACGCATAGAAAATGTGACACTATACAGAGGAAAGTTATCTTGTAAACGATCCTATGACGTAATTTATTATACAGTAAATTTTTTCGGATTACATTTACATTACATATTTGTGTTTATTTTTAGTTCATGCTGGAACCAACGGTTAGATTAACATTACATCAGTTGATAAATGAACTGCTTTAAGTCTATGATTAGACCGGAGTCGTAAGTTAGGTAATTTTCATTTAACATTAACAACTTATTATTAAAGGCTTTTTCGCTTTTATCACTTCCCACATTGTAGTTTTATTTCAGAGTTTCTTGAATAATTTAGAATTAAGGTTTCATTGTGTATAATATATGAAATCGTACTAAAATATGTTTTATTTATTTAAGTACAAAATATTCACTGGGAATTCGTAAAAAAATATGAATATGGTATTCCGTTAAAGATTGTAGTTTACCTTGCAGATAAGTTAAATAAATGCGTCGGTATTTTATATAACCAGGTTTGCCATAATTCATAAGTTACGGTTGAGTTAGTTAGAATAAAACAGAACCGTACGGCGACTGGTTGCACGTTATGTCACAGAGATTTTCGCAATATGCGGACAGAGAAAATTGTTACAGTCTTTAGATGAATAGTGGCTCACTGACATTTTGAAGAATAAAGTTCTAACAATTGGTAACGGAGAGAAAATAAATGTTACGCTCTGAGATCTTGTGGTTTTTTCAATATATAGACTTAAATAACCTTTAATCTTATTTCTCGATAATGGAATGTATTTTTTCCTTATTTTAGTCAAGTGGTGTGTTTTACATTGATAACTTTGTTATTTCACTTTGTGTTTTACTAAATGTGATGGGTGTTTCGTTTATTTGAGAAGCATCTTCATACTAACTGAATTTTTGAATTATACCAATCTCTCGGTACTTGTTTTACACGGATTGAAAAACGAATTGGGAAGAAAATCAGGTAATCATTTCGTACAAAATGAGTCAAATGTTGAACGAGCACTTCGACTCCAGCGTGATATTAATCAATGCTTGGCTCGATACGATGAAGTCCATAAAGATCTAACAAGAAATTTAAAGCATATGTTAATAACGGATTTTATTACCAAATCTCCTCGAGGTGTAAATGTTTCTATTTTAAACATCTAATTGGCACAAATAATTTCGTGTGTTTCGAATGTGTTATAGATAATGGTAGAAGTATATCTACTCAAGCTAAGGAACATGTAAGATCATTCAACAGTAAAAAAACAGATTCACAATTCACTAATCACGTTATTAATGAATCACATAATATAAATTCAAACTCAGCCCCTAAATGTTTGCATCTTTATAGTAAGGGTCGGAGAATGGTGGCTTTGGAACAGCTGGAAATCAATATACACCAATTATCACAAAGGATTCTTAACGAACAAACCAACATAATAGTATCGCCACTTGTCCAGCCGTTGTACAAAGGGGTGGTCTGATTTGCTTCCATTAGGACCACTTCCGTGCCACATATAATCTTATTGTCATAGACACTTATTGTTTCATTAAGAATTTAAAATTTAGTATCATTGTGTTAAAGTAACAAGCTAGGCCGTTGGAACAGGAGAGAGGATGTGTTGTGTGCCTTTTCTGCACAGCTATATATAGATAAGCGAATGTTAGTTTAAGTATAGTTCTGACGATGGCGTGAGCCGAAATAGCTATCAAGTATATTTGTTAAAAATAATTTTGTAGAACTAAAATATATTGCTATTTTTTCACCGTGTTATAGATAATATTGAAAAAATGTTTACATACCAAAAAAAGATTATTTTGACTTTAGTGATAACAACACTTCGTTTTTTATATCGAAAGAAAAATATTATTTTTTTCTGTCGCCTTAAGGCAGAAAAAAATAATAATAAAAATAAATTTATTAATATAATATAATAATAAAAATAATAATAAATAAACTTAATGCTTTAATGATTTGACTGTTTCATATAGTGGACAGAATAAGCGTACTTTGGTATATCATTTTGACTGTGTTGAAAAAGTGATCTTTTTATTAAAATCAATTTTGTTTAGATACTATACATTCTAATAACTGTTCAACACTCAAAATTGTCACACACACTGTTAACGTCTTAACTGTTGAGACGTCAGATTGAAATGTGTTTATGGTTGATACTCTAAAGAAAAAAAAATGTGTACAACGTTTGTACTTTCGTGTAAAAGCTAATTTTTGTGTGAAAATAATTGGCTTTCTGATAATCTCCATTATACTGTTCAACAACAACGTTGTTGAATTACATAGCTTAGGACAGAAAAAAGTTTGTGATATTCCATATAATAGCAGAAGATTCTAGTATAGTAAAAATAATTCAGTTTAATTCTATTCGAAGTGATTTAAGTGAATAGTGTTATTTGTAAAATATGTTCACACCTGTTATTTAAAATAAACTAAAACGTTTTTCAACAAATATTATTTTAATCTTCAAAGTCACCAGTTGAATCATTATATAAATATATTCTACGTGGAAAAAACCACGCATTCACTAGATATACAAGTCTTAAAAAACTTTTATATTAAATAAATATTCATAGACATTTGCCAAGCATGTATCATCGTTCAACGCGTATGAAGGTGTTAAATTATTGCAACTATAGATGAGGTATAATAACTTATTTTACCAAGAATTTTGGGGAATAAACCGGAATAAAATGAAAAGGAATAAATAATAAGGAAACAAGGAGTCCGGTTGAATTCAATACCTTTATTAGACAAGCGAATAAATCAGTTAGTCAAGAATCACTACTAAGAGTCATACTGTCATAAGTATGCTAAATAGTAATTTAAAAAAACGCGATGATGAAACAATAAAGAAAGCAACTTTTTATCCAGCACACCTATATTTTAGATGATACACCCAAACATATCAAGTCCTGTAAGCTTTTTGTAGAGAGACAGCAAGTCTTTGACGGTCCAAAAATGTATCGATTACTTGGCGTAATGTTTTATATTTGGGTTAAAAAACTTAAGAAGTATGTGGTAATGAATTTCTTGGTAACGTAAAGAGTTTTAGCGTAACGAAAATTTATTGATTTAGTGTGTCTTTAATAAAAGCATTCGTCCACATATTATGTTAATAGCAACCGGAGTCATTAATTTGCTTGTTTTACATCTTTTATATTCAAGAGTGTTTATAGTGCAACGAGTTTATCAATTCAGTTATGTTACATTAATCCGATCAATCGAAGTCATTCGGATAGTTTAAACAATAATTGATTTTTTTAAACAATATGATTTAATATGAAATAAAGAAAACTTAATTTTATTTCATAGTCTTATTAAATATTGAATCGATGGCCACGCAAGCATAAAAAAGAAATACTCAGTCCAAGATTGAATAACCGATTCACGGAATTTTTGAGTAAATATTATTTAACAACTGAAATTACTTTCACTTCCTACTCCTACTGATTACGAGCAATTAAGCAAACGAAGAAAGTGTAAGTATGATACATGGTCGTTTTCAGTTATAATAAATTTATGATCGTAGTGTGAAACAGAACAAGTTGAATCTATCCCTATAAGTAAACTAAAATCCAAATATTATATAATTTAAAAAAAATGTAAAATAATATGTATATATCTCCTCATAGATTGTTGATCCATTAATAGCAAAATGTTTCAATTGTCACCTCTAAGCACTAGTAATTAATCTGTAACTACAATAATACTTTTATTGTTTATTTTTGTCATGATTTTTCTTTTCACACTTTTTCAACTGTTTTTCAATTCTTAAATTACTTCAATAAAAATAATGCAATTGCTAAACTGTAATTAACAAAACAAATTCGCTTTCTACAATTACAAAAATGTATCTTTTTGCGTTCTAACAGTTGATGCAACATAAACTGCAATGAAGTTAATTTTTATGAAGTTGTTTTGAAATTTGTATTAAAAATTACAATGAAATTCCATCAAGCTGTTACCTAATAATTTATTTATGCAGTGCATTTTACATCACTGCGTCCGCTTAGTGCTCAGAAAACTTGAGTGTGAAGCAGCCATATTGAACATTATTTTTTTTAACTTTATGAAGTAAAAAAAAACGGACAGCAGTTCTATAATAGTATGGTTGATCTTAAATGTGGTCAATTTCAAACAATATGTTTTTTTTCAAAACGACAATTACATATGTCTTGTCTTCTCAAGTGATGAATTTATTAAATTTAGATTATCATCAGATTAGAGATGGTGGAGTGGTAAACCCAATTGGCTTCCATGCCATATATGACTAGTTCAAATCGCAGCGCACTTGTCAATTCATTGTTAGATGTATAGGTGTTTCTGATGTCTACAAATTTTCCCTCATCCTTGTAATCTTAAATATTAATCATTTCTTTTATTCCTACGCTTTTCACAAAAAAGTGGTTAAATAAGAGAAAAAAAATCGTCCTGTCAATATACTTATGTTAGAAAGCCATATGTTTTATATTAATATTGGAATTAGATTTAAAAAAATGTAAATTTTGATGGAGAAAGATAAAAAAGAGTTGGACTTTCTGCCTTTAAAGAATAATAGGTTGAATTGGAGGTTGAAGATGCCGAAAGGCGAAACCCGGGTCGTTATTGACAAAACATGTGGAATTGTACAAAGTTGTAACAGTTCAAATTCCATCAAGCGCTTTCAGTCGATTTCATAAATTATATCAATAATGGGTTGATCAACTATCAAATATTTTATAAGTTAAATAATATTACATTTATTTGATAGATTGCCACAAAAATATGTTAGTTGGTAGCAATATGATTTCTAAATAAAATATACTGCACGAAAAGTAAAGTTTTCTTTTTCACACAATGCTGAAATGCGTATATTATTCGATTTTTAATTACGAACAGTTGAAACTCGAAATTCAAAATTCGAAAATATACCGACATCTCTGTCTTACTAAAAGAATTATGATGCATTGTGTTTGTTTAAGTGCCTGAAAATATGGAAAGACCTTCATAAATAAGTAGGTTGATTGATTATTATTATCTTTAATAAAGTGTGGTATTGTGTGATGTTACATTGTCTGAATACATATTAAACACTGGCTCATAAATACCTTGAACTTTTGAACATGAGCCAAAACGAAAAGCTGACAACTTCCCAAAATACACAATGATCGATCGGTATTACAATATTCAAACAATATCTTGGGGTACGCATAAATATTTTATTTTTAACAGGAATTCAGAATAACTAATAAACACTTTGGGGTACGAACGTCATAATTATTTGATTGACAAGAAAACGACTAAAAACGAATAGCGATGTTTAATACATTATTATTATCTGTTTCTCGTAGAAAATAGCACAGATGCTATAACGCAAACTCATTGATTTGTTGCATAATCTTTCTCTGCACGTTGCAAAGTGCAAGTGGTTTTTGTAATCAGGAACGTACTAGGGAATTATTTTGACAAACTAACAAAATCAGCATGTTTTTTTTTAAATATTGAATTTGTAGTTTACCGGTCATTCAGAAACCGGTTTCGCTCATCGCGAGCATTGTCAGCTGATACAACGAAAACGCTCCTGATCATATAAATAATAAATAATAGAATCAGTTCTAAGCATTGGGTTTTTATTATGTAAATAGCATATCTTTCGATATGGTTCACATCTAAAAAAAAGATTTTCTATGTCAAGTGAAAAGAAGTTTATTCATTGTATAATACATAAAAACCAAATATTTTTTTTAAACTTCCACTTTAGTTTTTCACTCACGACAGGGATTTCACTTTTAGGCGTCTTCGGGCATTCTATCACACATTAATATTCATAAATGTTAACGCAATCTATCATTTATTTGTAAAAAAAAAGATTTTTTTGACTGATAAAAATTGGGAAACAAATCTCGTAATGTGGAAACAGTGGTATGATTATGGAGTATGTTAAAGGAGTGATTCATAAGAGAACTGGTTTATATTCAGTTAAAAAATCTATGTTTTATAAAGAAAGTAAAAAAAATGGACATTTAGAAAAATATTTGAAGTAAAACTTATTTTCTCGCTACGCGTTGTTGTTAGAAACAGGCGGTAAGGAATGTCATACAGATTATGCCTCTTAGCACAAATCTATTAAGAAATTCCTATCATTGTAATCGAATTGAAAGAAATGTAAATATTTCTACTATGAATCTTCTTTGTTTTATCAACAAGGCAGTCAATAGTTCTTATTCCATCCCTGTAAGTAAATACTATTAGAGAACGTCTGTTATACGCATCCACTTCTGGTCGAGTCAATTCTACTACTTATTTAACCAGACAAGTAACTTCAATAAATAACTAAGTGCAGCGTGGCGATGTGAAAGCGTCCAACAACCAGTTTTTGTAGTACGGAAGTCAACAACTTGCGTTTGCTGAATGCATTTGGATTGACCCATATCGGCTTTTATGAAAATCAAGATGATAAAGAAAATAACTTATACATAACTATTGTCATATATACTTATGTGAGTGTTCAGGTTCATATAGAGGAGAAAACATTTGGCATTTGCATGAGGTGGTAAAACATTGTGCGCAAAGAATAAAATTGGTTAAAATGAAAAAAAAAATTGTATATTCTCAACACTTCGCATACACTAAAGATTATTTGGTAACTGGCCACATTATTATTAACCTTATCATAATATTTCTTTTAAATAATAGAAACAAAAATAGTACTATTGTATTTCCCCAATATAATGTGGATTATATTGCTTCAAAATGTTGGCTCACCACAATTAAATATATTTTCTTCGGAATTTTCACTTATAAGTTGTTAATTTGTCATTAGAGGTGTCACGATATATATTAACCATTATTGTTTGATTCTCACCCTTTTCCCACGTCTAATAAAAAGAAAATAGTAATAAATGATCTTACGATATAGTTAGTCTAAAAATGCTTTTTAAAGATATAGTAACGAACCATGTGGAATAAGAAAATTATTATCATATATTGATTACTTTCCTCTGTCTTGATAATATGTTTTACTTGATAGTAAATAATCTTATAAAATTTTGTAGAGCTAAAATACATTGCTATTTTTTCACCGTGTTATAATGGAGTTCTACCAAGTAAATGCCAACTCAATCGATTAAATGTTTTGCTTTCTTTAGGTAATTCGATGTGTCCCCAAATCTTCGTAATCGCTTAACCTAAGGCCTTGTTAATTCTCCCAGCTCTCGTGTAATTAAAAAAAAAGCTGTAAAGCTGTCGAGTAAATTGAAAAGGTTATACTATACCAAAAAAGACAGGTGGATAAAGTTTGAAAGAAAGAAGTAAAACTTTAGTAACAAAAGCAGGTGATATTTAACAAAATGGACAGCATGGCTATTTGTTAAGCAACTACATACAAAATATGCAAGAGTGTTTTTTAATCGATATTACTCGACAATGTAAATATGAGCATAATCTGAAAACAAATGAATTTGATAAAAATGTTTGCTTAATGCCAAATTTATCTTTATTACAATAGACGAGATTTCGCTGACTTGCTCTAAGTAGAATAAAAATATTTCATACGTTAATATTAACTTAACGTAAATAAAAAACAAATTATGTGTACATATTTGATCTTCTGATAAAGGTAACGATATTTTTACTGTACCGCTTGCCACTATCTGTAGTGTTTAAATAAGGAAGTGCTTATAACTGTATTATTAGATTTAAAATTATATAATGGTTATATTGGGTGGTTTAACATTTAAAGTACATTTACCTACCAAATCAACTTCATTGTAAAAAAGTATGTATTAATTTAGTGTATATTTTAAAAATTAAAATTTACGATTAAAATAAAATGCGGAGAATTGTTGTAGGGGAAGATACTTGGTATAAAAATTACCAATCAGTGGTATGCACCACTGAAAATAAATTCCTTAATTACAAGCAACATAATATGACAACACTGGCACTCTAATTAATCGTTTTATTATTTATATTGTATTTTACAAGAAAGCAATTATGCTTCAGTAATAATACGTAAATTAAATAAAGAAAATTAAAAAAAAATACATTAAACTATGACAGTAGGTGGCCTCTACCATACGTCAAACCAGATATTTTGAAAATTTTAAATGACACACGACAAACTGTCTGAACTTGATGTAGCCCAAGGTTAACGAAAGAAAAAAACGGTGTGAAAACTGACGTACTAGATCTCAAATAATGTCAAATTAAAGAAAAAAGGGATTCTACTTCATTGGTACTTAAACTTAGATCCAAATGTTAAAATATAAGTCACGGGATTTTCTTTTAAGTTAAGACACATCTCCAGATATTAAATTTCCAATATTGATTCATTACTATGACTATATTACTTTTATTTAGAACTTTGCGAGGTTTATTTTTGGCCGCTATTTAATTTCTCCTACTCTTTCTTATTCTTGCTCTTTAGGTAAATTACCTATCGATAAATATTTGAACAAATATCTAACAAAGAGGTAGCCATTAAAACGGGGTCATTTAGCGATGAAACGCGTTTATTATAATATGTTACGTCCATTATGTCGGCTATTCCTTCACAGTTTTCTTTTGTGTTAAATATTAAACATGGCGAGAGTGGTCTCTTCAAAATACTAGCATTCAGGGCTGTGTAGTCGTTTAAAAAATCACAACTTCGAACCTATTACAACCAAAAATACGATTCCAACTCCGACATTGAATGACATGTTTTTTCCTACTTTTCCTATTTATGTGCTTTAAATTACAGATTAACCAACTAATTCGGCAAATTGATCATTAAGATATTCTTTAAAATTGTCTAATCGAAAAAGTAGGCGGAGTCACTCGTTTTTCGTGACTCTGCAGCCCTTTTATCTGTGTAATATTTTAACGAAATTAACATTAGTCTGGTGTTATAATCCGCGATAATTATTAATATATATTTTAAAATTCTATTTCACCATGTAGTATATAGCCTACCTCACGGATGTATCTCAATATACGTTTAACTAAGAAAACTGCCTGTTACTCAGTTTGATAATATTCCCAGTGTTTTTCCTACCACCACAAGCTGCGACTTCTCACTCTTCTCACATGGGTGTATTTCGCAGCGATATGAGTTTGAAATTCTTTCCAGGAACATGCTGAAAGTAAAATTCAATAATAAAATAAGTTTTGAATATCTGGCTAAAAATACTGTTATTCAAAACTATGTAATTGAAAAATTATGAAAAAGCTTTTTAGAATTGAGTTCCATTAGTTTTTCATAAGACGACGTAAATTCTTTGAATATCTTGTACTTCTTCAGGGATGAAACTAAGTCAAAATGACCGACAGAGTCTATAGATCGACCACGTTACTTAAGCACGTGGAAACGCAGCGCTGCATACATTTCCGGTCTGATACAAAAGTTGCTAGAGTTCGGAAATTTAAATTTTCCTATTATTCCATAAATATCTGCAATAGGTTTCAATGCTTATAAATACCGTGGCTTCTTACTTGTCATTTTTGCGGTCTGTTCATTCGTTTTATCCAGGAGTTTCAAATTTAGTATCATCGTCCGCCGCATTTCCGGGCGCACTGTTATAGCGGTCGGTCAATACATATACTCGTTGTTACTCAGTTTTTTCAGCTCCTCTTTTACAAAAACGGTAGGGAAAAAAGGGATTGATCTAGGACAGAACTGGTGGCTATATAACAGCTCTCGCTACGCTCTGTTTTTTAGGGTAGGATAGGTGGAAGGAAATTTATAGGTTCAGGTTTTTTCACACAAACACCTATACATTCAAACATAGTCGATATATATATATATAGGAAAAAATATTATTTCTACTGAAATATGAACCCTTGCAATAAGCCACGAAAGAAAACGACGCTGACCTCTGCACTACAGACCCGACAACACGTGTACCATGTTGTAGGGATATTTGCATATTTGGTTATCTTTAAGAAGCAAAAACGGAATATTTCTAGAATATTCAATAAATAACATGTTGTCAGTCTGTCAGTCAGGAAAGGCTGTATATATATATAATATACTCTAAATTACACATATTATACATAGTTGATGAATAAAGTAAAAATATCAATAAACTGGACAGAAGCGGTATCTATAAAATGTCATGTGGCTCATGTTTATCCGTTTATATCGGACAGACAGGTAGAAGTATAATATATCTACTCGAGCTAAGGAACATGTAAGATCATTCAACAGTAAAAAAACAGATTCACAATTCGCTAATCACGTTATTAATGAATCATCATAATAAAAATTCAAACTCAGCCCCTAAATGTTTGCATCTTTGTAGTAAGGGTCGGAGAATGACGGCTTTGGAACAGCTGGAAATCAATAGACACCAATTATCACAAAGGATTCTTAACGAACAAACTAACATAATAGTATCGCCACTTGTCCAGCCGTTGTACAAAGGGGTGGTCTGATTTGCTTCCAGAAGGACCACTTCCGTCCCACATATAATCTTATTGTCATAGACACCTATGGTTTCATTTAGAATTTTGAAAATTTAGTGTCATTGTGTTAAAGTAACAAGCTAGGCCGTTGGAACAGGAGAGAGGATGTGTTGTGTGCCTTTTCTGCACAGCTATATATAGATAAGCGAATGTTAGTTTAAGCATAGTTCTGACGATGGCGTGAGCCGAAATAGCTATCAACTATATTTGTTAAAAATAATTTTGTAGTAAAATACATTGCTATTTTTTCACCGTGTTAAAAATATAACAATTGCAATGCCGTCAAATTAAAAAAAATTGGTGTATTTTTTGTAACAAAAATAAAATATATTATCAGATAAATAAGGATATAATCTGAGACATTATTAATAATTTATTAAACGCACTAATATTTTTTTATTAATTCGCAGTTGTTATTTAATTGTCTTACAAAATACAACAGTTCAGATTCAAGGTTTATAATAAAATTAACAAAAAAAAATCGGAAATCGATAATCTATCACGTGTTAGTCGGTGTAATACGGTATTGGGTTTTTGATAATGTATTATTATTTAAAAACCTTAAAGGTTCCCAAGAACACATACTAATCAAGAAAACATATATTTAACAGCCTTTTAGAATATGTCAATTTGTTTTTTTATTCAATGTTCAATACAAAATTTATAACCTTTAGAAGAATTTTCTTGTTTAAAATATCATTGAAATAATTCGTGAGAAAGTGCTCTAACAAAGAAAGTATCATATAATAATTTAATTTAAACAATTAATTTCGTGTCACAAGCATAAAGCTAGAAATAACAGCGTCTTAATTGAAAGATATTGAATAAATACAGTTGTCATTGACGGCTCGCAAGGTTACACTGAACTTGATATCCGTTTATACTTCTGGAGAGAGAATAGAAAAAATACGTATATCGTAGAAGTGTTCTGAAAATAGGGTCGGCGAGCTTTAGAAATATATATTTTTTTTCTAGATTTTTCTTTTTAATATTCCATATATTGTTATAAATGCCAACTAAAAACGTACACCATAAAAATGAGGTGTTTGTGTATTGTTGAAATGAATTTGCATATTTAAATGAAAAAATTGAACTGTATAAGTAAAAACATACTTTGACAGTCAAAGAGTGATGCCCCAGGTATTATAGTATCGACTTTTTTGTATGTCTTTTATAAAAAAGCGACAAACTCCATGTTTTGGAACTGATTTTTTTAAAGTTCCATCGCAAAATGTGAAAAGTTAGAAGTGTGTTTGTTATATTACATTTAATACCAAGTACAATTCAAACAAAACAAAAAATAGTTTTTTCTTTCATTAAGTCATTTCGGTTGTGATACATTAGTTAAAGTGCGGCTAGGTAAATGGATTGAACTATTTTTCAAATACTTAACAATATATAAACAATAAGGCAGAAGTTCATATGTCAATATGTATATATTTGCTGGTTATTTTGCTAAAGTTAGATTGAGAACTATTATTAAAGCAACAAGAAATATTAAGTATTGATTTTTACCCACCATTGCCAATAGCGAAGGCGCTATGTGAATTGATTTTCCCACACCGACTCACACTTATGTAAAAGGCTGGTAGATTCGACAAACACCTTTCATTAGCACTTTCGGCTTTCTTTAGTTTGATATCGGCATAAAATGAAATACCTGCCTTGCTTATTCACATTTATATAATATCGTAGTGTAGATTTTGTATTGTATTTAACGTAAGTTAGCAATAAGCTACAAATTAAAATTGATTACTTTGTTATTCTACTTAGTATGCTACTAGACGTGACACGTGATTCGCTTCTTTAAGAAAAATAATCAAACAAACGGTATCGTTTAATTATATTTATAATTAACGTAAATTTTGAATTTAGTTCTTAACTTAAAAAAATATTAGTAGGGTATGATTATACCTATTTTACTGGACGTGGGAAGAGGGTTCTTATTAAACAATAAAAACATTAATTACCACAACACTACTGATTAAAAATTAATTAGTAGCGCCAGAGAGAAACAAAGTTTGTTGTAAACTGTTCCATTAAAATGTTTAATTGATTTCGTAATATACAATCTATTCATTGTAATGCTTTCGTTATTAATTCGATGGTGATTTTCTACATTCTTATATTTAATAACTAACAGCATTGTCTGATATTTTACTTGTAATACGTGGAAATAATCAAAAATATTCATGCTTAGCAGCCTGGCAGGTAAATTAAATTTGTTACGAAAATTTGATATTTTATGATGTATGTTACTTTTTAACGAAACAAAAGTATTTCCAAAACGTAAAGTCATACATAGATGACGCATTTATTTTAAACTGTATAAATTTGCGATGTTACTGGACTCGCTTTATTGCGTTGGATTATTACCAAACGGCTTTTAATGGAAATGAATTTCATACTTATTTCAATTACGTCAATGGGTTTTACTAAACTAATGCTGTCACGGCATGCGTTTTACTTCGGAAAATAGCGCGTTAAAAAATAATTTGAAATATGCTTAAAGATAGCGAGTATAATTGGCAATGTGTGAAAATGTTTACAACGTATCACGAGAGGTCTTTCGTAATATGTACATATGTCAGGAGAAAATTAATTGTAATGGTTTTAATGGACGATGTGCATCACTTTGTAAGTAATTTCCAATTATGAAACACTGAGAAATAATTAAGGCTCAGTGAAAACAAAGCGGGCAATACGAGTTCCCAGGGCATAGGCAACGGTCAACAAATCAATATTTTTTAAATATCAATTTACGATGTTGACCGAAGGCGTTAGATGGAATTTTAATATACATTTTGAATTGTAACTATTTAATTTTCATATGTTTTCTCATTCACGATCAGAGTTACGTCTTTCAGCACCTTCAGGCATTCTAGTACACGGATGTGCTCGAACTAACTGCCCTGGACTAATAACCATTTCTATCTGAGATAAACTATTTATTGTGTGTCAATTTTATTGCATCCGCGAGATCGAGTCGTGAGTAACGAACCATTTTAACATGTACATAGTTTCAACAATTCAAATAAATATGCGTTTCATTTTATGGAAACTCTGAATGGTATTAGTCAGAGGACTCATTCTGTCGATAATCTTTTCATAAGTTATCATCATTACATAAATGGTTTCAGAAATTAGAGAAGAACTTTGAGTGCAACTTCATTCTTATTTTGCCATTGTATTTGAAAAGTAAATGAACTTTAAATAATTTTCGCATTTATATGAAAGAGGAATTATATAGGTATTATAATGAAACTACATGTTATATTTTTGAGTCCGCAATGCAAGAAAATATGGTTGTTTGGGGTTCATGTTTTGCTTTTTTCAATATAAATATAGTTTATTAATTGAATTGGCTTTTGATTTTTTACTCGGTATAATTCCATTATAACGCGGTGAAAAAATATGAATCTATTTTAGTTTTACAAAATTTGTATGATATATAATTGATAGCTATTTCGGCTTACGCCATCATCATGTTTAAATGCACATTTACTTGTCTACGTATATTTATATAGCTGTGTAGAAAAGTTACACAATACATTTTCTTTTCAGTCCTGATACCCTTGTTTCATACACGGTAGGTATGGTTTTTTTTGGAATTTTGTTTAAAGGCATAGGCTCCCACTAATCCGATCATGAATAAAATCCGGTTGAGAGCAAATAGCTGTCCAACTAGTCTTATCCAATGGCTACATTTTCTATTGAAAAGAGATAAAAATAACTTACAAATTAACAAGCGTTACAGTTGAAAAACCTTTTGATTCAATAAAAAATGAATTTCGCTGAATTTCACGGAATATATAATGAGCATCGTTTAATTCATAAATCAATATCCTTCCTCGATATCTATATATTTTTAGAGTCAAACATATCTAAAGAATCATTAATGTCTTGAGATCGAGAAGGCTCAGATGGGCGGGTCACGTTGTACGATCTGAGAAGTCTAGAGCTCTCCATAAGACTTATGAAGGAACACCAGCTGGCACCCGACCTCTCGTTCGCCCTCGACGGAGATGGGCGGATAACATTCAAAAGGATGTTGAGAGGCTGGGGATAGTCAACTGGAGTGAAAGAGCGCTCGACAGAGATGCCTGGAGAGAGGTTGTGCAGTCGGCCATGGACCTGAACGGCCCCTACCGCCATTTTATAATAATAATAAAAATAAACATGTCTAAAGTAATACTGACATGCAAAAGAAATGAGTTATTTGTTAGGATAGAGTAGCTATTAAAGTGTTCTGACTGCCTACCGTTTGTATGAAGTCCACATTTCTTTACAATGAACGCTAAAGTAGAAAATTCTAAACGAAGAATGCCTGGCCGTTCTCTACCTTAGTCTAATGAACCTCATATATCTGTATATTATTACGGATGGGAAGTTTCGCAGAATTTTCCATAGGGTGAGGGTAGCCGGTAATTTCCGGTGTAGTTTGGCATTGCGTGTAACGTATATTACATTAATTATATTTTGACATCTCCATTGTTGAAACTTTGCTATTGAGTGAGGTATAGCACATATGTAGGAAGGGTAATAACTTTCTAAAATATGAACGTATATCGTAATTTAACTGAAAATCCATTAATAAATTTTGTTCGTAAATGTATGGCGATGAGAACTCAGAGATTAAAAGCCGTAATCTTGAAATAGTATAAGTATGTAAGCCTTAGAACAGTGATACTCAAACTGCGGCCCAAATAGCTCTTATGTTCGGCCCAAAATAATTATAGTCACCAAATATTTTGTTGGTGTTGTTTTCGACATATTTTCAATATCTCATCTACGTATCTCTGTGAATCGTCATATTCTAAAATGAAATATGTGAAGAGCGTGTATAGAAATCGGCTTACTGATTCTTATCTTGATGATATATTAAGAGTAGCCTGTAGTAATCAGGAACCTGATTTGACGAAAATAGTTCAAAGTTTGACTCAATATGGTAACTCACATTAATTTCATTTTATTTTTCTCTTTTCATCGTAAATTTAAAGTTATAAAGTTGTATCTAGGAGCCTGCTTTTGGCAGAAAATTTTTCTTTTATTACCAAAATATTTTATACTTGTTCTTATGCTGGTAAGTCTTATTTAATAAATAAATAAATATTCTCAAAAAAGTAAAACAGTTTTTTTTTTGACATCATAATACATACATATGTATGCAGTAGAGTATGTGTTACATTTACAGTTTAATATTAATATGTTGCGGCCCACCTAGGCTTTTCTAGAAAAGGAAAAACCGGAATGCGGCCCGGAGGAAAAAAACTTTGAGTATGGCTGCCTTACAACGTACACTCTATTTCCGGTTCAGATAAAAGAGAGGGAAAATTTGGTTTTTGCCCGGAGTGGCGGATTTGGGAAGTATGTAGTTAAAATAGATGTACATATTAACACGGTGAAAAAAATAGCAATGTATTTTAGTTCTACAAAATTATTTGTTTAGATATAGTTGATAGCTATTTCAGCTCGCGCCATCGTCAGAACTATGTTTAAACGAACATTTGCTTATCTTCTCTTCTGTTTAACGAACTAGCTTGTTTCTTGCTCGCAATAAAACTAAAAATTGTAAATGAATCTAAAAAGGCGGCAATATCAATAAGTTTACATATGGCACTGAAATGGTATATTACGGAAACAAAATAGCCCCCTGCAGAGGGTTAAGCAATGGCGATCTACATAGCTTGTTCGTTAAAGAGTCCTTTGTGATAGGTGATATTTATTGATTTCCAGTTGTTCTAAAGCCGTCATCTTGCAACGTTTATAACAAAGTTGCAAACGCTTTGAGTTTGAATTTATATTATGTGATTCTTTATAATGTGATTAGCGAATTGTCGATTTGTTTTTTTACTGTTGAATGATCTTACATGTTTCTTAGCTCGAGTGAATATACTTCTACCTGTCTGTCCGTTTATATCAGACAGACAGGTAGATCATCATACGGGTAATCAATACACGTATATGTTTGTTACATTGTCAACAATTTGCAGGTAAGATAATTGGGCGTCCCTTCAATGATTCAAATTATTGATGACCATTTAATAACAATTAATAACCGATGTTAGTTGTTTCTGGCGTGCATCTCAATGTTTCAAACTTTTTTTCAGAAGGATTTATAACCTTGTCATTTAAATGAATTTATTATAAATGTCAATTCATTCTTAAATACAGTCACAGATATCATTGCTCAAGCTTACACGTAGGAAAGTAGCGTGAAAGCTTTTTATATATCAACTCTAATAAATCCTTACCCAGGAATCAAAAGCCGTTTAATCAACACAAGTGTCAAATCTAGCGTCACCGTGGCAATTGTTTCATTAGTATTGTAGAAATAAATAACCCAGAACAAATTTTGAGCATGTATCGGAGGCTATTATATAATTCTGACAGTTCTGTGAAGACGGCAAGCTTGAGCAAATAATTCATAATTTCCAACAATAATGCTTCAGTTCGCATGTCGGCCATGACAGGTAAAAGTATGATTACATTACTCCCGCGAAACTTGCGCCATCTATAAACAGACAACTTATAATGGTAAATCAACAAAGTTTTCTCTGCGTATAACATGCAGGTGACAGATTGACATAGAATATCACAGATAAAGATCCAATCAAATCAACTCACTGAGTCAATAAATTCCATATAAAACTAATTGAAAATTATTTCAGATGTCTTTCTACCAATAATAATTTCCCAACTCTTTGATGGCTTAAATTAAATGTGTTTAAAATGCCCTCATATCAAGATTTTATTAATTATAGAGTGATACATCTAACCCAATTATAGTATACCTCCCTGAAGTGTATGCGGTAGTCCCCCTTATAGCGTAGTTTTTTTTTTTGTTACATAAAGCTAAATTTTCAAAGCCAAACTATAATATAATATATATTATACAGAGACATATACATATTTTACGTTTATTGAAAAAATACTTGCCAGTTACTGCTTTCGGGTAATTCAAAAAATACAATTGAAAGAACCTAACCTCAAGTTTTATACGGGTGCTTTGTCCCCTATAATGTGTGCGCCAGTGGTCGAGAACCGTTTTAGAGTCTGGGTAAAACAACATCAATTTGAAAATAAATATTTCGTTAACGCAGGAGTATTATCACGTCGAATTATAACGACGTGAAAAAATCAACCTACAGTGAATTACTGAAAATTAAATTAATTAAGCAAATCATGACAAAAAATAATATTTAGTATCATTAACTTATTTTGTTAATTGGTGTCTTAATTATATAAATAAATTAATAAATACCATATTTTCTCGGCAGATGACTCAAAATGTTCTAGTGGCTATTTCAATTGCGTGCGGGTAGCAGGTTGCCGACCGCTGGTTTACGCTATATTCCGATTGGATTTTAGCAATCAATAAAAAAAGAATTTCTAATTCACCCAGAAATATAGACATATATTCATATTCACCAAAATCTTTGCGGTAAACGATGAAATCAAAGCTTTAGGCTTTTATTAAAAATGTACGTATACAATAAATTTTGACATGAATAGGTTTTTATTTAAAAGGAAAACTGCGCAATACATGAAAAAGTGTTCCGTTATATAATACAATTGAAACTATTTTAATTGTTTTGTAAGCATTATAAAATTGATACAGATATTTTTTGTAAGAAAAGTAATATTTTACACGTTCTAAATTATTAATGCCTGAACTTTCCCCTTTCATAGTAATTTATTTTAGAAACAACTTGAAAAAAAAACGTAGCGAAAGTATCAAAAATATTGTATACAGCTGGAATTATTCTTCGCTCGATCAATACTCTCATAATACTTATTCAATTGTTGTTTCATTCTATTATTTGATTGACGTGAATGTACATTGATTCATTCCAGAGAAATAGTTTTAATTCAAATTGTTTTCAGAACCATTAAGATGTCAAAAAATGTAATATTTATATGACCAAAATTATAGAGATCATGAATTCACACGAGATTTTCGATCAGTTTAATTTTGTATGTAGGTTTACAGATAGAGTTATCGGCTAGTTAAGTGAATATTAATTATTAGGACCAAGGAAAATTTTCCATATTTAACAAGCGTATAAATTGTTGATTTTGCACATACATGGCTTCAGGATGGAGATTTTATCACATAAGTTTTCCTATGACAATTGCGTGTAATATAGATGTCCGACGACTATTTAACCAAGAGGGTAGAGATGTGAGGTATGTTAAGACACGGCAAGTAATATATTAACCCCTCTCTTGTTTAATCCATTTTTTAGAGTTGGATGGGAGCAAGAGAATTTTTGTGAAAAATACCCCTACCTTCGAAAAGCATTGATAAATGTATTGAAAAAATCTGTTTGTATTGATATTAAAACCGTAAGACTTATCATGGAAGTCAACAACGTTGAATATATAAATACATATTTATTGATTGAATTGGCATTTACTTAATAGAACTCCAATATAGCACGGTGAAAAATGGCAATGTATTTGAGTTCTACAAAATTTTAAAGATATAGTTGAGAGCTTTTTCGGCTCACCATCGTCAGAACTAATTCTGACTAAGTTCTGGCGATGACGTGAGCCGAAATAGCTATCAACTATATCTTTAAAAAAATTTAGAACTAAAATACATTGCTATTTTTCACCGTGTTAAATACATATTACTTGACACCATTTCCTCAGTTTTATGTTAATTAAATATAGACAGTGAGCGAAACCGGTAATGATCTGAATAATATAAAATTTTAGAAATATTACTAAACATTGTGATTTACTATTTTAATAAAATGCCTTTCCACTATAAAGCGACCGTTAACATATGAAAAGTAATATATTGTACATGAAGTTTGGCAAAAGCTTTTTCTTCAAGACGGTGGAAAATTTTAATCTGGGCCTTTAAGTTCTTAATTCTCTTATCCAAATATTTACATATATGTATAGCGAACCATTCTCAAAGAAAATAGTGATCGACAAAAGTTCTCCAACACTGATATAGAGATTTCTGTAATAATTCATCTCTAGTTGTTCAAGATTCTTCAGAACAATCGCTTACATTACGCTATTTTCTTGCGGTGAATTGGTATTTTTTTTTTGAGAAATGTTGAAACGTACGTAGTCTGAGTAATTCATCACTGATGCCAACAGTACGAAGAACAAACCGAAAGATACCACTGTTGCGAAAGCGTCGAGAAAGATTCGAAAGCGCAGTGGAGTGGAGGGTATATGAGACTGGATCACCTTGGGTTCGAATCCCGCGAGACGTTTGTTTCCCCTCGTCTCTCAGTAGACGCATTTGGCTTGTTCGGTAATTTCTTCAGAGATTGGCATGTTGTATTGGATTGCGTACACATTATAAGAATTTATGTCCGATTACGTGTAACTGGTATCTGTTGTATTATTGTATTCGTAATAAAACGTATTGCAGAAAATTGTTGCTATAATATGATTATACGTTATAATATTACATTATGGTATAAGGCAGTGGTCAGCAACCTTTTGAGAGATTGAGTAAAAAAATTCAATTCTATACATTTTGTTTGCTTAGTGGGTAAAAGCTTAAAACAAATCTATTTTGAAACTTTGTACGATTCCACATGTTTTGTCACTAGTGACCCGGGTTTCGCCTTTCGGCAATTTCTGGCATTCTTCACACGGATGCAATGGTTGCACGGATTTCAGTTCGGTTGAATCCATGTGATAAAATTGTTAGTGACAAGACATGTAGAATCGTAGAAAGTCTCAACAATTTGAATTTAAATTATATTAATAAAATACATGAGTAAATAAAAATTTACCTTCAGTTACTTACATAAAACCGATAAAACTCATTAATAATTTTTCATTTTCAGATATTTCTAATAAATTTATAAGTTTTATTTATAAATTTATTATAAATAAATAAATTTAATTTATAAATTTATAAATAAATAATTTGATGAAAAAATATCGTATTTCATTGCCGGGTAACTCAAAATGTTTTAGTGGGTAATTCAATTACCCACGAGTAGTAGGTTGCCGATCACTGGTATAAGGTATAATCAGCCAATCTTAAAATAATCTGTTTGTAAGTTTTGTCACTCACGAAACGGGCTTAGCCTTTTGGCGTCTTTAGGATATCGCAAGAATACAATATATAATAGCTGACATCAGTAAACAGCTTGTATAGAAGAGTAAATAAAAAAATATAAACCCTATGGATATTTGAAATCGATTTAATAACTACTGATTTGATTACAATAACATTCACATTAAGGCATTCTTTCACACATATGAAATAGAACGGACAGTCAGTAAACAGTTTGTTTCGCTTATATACTATATATTACGCTTATAAAATAAACATCATACGGCTATGAGCTAAAATATATGGAAAATAGTTTTAATAACTACTGGTTTGATCACGATGGCATTTGAATTTGGAAAAATAATGTGCCAAACTTAATTTATAGCGCATGCGTAAAGGAAAGTACACTTATTCAAATTCTCTTAGCTAGAATGTTAAATATAGACAATAATAACGTTATCGCTTGCGTGCTTATTCCAAATTATGGCGGCCAAGATTTGCATCTGCCGATGAATTTAAAAAGCTTGTTCAATAAACATAATCGCTGATCGTGAAATTTGATTATTTTTTAAGTAATATTTAACCTCCAAACCTCGTGCAAAGTCTCACACTATCTAGTATCACATGTTTGAATATCATATTTATATATACATATATATATTAATTTTAAAATAACTTATCATAATTTTATAATATATTCCAGGGCTGTTCAAAACGAGGTCCATGGTACGATCATGTGCGATTCGTGGATAAGTTTTGATTTTTTTTTATGAAAAAAAAAATAATTTCAGTTATTTACTTGCGCTATGGAATTTCAATATTGAATTTAAATTGTTGAAACTGTTACAATTCCACATGTTTTTGTACTTAAGACCCTGGTTTCGCTTTTCGCTATCTCCAGGCATTCTATAATATAGATGCAATATAACTTACAGACAGTAAATATAATAGTTTGCATCTCTTACATACAATTACACAGAAGTTATATACAATAATATAGCCCTACGGCTTCAGGTATTTTATATGCAGTTTTAGAAAGAAAAACATGTAACAGTTTGTTTTATGTTATTTATTATTATTTCAGTGTGATGGCTCATTTTTATACAAATTAATAAAAATAAATCTTAAGTCTAATAACAATGAATCGAAAATTATTTCCTAATTAGATTTTTCCAATGTTATTATAGCTTTTCTCATACATCGCTGTGTTCACTAATTTTGTCTCAAGTGGGCCTGCATTAAGAAAGTTTTTGTTCATCACTATTAGAAGCAGTGCTTTTTGTTTTCACTTATCGAGGTTATTACAAAAATAAAAATAAAGAAAAACAAAGACACGCTTGACGAACGTTAGGCGATGGTTACGAAGTCATATGCAATAGAAGGAACTATTTTAGAGTGAAAGTGATATTGGTGAATACCTTTCTCTAAAATTCCTATAAATTTGAATCTGAACGGTTGGCAACCCTACCCAAAATCTATTGCTCAATTCATCTGGAGAAATCTTTCGAAAATATTTTTTCATTGAAGTCGATCGCGTAGAAGTATCTGTATTTTTAAGCTCTATGATTTATATTTCCTTTATAATTTCAGTTATCTTCCGTATTTTATTGTTAATGCGGTTCTCACAAAAAGAAATGAAATCAATATTCGACTGCCCTGATAGTAAACAATGAATAAATTAAAAATGTACTTACAGCTTCGTAAAATAGCACACTGGCCAAATTAAGAGTCAATAATAAAAATGTTGTGAAAGGTTATTGCACCGACTCGGTAAAGAAGTCGACCTTAAGAATAACTCCGTCGCTCCGTTCGTCGTGTGTTTATTGATTAACCCTTCATTATTTTTAGATTGACTCACATGTATGAAAATTAATTTTTCTTTTTTTAAAAAGGTTTTGGTATACCAAGGAAAAAAACTATATCGTATATTGCAGTGACGTTTTAATATCAAGGAGAGGATAAAATAAATACAATAATAATGGAATAGTTCTATTGCATCCGTGTGATAGAATGCACGAAGACGCCAAAAGGCGGAACCCAGGTCGTTAGTGACAAATCATTTGGAATCGTACAAAGTTTCAAGCATTCAAATTTAATCAATTTATATGAGAATTATTATTGTTATTGTAGTATCGTTTTTAAAAGCTGTCAATCAATTCGTAAAAAAATTATATATTGTGGTGTGCCAAATCACGACCCCTGTCCCTCGATGTTGATAATAAAATCGCTCATTAAATAATTGGCTAATATAATCGTTGGCATTAATATGAGAGACACGGTTAATCTAATTCAAAAGAGCTTTTAAAAGTCCTGATAATAATATAATAAAATTGTGGAAATCATGCTGAAATTGTTTTAAATACGTTATTTGTGTCTAGACTCAAATAATATCTCAATCCCTCAAGACTTTAGAGAGATTGAAATGGATATATGTCATGTATTAATATTATTTATGTATTAGCCCAACTGCATATACGCATGTGTGCTCACATTATGTATTGAAAATATAAAGCACGGATTCGGTGGGTATATCAAAAGGGATTGAGGTGTTATTGGAATTATATAAAGCCGACGTAATAGATAGTAGATGTCCTTGTGATTGGCGAATGAACCTAATTTGCGAATATTTTTGCGATTTTTAGACTAGAGTAACATATACAGTAATCAGCCAGTAAAAAGTACGGCTTGCTTTAATTAGTCGGCACAAGTTTTTAGTAGGTTTTTATTAAGTCACACTTTGTTTCATATTTAAAAAGCATGCAATTTTTTGTTTTTTTTAAAGAGATTTCAAAATATTAAGCATAATGATTACACTAAATATATATTCAAAAATTTACAGCGATCGGTAACACTAAACGATACAAAATGATTAATCAAACAGTTATTTATTTAATTTTATTGTGATACTTAGGTAGTGTAACAGATCGTCCAAAGTATTATATATTATTAAAACGCATATTTTTTTCATTTATGTTAAATGTTTAGGGTGTTACAATCAGTGCTGTCACAAATAACGTGTAAATGCGCGACACGTAGGAATAAATAGCCGAACGATTTTAAAGCTATAATTTTTGTTTTACTTCTGATTGGCCCAACGTTAAAGGGTGTTCAACGACTGTACCCGATACCTTATATCCTCAACAAGTCTACAATATCGATTGCTAAATCATATACTAAGGTGAACGTTATGTGAAACCTTCGGAATTAAAATGGACATATAGTCAACGGTTATGATCATTAATTTTAATTCACTCTAATTCAATCCATTTTGAGTACGATGTCTTCAAATAAATTAAGATTTATAATTATGATAAAATTTCTTTTTGCTTGATTCGCATTTTCGATTATCACGAGTCGTTAATGTAAAGAGTTTGAACGACTGAAATTCCTGTAAAATATTATACACCTTCAATACATAAGTGAAAATATATACGTTGTAAAATATCAATTATTTTTGAAGCCCGTAAATTCGCGTGACTCTCGCGCTAATATCCAACTTTACACACAGACGATTTTACGCGCAATCGGGAGATTTGTATGTTTGAAAACAAGAATGGGTGTGCTTAAAGTTTTCGATTTTAGCAAGATGTTATTGTATGACTAGTAAACTAAAGCTTACTAATGCCCGTGACTGTCCGTGAATTAAAGCTAACAGGTCAGTCACTAAATTTCTAAATATAATACCATAGCTAGTACAATATTGTCAACTTGCAATTGTATTTGTGTAACGCGGTTCGAGCTATCAGTCGGTAGTAAGCACAAATTATAAACTATGCAGTAACAACTAAATTCAAAACATAACCTTCTGTTTTATCTTCCCGTATAAACGAGTCATAAATAAAAGACAAAAGTCGTTAAGTTGTGGCAAGAACTGTTAAGTACGGTTACAATGTTTGGTCACATCGTGGCGGAATATTGTCATATCGATTAAGTCATTATGAGAGGAAAACATGTTTTATTGAACGCAAAAAAAGTCAGCGAATCCTGAATTCAGATGTTAACGCTAAACATCCATTGCTTAAAATATTGGTTGTAAATACATTGTATTAGTAGAAGACACTGCACACTATGTGTAATGATAAACAGCTTGTTAAAAATAGTAATAAAAAGTATAACACGGTGAAAAAATAGCAATGTATTTTAGTTCAACATTTTTTTTATTTATATAGTCGATAGCTATTTCGGCTCACGGCATATCTAATCGAGCCAAGGAACATCAATTCAATAGTAAAAAAACACATCCACAATTTGCAAATCACTTTATAAAAGAATCGCATTACATAAATTCAAACTCAGCGCCTACGTGTTTACATCTTTGTAATAAAGGTCGCAAGATGACGGCTTTGGAACAGCTGGAAATCAATAGATATCAATTTTAACTCGAAATTCTAAGCAAACAAAAAAATATAAGTCTGTCGCCGCTCCTTAGACCATTGCGAGGGGCTAATTCTTTTCCGTAATAAACCATATCCGTGCAATATTTAAGCTTATTAAAATTGCCGTCTGTTTAGTTTCGTTTACAATTTAAATTTTTTTAGTTTTATTGTTAGCAGGAAATAAGCTAGGTCGTTAAAACAGGAGAGAAGATGTATTGTGTACCTTTTCTACACAGCTATATATATAGATAAGCAAATGTACATTTAAATACTAGACTACATTTAAACATAGTTCTGACGATGGTGAGCCGAAATAGCTATCAACTATATAAAAAAAAAATTGTAAAACTAAAATGCAGTGCTATTTTTTTACTGTGTTATAATGGAGTTCTACCAAGTAAAGTAGTTTAGCCAATTCAATCAATTAAAAATATACTTTAACCTTACTTTGCAATGAAGAATTAGTCAGAATCTCCAGTAGGAAGCTATAATGTCTTAGCTTTCAATATGATATCAGAAGTAAAAATGACTTTTTATTGTTTCAGCCATAAACCTGTATGGGGTAATATTTTTCACCCTGGGTGCGTTGGCAGTGCTGACGATACTTTATCTGTATCTGGACACCCTCCGACACGTGATGAAGAACTCCTTCCCCAGTGTCAAAACACATACAGCCTTTGTAGTCAGTGTATATCCAGTAAGCATTTTTTTGTTGACTACTTGACTATTACTGACTATTGGTTTTTAGTAATACACCCATCCCTTGCTTAATACGGAAGATTGGTTCTGCTAGATCGCCGTGCTAAGCGAAATCGTGTTAAGCGAGACTAACAAATATATGAAATAGAGGGAATAGGTTTTTTTTAGTGATAGTAAGAAAAAACAGGTAGGTGGAACTTATGAAAATTTATTGATATACGGATAAAATATATTATTCAGTTCAGACTTAAATTTTTTGCAATGTCAGTCGTACTCTGTCCATTTTTAAGTTGATCCAAAATTTGTATTTTTGTCTCCAGAGAAATTATTTTTCTACTAAATTTCGGTTTTGACATTATGGGTCTAAAATGATATATGTCTTTATATTATTTAAACTTCATTATACAAATAATTAAAATATGTATTAGAAATAAGAAAAATATACCTTGAATAGTTGTGAAATTATAAGCAGTAATTATTTTATCAGCTGTCAGGATTCAACGAGTGATAAACACGGTGGGCAACAAGAGATTAATGTCTTATGTATTGTCTATATATTTCAGGTACTCTTTGTTGTTTGAAACGCTCAGTTCTATTCCCGGTATACCCTTACCGTTATTCTTAGAATTTCGTACGAAACGTCGAAATATATATTTTTTCACCCTGTTTAACCGAAACCGTGCTAAGCGAGTATCGTGTTAAGCGAGGGATGGGTGTATAGGTTTTGGTAATCAAGTGCTTCCCTATGTTTATTTAGTTGTCTGTTTTTGAAATAGCATGTGGTTGGCATTTATGTTTGATGAATATTTTTCCCTCATATTTTATTTAAAATTGCTTTCTTTGACCATTTTTTCAGTAATTAAAAATAATAAGCAGTTTGTATGGGTAGGTGAGATTATATAAGTAACACAACAAGGGGTTTTTGGTTACAATATGCCAAAAGCAATATTGAGTGATTTTAAAGATGGCAGACTTCAGTATTGTTGGTGTGAAAGAATATTTTCACAACTCAAATAAATGCATATTGATATAAAGTCAATCCTCCTGTAGCATACTCTTCAAAAACCAATTTTCCAATAACGAATGTGACAGTTTTTCATTTACAGGTCCCTTCTATAGCGATTTTTCAAGAAAACACTAATTTTCCAAGGTCAAGTTAGAATTTTTGGTTATACTTTATATTATACATATGTAAGAAGAATTAAATATAGATGCAGGTAATAATGCAAAAATCGAAAGTGTTCAATTCGTAAAATACAATATAATTGAAAAACCTAACCTCAAATTTTATATGGGGTGCCTAACATCCAATAAAAAACATTTCTATAGCTCGATACCTATCATAACTCCACAAGAGGGTTGAGTGTATTTATAAGTACAAACGTAGAATATCAATTACTTTTTGTGAAGTAGTACCAAATCTTATTCCAAATCAATGGTGTGTTTTATGGTTTTAGATTGTTTGAAGAACTTAACTTAATTTTAATTTTGTATTTCATACTCTTGACTTTAAATGATAGAGTCACTACATGAAGTCAATTAAAGGTCAATATAATATTCTTTTCTGTGTAGTTCATTAGAAGACATTTTGACTATTGGGGTGTAAAAAATATCTATCATTTTGACATATACTAAAATTTAACAATTTCAATAAATAGACAATATATTGTCTATTAATTATCAACTATTTAAAAAATTGTTAATATTGAATATGTTATTTATTGTGCTTAGAGTCATTTAAATAATTGCATAGAAATTGAGTAATTATGTAAAATTAATGTAAATTTCTTGTAATATGGTATAAGCCAGAGCTAGTCAACTGTTTTTTTTTAATTACTGCCCATTGGTTCCACAGAAAATGTGATTTATAAAGTTGATATTAGTTTAGCTTGTTCAAAGATTCCATAAAACTATCAAGTTCATATCAATATAATTTATGATACAACTTTGAACGATTCCAAATGCTTTGTCACAACAACCCGGGTTTCGCCTTTCAGCTTCTTTAGGCATTCTATCAAACGGATGCAACATAACTGACTAAGTTTATTATTATGTTAGTTTCTTGTAATAGTTTAGTAGAAGATTATTGTTTAAGAACATTCTTTACCACACAACCAATATTCTAACAACAAAGCATTTATCATACTAATAATATTGTTTTGCATATACATAGTTTTGTACACCTGCTACCATTAACTCAAATTAATTTTTTGTTTTGTATAAATAGACTTGTTTGTAAATTGTATTCTATCAGTTGATAATGCTCGCGATGAGCGAAACCGGTCCTGATCAAAAAATATATTGTGGAAATAAGTACTAAAAAATGTGTTTTTATTATTTAAAAAAAAAAAAAAATAATAATAATATTGCAACAAGTCTACAAAAACCTATACTTTTCATTGACTGAGTAAATTGACTGGAAGAAAAAGTTGTTAACAGTCATGATCATGCTCAGATGAACAGCTTAATTATTTTACCGGCGTGCAACTATTTACGTTATCATTTATCTAGTTTCACAGAAAAAAATCTCATTATATTTCTAGCATACAAAAATTTTCAGGTGATTTGTTTGGTATTGACTAAAGTTTTTATAAATATCTTTTATGTCCAGATAGTATTTTCCAATATCTCTTCATCATAAATTAAATATAGAAAGTATATAAGCTAAATTATAATAATCGTTGTCCCAATAACTGAATAGTGTACATTTGTATAAATTACAATAACAAAATTTTTCCTTCTGAATTTGATAATTTCTTTTGTTTAGTGTTTTTAGTTTGAAACTGTGTATGTAATGAAAAAAAAGCATGACAATATTTTTACGTTCATTTAAAAATGATAGTTAAACATCAAAAGAAATGTTATTTCTATCGTAGCTTGAAATTATTATATTTCACACCAGAAAAAACCCATATTTCAATGACATTGATGATAATAATATACATGTCAAGTCAACTATTGACCGATGGTGAAGTGGAAATCCTTATATTTCAGGTGGTAGGATTAGCAACCTACTGTGGCGCTATTGTTCCGAGAGCTCAACTGCTCGCTGAAGCCGTAGCCCAGGGAATGTTTATGTTTGCCATGTATCAGCTCTTCTGTTTAATAGTCTCATACTGTGGAGGAGAAGCTGAACTAATAAGGTAAAAATATGTATTCAAATGTATTCCGTTAGCATTACGGATCTCACAGGCTCAAACCCTTAGTATGTACTGTTAATTTTACAATGGACTTTTGTTCAAAAGCCTAGATGTATGTAAAGTCAAAAATTTCCTCCTACCCATCGGATTCTAAAAATGAGGCATAGTGAGAATGATAAGCTATCCATTGCAAGTATCCTGTCCTTATTCTTTTATCCCTAACTTACTTGAGAGATTGAGCAATTGAGTAAAAAGTGGTTCGTGATATTTAAAAATGAATGTATAAAAAGTTATTGCTTTTCATAATTACTCTTTCTTTTCATAATAATTCTTTGGTAATTTTTTTTTTTTTTTGTTTAAAAAGACGTGTCAAACCAAACTCTTTGGATACCCGAGTCGCACCTTGTTGCTGTTGGCCCTGTTGCTGCTTCCTGCCATCTCTTACTGTTAACAAGTAAGTATCCTAACCTCAAATATGTTTTAATGTTTATTAGAAGATTTTGAGATATACTTGACAAATTTATGATACTTTAATACTAGACAATATAAACATATAAACAAAGTTTATTAAAACAGAATAATTGATTACTCAGAGAAATCTTACACTGTCATGACTTTAACCCACTGACTGCTAATGTTTCAACTGTTGACACAGCTGATCACATGGTGTTGAAACTCATGAATATCATGACTTTCTCTTATGTAAATTTTTTTCTCTACTGAATCTTTATTGATTGAATTGGTTTATAACAAATTATGGATGATTTATGGATCCGCATATAAGATATTTCAACACTAAATATTTTATAAAATTAGTTAAGTGGTGTTGGTGTTAATAAGTTTACAAAGATTATCACAACAAATTGGCTATATTTTCATACAACAGTTCTGATCCTGTTAACACGCAGTCAGTTAATATGACAACAAGAACACAAACATTAAGAAACATTGCAATATAAAGATTTTTTTTGATTTTCAGGGGAAATGTGAGGCTTCTAAGGATGCTGGTGCTTCAGCTGCCAGTTGTTCAAGGATTGGTTTATATGATTCTTCTCTTCATGTGGGCGGAAGAAGATGTAAGAACAAAAAACATCAAACTACATAACTTAGCATCTACACTGAATATGTTGATGTTTAGTATTGGTTGAGGTTGATTTGCACGAAAAAGACAGAAAATTATTCTTTCATTATTAAATTAAGTTTCATTACTGTATGTTATATTATTTTGGTTGAAACAATGTCTTTCAAATGTCAATACCTATATAAAGCAAATGTGTTTACGTATTGGCAGACATTGCGATTTGAGCACTAGATTGTTTTCCACACCATTGGGCTGTTTTGGAATAAGCCAAAAATATCACAATACTTAAATGGTTTCATAAACCATATGCTTTTGACTGCAGGTGCTTGATAGAATTTCAATATGAAATTTAAATTGTTGAAACTTTGCGATTCCAGATGTTTCTGATTGTAGACTGTCAGTTCTTTTACATCTGTGTGATAGAGCGCTTGAAGATGCCGTAAGGTTACACCCTGGTCTTAGTGACAAATTATGTGGAATTGTACAAAGTTCCAACAATTTAAATTTGATATTGAAATTCCATCACGGACCGTCAGTCAATATCATAAATTATATTAATATGAGTTTGATAGTTATGACTGAATAATGTACAATATCGAATGCCGTGTTTCCATATGCCATGGTGTTAACCCCTTTAATAACATCATTAATTCTGATATTTTTCAGAGCTTGTATCAAGTGAACTACATGTACGTTCAGCCATTTGTGGTTCTGTCAATCTTGATGGGAGTGTGGGGAATGGTGATGACAATCAGGATGCTCCGAGACGCTTTGAGCTCCCATTTCTTGCCAGGAAAGTTCCTCGTACTGCAGCTTGTATTATTTTTCTGCAAATTCCAAGGGCTCAGCAGCCGGCTTCTCATGTGGGTCGGGATGCTTCCGTGCAATCCGCCCCTCACTCCAGCGGTATATGGAAATTGTGAGTGTTTGCTCTGTTTTAGAACAGTATTTATTGTGTCAATAATTCCATTTGCGGAAAGGAAAGTGAACTGAAGATTAGGTTACGATCCATCTTTTTATGAGTGCAGAGTGAAAAAAATAGCAATGTATTTTAGTTCTACAGAACTATTTTTTAAAATATAGTTGATAGCTATTTCGGCTCACGCCATCGTCAGAGCTATGCCTAAACTAACATTTGCTTATCTATATATAGCTGTGTAGAAAAGGTACACAATACATCTTCTCTCCTGTTTTAATGACCTAGCTTGTTTCTTGCTCGCAATAAAATTAAAAATTTTAAATGAAACTAAAAAGGTGGCTATGTCAATAAGTTTACATATTGCGCGGAAATGGTCTATTACAGAAACAAAGAAGCAGCCCCCAGAGGGCTAAGTTATGGTGACCGACATATATTAGTTTGTTCGTTAAGATATCAACTATCACAAAGGATTCTTAACACATGAGCTCTTTTATCACATATTGATTTGATTTAGTGGAATTTCAAACAACTGACTACACCAAAATGTACAATATGTAATCTGATACATATTAATGTTGCATACACAACTCAACACTATCCACAAAGTACTGTACAGTGCTGTTCCGGTAGTTACGACATCTCTCATTTCCTGATGAATGTGCAATATTGATTATGTTTGATTTAATGTTATTAATTTTCAAAACCTACAAGTGCATATTGATTTCCAATCGGATCCGACTAAGAATTATTTTTTGACACTATTATTGTTATTATATAATTAGGATTGTTAATTTTTTTCCAAGAAATTATCTCCACATTGCTTTTTCAGTGATCTACAGTTCCTTGATGCTGTTGGAGATGGTATTGCTGGGCTACTGGGCGAGATTTTTATACAAAAAAGAATTACCTGAACATTTTCCGGAAACGTCAAATGTAGAACAAGTTTGTTCAGTACCTACAATTTTTTCATCCACAATGGAGAAAATGGAGAAGATTAAAATTCAAGAAAATGAAAATCAAGCCACTGGAGTCAAGTCCAACAATAATGACAATGGCTATGATAACCACAACTTTATCGATGTAAGATTGTAAACGTATTCAGAATATCCTAGAAAATGATTTAGAACTTTGTACCTTCTCAAAAATTTAGATTCAATATGGCCAGAATAAAAAGTCATTCATAATTATAAAAAAATTAAAATGCATCACATCATCTGTAAGTTGTGTGTGAATAGCTTTGTCAAATACTGTAGATTTTCTTATTGTCTTGTCAGTGGTGTTAATTCGATACTAAGACAGAGTGCCTTATGGAATATCAACATCAAATTTGAATTTTCAAATTCTGTGTTACACTTCCATACTTTTTACCACCCATGGTCGGGGTTTCACCATTTAACGTCTTCACATATTCTAGTGCATTGATGTACTTGGATTGACACTTCATATACAATAGAGAGCAAAAAAGTGTCTGAATAAATATATTAATCACTTTATTGTCAAACCATCAAGCACTACTTACGAATTATGTGCAACTAAACTTATTTTAATTAAATGGTAGATATTTTTTCACAAAAGATGAAAGAATGAAGGAATTTCATTAATATTAATAAAAATTAGCAGAGAAAAAAATTAAGCACATGAATATAGGTGAATTTTATAATTTTAAATGATATCTGACCTATAAGTAATGGGCTAAAAATATTTGAGATAATTACATTACCAAATATCTGTCGTATTTTAGGTTTTCTGTTATAAAAATTAAATAAGCTTAAATTTGCATGTAACATTAACCATCTGACTACTTATGTCTAGACAGTTGAGATGTTTACGCTCAGAAGGTCAAACATTATCAATGAAGTCCCATTGATTGGATTGCTTGACATGTGAATGAAATAGTGAGTTGAACGAAGATTCACTTTCATGATATGAATATTTCATTGAATCATTGAGATACTTCTATATATATTGAAATTGCAAAAGTCATTTGATACTTTTTGTTGACAGTAAATAATTCTTTAACTAATTAAATATATATAAAAAATAATGCCTTAAATTGAAGAAGTAATAAAAAATTGTAGCAAATTTACAAAGCAGAGGCTGGTATATTTTGTTTGACTTTATAAGACTGTTGGATTGTTTTAATAGTAGGAAAGGAGTAATTTTTTTACCGAGATTCGTTATTGATAATTATTTTTATATTTAATCTAAGAAATTTGCGTTGTATGATTATTATATTTTAATTGTATTTAAATGTGACCAATTGTTTTTATTCTATTTACCAAAGTAGTATTTCTGATTAATTTCGATAATAATGTGATTCAGTATACATAATTTTCTTATTAATTGATTTAATGTCATATGTACCTTACTTTTGTTTTTTTAATTGATGTCTCTTTTACTGACAATTTCCAAAAGATAAAAAATATGTGAAAACCAATGTTATTAAAAAAATTGACGATCTGTAAATTGTACCTTATAGTAATAATTTATTATATATTCTTTAAAAGAAATAGCATGCATTTAAAATTTAAAAAATCATATTCCATTAAAAGATATTTTAATTTCCGATTTTAAATTTTATGTTTCCAGAAAATATCTAAAAATAATTTACCAAAGCACAATTATTCAGGAGGACATTGAATCTACCAGTGGCGTAACAAAAGTACCACAAAAGCCAGGAAGTTTTGGGTTCTGGAGATTTAAGGGCCCTGAATGGCACACTATATCAAAAGATTAAATATTGAAAAAGACAGGTATCGGGAAAGTGCTACAGAAGAAATGGTTTCAGTGATTTTTAATTGAAAGCATTGTAGCTTCTTAGTTACGCCACTGGAAATTAGTAGAGTGATTGGAGACTATATGATTTTGACTTGTGTGCAAAGTTTGTAACTCGATTAATTTAAATTAGTCTTAAAATTTATAATTGCTTTTTTTATTGTCCGTAATACATTGGAAACCCGATCATTCATTCTCACATTCATTGTAATGTTTTTAAGGTCCCAGTAAAACTCCCATTCAAACAATATTAAATAAAATCACCAATTTTAATATTGTAATGGCAAGCCAGTAATTTTTAATCTTTGGACCCCTAAAATGCACCATCTATTGCTTAGTATTATGTAAAACTAGCTGTACCTGTAGAACTTTTGTCATAAAATATGCTATATTTGGATGGGAGTTTTTAATCACTGAATTTATATTGTATGAATTTTAATTATTGATATTTTTTATGTGGCACAAGTAAGTGATAAAATGTAGCACATAGAAAATAAATGTCACTAAACGACATTACGTCAAAAGTTCCGTGAAAAATTACGAAGTCTTTTCTTTACTATTTCCTACACCACCGTTATATAATTTATTTTAAAAAAGAGCAAGTGAAATTGAAATCTTGAGCTGACATCTTATGGGAGATATCAATAGTTCATTTGCAGGTTAGATATCTTATCAATTTTGTAAGTGAAGTTGGCTACTTAAGGTTTCATCCTATGGGCTTTACTGGACAGTTAACTACTGTCATGTATCAGTGCAGAATGTCAATAGTATATAAGACAAAATGAATGAGGCATATTTTGTTTAGCCTTGAATTATTAGTAGCTAAAACTTATTCTTCTCAAAGGAAGTTAGAAATAAAAATAACACCTCGATGAGCAAACCAAAGCAATAATTATAATTTAAGACATGATCGTTATCGAAGTTCATAAATATGTTATTGATTGAATTGGCATTCACTTGGTAGAACTCCATTATAACACGGTGAAAAAATAGCAATGTATTTTAGTTCTACAAAATTATTTTTAACAAATATAGTTGATAGCTATTTCGGCTCATCAGAGATAGTTCTGACGATGGCATGAGCCGAAATAGCTATCAACTATATTTGTTAAAAATAATTTTGTAGAACTAAAATACATTGCTATTTTTTCACCGTGTTCATAAATATGCTTTACCTCAGAGGTCTATTATTGGTCAACCTGGCCAATGGGACCTCAAAACGACTACACAGCTGCCATGGCTGTGGATGAAGGAAATAAAATTCGAGAAGGTCACGATTTCCATTTCTGAGCTCAGAACCAATAATCAGGTTGCTTATGATGCTCGGGTAATCAGTCTTTGTTCAGGTAGTCAATTACAGTTTTTTTTTTATATAAATTTTTATCTGATGTAAATCTCTGATTTGATAATTGGGTTATATTTTTGGAATTCACATGTCATTCTAAAAAATTCTCTAACCAACAACAGAACTCAACAAGAAACAGTAAAGGATTTTTATTTTGTTATGTGGTTGTGTTACAATTATTAAATATAGTTATTTCCGTAAAACTGTTTGCAATTGAAATAAATTGACTTACTGACCACACAAAAGGGTTGTTAAGAAACTGTCCAACATATCTCATTCAGGAGTCTAAAATTATAATATTAACAAAGTCTGGATGGAAGTTAGTCACTTTAATCCTGTTCAAAAGAAAATATGGCTAGGAATAAGGAATGGATTAATAATTATCGCTAGAGATCTTTAAACCCTGTTTGTTGATGTGTGAAGACATCAATGTAGCAGCTAGTACTATACTTAAACAATAATAATGAAATTACTTGTAATTGAATGCAATATTGATTGATGATCAGGTGAGTTCCATTGCAGATTAATGAGAGTTAATGTACGGCTAAAATGATCAATAAAGAAAACAATTCTTATTACAAAATTTTTAATTATATTCCTATATTATAAAAAATACATTAACAGCAAATTGAAACCGATAAAATGTCTTGGAATAAAAATCAATCTGGCAATATTCAATCTTCATCAAAATTTCTTCTCACATTCAACTTTTCCAAGAATGCAATATTAAAAGGGTCCAAGTCAAATTGCAAAGGATGTTTCACGACAGCAAAGGGTATTCAATAACTGTAAAAGTTCAACAATACAGCGATTCTGTTAGAAATTTTGCCGGTTTCCGCCCTCTTTACATATCTTCATTATCAGAGTCAGAATCTTCTTGCAGAGCTTGTTTGGCATTTCTTTCAGCCTCTTGAAGTATATCGAGTGGGACTTTCTGGTGGACTCCTCCGGTTCGTTCGCCAACCCAAGAGAGTTCAAGTTCGAAGTTCTTGTCTTTGAGTTCATCGTGAACAAGATAGATTCTAAGAGAAATTGAAAATGTATATTTTACTAGAATAGACAGAGTAAAGTAGCAAAATATTATTCAATATTGCAAAATCAGCAATCAGCAGTAAATGTAAACATCACAGGTTCAATTAACAGTACAGAATAAAAATAATCAAGCGGTAAATATATTCTATTATATAATAGTATAATATTTTTTTGTTCAGCTTACATCCTAGCAGCTTCTTTAACAAGTTCTGTGATAGACATGTCAGCGAGTTTGAGTTTTTCTATTTCTGTTTTGGCTGCTTGTTTTGCTTTTCCTACCGCACATCCAAAATATGACTGGAAATTAATGACATAAAAAAGATTATTGAAAGAATAATTGTTCTATAAAAGTCAAAAGAACTTTTAAAGGTAAACATATTATTGTTTGAGTAATATTAGTACTGTACCTAACATGAGAAATCATTGAATGGAACAAGCTATTACGGTGGAATCCTGCCCTATTATTTTCATATTTTAATAATTTCAAACAGAGATATAAAAAAAAACAATTTTAAATAAGGCCGCATTACTTGTTTCCCATCAAAAATGTTAGTTGAATTAAAATGTTTAGTTGAATATTTGTTAACCTTTCTGAATGGCTGTTAACACGACAAGACATCATGTGATTGGTTGTAATTACCCAGTATTGGAAACCGTGTATATAAGACAGACTGGTACATCATTTGCACCGTGAATTACTCTAATTTATGACTAAAATGATTGTCATCAGGAGAGTTAGGACTCAAGCTAGGTGTGAAAATAGTTCATCGATAGAAATCCAGAAGAGATGCATTTTAGCATAGTAAGACAAGCCGGACGTGTCTTGACTCAATTGTTGCTGAGAGATTAGGATAAGCAAGATTGTGGTAGTAAGGTCCAAACTGTTACCGTACTAATTGAATAAATAAATTTAAAAATGTTGTAATTAATGGGTATCGAGACTTTTGCTTTTGATCATTTTGGTGTATTTATCTGTTTATGATAAACAGTCACTTGAATAACAACTCATTAGGATTCCGTTGTATTTTTATGAATTAAATTGAAATGTTTATAGTTTGGACAACAAGGCAGTAAGCTTACATAAGAAACTCCACTGGGGTCGATCATGTACATTTTGGGTCCATCTTTCCAGTCCCAGGAGCACAGAACAGTAGAGCAACCGTATGGTCGGACCGCACTGTACAAGGTGTATGCGTGGAGGAACATAGCCACTCTGTCGTTGAGGTACTTCAGAGGAATGGGGACTCCATATTGAGCGCTATAACTGCCGGCTTCAGACCTTGCAGTTTCTACGATTTGACGGGCGTCTGATATTAATCCAGAAACAGCCTGAAAATTGAGTAAATACTATTGTTAGGAAACATGATCACAGTTATAAATAGACAAGAGAGTAATCATGCAGCAAAAAAAATATTCATTCCATTTTGATACATGGGTTTTGTTATTGAATGCCATGTTATGGGGTAGAAATATAAGAGAAATTACAGATAATGTTATTTGTTACATTTAGTTGACATAATTGGTTCATATAAAAAATACTTAAAGTATCTGCTAATTGTAATCAAATATTAGGTAAAGATTTCAATTTTAATGGTTTCATATGAATTGTACAAAAGATGCCAAGACTAAGAAAATTCATACAAAATAATCTTTTGTTTTCATAACTTTCTATGTAATATAATAAGTAGCTGATAATAGGAAGGTATGTTATTAATATTGAATAAAGTAACAACCCGAAAAGACAACAAACAATGATCTTTTCAAAAAAGAAGTGCCTTTATATTATTGTGTTTATATAAGGTTCACGAAATCACATTATAGAGTATAAAATAATACATCTAAGGTGGACACAGTCCCTTCGTGATGGAAAGACATTACATTTAAATGAATAAAAAGCAATATCAGTGTTATTAATTGTATACTAAGATGATAATACTTTTGATGAGTGACACCGGTCCAGATAATTGTATTATGATTATGTAATTTATGATATCGACTGAAGGTGCTTGATGGAATTTCAAAATCAAATTTGAATTGTTACAACCTTGTACGATTCCGCATGTTTTGTCACTAACAACGCGGGTTTCGCCTTTCAGCATCTTAAAGCATTTGATCACACGGATGCAACAGAACTGACGATGGCGAAAGCAAAAACCCGGGTCGCTAGTGACAAAACACTTGGAATCGTACAAGGTTGTAACAATTCAACTTTTAATGTAATAATGTGTTAATAGTAAGTACTAAGCATAATTTTTTGCATACAGTGACAAACAAGCACTTATGGGTACACTTTTTCCCGTAGCACTGCTAATATGTAATTAATCATTCCATCACGTGGTAATAATAAGGTCAAATATTGAATAATTCTGTACAAAATTATGATTTCATTTAAAAAAATAGCACGGAGAAAAAATAGTAATGTATTTTAGTTCTTTAAAAAATTTTGCTATTTTTTACCAAGCAAATGCCAATTCAATCAATAAATTTAAAAAAATATTTTGTGTACTCTTACCATGCCAACATGCTTATCAATGTCGAAAATTCTCTTATTCGCTCCTGGTTCATATAGTTTAGAAGTGACCAGTTTTTCAACGGCGAATACGACACCATCCTTACCTCTGAGACCTATGACTGTCCCAGAGTTTTCTACTGCCTTACCAGCATATTCCACTTGAAATACTCTACCATCAGGAGAAAACTGTGACGCTGACAAGTCGTACTGGAAAATATACAAGAGAAATACAAATCTAATAATTTCACTTGGTTACTATTTCTGTAAATAAGCAATTTTAAAAATGTCAAGTTAGACTATTGTTCAAGTTTGATTTAATTGGTACATACAAATACTATGCAGCGATGTTTCAGAATACTTATAAAAATAGTATATTTTATTCATAATTCATCAAATTAGCCAATGAAATGTAAGGAATAGTTATTTATTTGGCATAGTTTGGATTACTAACCACACTTTAAGAGGGAACACAAATGGAAATTTTAAAGTCTATTTTTTTGAGCAAAAGCATCAAGTACACGAATGATTATAATGATACCATGGGATTTTGTGTTTACGTACACTGTATTAATGGAAAAATAGTCACAACTTGCTTGAAAAATCACAACAAAATATCGGTTAATGTTATAACCTCAAAGAATTTTTAAGCGTTAGGTTGAATATTCAATAATGCTGGATGATTATAAAGGGACATATACTCACACCGGTGCCGATAGAACTCATTTTCAATGAATCTTTAAAATTTTATCTAAAAATGCAATATTTAGAGTCGGAATGAAATAGCAAAAAATTCCAAAGTTAGTTTTGTGCTGACAAAAATGACACAGCCGAATAATTTGTGCAGAGAGCGCTTACATCGTCAAACTCTACTACTAGCGTTGAAGATTTCTTCTTTGTCGACATCTCTCATTTAGCTATACAATAAATGTAATAGATGGCTAAACTATAAATTGTGGGTGTGAATCTTCGAGTCGATGTTCTAGAAATATGTATTGATTGCTAATCTAGGATGTATAAATGACAAAATAAATTATATTATTTATGGTTACTAAAACAATGTCTTGTAAATAATAGTATTATTTTTTTTAAACACATTTGTCACTTCTTGTCACTGAGACTGTGATGTAGAGTCATAAATCATATGTTATACGTCATTCGTTTCCAGTTGGACTTCAGTAGAAATTCAACCATTACTACGCACCATCTACACGAGGAAAGTGTATAACTTGGCTTGAAGACAACTGGCAATTTATTCAACCAGTGGTAGGCATAAATAATACAATTTAGAGGAAGACGATAATTGAGTCGCTTATAGTCAAAACTGATTTAATCTTTTTCGGTCAGATAGTCCCAACATAGAAAATATTTATACAGAAGAAATTTCAAGCTAGTTAAAATATATATTAAAGTCACATAGCTAGAAGATCGAATTGGTAATAAGTAAGATTGTTACCTTCTGTTAATAATTTATATTCATTTTTATTTAGACTTTCTTAAAATCCATTATTTTGAGAATGTTAGTTATGATTTTAAACCAGTGCAACTTGAGCCTTTTCGTTATGTAGGGTAATAATGTGGAAACGACGTATAGCATTGCCATATTCATCGTTTTATCGAATGTATCGTTTATTTTACATAGTCTCTGTCATGTATATGAGTTTAAGGGTTCTTTGCTTAAATATTAGTTCCAAGTTGCAGTTAAATGTTTGGTACTAGTCCCACAAATTTAAATATTAGGGTATTTTTTGCTCATAGTGAGCATTATCAACTGAATAAAATTTGCGTTATAATTATTTGATCCTCAAAAAACAAATAAGCTAAGGTGTTTCTTGAACACACCTTTTTTTTAGTTAACGTACATAACGGGAATTTAAAACTGGTTAACATACATACTTATTTGGGTAAAACAAATTGTGTTGATTTCTGCAAAGTTTCGTAATTCGTTTATGATTTTTCCAATTATTTTCTTTCAAAATTTATACATTTCGTCTATTAAAATATCTGTTTATATTTTTAAAGTAATACTACTATACTACTGTAACAGTATACTTTTCCAAAATAAGCCAAATTAATATAATTAAATTTTCTAATTGTTGAACCTCTAGGGTAATGAAAATGTGTATATAAATTTTAGCGGATTTAATAAAACAAATTGAGGAACTTAGGATCAAACACGCATTTATGAATTTATTTTTCGATACCAAAAAATATATGAATGTTCGCAGCAGATTTATATTTTGTTTAAATACAGATTTTCAAATATTTTTGCTAATTAAACTATGTCCAAAATTTTACATATTTATGATCAAAACCGCCTTCGCTCATCGCCGATATTATAAACAGATCTAAATATTAAATCCTGAAAAATGTATTATAAAGAGAATTTTTTTTTTAAATATTTCCATTAAGAAGTCACGATTAACATCTTAAAATTGAAAATAAAGTCCAAATTATTTTTTCAAGTAGTCGCTGTTGAGCTCAACAGAAAAAGTTCAAATTTGCGCCAGATTGAACAAATATTGTCCTGCCTCATTCTTCCTTAATGCGTATACCAACTGTAGTTTTTTTTAGTATTTGCAACTATTTTTAAACACGCCCTTTTCATACTTCAATTAAATGAAATTATTTCATTAATAATTATGCACCCATCCAATCGGATGGCACTGCACAAAAGCCCTTTAGGTATATATATATTTAATTCCCCAGCTTCCGTTGAAACCAGTAGTATCCAACTCTCTGATACGGTCACAGCTTTCTTGTTTGCCATACTAAAATGTTTTATAAACAATTTTATTTTCAAATAATTTCAATACGTCTAGCCGTGTGACGACAAAAAATAATTGTTGTTTGTAAAAGTGAACGTTTTACTTGTATTTTTTGCTTATCGTAATTTATTCAAAATATTTAAAATCGTGATTAAACCTTCGCACAAAAAACCCTTTTTTTAAGTGAAAATTGTTTTTTAAAAATATCAAGCCTGAAAGGTTAATAATTTAATAAACGATTATCCTTAGTTACAATCGTTATAGGTTATTTCGGAAATATTTGGTTCATGTTTAACACAAATATAAGTAAGTGATCATTTATATTGACATTGTACATTATAGCTATCATTAAACAAATATCAATATTGTGATTTGTGTTTTTCAAAAATATTTTGTTGCGTTTGTTATTTGATCTATGCACTTCGACGTGCTTAAGAAATAAACGTTTATTTTTGGCTGTTATTAAGAGACTTTTTATAAGATTCATATCGTACCTATTGTGGATGGGAATTTGTTCAATAATATATTCGGTTATAATGTATAGTTTATTCAAGTATTTACTAACAAGTTTCTAAGTGATAGGTCGGTATTTTATAGGAAAAAGTAGTTGCATAGATTTTTTTATGGAAAAAAGCGTTGGAAAATAAAGATTTACTAATGTACTTTCTCCACGATTTAGCCTTATTAAGGTCAGGGTTTAGCGAGCATTATCAACAATACAAATTAAAACAAGGCAAAATTAATAAATATATTTAAAAAAATAAAAACACATTTTTTAGTACTCATTTCCACTTTATATTTTATGGACCGGTTTCGCTCATCATGAGCATTAGATCCTGAAATCAGTCTTGATCACAAAATATGTTGTCGAAATAAGTACTAAAAATATGTTTTTATCATTTAAAATATCATGCCTTTCCATCAAGAAGTAACAGTTAACATATTAAAAATGACGAGGCTTTTAATATCAAATTTAAGTTAACACTTTACAGCCCGCACGTTTTCGCTAAATAATTACACCGAAATGGTTTTTTTCTATTTTGATTTTAGATCTCATGTATATTCTTCATCCATCTATCGATAAATTTTGAAAGTAAGAATTAAAATTAATATTAATTTTTGGTAGTATAGTTGCGCGTATCCGAAGACGCAACATTGTGCGTTCCCGGATCGTAACGTTTTTCTCAAAAATGACGCCAATGTGGCGTCCGCAGATCGTCAAGTCATAAGACTCTGTTTCACGAAGGTAGTAGTTACATTTATTAGCCCTTGGATCTGCACTATCTCTCTTCATATCTTGTTTTTCAGGAATGGATGGTTGGGAGTAGACATTAAAAACATTTGTGACTTTGAAAATAAACCACAAATTAACTGAAAAAAGTTGCCTAACATGAGATTCAAACTAAGTGACATTAATTATGGCAGTCGTTGGTCTTAACCACCTAGCACGGGTCCGGTCTCGAGAGTTAAATAATTATTTAACCTAATTTCTTGAAAAGGCTTACTGATGTTAGTACGAATTGGTGGGATCTGTCGGCGAAAGAAAAAAATAATGTTGGTATTAGAAAACAACAAAAAAATAGATCTTTCGATATTTGTATGACAAAAGAGAAATGTATGAATAATCATTTTTTGAGTCTTAATTTAGGAAAAAAAACTATGAGCCGTGTGTACTCAATGTTGAAAAGCAAATGAATCATACAGTAATTTAGTAATTGCGCGAGTTGATGCAAAATTTTCAGTAAAACACGTCAATCATTACATTTGAAAAGATTTTATTTATGAATAGATTAGAATACGCTCCATAACAAATACTTTTTGCGCATTTTTTCTATACAATCGTCGTCGATCTTCAAGAAATATTTTTTTTATCATTGCAAATATTATGTGTTTTTTACCGAATTCTGTGAATAACATCGTAATAAATCATTTTTTTGATATTTTTGACCGCGTTCAAATAACACTATTTCATCTTAAATAAAACATCAAAATTAGTAACAGTAAGGTAAGCGCGTCATATCATCCTAAAATGAATTTTTTTAGGCATTCATTTTTTATCTTTGTTATACGTGTCCTTGATTTTCTATTTTGATGTACACATATTTCAATTACAACTTCTACCTATGTTTTTTTCGTCTGACTTATGTATTCGACCGAATATTTTTGACACAGCGCTTAAAAAAAACGTTGACATAATTTCTTTCAACATGTGATACAATATTTAAAAATTTCACGAGTATACGATCATTTATCAACTTACCATTATTAGTGTTTACCAGATTTATTACCATGTCAAGATACTACACCAAGTGCTGCAGATACAAAGCCTTTGTTGGGTGTAACCCTTAGTAAATCTGTTATAGACTCTTTTGTTCTTTTCTTGCTTTGAAAATTTAAGAAGCGTTTCCAATCAGCAATTCAAAGAGATTCATTTTTTTATATTTTGATATTTGAATGTTTATCAATCAATGGATATAAATTCACTGTTTCAAAAAACAATACAACAAAAATTCATCAAAACTGAAACACCGACAAAAATGTAACGAGTGTAAAATTTATACCACTCTAAGACTTAACCACTTCAATGCGGTGCGTACAAAAAGCGAGTATTTTTTTTTACCGCGTATTTTTCAGTGCCTTCAAAAAATGCGTCACTTAAAAGTATTTTTACTAAAATATTGTTAGTTTTAATATAGAATTTTATTCCAGTTTTCAAAATTTCTCAAAATAGGTTGCCACGATACAAAATATAATATTTTCTTTTTTTCAACTATAAACTCATTTTGAGCCTTACTAAACTAAATTATTTGCGATGTTATTTATATTGAATCAAAAATATAAATTTTGTCTCGTGTACGGATTACTTTGTCTCGCTCGTCATAAATCACTTTAGCGTAGCAGCTCTCGTCGCGTCTGAGCGACACGTTTAGGTACATCATGCATTTTATGGCATATACACATGAATGTGATATTTTTAATAAAATATATTAATTGATTAATGCCAATACGCATATTCATCATAATACAACTACATAAAAATACTACAGAAATATTTTTTTGAATTTTACAGGCTTCCGCTTCAAATTCACGCCGTTGAACATACGAAATTCTAATTTTAATTTTCAAGCAATGCTTACAATCTGTACACAGGAGTAAAAATCAAATAATTATTTCTCGTTTACGCTCGGAAAATCGGCAAGAGGATTTTATCTGTATAGCATAAGCGCATTCTTTACCATAAAAATGATACTTGGAAATATTCCAAATACAGTGAAACCTCGATTTTGAGTTTTCCAAGGGACCCTGAAAAAATAACGGTAATTGCGGGAAACGGTGAATGCGGGAAAGCTTCAAATAATAATAAACAAGTAAAATCGTAAAAAACATTTATTTATTAGTTTCTTGTACATACTGCATATAAAATTTATTTTTAAAAAAGTCCTTTATGTTAGTTTACTTCTTTGTTATTTGGCACTTTAATCGGAACAAAGACTTATTACTAAACTTGTGACTAAAATTTTCTATGTACAGGAATCATTATTACCATGAATTTTAAATAACTCTACAGTTGCATCATAAACAATAATACGCGTGTGGTGGATTTCAACCCAAAAAATAGCACATGCATCCAATGCGTTACGTCTAACATGTTCAGCGGATTCCAACGTATCTAAAAATAACACTTGCACTCGGCTGTGTCAAACTTGCTTGCCGAGATACGGAGAAATATGCAACAAAAATGGTCAATCGGGATAATATTTATGACGGGATCAAAATATTTAGACGGTTTATCGAGGAAATCGGGTAATCGGGAAACGGTCAATGCGGGATTATTTAACATTGTTCTTTGGGAGTTTGGCGGGACTATAAAAAATAAGCGTTCCAGCCGGGAAAACGTATTATGCGGGAACGGTTGATCGAGGTTCCACTGTACTTCAATTCTAGACTGATACTATTTCGTTCAAAGGACTTCACATATTTATTATGAACAACGGAAAAATATCGATCAAATATTGTTGTATTGATTTGCCAAAATTAAACTTTTACTGTAATTGATTGATTATTGCGAAACGATTTCATTACAAAGGCAATACGTTTTATTTGTTATAAAATTAGTTTTTTCAAATTTTAATTTCATTGTAATCAAATGAGTATTATTAAAATTATTTCAGATTAAAATTTATCCCCTAGACTTAGAGTTTATATCTTTTGCAATTCTTCTTGTATGTGAGCGATGTAAACTGTTTAATGACTGCTAATTGAAATGCATGTATGTAAGAGACCGCCTGAAGATGCCGAAAAGCGAAAGCCGGGCCGTGAGCGATAAAGCAGGTTAAAGTGTACAATTTTCAACGATCACATTAGGATTCATCAATTTAACGAGTGATTATGACGTAATATATTTTGACAGTAATAATAAAATTATTATTGACGTAATACATTTTTTCGTTGATAGATGTCACTGTCTTAGAAAAAGAGCTTTCAGCAGAAGCTAAGCGTTATTTCGGTAACTTACTGGTATAACCGTGCTCAGATACTATAATTTGGATTTATCAGCAGGTACAAGGTGTTCGCCGGGAAGGCTTACTACTTATACAATAACCATTGTAAAATTAGCTGTATGTGAATTTGCAATGTCTTGTTGGAACCACGTGGTAATCAAGCCAAATCTGGATTTTTTCATCATATTACGATAGAGTTTTCATAGAACAGTTAACGTTATGCTATGTTCATCTGAAATCAATTAAGGGCTAATGATTCCTTTAAATCACCAATCGCATTACTTCTCTTACTTTGATTGGATGAATAATTTGAGGATTTTCTTTTACCCATAATCAACTGCTTCGTTTATTAAAGTACTCATTTCACCAGAAATGAGTCTCATCACTTAATTTTTTTTTGGCATATGCACAGTGTTATTAATGGTCTTCCGGTAGAAGCTTTTATATCAATTGATATTTAAAAAGAAATCTTTAAGCAAAATTTTCCACAAAGTGTTTGTTTTATATCCAATATCTTTAATCCAATCTTCCGTTGTGTTAAATCAAAATCGGCTTCACACTTATTATGGTTTTTCCATGAAAATTAGGGTCTATTACGATCTTCAAGCATTTATGCGAATCTCAGAATCAAACAATGGTTAAAAAACAAGGCAACAAATATATGCATATAATTATTCGCTGTGTTAATTTTTACTCAAAATAAACATCGTATTTGAAGAAAAAAATTACGAGACTTGTTTTTATTATGATCTCAGTTTTGATTATGTTAATAGCTTTTCTGATCAAACATCGCAACATTCACACTTTGAATAATTTTGAATGAAAAACAAAGTGATGAAGTAAATTAAGAAATTAATTAGTTGTACAAAATTTCAAATTTGATGCTGAAATTTTAAAAGCACCTTTCATCTTAACTCAATAACATGATTAAGTTTCTGTATATCGAAAACTGACTATAACGACACATTGGCAAAAGGAACAAAATTCAAATCTGAATGGAAGTCACAAATAATTGTCTTTAATAAAAATAATAATATGAATTAATATGAAAAAGATTCACGTGTAGATTAATGTCTTAAACACTTTACTGCAGAATGTTAATTATGAGATTGAAAGATTTTGTTGCATACATTTAATTGGGTAAACTATCACAGCGTCGGTCAAACTGTGTGAATGAATAGTTTTAAGGAAGATGCTTAAAAACTGTTCATTTTAAATATTGCCCATTCATTTAAATTTGAATAAATTCAGCGTCAAGGGTCAAATAAATATCTATTATGTTCGTACATAGTGATCGATGTAACACAAAGGTTTTGTTACCTAAACTATGATTTTATATCCACTCGAGCTAAGGAACATGTAAGATCATTCAACAGTAAAAAAACAGATTCACAATTCCCTAATCATGTTATAAAGGAATCACATAACATAAATTCAAACTCGACGCCTAAATGTTTGCATCTTTGTAATAAAGGCCGCAAGATGACGGCTTTAGAACAGCTGGAAATCAATAGATATCAACTATCACAAAGGATTCTTAACGAAAAAACTAATATATGTCGATCACCATTGCTTAACCCGCTACGGGGGGCCGTTTTGTTTCCATAATGGACCATTTCCATGTCATATGTAAACTTATTCATATAGCCGCCTTTTTAGTTTCATTTACAATTTTTAGTTTTATTGCGAGCAAGAAACAAGCTAGGTCGTTAAAACAGGAGAGAAGATGTATTGTGTACCTTTTCTACCCAGTTATATATATTATAGATAAGCAAATGTTAATTTAAGCATAGTTCTGACGATGGCGTGAGTCGAAATAGATATCAACTATATCTTAAAAAAATATTTTTTTAGAACTAAAATACATTGCTATTTTTTTCACCGTGTTAAACTATGATTTCTTTTATTTATAAGGTACGTTTACATTTTAATGCATTTTTATTTAGTGTGTCGCGAAACAAATTCCATTCACCATTGCGCCGTAAAATAAAAAATATTAGGCAAACACTGCTCTAACACGACATATTCGAATTGTGATTAATAATGATATTCATTTGTGTTCTGTTGTTCAATGTAGACACATCGATTCAAAATGAACGACTCGCTGAGATTCAATGACACGATCGGTCAGGATACCAGCAATGATTCAGTAACGGAAAGTTATACGGAAGGGATGGCAGGGCTGTTCAATAAGAGTGAAAATCTCACCAGTTTATCGGTTATGGATTTGTGCGTGGATGTGAAAATGCCCGATATTTTCTCATACATTACCGGTAAGTTGGTTATTTTGAAGTAATTGGGTCTATCTTAACTATTATTTTGTTAACCTAACTATAACTTGTCCCCTGCTGAGAAACGTTAAGAATTTTTTATTCAAAAGTTTTATGATGACATGTTTTGGCGATAATCAATTTTTCTTAAAATTGAATTGGCTACTTTGATAATAAGATATATCTACTTGGGTTAAATAACAAATGACGTAGTGTAAGACTTTTGTGAGTTTTTCAATTCTCAGGCCCTGAGACAAATTAATGATTATTTTTCGTTTGAATAAATCAAATAAGATTATTTATGGAAAAATATATTTATACATATGTAGGTAAGTGTAAATGTAATGAAACGAATGGAAAATATTTCTTGATTGAATTGGCATTTACTTGGTAGAACTCCATTATAACACGGTGAAAAAACAGCAATATATTTTAGTTCTACAATTTTTTTTATAAGATATTGTTGATAGCTATTTCGGCGCACGCCATCTCATAACTATTCTAGTTCTAGTTTTAATAGTTGGCGTGAGCCGAAATAGCTATCGACTGTCTCTAATTAAAAAAAAAATATAGAACTTTCAAATACATTATTATTTTTTAACCGAGTGGAAGATATTTCATTATATTGTCTTATTATTAAAAAAAATATTTTATTTTAAATTGTTACATTGATTCTATGAGAGTTGAGTGTCTCGATGTGTAATACTCTCAAAAATCGAGACAGCAAAAATTTTTGGAATTCTCGGGAATAAACTCTTGAGCTCTCTCGATGCAGAATCCCTAGCATTTACTTTTGTGTTCATAGAGTTGAAAATGAGCATAATATACCAATATTTTTCTAAAATTTCATAATATTTTGTTTTAAATATCTACAGATTATTAATGTATTTTGCCAATATCATACATATATACAATTTTATACTGTGGCAACTGAATACAATCGGAAGATCTATTTTTTAATACAATCAACGGACCGTAAAGTAAAATTTTTTTTTTTACTCTACGGAGAACCACTTTTCGCGTACGTCGCGAGCCAAGCCGTGCTTACTCCTTGTTAATTATTATTTGTATGAAAACAGAAATTGGTCGTCGCTTATTCTTTCATTGCTTGGTGTAATACTGGGCACAACAATGCCGCGAGAATAGTTCATTTTTTTATACAAATAAAATTTATTTGCATATATTTTTTTTCAGTAGACAGAATTTTTATCACAATGATAATATTTGCGCAACCATTTTTTTCCTTCAAACGAAAAACGCCCGGCAAAGTTTTTTTTTTTTTTGGTTAACTTGTGTGTATCATAACGAAAAATTATCTTCTCTATGATAAATTTAGACATACATGAGAATAATGGAAACAATAAACAATAATCCCTAACAATGCAGATAAGATTTATGATTTATTAAAATTCATTCATGATCCAGTAATAATATATAATATGAAAGCATATTATTTTGAATATTTAAGCGCCGTGCCGAGAATAATTGTAAAACTATGTTTTTCTTGACAGCAACATAGAAGAACTCCATTATAAACTTGTGAAAAATATTTAGTCATACTACAACGTTGTTGTACTAATACTAAATACTAATACTAAAGCTTTGTTTACTGCTTAAGAAGAGATAAGTAAATTCAAACTCTATGCATTGAAATATGTTTAGAACAATTTTGATGAATTTTATAACATAATGTTTCGCTCATCAATTCTGGCGATAAGCGAAACGTATAATTACGTGTGTCTCCTGTAATGGCTTAGGTAGGGTTGATGGATTAATGTTGTTTTGATCATTAAATCAATTATAACTTAACATCATTGGTGTATCGGATATATTTTTTTATTTACGATGTTAACTGAAAATGATTGATAGAATTTCAATACCAAATTTGAATCCTTCAAACTTTTTAAATGTTTTGTCTCAAACATATTAAACACGAGTTTTGTTGGCATTTTCTAGTGTCAATATATTTCGTAATACCTCTTGGATATAATCGATATAACTGTTAAGTAGTTGCCAGTTTGAGTGCATCCGTGTTATTGAATGCTTGACGATGCCGAAAAGCGAAACTCTAATCTTAAGTGACAAAATATACGGAAGCGAATAGAGTTATAATTATAAATATATTAGTTTATATAAGTTGTGTTAATGTTTGTATGGTTTATCAATTGATTGTTTCCTTATACAATAAATTAAGCTATCAAAAACTAGAAATGGAAAAATTGTTGAGATAAGTCTAAGTTATTTTTACGTTATGTAGAGTTGTTTTCACCGTATATCCCAGCGGTCGGCAACCTTTTTGGACTCACGGACCACTAGATGGATAGAAATGTCAAAATTTTGATCCGGCGGACCACTAAATGGACTTTTGCGTTAAATATTATATATTTAAATAAAAGTGAATAAAACGAAATAAAAGCATTAAAAATGCAGCTAGTTCATAAAATAAAACAATTCATTATAATTAAATTATAAAATTTCATTAATTTTTAATGTGATGGTCATTCTTGGACCTTTGAAATAATAAAATTTATATTTGGCTCCAATGATATAACTACAAAACGAAGAACTGAATGGATTTCAAGTCGAGATCAATACCGTGTTTTGATTTCTGTCACAGATGAAAACGCCTTTTCGCACAAATATGTTGTGGAGTTTTCGCGACAACTTTAGTGTGACATCATGTTACCGTCTCGTATGTAGTGGGAAGAGTCCGAGAAGAATATAAAACAAGGTGAGAGAGTGAGACAGAACAATATTGTCAGATTTCTTTGCGGACCACAAAAATTTCCTCGCGGACCACTGGTGGTCTGCGGACTACCAATTACTGACTGCTTGTATAGCCTATATCTTAATGAATAAATTATACAGTTTATATCTGAATAAATTTAAACGTAACATTATCAAATCAGATGGTTCTTAATAAAATATCGATTTAGAATAGTTTTGGAGTCGAAATTCTTCTATTATCACCGATAAAACCTGTACCATTACTTCCTATATAAATATATATATATATATTATTGAATATTTTATCATAGATTACGAAAAGAAGCCTCGCAAGGATCTATATATTTTATTTATAAAATCGTGTCTATTAAAAACGTGGACGCTTATAATTATTTGTAATCAGAGATTCGGATCAACTGGTTGTATTTAATATTACATACATATCACATACAGTGATCAGCCAGTTATGGGTATGGATTACTTTAATAGGTTGGCACAAGCTTTTTAGAGGAGCTGCAATGATACTCTTTTTTTTCTCATTTTACAAACATCTATTATTCATTTTTGTATACATATTTCAAAATATTAAGTGCAATGGTTATAAAGGAAATAAAAAAAAAACAATTTCGTAAACCTATCGGCTACACTAGGAAAGTTATCGGTCGCTATCCAGATAATGGTCAACAACTCATATTTTTCTGCAACAATTATTAAGCTCTGGCATATTATTTTTATGAAATACTTAATCGAATTGTCAAATATTATAATATAACCAACGGACACACTCTTTGACCTCACCGCTGTAGGAAATAATGACGCTTTAGTACTAAACGTTTATGCTGTTAATGGTGACAAATACGAAGGACTAGCTATAGTTTACGATTTTAAAAACTTATTGAACTTTATCACTGAGTGGCTCTTTATTGAAGGGTGGCCGATTACTGTATCTTTCACTCTAAATCAAACGAATAATTCATGTAATATACCAAACATTTTGTAAATTGAAACATGTTTATTACAAACAAATATTTTGTACAAGAAAACTCTTTTTTTACTCATGTGAAAAAATTCTTCAAACTATACCGTACTGTATTACATGCGTAATTTCTTTGTTTTGATAATTCGATATCTCAGTGTACAAATTAAAGTTACGTACTTCGTGAATTTCTTAATAATATTTCATAGTGTTAATAGTATAATGCGGTTTGGTCTCTTAATTGATAATATTAAATTCAACGGTATCATTCTATTAGGAATTAATTGCTGCGTTATCTCGAGTTGCAAAACGTTTTTTGATCACTCACTGATTGAAATGGACTTTTTATGAAGATCGTATGTAAATTCATTTATTGGTGGTAAATGTCATCAAACGATCTTTGCCGCATTTAATAGGATCGGACAATATTAGAAACAGGCAATATGACAGTCAAGGTTGAGATACCGAACTGATTATAACTAGGAGATTGTTAGCATTTCATTTTTTTTATAAATTTAATTCATTTGAATGTACAGGTTATCCTCGACTCGACCGAAATACGTTCCTGGACTTTGGTCTTAAGTTGAATTTCATACAAAATATATGTGTACTTACTTCAGTTTTTTTTTCTATATCTATTGCATTTCTCTATTTTTTTGTCACATCTACTCCTTTTGTCATTCATTATGGGCACGATTTATTCATTATTCACTTCAGAAATTAAATGGGTATATGTATTATTTATATCTTATTGTATTAATGTGTATATATGTCTAAGTCAAAAACACTGCGTTGGCTAAATGATGTATATATAATTTAAAAACAACGAAGGGAAGAAGTGAGAAACAAACGACATTCCTTGCACACATCCGCGATCTACTGACCGGCAGGAAGTATTTACGGCATCATCTTTGTTTACGCATGAATCAGGGTTGACAAAAGCGCACCGTCGTAACTCGAGGACTACCTGTATATTGTATGACTTCCTGTAAATTGTTTTCTTAGTAACTCAAAATTTTGTGTAAATAGGCTTGGTTGTAATTTTAATCAGTTGATAACTCTCACGATGAACGAAATCGGTCGTAATCAAAATATATCGTCGAAATATTACTAAAAATGTGTTTTTATTATTTCAAATATAATATAAGTTTGAGAATCGTCGTAATGAAGGTTGGCAATAGATAGGAAGCGCTTAACTTTGTTGTGGTACAAAATATGTTCACTAGGACGAGTAAATATTATATAACGCAGTGGTAGCAAAACTTTTACAATAATTTTTCAAAAATATATTTTTCTAAAATGAAATTGGAGTTATTTATGGTCGATTTTATTCTTTTATCTCAGAAAATTTTAAGCTTGAATTTAGCTTTATGAATACAATTCAATTCCAAACTCGCAGTAAATAGAGATGAACTAATCAAAGCAATTCAAATATGTATGACAATTAGTAAAATATATTGACTCAAATTTTATGTGTATAATGTAACATTTTTATAATGTAAAACAAACAAATTAAATATCAAAGAACAAATAATAATGATTTTGTTTTTGTTTTCTTAAGTAACATTTATTTTTATAACATGTTACGTCGCTCTTGCAAAATTGTTTGAACTGTGTTGCGCAATTGTTGTCTGAACTGCCTATAGTCTCAGAGTAAACATTAGTCATATCGTGTAAAAAATGTAAAGAATTTTAACAATATTTAATTACAACACAATATACATAATGTCTATATTCTATTTTAATCTTATCGCTTTTGTATTTATTAGTATACATTTGTACCAATCTGATGTATGCGTAAAAATGTATTCTAGCTTATTTACCAGCGGTGCTAAATAAATACAATCATTATTATTGACTATGGTGTGCTCTTCAATTTTATGCTTATTTTAACAAAAAAAAACATAGGCACAAAACTGTATCAATACAACTTTGGGATAAATAACATTTTTACCAATTAAGATATTAAAATTGATTTTTTGTTTATTCATACGTTTACTCATTTTATTTCAGCTTATTATATCCATAACGATAAAATAATTAATAATTTAAGCTAAAAATATAAGTGTCAGCAAACTATATACATAAATTAAAATAAATGTTGCACGTCATACTGGTTGATGAAAAGCGCAGACAATTATTTTTAATTTATCATAAACAAACTCAAATAATGATAAAACTCGTGATGTATAAATATTATTTGCCCGTGTTTTTATAAATCACATGAAACATACACGAGTTTATTTGTATTATTCCATAGAAAAAAAATAGAATTTATGATATCGATTGGCAATTAGATGGAATATTAATCAAATTTTAGTTGTTTAAACTATAACATTTCCACTAGTTTGTCGGCGTATTCAGGTATTCTATCAAACGCCAAGTTATTGCCAACGGTTTGCATCGATTTTATACAAGAGGGTTTCACATTTCGGAATCGTCAGGAATTCCATCACATCCAATAGAATTGACGACAGTTTGAACCGATTATTTACAAGTTGAATTACACAAGGAAAATTATATACTCTAAGTCTAGGAGCTAAATAAATATCTGTGATAATTTTAATTATGTTATTCAAATATGTTATTCAAATTTGAACAGACAATTTTATAACCAATACATTCTTATGACTTTGTTGTGTGAGGTTTTCATAATTAATGACTACCCTTAAAAAGTAACAGAGCCCAGTTGAGTTTATAACCATTATTAAATGTACAGTCAAATCTTAATTCTTGTAACAACTTCTAACAATATGTCATTTAATATTACTCTTCCATAACTCACTCACTTAAAATAAGGCATTTTTAAGTAGTGATATCCCAACCACACTTAAAATATGCTATTTTTTAAATATAATGTTTCGTGATATGACAGTTAAGCTAATATTGTAAAGAAAATTTGATACATACAAAACTCTGGTTTGCAAAGCTAATTTCACAACGCCTTCTATTTGAAAAAAGTATAATTCTGAAATAATACACAAACTATTATGAATAAATGAAAAATATGTATGATCTGTACGTCTAAAATAATTAGAAAGCTTCATTCGTAATTTTTTCTTGATAAATCAATGTTTTTACCTAATGTATGTACTTTCCTGTTTTTTGTACAAAGCCTACCAAACCTAATATTCATTAGCCACTTGTAACTATTTTTTCATCCAAAAAGGCTTAAAATTATATAAAGAATAGGTAAAGTTCTCGCATTGAGTTGCTTAAAGTATAATATTATTTACTTCGAGTCATCCTTATTTCAGCTTTCAGGAATGCAGTTATTTTTAATTCAATACAGTAGCGAGTTGTATTTTTTTTTATTGCCCCTTTTCAAAAAGAAGTTCCGGATTCTGTACTCATATGATATTCGCTGAATTGTAATATTCGAAATATAATAAGTAAATTAGCAAATCTTTCATGTAATCCACAAATATATTTTTGGCTGATCTCTAGTTGCATTTATCGCGCCCCCACATATGTAAGTCGTTGCAGTGAATCTGTTTCTATGACAACAAATAAACAAAGTATGGCAGATAAACTAAGAAAAAAAAAACTCATCAAAATACCGATTGTCACTTTACTGATATAGAGTACAGTTATTTAAATGTGCTTTAGGGAAAGATACTAAATAATTGTGATGTTTTTAATTTCAGGTTTGAGTTGTTACGGATCGATTGTTTTCACATTTGGATGCGTTGCAGTCGCCGCTATATTTTTAATATATTTAGACACCCTCAAATACGTAATCAAAAATGCACCAGGAAAGGTAAAGGCTCAAGAGGTGTTTTTGATCAGTTTATACCCGGTAAGATTTTATACATATTGTTTATTGTAAGTATACAGAATTAGACTGTAATCTGTCTAATTCTGACTTCTAAATCTTGTAGAAAAGATTTTGTAGAACTAAAATACATTGCTATTTTTTCACCGTGTCTAAAAGTTGTTAGGTAGTATAAGTCAACAATTCCAAAAAGATGATAATAGCGGCGGTTATGATGCGTAATTATGTTACGGCGATAGTATATTCTAAGTAAATTTATATTTTAGCTGGAATTTCAGCGAAATCACATCACATCTTAATTACATTATAACTTATAGAAATATAGCTCCTCAGACCACTGCGAAGGGCTATTGTTATCCCGTAATAAGCCATCTCCGCCCAATATTTAAGCTGATTAAAATGGCCGCCAGTTTAGTTTCATTTACATTTTATTTTATTTTTTAGTTTTATTTGCTAGCATGAAATAAACTAGGTCGTTAAAACAGAACAGAAGATGTATTGTGTACCTTTTCTACACAGCTATATATAGATAAGCAAATGTACGTTTAAACATAATTCTGATGATGGTGTGAGCCAAAATAGCTGTCAACTATATCTTATAAAAAAAATTGTAGAACTAAAATACATTGCTTTTTTTCACCATGTTATAGAAATATACATGTAAGGCCAGTGAAATTACTTTCGTTTCTAAAGTATCATTGGACTATTTGATAAGGATTTTGCTCAAAAATTTTCACAATGAGCAAAACTGGTCTTGATCATAAAAATAATAAGAAATTTTACTAGAAATTTTACTAAAAACTGTGTGTTTTATCATTGAAATATAATGCCTATCCACCAGCAGCGACAGTTAACAATTTAAACGTGGTATTATCGGAAGGCCTGTATTCAATGGGTCAGTATCTAATTCAAGATTTGCTCAGTCAACTAAATGAATGGTCAGTATCGATTGCTCAGTATGAATGCTGTTAGTTATGAAATTAAACGGTCAGTAATAAACTTAAGCGGTTAGTAATTTGAATGGTCATTAAGTTTAAATAAATAGTCAGTTTTAGCATGACAGCGACATTTTTATCAAGGATTAATGACCAGGACTATGCAAAATAAACAAATGAAATGAAGTGACTTCTTAAATTTAGGTATTCAACGGTAGATAATACTATTCTAATAATTCTGGAGTTTACAATATTACAGTCTGGCGATACTTTTGTCGGTGTCCTTACTTTTATACTGACTATCTATTATTTTTTACTGACCATTTTATAGTAACCAAATAATTAGTGCCTTATTGGAACCACAGACACTATATATAATATTTAATTGAAATGAAAATTAGCTGGTGCGGCGAGAATTTTTGTACAAGAAACACGTAATGTTTAACACTATTTACACGGTTTCGCCTACTTCGAAAATTATCATGTAAAATGCCTTTTTATCAATAAGAGACGGCTAGCATATTTAAAAAAAATGTGATTAAACCCGTTTTTCACACTATATTGTAGAATTTGTTTTGCATATATAATAAGGGTGATTTAATTTTTAGGTGGTTGGCGTGACAACACTATTGGCATTGGTGGTTCCACGGTCTCAGTTGTTAGTGGAGCGTGTCACCCAAGGAATGTTTGACTTTGGTCTCTATCAACTGTTCTGCTTGTACATTGTTTATTGTGGTGGAGAGACTCAATTGATAAGGTAAGGAAGTTCTTCTTATCTTTGCTTATTGATAACCGATAGTACTTTAAGATCGATTACTTTCCCACGAATCGTTATTAACAATATCCATCTATACTGAATCCATAGATTTTTCTTAAATATCTAAATGGAGCGTAGATTATTTGTTTCTTTCAAATGTGCCACATGCACGCTAATGTACATTATCATTGTTTATTTCACTCAGTATTCGAAAAAGGTTTTACCTGAATAGGTAATATCTGTTTGTAGATATATGAAATTTCTGGAAAGGTTTATTTTAATTATACGATGAAATTGGATCAAATGAATAAAAATATAGTTATGTACTGTTGAAAAATGCAATTCAATAAAAAAAATACAATTCATTCCAAACGTATGTAAAAAATACTTATAATCATAGCCTATCGAAGAACACAAAAACACGCGGAACTGGAACGTTTTAATCATTTATTCGCGTTGAAGTCACACGGTTCAGAATGTTTTTCTTCAGTGTGGTCAGGAGTGGATATTGGTTAAGGGTCTGGCAAAGGCGGAGGAATAAATTCGGCAATGAACGCAAATTTAAAACTTTTTCCCAAATGTAAAATTTTATTATTCTATTAACTTTATAAACTGAAACCCTCACTTTTCATTCTCTCTTATCATTCCTTTTATAGCAAGCGAAAAAATGTTGAATATAAAATATTTAATTCATCAGCTGATACGTGCTATTGCTTGAAAATAAACTAAAATATTTTCTAATTCTAATCTAATTCGCAGGCAAGCCGAACCCAATACGTTAAATCCGAGAGTTGGCCCTTGTTGCTGCTTCCCGTGCTGCATTCTACCGGTGCTATCAGTAAACAAGTAAATTATTTTTAATACACCCAGTCCTTTTTTTACGCGAATTCGATTATACGCGATTTTTTGGACGGCAGTTTTTCATACGTTTCTGGGACTTTTCAATTTTTGGAACCAAATTGTCAAATTATAAGAAGGTTTTGATTTTTTTACGCGCCGTTTTCTGGAACCAATGTATCGCTTAAAAAAAGGACTGGGTGTACATTACAAAATTATCATTAAATAATTCGAATTTATTGAAATAGAACCAAGAAAATTTATTTTGTGTATTGATGAGTTTTCACTTACTAGTTTGGGGTAAAGTGTACTATTAAGGGAAAGAGGAATTAATAAAATTCTTTAGTAATGACATCTACCGAAGACAATAATAAGCTTTTTGAATATAATTAAACATGCATGAAACAGTATTCCAGTCGATTGGGACGTTATATAAAAAAATATTCTATAGCTTACATTTTTATAAATATATTTTTATTGTTTACTGCTGAGCCGCATCAAGGATATTCCAACAATTAAAAATTAAAAAAACACTATAGAATTTTTGTAGTTAAACAAACTTATGAAGGTTATTAAAACAAATCGGGATATATTTTAATAAAAAAATAATCTTCTACACAATTTTTTTTTCAACACACTGCTATCGGTTGTCACAATAGTTGAGACGTTAGCAGTTAGTCGGTTAATGACAGTAGCCACCAATTAGAATTAGATTGACTGATCATTGGGGATCTGTAGGAAAGTTTAGTGATCAGCAATGTTGCTGGAGTAAATTAAATTTTAAAATAATACATAATTAATATTTCAGACGCAACTTGATGGTCTTAAGAATCCTGATGATTCAACTTCCAATCATACAGTGTTTCGCTTATCTTGGATTTCTTGCAATGTGGGCTGAAGAAGAGGTATGTGAAAAAATGTCGTAAAATTACAGTTTGTTGCAAATATTATCTTAAGATTACGATAATGTTATTTCTTGAGAAATATCACAACAGCACACGTTCGAAATGTGTGATAATTTACTTTAACTTGACCAACTAAAGATTACGTTATTCACAAATTAGTGTAATATTGCATGCATTTAATATTTGGTGTTAAGGAAATATACTATAAAACGAAATGTAATGGCATGTATATATTTGTTTAGAAATAAGGCCGACTTTGCTAAGGTAGAGAGCGCGGCTTAAAAGAATACAAAGTGAATAATCCAACAAGTTTTTTATGTTATATTTGGATACTAAAGTGAAAAAGCGCATTCTAAGGTGGTAGGATAAAATCTGTCACAAATACAGCAAACAATGTTTGAGACCTGAAGTATTTGTCGTAACAGATGATATGTATAATAGAAAGAAGTAGCCACATCATATAACTTTAAATACTTGTTAATATAATATATTGCTAAGTGGGCCATAACTGAAATGTGGCCGATGGTTGTATATGTTACTCTAAAAGTGAATTGATTCATAAAATCCATAACGGTTCGATTAATTCCCGACGATGTTCAAGTAGATTCCTTTCGTGATATCCGTTTTTTATTTTTTTCAAGCTATTTTACTGTTTAAAAATCAAAATTCGCTGTCAAAAATATATATATTTTTTTAAATAAAGTTTATAAAATAGCGGCAAAGGATTTTTCTAGTGCGGCTCAAATATAAGCCAGGATTTAATTTTAGTAATCATAATTCAAAAATATTATTGATGACATATTGTACAACAGAAAATACCTTAACTAGACGTGCCAAAACTTCTACATATTTTAATTTCTATTTCCAGAGTTTGTACCTGATAAACTACACGTGTCTTCAAGTGATTGTTGAGTTGTCGATACTTGTTGCAACATGGTCGATTTTAATAACAATCAACATGCTAAAGAATGACCTACGACTGCATGCGATCGAAGGGAAATTCATGACGCTACAAATACCATTTTTGCTTTGCAAGATGCAGTGGGGAATTCCAGCGCTGCTCATCCGGTTCGGCGTGATGCCTTGCTTCCTCCCTCTGACGGAAATTTTATTTGGAAATAGTAAGATTATTCAATGAAATCCAAATTAGGCTTAAGATGTATAAAGTTTTGGTTAGAATATATTCCAAGCTCAAATTTGGATTGTTTAAACTGTACAAATCACACTCATAAACCGAGATTCTTCTTTAGGTATCTCACACGCTGTGTCTGATTACCCTTTAGCGTGGGAAGATGGTACTATACTTTAATTAAAAATGAACAGTGGTGAGCAACTATTTCCTTTAATGGACTTGTAGAGTGGGCGAGACGCACAAAATAAAAATAATAAAAGTATTAATTGATAACTATTAATGTAATTTATGGTAAGTATATGTGCTTGATGGAATTTCAATATCAAATATGAATTTTTACAACTTTTTACGACTCCACATGTTTTGTCACTAACTACCCGGGTTTCGCCTTTCGGCATCATTAGGTATTTATTCGCAAGGATGCAACAGAAATGACGTAAAATAAACAGTTAGTATTGTCTATATACCAAAGTTATTAATTACAGGAAAACACAAACCCCAAGGCAAGCAGTAAATTGTAGCTAAAACACATTTAGTAATATTAATCTTATAATAATTAACACAATTGCTTGTGATAATTTTCATTAACGATCTTGTTAATGAGTCATTCTTGAAAGGGCTTACCAACAAATATTAATCAACTAATTAGTTAGCAACAAGATTAATCGTTAATGCTAACTGTTTATTTTATGTCAGTCCTTTAGCATCCGTGTGATAGAATGCCTGAAGATGCCGAAAGGTGACAACCGGGTCGTTAGTGACAAAACATGTGGAATCGTACAAAGTTGTAGCAATTTAAATTTAACTGTTAATGGTTTGATTAATTTATGAGATCTTCTTCCAATCCATTTTTATTCTTTCATTATTATTTCGATCTCTACGTTACTATAAATATTTTTTGAAATAATGACTATTTTAAATTAAATGATTTAACAAATTGTTGATTTGCTGATTATGAGAAATATATGTTTTGTTACGTATTAGAAATCAGGCGTTCTACAAAAAAGGAGAAATTCTATAATCAAAATAGTTAATGGTCTAAATGACGGATTGTATGATGTAGTCGATCACAACTCCAGAATTTTTATTGAAGTCTTCCCATGATACATCACATCATTATTGCTATCTTTAACGTAGAAGTCAATTTTAATTTTATACTAATTTATTGACTATTCAAAAGTGACTTTCGAATTTAAAAGAAGTATTTTTTTTTAGTTATATACAATGCAACTATGTTATTGGAAATGATCGGCTTCGGATGGTGGGCGAGGGCATTGTATAAAAAAGATTTTCCACTGGCAGCCAGTGCTACCTCGTCACCAGTCATCGAAGAAGAAATAAGAAACGGGAGCGAAGACACAGAGCAGCCGAGTTCCATAACGATTACGAAAAGTCGATTGAATTTATTTTGTTACGATAATCTAGTCGTTGTGAAATTGTGATTTAGGGGAGAAGTATATTATAAGTAGGTAATAAAGTTCATACGGGCCGAGGCGTGATATTCCTGAAATTTCTTTTTTAGTTATTTATATAATATCTTAGTTAGCCAAATACTATAATATTTTATTGTTACTATAGTTCACCAAATATTGACTATTTAAATTTGAATTGTTTCAACTTTGTACGATTCAATATGTCTTATCACAAACGACCCGGGTTTCGCCCTTCGGCATCTTCAGGTATTCCATCGCACGGATGCAACAGAACTGACCGATGCTAACTGTTTATTTTACGTCAGTTCTGTTGCATCCGTGCGATGGAATACCTGAAGATGCCGAAGGGTGAAACCCGGGTCGTTTGTGATAAGACATATGGAATCGTACAAAGTTGTAACAATTCAAATTTAATATTGAAGTTCCATCAAGCACCTTCAGTCGATATCATAAATTATTGACTATTTAAGTTTTGAGTTAATAATATTTAATTGCGAAAAAGGAATTGATTGGCTATCGAACGTTCAAAACATGTTACACGGTGGAAAAATAGCAATGTATTTAGTACTATGAAATGTTTTATAAGATATAGTTGATAGCTATTGTATTCGGCTCACGTCATTTCTGACGATGGCGTGAGCCGAAATAGCTATCAAAAATTTTTAGAACTTAAATACATTGCTATTTTTTCACCGTGTTATAAAGGAGTTCTACCACAAGTAAATGCCAATTAAATCAATAAATTCAAAACTTGTATCTAAAAAATAAAATTCGTACACTAAGCAATTACAGATTACCTCATACGCCAGCGATTTCTAGCCTAGATGCACTAAGTATTTTTAATAAACGAACAATTTTCATAAAATAATATCTACAACGAAAAAAACTTCATATCGTAAAATAACAGTAAACAAATCTGTGAATGAATACATACATACATACATATATTCTTCTGAAATATCATATTATTTTATGTTATGGAATATTAGAAGGGAGAGACATAAAAAAAAAGTTTTATTTTTTGAAACGGTTGGAAATCACTGCAATATGCATGAGCAGTGCGTGTTTGGGTTCGAAAAATCTTTGATGCCTCAAAAATAAATCATAATTGACCCATATACTGTATGTATTCATTATTTATTTTATTTAGAATTCTTATAAAGTAATAATTGCTTTTAGAATGAACAATTAATATAATATCTGTCAATTATGTATGTACGCTTTCATTGAAACTTCTTTGACCTGTGTGTGATTAAATAACTATTCAATTAATTTATCAGATTATATTTCGTGACGATTTTCTTTATCAATTATAAAAAAAATACCTCTAAATTGGGCCTGGTGCTTTCAAAGCGTATAACTCGTCACCAACCTCAATTGTAACCTGGTGCTGAATGCAAATTATCGAATAGGTCATTATTATTAACATTGTTATTCTTCACAAAATTATATATTTAATATTAAAATGTTACTTTAAGATATTTCGTTTTGTATCGTAATTTACTCAAGTGATATTATTTAGATATTAAATAGCAGTTTGACGATATTGCTAACCGAGCGAAAGTTAATTTTACGTTTATAAGAATGCATACTTTTATATTTATGATAAGAAATATGTATTGTGTGTAAAAAACATTTAAGGAGGACGTGGATAGTTTTCAACGAATTTATTCATAAATGTTATATGCTTATATGAAAGAAAACAAATACGTAGCAAAGACGAAATGGTCTTTTCCAATTACTGTGATTTCCTTTATTAATTATGACTATATATTTTATAAAATACACGTAAAAAAATAATTTTGTTGTTTTATTGAAATTATCAGTATAATAGTACCGCCTCTGTTGAGAAATTATTGAACTAAAGTGTCCGGCGTATTTTGAAAATTGCTTGAGCAGTTGTGTGATAGATGTCAGTATAAAATAAAATATTATTTTATTTAAATATTAATATTTTGCAACAGCAATATTATTATACGATAACAAGTTCTTGTAGTTATGTAGACAGAAATAAAACAATCCAGGACAGATATTCTGGACTCCTAAATATGTTTCACTAAGAGCTTGGCTGCCTTGTCACGGTTTTCAAGGGTATTACTTTAGTTGTATACCACCTGGGCAAATTTTGTTTCAGTACAAACTCATTAATGATACATGGACTTGTACTACGGTGGAATAATACATATTTTAACATATATTATACTTTTCAGTGACATTTCATTCGATGTTACATCACTGGACAATCAAATAACTATTACTGACTAATTTGAATTGTTACAACTTTGTACAAGTACATGTACAAGTACATGTTTTGTAACTAACGGTCCGGGTTTCGCCTTTCGACACCTAAAGGCATTCTATCACACGGATGCAACAGAACTGAAGAATTATTGACTAGTTTAGTAAATTTTCACTGTATTAATTGGTAAACCATAGGTTTATATGGAATGTATTTTCGCTGCAATATAACAACGATACAGTAAAAAAGTTAAAAAGCATTAGCTTATTGAATTTGCAACAAAAAAAAAAAACGATTAATATATTTTATGATATCAACTGAAGGTGATTGATGGAATTTGAATATCAAATTTGAATTGTTACACCTTTGTACGATTCCACATGTTTTGTCATTAACGGCCCGGGTCGCCTTTCGGCATCTTCAGACATTCTCAACTGACCGTCAGTTCTGTTTCATCCGTGCATGAAACGGATATTTTTGATGAAAACAACGTAAAAACATGATTTTAAATCAAATTCATTATCAATTTACTAATGTTAATAAGTAGTATGAGGTTTAAATATTGGATGATAGACTGACGAGTCAGTTCTGTTGCATCCGTGTGATAGAATGCCTGAAGATGCCAAAAGGCGAAACCCGGGTCGTTAGTGACAAAACATGTGGAATCGTACAAAGCTGTAACAATTCAAATTTGATTAATATATTATTAAGCATTGGAAATCGGTAATGAAGACAACCGAATAGACTCAGACAAAACCTATACATTAAAAAATGGCAGCTGTATGAACTCACTCATGTCCATGTGGAATGTATCGATTCCCGAAGCGATGTGAAAGTTTGTAGCGTATAAATGATTTATATTTATACAGAGTGTTCCGAGAGACATTATTATCGAAACAATAACCGTGATAACAAAGTCTGGCGTCCACTATTGTTGAATACAAAAGATTTTATAGCTTAGTTTACGTTAGATTGGTGATAGCTTGGGAGGTGCCAGTCTAAACCATATTAACTACAATATAAAATTTATATGAATATTTCATATTCGGGGAAATAGCGTATGGAGTTTGCAAACAACGGCTTAGTCGCTGCCAAACGTCTTGACTAATGAACTGAAGGCACAGAGTAATATGCAAATTTAATTCTCTGTCATACATATGAATTAAATTCTATATTTACTAAACAAATTAACAAGTCAGCTTTTAACGAGTTTGTTTTACGAGTAAGAGCGCAAATAGCATAATTCATTTATGGCATAAGTCTTTCTTTAAATACGGCAGCATATTTGTTAGGCTGGAAAAAATACATACATCTGGTTCCTTGTATTGCAAGGTTTCAAAATGACACTTCTTAATAAATTATTTTTTGTGTTTCAAAGTGGTTTATATAATATATATATATCTATGGTGGAACTACAATTATATATTCCCACATTCATTGATCTCCAATGTATCAATTTCCTCGTCTAGTAATTTCGATATAATCAACTGATTAAATATTGTATTTTATTCGATTATTATACTTAGTTTGAATTGTTACAACTTTGTACTATTCCACATGTTTTGTCACTAACGACCCTGGTTTCGCCTTTCGGCGTCTTCAGGCAAGTATGATCGAATTTGGGATTTCAAACATTTAATGCCCTCTTGGTTTTTATACACGTATTTTAATAACGAATAACTATTTCTATTCTTAATAACGAAAATTGGACCTCCAGATTAGACTACGTCCGAGCTAGCCGTGGCGGTCATATACCAGAAATCATATTTAAATTATCATGCCAGAAAATTATCTTTGGAATAAAGTAAAATTCATGTATATTTAAAAATTCATCTTTGTTTTATTCCATTTCAAGATCTATACCTCTAAAAAAACAACCTATATAAAATATATATGTTTGTTTGTTTTTGCCTAGATCTTTTTTTCAACTTCAGAAAAATCATAAATTTATCGAAAATGTATATTATATGAATATTTCATCATTTTTGTATTCAATAATTGAATAATTCATTTAAAAAACATTTAAAAGCCCTACCAGTCACCATATTATAGCACATAATTTCAGTAACAATAGCAACATAATTTAATATACATATAAAGTTCATTTTTACGATAAAATTTTGCGTTATAAATTATTTAGTATGAGGGTGTGGTATCCAACATTTTTATATATATATATAGAAACGGAAAAGGTATGCTTTTTGCAGTGTATTTTAAGGTATCTTTGAAACGAGAAATAAACTTTATGAAATGTGGATTTATAAATAAGCTGTAAATTTCAAATGAAAAAAAAACATTGTGCTTATTTTATCAATACGCACATACACAGAAAGCTTTATGCGATCGTACGGTATACAAGTTTGATAGATGAGGATATTAAAAACTATTGGCTATTTTTTTCACAGAATTGTGAGGGATGATATTTTTTTGTATCGCGCCAGATGCAAATCGGGCGAAGCCTTTTCATAAAGCCTTCTCTATAAAACATTGCCGGGTATTTTTTTTTGTTCACAAAGCGGCAATCAGTTAAAAGCTACAGCAGCCAAGTTTCAATTTTCAAAAGTAGTTCGCCCTTTGTGGAAGTTCGCTCATATCGATGGAATGCAATGTTTGCAATATTTCCCAGAGGGGAAAAAAGCCGAAATCCAAACCGAACCGAATGACGGTCCGTGAGGCGTAGGGTTACCACATGGAAAATTGTGGATGGAAGACGAACGAACGTCTTTGACTTCGAAAACACAGTTTGAAACGAAATGTAACAATTGAAATTGATACTGCTGCTAAGAATCTATGAATGATCTTTTTTTAAATATTACAATTAATAACACGGTGACAGGACTTATATATCCTTCGCCGCTCCTCAGACCATTGCAAAAGGCTAATGCATTTCTGTAATAAATCATCTCCGGTCAGTATTTAAGCTTACTGAAAGTGCCGCCTGTTTAGTTTAATTTAAAATGAAATTTTAGCTTTTTTGCTAGCACGATATAAGCTAGGTTGTTAAAACAGGAGAGAAGATAATACATCTTGTTTTTTTTTTTGTTTTTACTTTTTCTACACGCTTAAATACGTACGCTTAAACATAGTTCTGACGATGGGTGAGCCGACATAGCTATCAACTATATGTTATAAAACTTTGTAGAACTAAAATACATTGCTATTTATTCACAGTGTTATAATGGAGTTCTACCAAGAAAATGCCATTTCAATCAATAAATTACAATTACATAGTTTTAAAAAAGAGTCATCAACTTTTGACGACCGTATCGTATTAGAGAATATTTAGAAGGTATGTATTTAGTACTATTATACACTAAAAATTAAATTGCGATCTTAATTATTTGTTATCATCTCGTTTTAAAAACTTGTTTATTTTGAAACTATTTATGAGATTATTTCTATACCTTAGATTGAATGTCATTTGTATACAATAAGCATAAAAAATAATAATGCTATTAAAAAAACTCGTAATTTACAAATTAATTTTAACAAAGGAAATGAACTCAATTTTGCTCTGTTTTTTTCGTTAAGGAATTTTTTCACAGTTTGAACAATTCAAATTTGACATTAGAATTCCATCAAGCTCAGAAGATATCGTAAACTATATATATCATTACAAAAAAAAACATAATGTTAAGGCAAGTTTTTGTTGTTGTAATAAACATACCTTTCTTTGGTATGAAACGAATGGCTTTAATCGTTAAGTTTTTAAAATGTTATTAAGAAATGCTGGCAAATATATTTTTTGCATCCACAAGAAAAGGAAGTCAGTTATTTTAATTTGGCGAATCACATATCTTGTAAGTATATGCAGCGATAAAAACGATACGTTAATTGGTCGACATAAATTGCAGAACAATGAATCGTATAATAAAATCGGTGTGAGATAATATTACTGTTATCGAATTGAAGGAGATGATTTTGTGTCTTTTGGTAGCCCTAGCGTGACAGTATGCTCTCTCAGTAGTCTATACCTATTCGACTGTAAAACTATACATCAATTGTTTATAGAAAATTAACAATTTCGAATTTCCATAATGAACCAGTTTTTTTTTGCATATTTTAATACATTAGTATTTTACATTAAATCTGGTGTATCTAATAGTTTCAGTGTATCGTGATAAATGATTTTGCATTTTAAATATGTACTCCGTCAAATGCATACATCATAATATGTATAGAAATTAGATTATACTTTAATAATAAAATGCAATGTTAACTATAATTCCCACAATTTTCTGTTTTCTGTGTCGAGCATTATTAATTATTTGGCTCGTCTAAGGCGAGCCTGATCCGAATAATATAAAATTGTGGAAATGGTACTAAACATTGTGTTTCATTGTTTATACATAATTCCTCTCAACCAATAATTAATAATTAACACATTAAAAGTGATAAATTATATGTTATGTGAATAGACGGTGGAAAAATCACGTGAGCCAACAATACAAGATTTTTTGATAGTGACAGTGGGCACGTAGTGAAATTTTTTCTGCTATTTTTCGAATACCCGAAACTAGTGTTAAATATAAAAATAAAAAAGAAAAATAAAGTTGATTTATTGATTCTTGATTTTATTATCAGTAGAACTTTAGTCCATAATCTGGTATTTCGCGGTATTAACGTAATCAGCGTTTGATTGTTATATTTGCCACGTATGTGAAAATATATATCTTATATAAAATTCGACAAAAACACTGAAGAACTTAACACATTAATAATTTTAAATAATAAAAACACATTTTTTAGTACTTATTTCCACAATATATTTTTTGACAGGTCCTGATCAAAAAATATATTGTGGAAATAAGTACTAAAAAAATGTGTTTTTATTATTTAAAATATCATGCCGAAGTGACAGTGAACACCTTAAAAAAAAGACATTTATAATTGTGACGGTTCAGCACATCTATCTAATATGTATGATGCAATTTGAAAAAATCATTACTTCAGAGTCGGAAGAGTTTATTTAGGAAACTCCACTATTTGCTTAGGTTGATTAACGATTTATTACGTATATACCGTTCTCTGAGATCCTTAAACTGTCGGATTGTCTTTCCAGCGCTCCACCAACGTTAATTTCACTACGCAAACGCCACAAATAAATCAAATTTGCATGCAAATCTGGAGGAACCAGCGCTAAGTTTGTATTCGTGTTTTGTTTGAGTTGCAAAGTGGTACAGTGCAGCGCGCAGCGGTGCTAAGAAAGGTCGGATAAGCTCACACTAACCCTCGGAAGAGAAAGTTTCTTCAAACTGGTCTTTATTTTAATACATTATTCATGATCAGATGCTCTTTTAAAGGTGCGTCACTGAATATTTCTTCAACATATCGTTACCCGAAACCAACAGTGATATAAATCAAAAATATTATAATAGTTTTGAGATAATTTTATTTAAGGGATTTTCTCGTACTTTTAAAATACATATTTAGTAGGAGCTTCGCGTAGTTTTTATTTGGATTATGATAAAGGACAATAGGAAGGTATTATGGATACTTTCGTATTAATCTAGTTATACAGTTTATCTGAAAAATATTTTTTGCATTTTACCTCTCTGTTGCTTTAAGGAAGCGATATAGAAAATAAAATATCCAGAAATTCAATATGGTTAAATTTATTAAAGCCATGTCGGAAAAACGAGGATTTCACTGGATTGTTTTATTCTTTATAAACTTTCAGTGTTTTTTTCTACGAGAACAGCGTGTAGATCAGTTAACCAACCTAACCTTTTATAATAAGGTGAGAGATACAAGGGATAAAGCTAGGACAGGATAAGCTTTAAGCTTATTGATCCTGCTACGTCCTTCTTTTTTCACAATTGGACGGATGGGAAAATTTTTTGAGACATCACAAAAACCGATTGAAAAAAAAATTTATTCCTACTTGTATTCTAACCGGTGGCAACCGCCATGGAAGCCAACGACGTTGACCACTGCACCAGGGACACGTCAACGTAAGACTAGTTGTAAGCTAGTCAGTTAACAAAAACATTTTTTACTCTCACATCGGTGTACAGTCCATGAAACAAAACAATAAATAAAAACGAATTAAAAATTATAAGACATTGATATGTTGTAAATTTTCAACACTACATTGTCACTTAACTTCTTGGCGGGTGTAATGGTTTCCAATATATAGTCAATACATTTATTGTAAAACGTAAACATTTAATTGATTTGAGGGTGTGAAAAGACATTTGTTGATTTCGTTGTTATCACATACAACGATGTATAATTCTTTAACAGTCAAAGGGTTAAGAAAGTTTGGCAACCATTAGATGTCTCTGTTAAATTAATGCAAAGCATTTAAAATTTAACTATAATGTCTACTGTGTCTACAATCGAAAAGCCAAAAAATCTTTCACAAAAATTTTAAGCTTTTCTCAAACATGTTGTAATGAACGCATTTCAAATTGTTCAAATAATATATTTTTGTTTAGTAATATAATTTTTATGATTAAATAAAAGTTCAGTTCAATAGTTCAAAAAAAGGGCGCTAGAAATATTTTTTATCATTGAAAGCAGACTATTGTCAAGTTACATAAAAATATATAGCCTCTAAAAAAATCAGCACGATCATATTTGGCCAGATCGCAATAACGATTCATTACATTTATTGTAGCAAGTGTTATATCCGATACCTTAAAAATGAATATCGCCTTATAAATAATCATTATCGAGACCATAAACAATGTGAGATGTTTAATATCTCACGATAAAAGGTATCGAATAAGTTAGTTCGCAGTGGATACTTCTAATAAACCAATAGTCGGGTTTCGTGCTCGCGCGTTAAGCTCTCTCGCCCGGGTTGTGCGGCAGCCATAAATAATACGATACCTTATCGTAGGGGTGCATAGGTGGTGGTCATTGAGCTAAGAAAGTGAAAATTTAAGTTGAAAGGTAGATTAAATTTAAAAAAAAAACCATTACAGTCGATTCTCTTTTTCCATGAATTAGCAATCGTGATGTGTATGAAAAAAGAACAGATTAATTTCAGCAGTATTTTTAATTAATCTATGAAGGCTTAAAATCTAGAAAGATTGTACGCTCTGCGTGCAATTGTAACAACTAACACGAACAAAGTCACGGCATCAAACTTATGGCAACCTGCTGAGACAGAACAACAAAAAAGAAAACAAAAACGTAAATTTTACTCAATGTACACTTGTAGATTTCATAAAAAATTTCAGTGACGAAGATTGTTATTTTACACAAAAAATCAACAGTAACTGGTTATTTGTGTATGATTCTTTTTCCTGTAATATTTTTATTATCAGATCGATTTTAGAGAGGCAAAAGGTTGTAACCACAGTTTTTACAAAGTATATTTTTTCATAATCACAATGAAGACAATTTAAAACGTATTCTGTCAAAAGATGTAAGCTACAAATACCAGATTAGTATGTTATTTATTTAACACGGTGGAAAAAAAGCAACGTATTTTAGTTCTACATGATTTTGCAGGACTAAAATATATTGATAATTTTTTCACCGTATTATAATGGAGTTGTACCAAGTGAATACCAATTCAATTAATAAATATCTTATTTACTTATTTGAAATTTGTGAGCAGAAAAAAAATAATACATTTTTAATAGTATATCTTAATAAAATACTAGATTTCCGTATTCCTTTGGTGGTAGCAAATACCACCAGTGTAGAGTGTACAAAGCTTTCTGCAGTTAAACTACGCTCTATACATTTGATCTGTCGGTACGAGAGTTTCCGATCCCTGAAAAAAGGCGCGCACTTGGTAAAGCAATATACGCAGGCTTCTATTTTCATACATTTCCCGAAGTAAGTCAGCTTTTATATTGAAATTTGGCGCAGGGCTCTCGTGTTGGGAACGTTTTGCAATATTTTTTGAGCGGCCCGGGTTATTCGCGATGCTGTGCGATATATAATTTAGTGGTCGTGTTTGAGGCACTTTAATTTGTGCGGTAAACGTCGCTTCGAATTGAATCCGTCTCTGATAAAGATTTATCGACGTTTCGAATTACTCGCGGGTGGCCACCCATCGCTACACTTCCCCCGTTTACTGGTCACCTTTGACTCAAATTTGGAACAAACTCTCGGCGAAATTCAATATGCTTGCTCACCGCTATGGTTTTGAATAAGTTTATTTTGCGATCACATATTCTTCTACATATGATACGCTTAAAATCAAATATCGAGCGGTGTCTACGTAAATATTTGAATAATAATATCAGAAGATTTTGAATTGTTACAACTTTGTACGATCCCACATGTTTTGTCACTAATGGTCAGGGTTTCGCCTTTCGGCATTTTCAGTAATTCTATCTCACGGATGCAACAGAACTGACCCGGGTCGTTAGTGACAAAACATGTGGAACCGTACAAATTTGTAACAATTCAAATTTGATATAGAAATTCCATCAAGCACCTTCAGTTGATATCATAATATAATATCAGACGCTTAAAATAAAAAAAAATCGAATCATAGTTTTAGGGGGTTTACGCGAACCGGTTTCGCTCCCCACAAAATTGTCAATAATCATATTCTCGAAAATACTCAACGTTATACCCCCCATTATCCGCTAGGGCTTCAATCTACTTTACTTACAGGATAACAATGTTTCGCGTGACTCAATTTTTGCCCGGAATATCCGAGGAAAATTCCGCAAAACTTGGTCACATACACTCAAGTATAAAAAAAATTAAAACAAATTATTAACTTACCTTCAAATATTTATTATTTACATATTTTATATTAAAATGATCAGATATATACATAATTTTAATATATCACTCAATTTATAACAACTAGCCACTCTTTTTGAAAAAAAATATCAGTTGAAAATGGTTCTTAATAAATCGTTTCCTAAGCTTTTTTAAATAAATGTCTTTTTAATAATCAAGCTGATTGTAAGATTCTGTAAGAACTTCTATAAAATCTGAATCAAATGATCTGAAAATCGTTTGATACATTAAATTTAATATTATAATTAATACTTGAAAAATAAGCTTATATTTCTTACAAACACGCCTAACTTTAGCCATGTTTACGAGCAATCCGAAGTGTTAACTCGAGATAAACAGCTATCGAAGGCACACAATTATAACAGGTAATGGATTTATTCGTTGCTTTATAGATAATTCAGTGATTCTAAACATTTATAAAAATAAAACGGACTGTTTATTGTAAATGTAATGTTTGTCTGATTAGCACCACCTGCATTTGAGTACTATAATGTCGTAGATCGGGAAGCCCTAATCCAGATTTTTTGGTTGCCCCGGTAAATATGTTTTTTATTTATAAAATTTGAAATGTTATTTACATATTCTCAAAACGCAATCGTGGATTTCATAAAAGGTTCTCGTGTGCATCTTATAGAAAAAACATACAGAAAACAATCAGTAAAGAAACTTTATGATTTACGTTACCAACTCAGGGTAATTGATGGAATTACAATATGAGATTTTAATTGATAAAACTTTGACAAATCCACATGTTTGTTACTTACCACTCGGGTTAGTAAGTTGATTCCTTCGGTTGCACCCGCTCGATAAAATGCCTGAAGATGCCGAAATGCGTCAATCCTTCCATTGCAGAGAAATTAAGGGGAACAAAAGTTAGGGCTAGGAAAATACTAGTGGTTAACTGTTTGCTCTCGTTACGACCCATTATATATGAACGTATTGGGATTTGCTCCAGTGAGATCCGTCACGAAATGTGATGACGTTGACCACTACTCTACAGAGCCAATAATTAATATAACACATATTATGATCGCTATTAATGCTCTTTGATGTAGTCTTGACTATTTTTATTTGAACGATAATTAAATGGTATTGAAAAATTTTTGCTTTTCCTAAAAGGTTTGTCATAGCTTGCATAATGAAGCAGAAAGTGTCGGTCCATATCACGAAAGATTTCGAACCGAAGGCAGTGTCTTCTAAAAGGAAATCAGTTCCTTACGCTCAGCGTCGAAGCAGACGGTTCTATGCTCACATATTATCTGCGAACAGCATCCGTAAATAATGTTTTTCGATATAAGAAAGCACGACCGGAAGATGTACTGCCAACTTGAGAAAGCCTTAGGTCAGTCACTGCTACACAATTGCAATTAATGACAACTATTTTCCGTTGACTAATATCCTTAAATGATATTTGTACACGATTTGTACAGGTCGACTTATAACGTCACAGCTATATTTTAAATATAATACATAAGCGTATAAAAAAAATAATTTTTCTATAATACTCGATCTGTTAGAATGGAAATTTATCGTATAAAATTACGGTATATGTAGTTTTAAAAACAGGACTGTAGGGTCGTTAAAAAACACGAGCTCCATCTTTGATTCCGACATTGTTACACAACTCCAACTATAAATAAATCATTTTTGTCAGATTTTTTCTCAATATATTTCCTATTTATGTGTAATAAATTAAATATCAACCAACCAATCCGGCAAATTGTTATTTGAGATTTTTTCAAAATCGTCTAATCGTAAAGGAAGTCAGTCATGTTTATCACAGAAGCGAAACATATTAAATGTCAAGTAACCTAACAAATGGAATAACAAAGTTATGGATTTAAGTTTTGTATTAAAATGAAGCTTATCGGAGAAAGTAAAAGTGAGAAAAGATTGAATTTTGCTCGGACTCATTTGATGAAATGCTGTTTTTTCCTAGATTTTTAATCTGAGTCAATAATTTCATTTATCTGGGCTACTCTTTTTCTTTAAATTGCGTAAAAAAAGATTGTGTGCATATATTCAACTTAATTGAACGTTAACATTTAAGATGCGCTAGCATCAAAGTTCTTCAAGTCTCTTAATTCTTATGTTTTTACTGTTACATTTTTTTAGACATCGCTTCATTTTAAAAAAGAAAGTCGCTGTAGAGCTGAGTAATCCACAGTGAAGCCGGTTCAAATGGTTAAGTATTTCTGTTTTTCTTGATCTAACGGTGTCTCAACATACACTTGAGGATTATCATCACTCCAAATACGGCAGTTTTGTTTATTGACGTATCCATTCAACCAAAAGTGAGCTTCATCGCTAATGGACGCAGTGCGCGATAAGTATTTCGAACACAAGCATGATTTTCAAAAGAAATTTGCACAATTTGGAAGCGTTGTCTAGGCGTCAGTCTATTCGCGTTGAAATGCCAAACCAAACTAACCATAAATCACTTGACATCTGACAAAATGGCCGCCAGTTAAAAAAGTGTCGCCAACTTAAAAATCTATACCTCTAAAAAAACACATATACATGCTTTATTTGCTATCTGAATTCATAAACCATATGTTCACATGAAATTTCCTTTGGATGTAGCGTTTATCATATTATAACACCTTTACTTAAAGAAAAAACTGTCTGAAATATATTGTTGATTCAATAATGACTAAACTTCTATGGGATTTATTGTTGTTATTAATTATCAACAGAGATCTTAGATATTAATGATTGTGATAAAATAACTCACACCCAGCCCTCTCTCGTTGTTAAGGTATTGTTTAAAGTTAAAACATTTCTGATTGTTGTCCGATTTATCACCTCAGATAATTCGGCTTGCCTGTTCACTGTGACAGTACCGTGGGCGGTAACAGTGCAGTACGAAAAACTCAAATGGCAGTCACAATCACTTTTTATTGTGTTAATTATATTTTTACAAAGCATTCTCGAAATTGGATCATTGTTTTGAAACAATTGTTGATGTTACTAATAGAAACTTAAGTTATCTTGAATAAAATTCAGAAAGCAATTTAACCTTGGTACTGCTAACGTCTCAACTCTTAAGATGACTGATTCCGATATGTTGACAGTTGATATTTAAAAATATAAGAGTGAAAGCTGTCTTAAAACTTTCGTGTGTGAGCTAATTTTTATAATGGAATATAGCCTACAACATAGGTTCCCAACCTTTTTCGGATGGCGACCCCTTTTCATAAAATCCATGTGACCCGTGACCCTCCATACAATCCAAAAGCATACAAAAAAAAATTATAGTTCACCGTATAAGTTGGCGCCCCCCAAAAAACCCATGGGGGTCGCGACCCCCAAGTTGGGAACCTAGGGCCTACAAAAATATTCAATTTATTTTTGAAAATAATGAATATATCATGGTAAAGCAGGAAATAGGTTAGATTGATACAATATATGTATTTTTTTGTTTTTGTCATTGTATCCGAAAATGTATCTTAAAAATGACAAATATTATCTAAAATTTAAACATTTCCAAAATCTTGAAATGCAATTATAAGAACCAGTTTCAATAATCACGAATATTATTAGCTCATTTTTGTCTATATTTGTGCATATCTAAATGAATTGCAGTATCTAGTTCCCCTCGAAAGGACAGTCAGTAAACAATTTATACACAATTTAAACAAATATATAAATACACCGTAGGGCGATGCACGTCTTTGGTTGAAATCACGACGAGATTAAAATTGTTGGACAGAGGCAACAACAAGCCACCGTAGCGTGTTGGTGTCGCACCAATCTTGCTGATCATTAATATTCGGATTCGGTTCCGTCTGCAGACTGCAAACCGTTTTTCAATTTCCATTGAAGACAGCGCGGGATACTTCGATCTACGACTGTTACACACTTTGGAATATTCAACAACATTGTGTGACAAAATAAACCACAAACTACATTTACAGAAATCGTTTCCATGATTTCGTTTCTTTGATAATTTTTTTAAGAAGTCATGTATGTTTTATGATTTTTTTGTTCTTAGATAATTATAATATTACATAATTAATAATTAATTAATGTATTTATCACTTACTGTATCGTATGTTTATACTGTGACGTCACAAATTTTTATTTGGTTGCTCCTCAATAAGCGGAACTGGTTACGATCTCTAAATAAAAACATAAAAATTATTAATTTTAAGAAAACCACAACCAAAACTTATTTTAGGAGACCATAAATATTTTTTATGCTTCTAATAAGTCAAAATAAGGATTATTTCTTTCCAAATTTTATTGTCATAATATTTTTGAGTAATTGTGGACTATATTTTATTATGAAGTGTAGAATCAGCCTGTTAATTGAAATGCCACTGGTAAGAGCTTTCACAGTGGTAACTTCGGATGTCGATATATGCCACGTGGACGATAGTTAGATAATATGTATACTATTTTTCAATAAAATAAAGTTATACGTGAATTTCTTCATATATGTTACAATACTGAAACCAATAATATATAATGTTTATTGAATAAAGTTTTTAATAAATAAATTGTCAAAAATCCGGTATTAGTCATATAAGTAAGCTTTTTGGGGATAATTTTGAAATAATTTGAGTTTTGTGTTATGGTGAAAAAAATTAAAAATTATGATCTGTTATTTTAAACAATGGAGTGAAGTATACAACCTCTTAATGAAAGTATTTTTACAGAAGTTTGAATTCGGTAACTGTTAGTTATGTCAGTATGGATGGAAAATACAACACTATTAGTAGACTGATCGCTCAAAAATTCGTAAATCGATGGTAGAATAAATATTTTCATAGGATTATAAAATATTCATGTATAATTTTCACATCTTACGATAAAATGATTATGTGGTGTTGTTTGTATCAGATTAATTATTCAAATTATCAAACGTAAAACGTCTAAATTTAAGTGTAATTATTTTATCTAAGAGTATTAATTTGTCTTTGACACGAAAGATTAAACGTCTATAGTAAATATTATGACAAATATTTGACATATTACAATGTAATATAAAAGTTAAGAGCTATCTACACGAATACGTAATATTTTATTCAAGTGAATAATCAATTCAACTATTATTTGTGAGAAATTCAGTCGTATTTTATGTTGATAACCAAACACTGAATTCCATTATGAAGGATAAAAAATAACTAACATTGCTTTTGAATTAGAATGTATAAAAAATGCATCACCCTGAGACAGTCTCGAGAGAGATGGCAATATTTGGGTAGATGAAATAAAAAGGGACGGCACGCGTTCTAGGAATGATTAATTGATTCTCGGAATGATTTATAATCTAACTACACTATTTTTTATGCGTCGGGTCAAAATCAATTCATTATTTCGATTCGTATAAACAAATAAGGAAAAGATTTCGAGCGATGTAGTCAGTCAATCAAATAAATCTATTTCACATACTTAGCACATGATGATATTGAACCTAAAGCTTCAACTTTGAACGAAATTTAACGTATATATTCATACATGTATGTTATATGTTAACGCGGTTGTATTTTTGGAGTAAAAAAATATGTTTATCGATTTTTCAGTTAAATCACATTATGATCAAGTAAAATAAAGTTCTACGCATGAAAATGTATTTTCAATATTACTCTACAGTTAATAATTTATAACATAGTACCGTTAAGAGAGTCAAAAATGGAGAGGTTCTAATAAAAGAAAAAAAATGGATATATCTTTTTTAACAATAGAGTATTTTTAGTGAAAATATACTTTTTTGAATTATTACAACTTTATACGATTCCACATGTTTAAAAATTTAAATATTTCCATAAAATTTACATATAAATAGTTCATATGTTGAAACATGTGGAATCGTACAAAGTTGTAACAATTCAAATTTGATATTGAAATTCCATCAAGCACCTTCAGTTGATCATAAATTATATAAATATACTTTTACTGGCGTTTCAGTAAAATCATACTCTCATCCTAATTAAGCACAGTATAAGCAGTATAAATATACTTTCACTTTATCATCGGTGGAAATAAACTTAAACATGTTAAAATATATTATATTTTAACAGACACCAGTGACATTACATTCGTTTTAGATCCAGACGCTCTGAAATACATCACCTGCAAGAAAACCGGAACTATTGTGTTTACTATCATTTTATTAAATATACTTCAACGCGTGAAAATTTTTTTTCACTGAATTGAATCATTCAAAAATATTCTTCGTTTAATTGTAACAATCTTTGATTGTTTTGAAATGACCAATTAAATCACATTTCCTTATAAAAAGCTAAAACGCCTTTTGACAAACATGTTAGCAGCATCAATTTTGGCATGACCATTCAAGCAAACAACAGCTTCATTAGTACTACAGAATTACGTAAAGTAACAGGCTTTCTACGTTTTTGCTGAAAGAATTGATAAATTATATTTTTACTAACGAAAATACATATGCAGACATAATATAAATAGTAGTAGAAACTCTGTCATAAAATAAACCCGTCTTGCATTTTTATATAATAATTTATAATTTCAGTCACTTTATTCAAAATGTAAAAAATCTTTTCGACGTTACAATAAAATAATTGTTCATTCGTTATTTTCTCCTAGTGCTGTTGATTTATTATAGTAAATAAACGAGATAATAAATAATAAAATACTATGTATGATGCAATTATACAATGTGTAAGAAAACGGGAGTCGAAGTTAAAATAAGAGTATGAATTAAAATCGGAGTCAATTGCTTTCGAACGACTTTAAAGCGGTAGACTTTTGTATCATTAAGAGACCGATATTTTTGAAAAAAGAATACGACAAAAAAAAAGAAATTTATTAGTACTAAAAAGCGGCATTGTCCGGCGTGTGTTTTTGTATTTGTTTTAAATTAATATTTAACCTGTTAAACCGGTATCAAATTATTAAAATATTGATGAGGAAAGATATAAATATAAATGAAATTTATACAAAAAAACGATAAGAAAACTATTTGTCAATAAATTTATCAATTATTGAAAATACCGTTTCAGTGATGCATAACATTTTTATTATTGAAAACATATTATTGTTTAGATTAAGATTTATATAATAGGTGGTAGTGACATATGACAGAACTTTATTGTCTTAGGACGAAAATTCTCCGCTATTGTATGTAGTTATTTAAAATATGTGAGTGAACTTTAAAAAAGATATTTTACATGGGTCTACAATTTTGTACGACTGTAAACTGAAAAATATAATTTATTTCTTTAAGTCCACCCAGAATGGCAGCAAGTATTTATATTAAGGATGAATAAACAATTGATATAATGTAATGAAACATTATTATTGTAGACTAATTTAATAAATTTTATGAAAAAAAGTTTACTTGCTTATTCAAAATTGGGTGCAAATCTAGTTGTACCCTGTTTATTTCTTAAATTTTTTAATAAAATTATTTGTGGACCTCAATCTTTTGATCCAAAATTTTAATACCTGCATTGCGTTGAACCTCTGGTATTGAAATTAGCAAATGTCGATGTATCTTTGTTTATTAAAGCAGATAAGTGTTTAGATGCACATATGTCTAGTCCCACGTGACTTAACCTATGAAAAAGTGCTGGCAGTCACAACATTGTTATTTTTAAATGCTTAATTTTTTATTAAAATACAATGAAACTTTTTTATTAATAAGTACTTATTCTTGCTAACTTAAAAACAAATTGACGAATATAATCAATTTTACAGGCTGTCGAAACAAATAAACAGTTTGTCTTTCGTAGTAAGAATGCAGTTATACTAATTTTAATCGCAGGCATTGTTGCGTATAACTAGCTTCGTAGGATCCGACCCCTGCGGTTGCACCTAATCAAATATTTATACAAATAGATTGTTTCGGCCGGACGCTGTTTGTTTCTATAAATTCATTTTCATTAATTTGTCTGTCAATGATTTATTACTGCCACGTAATCGAAATATGTTTCGTTTTTTAATACCTGTGCCCCAAACATGTCAAAACATTCTTTTTAATTTGTTATTTATCCATAGCTTCTGTTATATTCCGGTTCGATGCATATTTTATTATCTCTTCCATAAAATAGAAAGAATATTCGATTAGGTGTATGTATGTTTGGACTTCGAAAAATGAAATTCAAAAATATATCTTGCTTTTTTGACATTTGTATATTTATGGTAAATTATTTCAACGATATATATATTAATAAGATAAATGTAATAATATTATCATTTATATTATAGTTTATAACTGAATCGGTTTACGCCATCGTGGAAACTATGCTTAAACTGAGACTTATCTTAGTTTTGTATAATCACTATTAAGTTATTAACTGTCACTTTGCAGAAAAGCATTGTATTTCAATAATAATGCATAATGTCAAGTACTATTCTGACAATTGATTTCGAGTCCAGTTTTGCTCTTCGCGAGCATTATCAACTATACACCATGTTTTCTTCTTAAATATAAGTTTTTTTTATATTGGTTATGAAGAGATATTAAATTTACCGTCTCACTTGTTTAAACATGATTTTTTTATACATAATTCAATATGAAACAACAAATAGTTTCAATAATAAATCGTTGAAATAAATGAATTTATATTCATATATATATATTTGTTTTTATTATTTATTTAATTATTTCCACAATATATTTTTTCATCAGGACCGGTTTCGCTCTTTGGGAGCATTATCAGATGAAACCAGTCCTGTTCGAAAAATACATTTTGGAAATAAGTATTGAAAATGTGTTTTTATTATTTAAAATATCATGCCTTTCCATCAAGAAGTGACAGTTAATAGCTTAAAAGTGGTCTATATTTTTTGTTTTAATTTTAAGAAGGAAAATATGTTTAGAAATTCTGTAAGTCATTGTGTGGACGTTTCTCTTCGAAGACTCGAGGCAGTGGACGATTGTCTAAAAGCGTTGACCACTCGGCCACAGGAGAAATTTTTTTGTAACGTGTTTTTTGTCTTGTTAGTTTTTAATGTGAAGCAAAAAGACTCTTTATCATGTATATAAAAAAATAAAAATATTACAGAGAACTGATTGTAGCTCAGTTGCTCATTGTTTTTCGAAGATAGAAGCGATAGAAAAATGAGACAAGGCCAGGGCTAATAGTTGACTAATCGCTCTCGCTGTGCCTCTTTTTAAGGGTCAAATGATTCGGGAAGGAAAACTAATACAGAAAATAAATTTGTGAGACTGTTTTTATATTTGAACCAATAGAAACGTCTTCACAAAAGATACAAATAATAAATAAAATTGTTTTGTGAGGGTTGATAATAAAGCTCACAAAGGTGATATCAAATGCGTTTGTTGATCGATACTGTGAACGAATAAAATTATAATTGATGAATTGCTTATTAAATAGAAACTGATACTTTGAACCTTACCTGAGGTCACATTTGAATTTCGAAATGAAAAGATAACGGACATAGCTTACGCATATAAACTATAGATGTCATTGGAAACCAGAGACTTGTTTCATACAATCTATTATTTGTGTAATTGAACACTTTGAATGGAAAGTTTCGTAAAAATATTTTTTCTTCGTATTTTGTTAGTATTTCTAGTAAAGAAAAAAACGCAGAAATATTTCAAGAAGAAGAAGAGATTTGTAAAAGAATTTATTTATTGCTTCTAAATTTAGTCCAGATTTTAATCATATACACAATACGTTTTCTATTGAAGTTGAATCTAGGGCAGTTGTTCTCATGAACGGTCAACGACAGCTGCATTACAAAAATTGTTTTTAAAAAAATGGGTTTTTACTAATTAAATGAAAATTATAAATATTTACTTTTGGATTGCATACATCTGACTTGTCCAGCATTAAAACGAGTTTTTTACAAGTTTAAATAACGTATTTTATTGACTATAAATTAGAAGTGAATCCAACTATTGTATTTTTATCTCACATTGAAATAAAAAAATTCTGCGGCCAACGTAAATTTCTATAAGATTGCTAATGTTTATAATGCGGCCACAGTAAAATTTTACGTGAGAACCAATCGTGAGTGACAATATACTTTCATAATTTCAATTTGAATAGTTCTAACAAATTAATAAGCTAATAAGTTGTATTCTTTTTAATTCCTAAATTATTTACTAGAAGAAATTTTCTATACTCTCCCAATTTCTTTACATACCTTCTTTCTTGATCACCTTCGTAGTGTAAGTTATTCAATAGCTCTTATTCATTGTTAATGGACTCCAATAAATTTTCCTATGTAAATAGATTTAAAATAAAATTCTCTGCAGCTCAGCATAAAGACTATGAGACATCTTCATCAGCATCGAGAATGACGACCACAATAATTCAGGTTGTCACGAGACACGTTTCGCGGACTGCTGGTCACGATTCATTTTGTTCTGGGCTCCCCGACAAATGAATGGATGCAAATACCGATGGAGACACTAATTAATAAAAATTAATAACTATACCTAAAAAAATTTATCATATGTTTTTCCACCAACGGTGAGCAAACATGGCATTTCTCGCCAAATTGAATGCAAGAAAAGAGTAATATATTATTGTCGAATCATATTTAACAAACTTTGTGACTATTAACCAGAATAGTTTTTTTATGTAATTTACAAAATTTTGATAATAATTTCATTTTATATTGAAGTGTATCACACCATAATTTTACACCGAACTACAAGCTGTATTTTACAAAAATTGATTCATAATGCAAAGTTGAACCATCAAGTTAAACCAAAACAGGTTTTCCATGAACGATTAAGAAAGAAAGAACTGAAGAGGTTAATTTGAAGAAATCGTAATTAAATGTAATGTATCAAGCATGGAAATAAATTTGAAGTTTAAAATGACCCCTTCGCCTTAAATAGTTAAGTTATAATGTGTGTACACTAGGGTTCGATTCTTACTGATTCTAATTGACTAAAAATGTGTTTTTTTATATTTCAGTATAATGGCTATCCACCAAAATATGATAGTTAACTCTTTAGAAGTGCAACAAGTTTGTATGAAGACTTAAAATAACTACGTTATTTAAAGTTTTCTTGGATTTATCAGTTCCGTTTTTTTTCTTTTCAGGGTCTTTCGAAAAACGTTGATACTGATTGAATTGACATTTACTTGGTAGAACTCCATTATAACACGGTGAAAATATAGCAATGTATTATAGTTCTACAAAATTTTATAAGATAGAGTTGATAGCTATTTCGGCTCACGCCATCGCCAGATCTATGTTTAAACGTACATTTGCTTATCTATATGTAACTGTGTAGAAATCGTACACAATACATCATATTGTTTTAACAAGCTAGCTAATATCGTGCTAGCTATAAAACTAAATTTAAATTTAAAATAAACTAAACTTAACAGGCGGCACTTTCGATAATCTTAGATATTGGCCGGAGATGATTTATTACAGAAATGCATTATCCTTTCGCAATGGTCTGAGGAGCAGCGAAAGACTAATATTTGTCTGTTCGTTTAAAATTTAATTTTAAGCGAACTACAACGAATGAACGATAAAATGATGTAGAACTAAAACACATTGCTATTTTTTCACTGTGTTGGACACAAGACTTTAGATTATAACAAAAACTGTCAATATGTTGAGAAAGTTTCTCGAGTAGAATGCAACACTGTTTCGAAATCGAAAGTGCGTCGTTTATTTGTAAATAAAATGGGAGATTCTTTTTTCAAATTCGTAGACATAAATCGACTCGCACATAAAGCTTGAGGCTCCAGCGCCATTCATAAATGGCGCGTAACGGAATTATTTGAAGGTTCAAAAGTAATTTAGGACACGTGACGTCACTAACCGTTCCCGCCGGCCGCAATAAATAAAGTTAACTAAGCGAAAAGTAAAACAAATACACGTCACAAAGTTCGCTGCATCATTTGTTAGAGCTTTTAACGATGACGGGCCTTGCACAGATTTGTGACTGAGGCGGTTCAAAGTAGAACACAATTTAAATTTTTATTTAATATATAGATCCAAATACTCCGACAACTTTTTCAATAAGACGATTTTGAAAAATATCACACGGAAAATTATTCCGGATTGGTTAGTTAATCTTTGATCTAATGTTCATAAATAAGGAACGTAGGAAAAACCTAGCAAAATTAAACTTTTTTCAGTCATGGTCATGTTGTTCAATGTTGCAGTCGAAGTCGTGATTTTTTAACGACTTGACAAATACAAATTTTAATTGTTGAAACTTCGTTCGATTCCACATGTTTTGTCATTAATGACCCGTGTTTCTGTCCCTGGCCATCAAGGACTACAAATGATTTATTACTTTTTGTTTTTTTCCCATTTTCAAACAATCAGAAAAGTATGTATGATTTTTAAAAATCTCAGTAAATATAGGGAAGAACACGAGGGCTTTAACTAGTTGTTTAACACTAGGTAACTATTCCCATTAAAAATGGTATTAGATAGATTGATTGATAAATTATACAATTTATGATATCGACTGAAGGTGAATTGAATTTAAATTGTTGCAAACTGTGGAGCCGTACAGGGTTGTAGCAATTCAAATTTGATAAATTATATTGTTAGATCTTCCAGTCATGAAATGAAAGTGCTATGATGACGTATCAGCTGTTAATTTGATATTGATTAAATAATAATAATAATAATTTAGTTAATTGATGTGTGATTTTTTTCTTTGTTTGCATACAAATTTTTTTTTGAATCAATTCAATTTATAATTTTTGTAACGTTGAAAAATCTGAATGGTAAAAAATGTGAATTTTGTATATCTGTAAAACTCCTTTTATTACAAAAGACTTGTTATTTTACCTCAGTAAGTTTACTAGTTTTTGAGATAGTTATTTTTATGACAGCTCATCATGGCGCAAAAATATGTTATGGGCATTGAACTACGGCGCACGGGCATTTAATGGTTAATTTCCAAGTGAATTTCTCCTATAGTCTTCATTAATCATAGTTCTGATGATGGCAAAAGTGTAAATTTTTAATATGTTAGAATTTGTATGTACGATCATAATATAAGTATTTTTACTGTGTGGCCAGTAGGTAATGGTAAGTGGCGAGTGCTCGCCAGCCGCTATCGACGTGAAAAATCTCAAATTTCAAAGCAGCTTTCTTCGAGGAAATAAATAACTTGAGGCGCAGAATCGTACAACGTTTTCGCGCCATTAATAAGTCACTCTTCGAAGAACGGTTTGGCTTGTGTGCATTCAGCTTTACATATGGATACAATCAATGATATATATATACATTTAGATAAAGGAGTTGATGAGGTGCAGTTTATAATTCTATCTAGCGAAGGAAATAACGGAAAGCGTAATTGATCGATGGATTTGGGTAGTATAATATATATATAATATCTATCTATACATTCATGGTCATGAGGATATAAAACAGAATGCTGTACGTAGCCTATGTGAGTGTCAATTAATCACTTACCAGTTGAATGTTTCTGAGAAAGACTATAAAAATTGTCACATATTTTTGAAACTGTTTTTTAAACATGTATATTTTTTTCGTTTTTTTTTTAAATTTTCAGTATAAATTAATACTTAGTTAACAATGTTTTTCATCACAATCGGACAGTAGTACCATGTCTCTTTTTGCGAGTCGTGTTAAACATTCCTGGCTAGATGGGAAAAAAGCGACTTTACTTCGCATACTGAAGAGAATGAGAGAAAACTCAAGTGGTTGGTTATTAATGCACGTAAAAAGAGAAGAACTGAGCAAGCCGTTTCAACTTTCTATTAGACCGATCTACCACGCTGACTTGGTCTCAAATAAGGAAAATACCAGTTTTGAATATGTTTTGTAAAATTGTGTCTATATTATTGTGTTTATTTCCCGAACCATTTGTTTTGCATACCTGGTAATTATTAACTCAAAATTTTGTATAATTAATCAGTTGATAATGCTCGCGATGAGCGAAATCAGCCGGTCCTGATCTGGAGAGAATAAATTTGTGGCAATATAATAAAAAAAAGCAATAAACACATAAAAGAGTCATATTTTGTTAGTTCACATAAACCATTATATTTTTAATGTAAAATATCATGTCTTTCCATCAAGAAGTGACATTTAACACATTAAAAGTCATTACATTTATTTTTACTTTGAAATAATATCTGTATAGTTTCTTGATATTCTGAATATTTATTTACAGAATATTAAATATTTTTATGTCATATCAAAGGTATTCTTATTGCACCTTACCTTGCACGTGATGCAATGCCGCTAACTCCAAAAATAAAAGTGGTAAAAGTTTACAACTTGCAACTAGACACATGAAAGCTTATTCAATTGCTTTGCTTAATCTGAGACTGCCTCCCGGCAAATCCAGGCCCAGATTAAGTAAAATTATACGCCTAAAATAATTGAATTCTTAACAATCAACAGCATCAAGAGATTATCTCAATTTATTTCTATGTGAAAGGCTTTGTATTTTGGTAAATAAAACATACTTTTTTGTAGATCGAACTCTGTACACTTCATATGTTTTATCACTCAAGATTATTTATCCAAATTTCAATGGCAGGTGTATGAAATCATAAAAATCAATTCATATATCAGTTAACCTCCTAAGATTTATTTGAAGTCTACATTTTTCTTAATAATTAAAATATATAAACGATGTCAATTGTTTTATTTATGATATCGACTGAAGGTGCTTGATGGAATTTAAATATCAATTTTGAACCGTTACAACTTTGTATGATTCCACATGTTTTGTCACTAAGGACCCGGGTTACAGTTTCAGGTTGTCAGTTCTGTTGCATCCGTGTGATAGAATGCATGAAGATGCCAAAAGGCTAATACCAGAACATAGGAAATCTACAAAGTTTCAACAATTCAAATTTGATATGGAAATTTCATCAAGCAATCTTAGTCCATTTCGTAAATTATTTTCATCATCATTGTAACCAATATTTCAATTTTAAAAATTCTATGTATGATTAAAAGTTTTCATAAGTTGTTATTTTATATATAAATATGTAACGTGTTGTTATTGATGAACTTAGTGCGGTCTTGTGCAGTGAAAAGCTGCGCGGGTGTAAAATTTATTAATCAGTGAAATTGAGGAGTTAGTTGCAAGGCAAGTCAGTGTGAAACACTTGGTCATACGGATGACTAAAACCAATACATCAACTTGACAGAAGAATTTGCGTTGGCTATTAACCCTTTGGATACCACGACTTTGTGGCCGAATGTGCCAGAAATGCCACGATTATGATATAAAAATTATCATATAAAAATGTGTTTTAAAGTTTTTAAGCAGTGTGTATCATTGTTTTGACAAAAATTTGCGTTCCAAATAATATGCACAGCACCAGATGCAATAATTCGTCTGTTGTTTTTTAGTTTGACAGTTTTATGTTTTGTTCGACAGTTTTGTGGTATAGTCAATCTTTGGCATTTTCAAGTATATAATTTATTTTTATACATATAACATTTAATTACTTTAAAATCTTAACCTTACAAGCTATTATTTAAGTCTTGGATAATCAAGGAAATAAAATAAGAAAACGCATATCTATAGAAATAGAACATATAATTTTAGAAAAACTTTGCGTCCATTTACAATAGAAAATCTTGACCATAAAAATTCTAATCCTTCAAAATGAATCACGAGAGTGAAACGGATACTCGTTATTATGATTCAGATACGGACTCGGATGAAAGTGCTTTGATACGACCCCGACAGAGATGTCAAAGACTCATTAGTGAGAGTGATAGTTCTGAAGAAGAGCATTTTGATACGATAGCACATGATTTTGAGAAAGATTTTTCTGAAGTATTTTTAGATCATGATGCTTAGCTGTCAACCAAGATTCTTTTGAGTTCATGGAGATATATATATTTATAAAATGTTATGAACACCCGGAGCAGTATGCAATGACACATCGTTTTGCCAAATATTTTGTCGTCATCGCGACGTTCGAGCTCGATTTATTATTATTATTAACAAAATGTTGTAATAATAATGACAATAGGTAGCGCAGACTTCAACAGGGCGTTTAAAATATGACTCATTCTTTTTTTCTTTTACGATGCAGAGCCGTCGGCTCTGGCTATCCACGATATATTGCAAAAGCCGATTAAATCGGCTCTTGGCAGCCAAAGGGTTAAAGAATTATTAATTTGTTAATTGTATTTATCGTACATCTTCACTACGGAACTATTATTTTTTCTTTAATATGAATTTTGAACGAGCAGAGTGTTATATTTGCTGCAGTCCATCTATATATTGACTAATATTTATAGTTTTAATAAAGAAATTAAATTATACTCGAACAGTACATTTAAAAATTGAAAAATATTTACAGAGATGCCATGAAATACATAACAGGTTAATAGCTAAAAGTAAGCATTTTTTACAGAGTTCATGAAGCTTAAATCTCAAAGTATTAATTAGATGTTCAGTGATTAAAAGTAAATTTTTAAGTCGGATTGTTAGTTGAAATGATGCATCGTATACTCTAATTTTTTATGAACATCGTATAACGCGAAAAATTTCCGTGTAATACTAGACCGGAGTGTATATTGACTGCAATGAAGAATGCATTTTAGTAATAACGTTGTATGATGAAAGTAAAACTTAATAACAAATTCCGTGTGTTCCACTTTTTTGTGATTCAGGGAAAATTGTTTGTTGAAGCTCTTTTATAATATTCCCATCGTATTTAATTTTCAATTCATATAAATATGTATGGCTTAAAAACCTAATCAATCATAAATTTTAATAAATATAAGCGAAATTTAATTTCATGTTTAACGTATTGGATTCTGTATGTTACTTCTTTTTAGAGATTCGAAAGTATGTAATTTATTCTGAAATCATATATTGTTATCGTACAATGTTTTTCTAAAATTGTGACAAAACGTTGATTCATCGGTTATTACTTTTTTTCGCTTTTACATGTTCTTGATTTTATGCTTCTTAAGATATCCTAGACTTGGAGTTGTAAATATTTGAATAAATTGAAAAACATATAAATATTTCTTCCATTGAAATTATATTAGCTGACTAAGTCTTGATGAAGAGTGGATAAGAGTGGAAGCGTGACGAATGTTAGGAGGATCAGTGAGTGACGTTACTATCAAGCGCGGTGTGTATTCAGCTTTGAAGATAATCTGAAACCACCTACTTTTACCATTTTCGTATAAGATCGTGAAAATAAATTATTTATATATGCAAGAGAGCAATGGTAACAAAAACCTTAACAAAAAAAATGAAAACATATACAAAGTATCAAGGAACTGAAGTTTGCAGGAGTATGTTTTTATACACGGTGGTCGCCGGGAAAGTTAACTAGACTAACTTGTTTCAGTTGTAAAAACGTTTCGTCAATTATTGTGACGATTGGAAAATGACTTGAAGTTTTGGATTGAAATAAGACCCATTCTTTGTCAAACTTGAATTGCTGAAATTTTGTATAATTTTACAACGACCCGGGTTTCGTCTTTCGGTATCTTATTATTCAAACAAAATTAATATTTAAATTCTACCAAGCACCTTCAGTTCATAACATAATCCACTTATTATAGTTTAGTGAATGATTTGTAAGGGAGAGTCTATGTAGCATTTCGTCTTTCGGTATCTTATTATTCAAACAAAATTAATATTTAAATTCTAAGCACCTTCAGTTCATAACATAATCCACTTATTATAGTTTAGTGAATGATTTGTAAGGGAGAGTCTATGTAGCATAAAAACACAAGCCTTTACAAGAAGGTTATCTGAAAATTTTGTTGTTGTCCAGAACCAATTCTACACCGTACTAAAAAAATTTGATTTCAGACCACAACATTGCATTTTTTCCCCATTTAAAATAAGATTTCCAAAAAGTTTCCTCCACGTTACAATAAATGTATCACGTATGTATCATACATATTGTAACATAATGAGTGATGAAGCCAATTAAAATATGTATATATAGGTTATTAAACAAAATAGTTGAGTTTGAGCAATAGAAAACCTTAAAACTATTCACCAGTCTTTTAAATTTGTCTTCTTTTTGATATTCTGTTATGGAATATTTTTTATATGGCACATCAAGCAACTTATAAACAGTTAAAATCTGAATTACTGTCAGTGTGATGTACTTAACATGTTTAGCTTAAGTCAGAGGTGATATCAACTTATTACATAATCAATCACTTTAAAGATAAAATTGATGTTCTGAATTTATAACTGATATTTTATATGCAGTTGAAATCTATGAAAGAAAAAATATTGCATTAATTTTTGAGGTAGTTATCCATTTTTCGTTTATCAAAAATATGCTCAACATAATGTTTTTTAAATGAAGTTTCGTTGATAAAATTCATCGAATTTTATTTCTTTCATCCAAATTTGGTCTTGTCGAGTGTCAGGTAATCGAAACAAAATTGTTTTTTTTCAAAAAAGCTCTTTCAAAAAACGTGTACAGAAAATAATGTTCGCGTTTAGTGTTGCATTTTATGTGAAAAATAATTTTTGGTGGCGTGAAGTTGGTCATAAAAATGAAGTATTTATTGCCGTTTTAATGTGCACTTTTGTCTTGGAAAAAGGAACTGTCCACCCTACCCTGCTCAACTTTCGTTTAACAACTGACAACCATTAAAGCTTTCTTTCACTTGGTTTAAGCACAAAACAAAGCACATAATTTTTGTTTCTTATATATAATATTTGAGATAGAATAACTGTCAATAAGAAACGAGATACCAAATATTGGACACCAATAATCTCAACGATGAATAAATAAGGGAAATTTCATTGAACTTATCGCCATTTGATTTTTTCTATTTAACGTATTGGATTCTTTATTGAAGCAAATGTTCGTTTAAGCACAGTTCTGATGATGGCGTGAGCCGAAATAGTTGTCAACTATATTAAAAAAATAGTTTTGTAGAACTAAAATACATTGTTATTTTTTTCACCGCGTTATTGGATTCTTCCTTTTAATGTGTTTACTATCAAATCTTGATGGAAAGGCATGATTTTTAAAATACAATAATAAGAAAACATTTTAGAAATATTTCCTCAATATTTATATTTAATTATCAGAACTACGATGAGACAAACCGGTCCTGATCATTAAATATGTCGTGGAAATATTTCTAAAAACGTATTTTTGTTGATTAAAATGTTGTTAATTTCTACTAAGAAGTGACAGTTAACTCTTTAAAAGTGATATTAAAAAGAAACAAAACGGTAATTTTAGTACTATTTCCGCGATTTAGAATGATCAGGCTTTTATTTTGTGTCGGTAACTGGTAATTGTTTTCTCAGAATTTACGTAATTAGCCTTGTTTTCAATTTGAATTGTATTTTATGTTGATAATGGTGACAATGAGTGAAAGTTATATGGAGGGCAATTTTTTTTTTGCATTTTGTTTGCGACAAGTGTGGTGTTTTGTGTGGTGTAAAGTTTGAAACTATTGTATAAATGAAATAAAATACAATAATTGACTAAGAAATTCAACGATGAATAAAAATATTTTTATACATATAAAATAATTTTTAGAATTAACCATATTCCAACAATTTTAAATTAAGAATTAAGTTCACTGCTAATTAAAAAAAAAATTAACCTGTCGACGCAGTTGGTCTGACGATTCTTCTTAATAAACACGTGTCATATCTAACAACAATAATTAACACAGTTGTAAATTTTGAATTACATAAAAATGAGCTTTCATAACGTAACGCGGAATCAATATAACGTATTAAAAGTTTTTAATTGTTTGGTGGCTGCAGTTTGACTTTATGTTGTATTGTAACTTTTTATAAAAAAAATATATCTAGGAAAAAAATGTCAATCTAATCGTAAAGACGATATTTTGTATTGAATTGTTAAAACAACTGTGATTTAATAAAGTGTATACCTATATAATCAAGAAGATTTTTTCCCAGCGAAAAGTTCAAGTGCTTTTTATTTGCCAACTGAATGAGTTAATTTCTATCCATAAAATGCTGGAACGAGAATCGTGTTTTGTCTCTATAATAATATTTTCCCCGTAAGACGAAAATTGTGAAAAAAGTAGAAATTTAATCGAGAGGTTTTTCACTTTATTTTATGTTACGTACAAAGCAAACTTTGTTGGCAAAAAATAAACGATATTGCATGACTTTGCGGGTTGGTTTTCTCTTTTAGTAGCGTACAGACAAGTCGTCAACAAAAAATTGAATATTATAGATTTTATTACTTATTAGCACCCCTTAGCTATACTATGAATTGTTTTGGCTTCCACCATCGTTTGGTCTATAATTTAACTTAATTGAAACATTTCTCTATATACTATAATATAATGTATAAACAATATATCGTTAACATCATTATAATTAACTCGCAGAATTACACAGAATTATCCAAAAGTGAGTTAATAATTAGCATTAGTATAAAACCAACCTGCTAATTATCAACTATAAATTTCGTATAAAAGACATTTTTTTTAATTTGTACTGTACTAGATGACAATGCTCGCAATTAGTAAAACTGTTCGTGATCATAAAATATATAATTCATGATATCGACTGAGGGTGCTTGATGGAATTTCAACATAAAATTTGAATTGTTAAAACTTTCTACGATTCCACATGCTTTGTCACTAACGACCCGAGTTTCGTCAGTCAGTCAGTTTTGTTGCACCCGTGTGATAGAATGCCTGAAGGTGCCAAAAGGCGAAACCCGGGTCATAAGTGACAAAGCGTGTGGAATCGTACAAAGTTTTAACAATTCAAATTTCATAAAATATATTTTGAAAATAGTACAAAGAGTGTATTTTTATTATTAAACAAATATGTGTTTTCGCGATTCTGAAAACAAAAGTGCTTAATTAATATCAGAAATTGTCAAAATATATAGCTTGCCGAGTCTCTAATTGATTTTTAAGAACAGTTGAATTACGTATTATATTGATTGAATTGGCATTCACTTGGAAGAACTCCATTATAACACGGTGAAAAAAATAGCAATGTATTTTAGTTCTACAAAATCATTTAAAAAAAATAGTTTTGTAAAACTAAAATACATTGCTATTTTTTTCACCGAGTTCAATTACGCTTTTATTGTCCTTCTGAAGGTTGCATGAGAAATCAGTTCATATTTTCATATTATCAAAAGGCGAATTGTTTGGAGAGTAATGTATTCACTCCTTAGATGTTATTTAAATTGTTCAACGGTGAATGAAAAATGCAAACATTTTGGATGATGCCGAGGAGAATATCGCGAGAAAGTGGGATAGTATTCGCTTTAAGAAATCTTCACCATTTTCCTTCTTCTATAAAATTTACCACTAAAGATAATCATTACTCCTTTAATGAGAAGAAGATAATAATCACCCGAGTACGAAAAAAAATTTTATAGTCTAAATTTTATTTGAGAAAAAGAATTTTTTTCAAAATGTGTTTCAGAATTTATTTGAACATCTCTAGAAGATAATTTATTCACTGCGTTTTACATTTGAACTCTTTATTGACAATAATCATGATCTATTTAATCATGGTATAAAAAATTTTAAGAGTTAGATTTTATCTAGATTGATAAATTTCCCATTCATTATTCTTGTAATTGGAGATTTTAGGAATATTTCTTAACTCATAATTTGGATGTGTTTTTGATTAAAAGTAAGGAGGCATATAATTTAAAAATCTACTTTTTTATTTATTTATTTTTAACTTTGAATTGTTACAACTTTGTACGATTCCACAAGTTTTGCCACTAACAACCCGGGTTTGCCTTTCAGCATCTTTAGGCATTCTATCACACGAATGCAACAGAACTGACTTTGTCTGAACTTTTCCAGTTCTGTTGCATCCGTCTGATAGAATGCGTGAAGATGCCGAAAGGCGAAACCCGATTCGTTAGTGACAAAACATGTGGAATCGTACAAAGTTGTAACAATTCAAATTTGATATTGAAATTCCATCAAGCACCTTCAGTCGATATCATATATTATTTTTTAACTATTTTGCATCGTTATATTTTGCACGATAACTTGTAAATTGTTTTTTTCTCGATCAAAAATTATTTATTTTGTCTTGTATCAGATGATAATGCTCGCAATGAGCAAAACCGGTATAATCTTGATAACACAAAACTGTTGAAATACATACTTGAAATTGTGTTCAGTTATTTAAATATACTATTTTGTATTCCCACCAATAAATGACAGTTAACACATTAAAAATGATTTTTGATTTAAATTCTTGGTTGTGTACAAGAGTATGAGCTTCGAAATTAAAACTGGAACAACATAAAACATATTGTTTTGTGAATTTTGTGAATGAAGGTTAATTTTGAGATACATGAATGTATGCAATATTTTCATATCTGTTCAATCATCGTAGACCGATCTCAAAGCGAGCAAGAGGTCATTTATCTATTATTTTTCTACAAAGAGAAACATTGAGAAACTGGCTTATAAAAATAATTAACAAAAAAAATCTATGCTAAGTTTACAAGATTTGAATTGGAAGTAGGTACGGTCTGAAAATAAAGGAACGTAGATTCTACTGATGATAAATATATTTTATTTGAATATAAAAACTCAAATTTAGTACTCACTTTATCACACTTTCCTTATTTACTTGTTTATCGCGAAGTGTTTTTTTATTCAAAACGTTTTTTTAATATCCCATCAAAACTCAAATTTTATTACGTTTTTAGTAGGAAGTAGTTACATTGCTGACAAAGCGAGTGAACAAAAAATCGCTAGAATTTGGTTTATCGCAGGCCCGGGGCAAGAAAATAAGTCAGCGAATGTATTTTGATGATAACGAAATAATAACAGCTCCTTAAAATACTTGGCGGGATGTTATTGTGAAGGTTTTTGCAAACTGATTCTGCGCACGCGCGATAATGTTAATTCCGTACTTGATGGGTTTTCCATCAAAGCTCGTCTGTATAAAGCTCGCGCGGAAAACTTGAGAGGCTTTTTTTAAGATTGAAAAAAATGCGAAGGTGGGTAGAAATAATATAATATTTTATTACTGTCTATTTTTTAATCGAATCATAATTGTATATAATCATATTTTTTGATTCGCATGTTTAAAAATATACGCTTTTAAAACGATATAGGTGTCAGTATTCTGATTGAACTATTGAAACTTTTTTTTTCAGATGTTTTGTCAATCACGATCCGGGTTTCACATTTCGATAGATGTTAGGTATATATTTAGCTACTAGCCATTAGGTCTTTTTCTCCTTTATAATTCCTTTTTGCTAGCGATTACTGTGTGTCAGTTCTATTTCATCCTTGTGAACGAATGCCTGAAGATACTGATCGGCAAAACCCAGGTCTTGAAAATTAAAATTTGATATACTTTATGATATTGACTGAAGGTGCTTGATGGAATTTCAATATCAAATTTGAATTGTTACAACTTTGTACGATTCCACATGTTTGTCACTAACGATCCGGGTTTCGCCTTTCGGAATCTTTAGGAATTCTATCACACGGATATTTTTGATGAAAACAACGTAAAAACATGATATTAAAACAAATGCATTTTATTATAACTAATGTAAATAAGTAGTATGAAGTTAAAATATTGGAAGATAGAGTTTTTGATTTTGTATAATTTAACTTAAAGTTTTGTATAACTTGCCTTGTTTTCAATCAGTTGATATTGCTCACGATGAGTGAATCCAGTCATGATATTAAAAAATATTAAATTCTGAAAAAAGTACTAACCGTTGTGATTTTATTATTTAAATATAATGCTTTTCCACCAAGAATAACAATTAGCAACTTAAAATGAAGTATAACTTACTTACGCAAAAAGATGGTAAAGGTGTAGAAAACATATGTTACCTACAAAGGCTTGGCGATCACTGGTCTGCAAAAATATCACAGTAATTTTGCAACTGCTTGCTCAGTGGTAAGTTATTATTCAAAATGCCTATTTAGGTAAAAGTATCAGGGAAGCATAATGTAAAATAGATGATATGAAATACCATTGTAAACAGATGAGTCAGTCTGAGAAGTGTCTACTCGGCATGCTACTGTTTTAAACAAAGCCAATAAAAGCCTGCTAACTATTATTAGTGTTATATATCAATATTATCATTTTCACACAGCCATTGTAAATACGCCATATAAATTTAGCACAATGTTAAGTAGTAGTGTTAAATTTTGCTTATTCCAAATGCACACATAAGACAATACACTTTGTGGGTATCAGGAGAACAGAATCGCTTGTGTTACGTAGGAGTAAAACATCTCATATGTTCAGTCACGTAATATGGGAAATTAACGCCTTTTTTAAATAAAAATCGTCAGGTATTTAAATAATAAAACGCAATGTCTAGTTAAATTTCTAGAATTTTGTATAAATAAGATCAGAAGCGGGTTTACTTACCGCAAGAATAATCAACTCAAATTGAGTTGATTATTTATTTGAATATGACGATTCGACCCTAACACTTAATTTTTCACCTATTATATATTAATCAATACATTTGGCTGAAAATACGTTCATTTTAATAATATAATGCATTTTAAATATTATCTATACATTTTTATATTAATAAGCTCAGAATCGGTTTCGTTTATCGTGAGAATTATCAAATGATTCAATGGAAATTAAAACAAGGTTAGCCATAGAAGTTCTTCGGTTGATAATACCAGATGTACAAAAAAGTGGTTTTTGAAATGATAAAATGGTTTCAATGTAATAATACAAAGTATATTTAAATGAAGACAATACTGGTGTCATTTTGCATACGAATTGATACCTACTTCATTGTAAAAAGTCCTTCATATAAAATTCAAGTATTCATATAAATGTATTCTTTAAAACAAATTTGGGGAAAAAATAAGTAAAAAGGAGTGAAGCGCGTAAAAAAATGTAGCGGTGCCGTCCAAAAAAATCGCGTATAATCAAATTCGCGTAAAAAAAGGCCTGTAAAAAAAACTGGGTGTATTTATATATTTATAGAAATATATTTTCTACATTATTATTTCAGAAAAAAATCATTATTTTTAATTTAACTCAGTGAAAAAATAGCAATGTACAATAGTATAGTTCTACTAAATATTTTGTATATAATATGCAAATGATTTTGTAGAAGTAAAATACATTACAATTTTTTCACATTGTCATAATGGAGTTCTACCATTAAATTCCAATTCAATCAATATTTTTTTTATTTAATTCGTCAGTTATTTAGTTTTATTTTATTCGATAGTTAGTTATTTAGTTCTAGATTTGGCCCTAGACCACCGAGAACACAGTCGCCGTGTTTTGTAAACTTCGGCTTGAGATTGTAAGGTGTCGGGCATTTCGAATTCTGTTATCAAGTGTTCTGTTTGTAGGTGTACCGATACGAAACGCTCCGTTCGCTGTATATACCAAAGTCGTACCGCTGCGTTCGTCGTACTTCTGCCTGCGTCGATGGTTTTTAAGCTGGATGCGTCTTTGTGAACAGCGGCGTAACCACCTACAGTAGAGTTGTGTAATCCACAAGGCCCAGCGAAAGGGGTCCAAATTTATTTACTACAAAAAAAAAACTTTTCATTTGTAAAAAATTGAATTGTTAAAACTTTATTCGATTCCAAGTGTTTTGTCACTAACGACCCGGGTTTCGCCTTTCAGCATCTATTCTATCAGACGGATTCAACAGAACTGACGTAAAATAAACCGTTAGCATCGTCTATATACCAAAGGTATTAATTACAGAAGAGCACTTACCCCAAGGCAAACTGTAAATTGCAACTAAAACAAATTTAATAATATTAATCTAATGATAATTAACACAATTGCATGTGATAATTTTCAATCTTATTTATGAGTCATTCCTGAAAGGGTTTTTCAACAAATATTAATGTACATTTGTACATACAAAGAATATTAGTAAACACTCAACAAACGTGCTTTTATAATATGTTACATTTTTGAAATACAAATCAAGTTTGACCCAAAAGTTTGACGATTTCTTGACTCCGATTTTGAACGTTTTCCATATCGACACGTATTGAACGATTTAAATATGCTAACTATGGAACACAAACAATTGTGTCATATTTTTTTTTAGTTATTGAGTGACCGCTATAACAGTGCGCCCGGAAATGCGGCGGATGACGAAACTAAATTTAAAACCCCTTGATAAAGCGAATGTACAGACCGTAAAAATGACAAGAAAGAAGCCACGGATTCACATTGATGAATATTGAAACCTATTTCGAAAAATATTTTTATGAAATAGTAGGGATTTTTTTTTAAATTCTAGCAACTTTTGTGTCAGACCGGAAATGCATACAGCGCTACGTTTCCACATGCGTAAGTAATGAGGTCGATCTATATTTTTAAAATTTACAGCGAAAAAGAGTAAAAATGAACAAACAAATGAGTTATACATTTTTTTGTTGATTTTTTAAATTGTTTTATTGTAATATATACCAACATTTAATAGTTTCATTATAAATCTTTTTTAATCATTGAACTTAGGGCTGTGTGACGTTTTCACGAGGGTACCAAATTTCTAGCTACGCCACTGCATGTAATACTGTTTGAGCCGCCCTGCGTCGTAAACTATAAGACATTCTGGGTGGCGATGACACGCGACATGACTGTTCGTTTTGTACAATAGAATATAACACACTATTGCTTACCTAAGTGATAAAATTAAGAATTAAGTCCCCAATTCGTGAAGCAAGCAAGAATATCCAACTGGGCATTAAGGGAAATCGATACCTGCTTTCTGAAATGTCGTACTAAATTCGGGTAGTTAATGAAATAATTTGTTATTTTTAATACTTACTAAATGAAAAACAGATAGTGTAATAGTGAGTATGTTCGAAAGGAGTAACAAGAAAAGTATTGCGATTTTTTCTCATTCGATCCTGTTGCAAACATTATCAGCCGATACAGTAAAAATTATAAACGAGGAGATCAGTCAAAATTAACAGGTATACACAACCAAGGGTGTAAGCAACTGAGAAAATAATTGACATGTTACCATACAATGCATATTTAAAATAATTAATTATGGACTTCATTATTGAGAAATTCTAATCTTACATTACTAATCACTACTAAGAAGTTCTAAACGTTTTATTTTTAAAATTTTTTACTTCAATTAGATATGTATTGTATGATTGTATACCTGTGTACCGTGAAAAGATAGCAATGTATTTTAGTTCAACATTTTTTTTGTAATAAGAAATAGCTATCAACTGTATCTTATAAAAAAATTGTAGAACTAAAATACATTGCTATTTTTCACCGTGTTATAATGGAGTTCTACCAAGTAAATGCCAATTCAATCAATACATTTCTTTAGTTCTTAAACTTTTAGCACGCAATTTTGTATAAATAACGCTGTTTATAATTTGTATTTTATTAGTTGATAGTATTCGCAATCAGCGAAGTCCGCCCTGATCATAATTATAAAAATACTAAAAATTGTTTTTATTATTTAAAATAAAATGCCAGGTAACACTTTGAATGTTAATATTGTATCGAAAAATTGTTTTGTTAGTGAATCATACGGTGTGATGTCGAAACACTATGTTCATTTGTTTTAATCTAGGAGCTGTTTGTAATAAAAACCCTGAAAAATGGGCAATGCAAAAGTTAAACAGGATTATTCCCAGTACGGCAATAATTGAAATGAAGTTTGTCGTGTTTGCTACTTGTGGCGGTGGTGTTTGAGTATCACAAGATTTGCCATCAGATTATCAACGAGACAATAGAAGAGCAACGACGATTGGATGTACGTTCAGTGTCTACGGCAAATAGGACACGACGATTTATTCCTCGAATGTTGTCTGGGACAGATGTATTAAACCAAGGAAATAAAATATATAATTTAATTTTTTAACATCTCATAGTACAATTTAATTTCATTCAATTGTAAATGAATGCCTTTTCAATAAAAACTATTTGTTCGTTTACTTTTTTATACAATAGAAATTCTTTTCGATACAAATGTTGCTGATTCAAATCTCTGATGTAATCAAACAATATAAACTTTAAAATAACTTTGATTATTCCACGTACGGATTAATACGTAAGTAAAAATGGAAGCATTTTGTACTATTTTTAAGCTATATATTATAGTTTATTACAAAATCACTTTTCTATGAAAATCAATAATAACTTGAGTAAAAAATGATTTTTCGGGTTGGTTACGTTGATTTCATGGGAAAATCGATGATTGAAAATGGTGGCGCGTAAAGGGTTAAACATATATTAAAAAAAAAATCTGTCAAAATGATTGACTATAACTGTGTCTCTATAAAAAGGCCAATAGTATCGTAGTACCCAGAGAATGTGTGAATAAGAATTACTGTAGGTGAGCCCATAGAGGCGGCGATGTAAAGTGATGAAATTAATGTATGTGGTATGTACTGCTTGTTGGAAGAAATGAATCGTATTTAATCTCAAATTTACTCACTCGACTTGCGATTTAAATATCGTGCTAATGTTACATTGTTTTCGTTGAAACAACTGCAGTATCAGCTGTACTAAAGCTTGAAGGTGAGTATTAAGTAGATAGCTTTTAGTTTGTTATTTTATTAGCTTTTGTATTTAGGTAGGATCTTTATAAATATACAAGGCTGAAATTACAAATAAATAAATAGGTCGGAGCGAAAGTTTCTCATTGTCATTGCCGATGTCAAAATCGTCGCGAAATATTTGGATTCTCAACGATTGCAATTAAATGCAAAAGCATAGTGTTTTTAACGTTATCGAAGTCACCGCCGCAAATTTATTGCAAATAAAAAAAAATTGCTGAATATCCACTATTGTCTGTATTTTAGATGTCACGTGTTTTATAAAATCGAATAAAATGAAATTATTGCCATAGAACTCGAATAAAACCTATAATTCATGATATCGACTAAAAGTGTTTGATGAATTGTTACAACTTTGTACGATTTCAAATGTTTTGTCACTAATGACCCGGATATCGCTATTCGGCATCTTCAGGCATTCTATCAAACGGATGCAACAGAACTGACGCACAATAAACAGTTAGCATCGTCTATATACCAAAGGTATTAATTATTAACACAATTACCTGTGACAATTTTCATTAACGATCTTGTTAATGAGTCATTATTGTGAGGGATTTACAACAAATAATAAGCAAGTCCAGCAATTTCTTGTAAAGTTCTTATTTTTAAAATCCACTGTATCTTAAAAATAGAATATATATATATCACGGAAAACCTGATTATTATAAGAGTTCAAAAGGTTACAGTGGAGATATTTTTTCCCTCTTTGAAAGATGTTTTAACTATTAATTTTATTCAATAACAACTAACATAAATTGGAATAAAGCTACATAAAAGATACAAATTATTAGTAGGTTACCTTAAATTTTTATTTGTAAACTATTTTATTTCATTTAGATGCATATTGCATATTTGCATTGAATATATACTTACGTCTTTATTTTTATCGAAATACTTTTATAAATAATTCAGCTGTAAAATGTGACATAGACCGCACATTTTCAGACACTCCAGTCAATGAATGACTTTGAAACAGAGTGGTAAGATTTGATCTTCCTTCGATTTATAATGAAATTTGTCGAAGTTTTACGGTTTTATTCTTCGAGGAGGAGACACTTCGTAAATTTTATTTCTCGCCTTTGAAGCTACTAAAAAACTTATTTGCTCTGTGACCAATCCCAGCGTAGAACATAAATAAATCTTTTTAAAAGCACTGCTATTTATCCATTCCCTCAATTTCTATATTCGGTGATAGTAATGATGAATGTGCAGGAACATCCAACAAATGCGCGGCATAGTTTTAACTTTTTTGCATATGCGTATTCTGGATATAAATTGTGGAATCGTACAATGTTTCAACAATTCAAATTCTATCAAAAAATATTCCATAACAGTGTACTTCAAGAATGTGTATTAGTTTAAAAAAATCTTATAGACAAATTTGAATTATTGATGCTGTGTGCATTCAATTCAAATTTGATATTAAAATTCCATTAAGTACCTTCAGTCGATATCGTAAATTCTTTAAGCAGCTTAACAGACATCAAATTAATCTTAAAAAAGCTCAAAAATAATTTTCTGAATAAAATAATATTTTCTATAAACAACGCAGTTCATGTAATAATCAATTGGGGAAATATTGCACGATCAAGTTAGCTTAATGAATGAATAACAAAACTATCAAATTAAACTTGAATCAATAGCAAATATTGTCCGAAAAATATTATATTTAAATAACATAAAAATTGATAAAAAGTATCAGGTCAGCATAACCGCTGCACACGTATTCATTTTATATGATAAAATTTAATGAAACGTTTTAATCTTGTAATTTTGCACGTAAAACTGTGACACTGTAAAATTCGCGGCGATCGCAGTCCTGCTAATTGCATCGCCCAAGCCCGCAGTGTCCAAGTCGTTTTCTGTTGAAATCTAACATTCCAAGTGTCGGCGGCCACCACTTCTAGTATGGAATAACTGCTTGGAATGTGATCGTATGAAGAGATTTCTCCTCGACCGTATGTGCTCCTGGTATTTGCGTGCGACCGCAGCGTGGGTTGGATTTGTTAAATTAAACCCATTCAAAGTTGAACATAGCCGTCCGCGAACAACGCTTTGTTCGTCTCATTAAAAAGCAATTGTACATGCTGTCATTGTATGTTCTCCTGGTGCGACTGCTTGAATGCGCTTAAAAAAAGATTGCTTCAAAAGGATATTTAAATTACCTTTGTCACCGGTCTAATCAAATAAGCAAACATTAAATGTTGATTACTAAATAAAGATCTGGTGACACTGCTCTGTTGAGTCATATCTTAAAGTTAAGTAAATTTTAATATTTATGAGCTAAGAAATAATAAACTACATTATTAATTTGATTCCAAAAGATACACCGTCAAATTTTTTTTGTTAGTCGTCAATGATATTCAATCAATCCAAATTATTTTTTTAACCGTTTCAGTACCGCGAAGACATATGTGTCCACAGACATTTAAAAATACGTATAAAATATTCCAATTGGAAATATCGTGTTATTTTTTCAAACATTGCTAAAGACATCTATCTATTATCATGGAGAAAAAAACTTTTGTCATTCCTGTTAATAAATATTACCAAAAAATCAAATTCAATAGAAGTCGACGTAGAAAGGTCGCTAGGGGTGCCACTTTCGGTGTAATCCATACAATTAAAAATGATATTATAATCAGTGATTTTGTACAGAACTCTTCGACTAGACAAGATATAAATATTCCATCGACAAGTCAAAATCAATTGTCACGAGATGTGTTCCATTTTGATTGGAATTCCATGCTTGTGACAGCCCTGAATTTTTCTATGTGTCAATTCATAAATAAAACAATTGTATTATTCATTTTAAATAAAAAAAAAACACGGTATATGAATGTCACCTAGCTTAAAATTTCGCGGCACTCAAGCGGTTAACAAAGAAATGATCATTTTTAAAGTATTTAATATGTATTTATTGATAAAAATGACGGTTTATTTTTCCATACAAATTAAGTAAATTGTTGATATTATATATTGTTTTGCAAAGAAAATGAAATGGATTTTCTAGTGACACAAGAATCCTATTGAAAGTAAACAAAGTTGTAATTTACTAAAGCGTGACAAAAGCTGTTTGTATTTTGATTAGAAAATAAGTAAGAATGAATCAAAAGCGGATGAAAAAATATTCTCGGACCAGGAGAGCATAAACATGTAGCATTCCTTGCATAGCAGAGCGGCGCATCTCTGCTCGAGGCGATCCGAGTGTATCAAAGCGTGAGGAGACAATGTTCATGTTCTCGGCATCTGAGCAACATCTGCTAATACGAGCTGCAACCCTTGCGTTCCCGTACCGACTCATTTTCTCACTGAAATTATACCTCCTACATTTTATGCTACCCGGGTTGTAGGAAATTATTATTAAATCTTCAACTGAATTTATTAAAATTTTATATTTTGTATCGATCGATTTATTGATTGAATTGGCATTTAATTCTTAGTATATAATTATTTATAAATAAATATTTAATTATTTAGTTTAAAAATTGTAAAGGAAATATTTTTGATAGATTTTGTGACAACGATCTTATTTCAATATATATGACACGTGTGTATAATGCATGTGACACGTGTTTCGCTTCTTTGACAAGCACATTCAGAATAACTGTATTATGAGGATTTTAATTACTTATGTGATCAGTGACTCTAATTCTTTAATTAAAAATGACGACTGGGGAAGAGTTATTCCCTTTATATTGAATGTAGAGAAGGAGTTTGAATAAAACAATAATCATCATAGCACTTCCAATTACAGTTTTATTAACCTGTTGTAATTTAAGTAATATTTAGTATGAATTGAATTGGCAATTGCTTGGTAGAACTCCATTATAACACGGTAAAAAATTGCAATATATTTTAGATCTGCAATTTTTTTTAAATACATAGTTGATAACTATTTCGGTTCACGCCATCGTCAGAACTATAGTTTAATTGATTTATAAGAATTATTAGCAATTCAAATTCATAAATCAGCTTTTGTATTTCTTTGTGAGTCTTCAGGTCTTTGAGATCTTTAATCATTCTATCGCACGGATACAATATAAATAACTATTGAAATGAATATTGAAATTCCAACAAGCACCTTCAGTCGATTTAATAAGCTCTGAACTATTCGTTTCAATTACCTTTTATTTATTGTATACAATTAAATGATTTGAAAACTCTGAAAAATAATTGCTGATGTTCAATATTATTATTTAATACAATCAACGAGAATACTTCGTGGTATCGAGATGTATACAAATATTAGAGTGACAAAAGGTGGATTCTAAGGTGTTACGAACAGTGTTTTAGTACTTAGTAAACTATCAGAGAAATATGCCGTAGAACTATATCCTTTACTCTCGTTGCTTGACTGTAATTTATCCTTTCCCTGGTTAGCCACGAAAACGATATTAAAAAACTGATTATTAAAAAAAAAATACCTGTATAAATCAAGTTATAATCACTTTGAAATTTATCTAGAACACAATTTTTTACGCATTTTTATTACTTATATAACTTTGATTAACAACTATTATCACAATCTGCCGTCTCAAAAGTTGAAACGATAACAGTCAGTGGATTAGCAAAAAAATGTGATAGCAAGTAGTCAAATTGGCCGTGAAATAAAGTACAATTACACATAAATGGACACATACTTTATTTCGTGATATCACAAGGAACAATTACATGCATTAAAATAGAAACCAGAATTAATATACAAATCTTTACAGTGTTATCATCGATTATCAAATGCTTTAAATACCAATAAAATCAACTCAATCGCCAAGTCGCAACAAACTTACACGATACATTATTGGCTTTAAAATATTTGCTTGGCTAAACAATAAAGATTTTCCAGTATGAGATTGCTGTATATTTATCCTATAGATGTTATCTTTTATTGGTTCCACAGCAGGGTGATATAATCACGAAACCCCTATAAAAAAGTAATTCTCTCCGAAGAGTCAAATACGTTCACGTATGAATATGGGTTTAGTTCGATTCAGCAAGATTTCCCTCCAATATCGCAGTGCGCTCAATATTAAGGTAGATTATATCGGACAGTTGGGAATATTTACGAATATCATGCATACTCAATAAATTGAAAAGGTGGGCGTTGAGGGTTAACTGAGCTAAAAATTCTCAGTCTTTGACTACAAAGTAGACTGCTTACAGACAATCCAATTTACATGAGACTGCGCAAACGCTAGTGTTTTTATAATTTTTTCTCTGGACATTTAATCGTCCTGTGAGGACACAAATGGTTTTCGTAATCCGAAAATAGTAAGTAAAATATATTTTATTGATGGAATTTGCATTAACTTGGTAGAACTCCATTATAACACGGTGAAAAAATAGCAACGTATTTTAGTTCTACATTTTTTTATAAGATATATTTGATAGCTATTTCGGCTCACGCCATCCTCAGAACTATCCATGTATAGCTGTGTAGAAAAGGTACACAATACATCTTCTCTCCTGTTTTAACGACCAGGCTTATTTCCTGCTAGCAATAAAACTTTATTTTTTTAATTGTAAATCAAACTAAAAAGGCGGCTATATCAATAAGCTTACATATCGCACGGAAATGATTTGTTGGATGGGGATAGTTTCTTAGAGATAAGCCCGTTGAAATGGCTTTAGGAGTGGCGACAGACATATATTAGTTTATTCGTTAAGAATTTTTTGTGATAATTGATATCTATTGATTTCCAGCTGTTCTAAAGCCGTCATCTTACGACCTTTATTACAAAGATGTAAACACGTAGGCGCTGAGTTTGAATTTATGTAATGCGATTCTTTTATAACGTGATTAGCAAATTGTGAATCTGTTTTTTTACTGTTGAATGATCTTACACGTTCCTTAGCTCGAGTGGATATACTTCTACCTGTCTGTCCGATATAAACTGATAAATATGAGCCACAGGACATTTTATAAATACCGTTTCTGCCAAGTTTATAAATTTTATAAAATTGATAAAATTCAACATATTTTAGTTCTACAAAATTATTTTTTAAAAAAATATAGTTGATAGCTATTTCGGCTCACGACATCGTCAGAACTATGCTTAAACTAACATTTGCTTATCTATATATAGCTGTGTAGAAAAGGTAGACAATACATCTTCTCTCCTGTTTTAACGGCCTAGCTTGTTACTTTCTCACAATAAAACTAAATTTTTAAAATTGTAAATGAAACAAAAGGCGAATATTCTGAATTCCTGAATGGAAGTCAATAGACATCAATTATCACCTATCCCACATCCTATTCAACATGATCTTTTGAACATTGTTGATTTCTGGTTGCTATGATAGGAGCACGACAACAATGTTTGTGTCGTTTATAATACAACAATATTTGGGTTTCTATACTAACGACCGACGGTATTGCAACTTCAATACATAGTTTGCGTTGTTATGACTACATCACAGCTGTCATATAAAGTAATTTACGGACATGCGCTCCTGCATAAGGTCAAAGGCAGAACAAATATGCAGCCGGTTACATTTCGTACAAAAATATATGTATGGACTACTGGCAGTGACCTACATTCAAATTCTCAAATGGAATGTGATAAACAACAGCATATCAACAATTAGTTATCCTTGCCGATGTTCCGTGATTCAGATGGAAGCAGTACCAGGCAGTTAGATGAAAATCTATTCAATTTTAATAATAAGCAAAAAAATTGTGTATTTATTCACCAGTATTAGGGTATCATGTAAAATTGATAGATGACCATTGCGTGTACAATAACTTGGAAAATTAAGCTCGGTAAATTAATTCGGATGGCTTCTCGAAGACACGCGCATCTATTTATTGTACAGAAATGTTTCCTTCCCATATCGCTTACGCGGGTAACATAAACCGTAATTTAGTGCCGCATTCGTTTATTTATTAGTGCGATGGAGCGCTATTGGTTGTATGAAGTTTCTGGTTACTTTGCAGTTAACTGCTTGTTGGAAAACGAAGTCTGACGAAAGACGAGTGCGTAAAAAAGTTCATTTCACCTAACCTGCCAATATTCAATAATATTTATATAAACAGTAAAAGTTCTATTTTACTAGTTATTTAAATACCACTGAAAAAAATTTATGATATCGACTGATTGTGCTTGATGGAATTTCAATATCAAATTAGAATTGTTACCATTTTGTACGATTCCACATGTTTTGTACTAACGACCCGGGTTTCGCCTTTCGGCATCTTCAGGCATTATATCACATGGATGCAACAGAACTGACGTAAAATAAACAGTTAGTAACTTATATATATTAAAGTTATTAATTACAGGACAACACTTACCCCTACGCAAGCAGTAAATTACAGCTAAAACAAATTGCAAACGGCGATTGAGTTAATGATTATTAGATTGATATTGTTTGAACTTTAATATACATGTGGAATCGTACTAAATTCTAAAAATTCAAATTTCACTGAAGAAAACTTTAAATTCTCCGATAAATACTGTTACCGTAAGAAAAGCTCACGGTAACGGTATTTATTTTTTATCACGACTTCACCAGATTCATTTTTTAAGAAAACAGCTTAATTTTTAGTTGTTCCGCTTTTAAAATGGAAATGCATTCAATAGTGGGTGATCAGTTAACGAGCACTGCGAACAAAATCGGATAACAAATATAATCACGAAAGATATTTATGCTCGGACAATGAACAAATATTCGGATAACGAACTAAAACGCTCTTTCTACTAATTTTATCTTTAAAAACTTGATTGACCGCTTAACGAACAATTTGGATAGCGAACAAATTAATATATATTGTGGACCCACTGTATTTAAATAAATAAAACAAAATGTGTAACACTGATATATGAATTATAAAATTCTGGAAATTTTGATAATTTGATAACACTGACTTGTTGCAAGTAATCTAAGTAAATTTACGATATTATCCGAGGATGCTAGATGCATTTGATTTGATTACAGACATTATTTCTATTGCGCCCGTGTGATAAAATATAAGATTACGAACGAGAAATCCAGGTTGTACGTGGAATTTTACAAAGTTTAAACAATTAAAATGTAATGTTGTAATGTTTTATCTAACCGAAAGCTCTCGTGAGTTGCCTTTTGTACATAACAAATACACATGTTTATGGGGATAATTCTCTTATTCATAGTTCTGAAAACGATAAAGCTCCACTATCGAATGTTATATTTAATCCACAAATCAAAACAACTGTTAAATAATAACAAATAATATCTCTCTATGCTCTGAAATAATATGTTACCCCATACCAGCGGGAGTCGCTGTTTGTTTGCATTATTGCTGAATAATGATCCACATAACTTTTAAGTACTAGTTGTTTGTAATAATGTGAAATAGAAGTGGCATTTATATTGCAATATTAGTTTTAAGTAGGCAAAAAAATGTACTTTAATAAAATTATAAGTATTTTAATTAATCAACTTTTCTGTAATAAAAAATATTTTAATTTAAATTATGTGATACACATTCAAATTTATTGCACATATCCCAATTTTTTGTCACTAAAATTCGGGATTCGCTATTTGGAAATTGTTATATTTTTGGGTTTTATTTTTTTCTGTGTATTTGTACATCACCGACGGGAACGGCTGTGGAATTGAATGTATGGAGATGACATAAAGCTAGTTCTCGGTCTAAAGTGACAAAATATGTGGAAATGTATAAATTTTCAGCAATCAAAATTTGGTATTGAAATTCTACCATTTTCAGTCGTTACTGTAAAATAAATGATGTCATTTATTTGAATATCAATAAAAATATGAATTATTAGTTGATTGTAAAACATAAGGATTTGCCTGAACTCACTCTTGTCTACCTGGTTCATTTCATACATCGATGCAAACCTCTACAAAATTTGTTGACGCTATTACAAGTAGCATTTCCATTGACATGCTGGCTCAACATCTTTACACGAAATTCAATTGTGGAACCAGTTTGCCAATGAAGATGTAAATGGTAAGAGTATTAACAATGTTCAACACTATTGCTTCGGATGTCGGCATTTACTACGTGGACGAGAGCGAGTCAAGCGAATACTATTTTTTAAAGTATTATAGTAGATTTTACACGAGTTTGTTTGGTTGATTTCCTTGCTTTCTTTGTTTTTTTGTCAATTTACTTATAATTTGTGTTTTTTTTGTGACGTGTATGTACTAAATAATAAGAATAAATATATATCGAGAACGTTTTTAATAAAATAACAGGATCGCACTATTCGGTATATGATAATGCTCACGACGAGCAAAACCGGTACTCATCTCAAAGGAATAAAAATATGGAAACAGTTCTAAATATTGTATTTTATTATTTAAGTATGATGTCTTTTAACAAAGGTATGAAAGTAATAATTACTATTTAAAATGTATTTTATTGCTTTTCTTAAATGCTGTTTTGTACCTCTTTAACATTTATAAATATATCAGAACTATTTTCGTGTATTATTGAATTTACAATTGAATCAAAATTATATATTCAAATATTTAGAAAAAATATATTTAAGGTATTTCCTTCAATAATTTAACAGTTTAAAATGTTGATATATTGCAATACGTGACATCTATTTGTGTAGCGAACATTTGATTCAGAAAAACAATTTCAAAATATTTAAGCTTCAACATAAAATGTCATTCGATAAATCATTTCACATTGTATAATTTATTGATATGGGATTTTCACGGCTCAGTAAGTTTTGGTCGTTTGCAAGTAGTGCAACTACACTGAGTGCAGGTGATGCACCCTTGCAAACTTTGTCTCAGAAACAAAGTGCTAGCTACCTTCTCAAGTTTATCTGCTCCTGGTACACGGTGCATGTATGAAACTTTGTCCAAGAAGTGATATTCCCAAGGAACTGTAAATGTGCATAATATATAATATAACCTGACATTTTGAATTATTATATATCAGATATTCGATTTAAAAAGGCATGTTTAAAAACAGAATTAGGAAAAAACGAATTAGAATCATCGAATTAAATCGCGTTTGTTTTATATATTTAACAGTTCTCTAAAAATACTTAGTTAATTTTTTCGACTAGGAAGCCTTATAACGAAGCTCTTTTTGAAATCACTGTGAAGTCAATAACATTTCAAGATTTGTCACGTTTTAGTATTTAATTATGATTCAAATGAATATCCCCGTATGGTTTTAAACAGACGGAAAAAAAAGGTATTGGGTTTTTAAGAGTGACGTGTTAACACGTCAAATATCTATGGCAAAGTTTGCGAGTACGGGATTTTAAAACGCATCTATACTTTTAAGGTTGTCATTCGGTTATACAATATGTATCAGAAACTAGTGATTTTGAAAATTATAGCTATTTAAAATGAAAAGAAAGGGGACGGTCAATTATATTCAAATATAAATATGATTAAGCTATGTTTTTTTGAGCAGTATGCAAAGTCAGAATAATTATTAATTCATAGAGTTTATAATACGAAAATTGTACAAAAAAGAGTGTTTTTATTATATAAAATAATATGCCTTTCCGTTAAGAAATGACAGTCAAAACATTAAAATTCTTAGAATTCAATTCAAGCAAGTAGATTTGAATTGAACTTGAAAATACATAATAATTACACATTTTGTTTTTGATTACTTCTGTCACCATAAATTTCTTTTGGTGGGATAAAGATAAAGATAAAAAAAAGTATTTACAATACTGCACACATACGAATAGCTGTTGTGATAAGATATTAGGAAGTGCTTTGTCATCTTTCGAATTAAATAATAAAATGAAAGTTAGTTTCATCACGTGACAGCAAATGTTTGGCGCTAAAACAATAAATCCGCGCAATAATTTCACTTTGACAGGAAGCTGACAGGATAACATAGTATTCGAAGGATAGTGGAGCGACTTCTTTGTCCAGATGTTCTTAAAATGTCGAGCCTATTTATTCACTCTTTATGTCAATTATTAGTGATGCATTATGTCAGATTTTCTTGTCACAGGCTTTGAGATAACTTTTTAAAAATTGAAATAATAATTTATGTTTGTTATAACACTGATCGTTTTACAGGGGTGATATGTGAATAGATGCGAAAGACGTTTTATCTACAATAAAAAAACCAGAAAAATTTCGATGTCATCAATTAAAATTCCATGCTATAAATTGTATTTGCAATAACAAATCAATTTTTAAGTCAGATCGGTTTTTCTAGGAACAATTGAAGCTAAATTTTAATCTAAGCTATCTCCATTCAGATAATTTTTTGTTGAGTGTCAAAGAGATTTCCAGTATGATTCATTGCATAAAAATTTCAAAAAGTGTTTTATGAATTTATAGTCAAACGTAAGGATGTATATCATGTATAAAGTCCAAATCGCTCACCAGATCATAAGAATAGCACTGAGACTATTATCTCTTTCGTAGTGCCATATATCTTAACACTCTAGAGCATAGGCTCCCAACCGAAAGGGTCCCCGTTCGAGAGAGGTTTTTTGGGGGGTCGCCAACTTATACGGTCAGCAATTTTTTTTGTATGTTTTTGGATTGTATGGGGGGTCGCGGGTCAAATCGATTTTATGAAAAGGGGTCGCCACCCGAAAAAGGTTGGGAGCCTATGCTCTAGATAGAACGAATGAATAATTTCCATTTCTCATATAACAGATTCAATTGATAATTAAAAATATTTTCTGATGGCGCTTGATAGATCTTCATAATATCTTCAATGTTGATGCATTCAAGTATAGGGATGAACTCGAGCTTACCATAAATAAGTAAACAACTAGTATTGTTTAAGTAATAAAATAATGGTGATTATTGTAAGGATCCATCAGAATTATAATAAAATTACATTGCTCTACGGTTGCAAATCATTGCACCTGACAAAGACTCAAAAAACCGTATTCTATGTTTCGAGGATAAATTATTTAGTCAGATATTGAGACTCATTTGGTTTGAATTCGTGAAGAACTTGGAGATTAGGCAACGTGCCGAGAAAAGCCTTGTTATATTATGTCAATGGTTTTGGAGAGACACTAGACTCGGAAAGATCTCGTGCTGGAGATGCTTCTAGAAAATTTCAACTCTGTCTGTGTCTTCTTCTATCCGGAGAGTTTCAGCGTCCTGGACGACCATCGGGTACTTTTTAAGGTATAGGTGTACATCTCATCATTGTCAACATTTGGCAATTGTATGTGTATTTAAAAAAATAGAATGCTTTACAAAATTAAGTTTTAAAAAACCACATATATTTTTTATTTAAAAAAATAATGAAACGTACATGCCTAGCATCATATATAATTTTTTCTATAACACATATTTGGGAAAAAATTGCGTAAAAACGAATGAAGTGCGTAAAAAACACGTAACGGTGCCGTCCAAAAAAATCGCGTATAATCGAATCTGCGTAAAAAAAGGACTGCGTGTACTCTACGAATTGATAATGGTCGCAATGAGCGAAACCGTTCCTGGTCAAAAATATATTGCTGAAATTATTTCTAAAAAATTTGTTGTTATTATTTAAAATATCACGCCTTTCCATCAGGAAGCGACAGTAACACCTTAATTTAAGAAGAATGAAGAAAATTTCTAATTGAAATGTTGCCATGCTAGGAGTCCAAATGCTTAGGGTTGAAATCAGAGAAGGTTAATAAAAGGTTCATAAAATGTTTCAATATGGAAACCGTTTGAGAAGCTTATAGGTGCGCGATAGTTTGATGGATTAACAGGAGCGGGCTGCTCGCCTCGCCTTTGTGAAAAGTTGAAACAAAGATGGAGATCCAATATCTATTTCGTTGCCCTGGTGACAGGTGCTGCCACGTTTCGGGATACGGAAGTAAGATTAAAAAATAAAAATGTACTTTGTGATACACGGCGAGGCTTCGATACATTGCCGCTGTCACGCGGAAAAATGTCACTAGATACATATTAGTTTTCAAAACTTTTCCGGAAAGTCCTGTCACGTCAATACTGCCAAAAATAAGCAAGAAATATTAAGCATATTATGACAAATTAAACTAAGACAAATTCGAAATTCAATAGATAAAAGAAATATTTAACCATTTAAACATTAAACTCAGCGCATAAGTGCTTGCATCTTTGTTTTAAGGGTTGCAGGATGACGGCTTTGGAACAGCTGGAAATCAATAGATATCATCTATCAAAGAATTCTTAAAGAACTAATATATGTCGGTCACCATTATTGAATCCTCCGGGTGGTGTTCCTTTGTTTCTGTAATGGAACATTTCCGTGTCATATGTGAAATTATTGATATAGCCGCCTTTTTAGTTTCATTTACAATTGTTAGTTTTATTGCGAGCAGGAAACAAGCTAGGTCGTTAAAACAGGAGAGAAGATGTATTGTGTACCTTTTCTACACAGCTATATATAGATAAGCAAATGTTAGTTTAAGCATAGTTCTGACGATGGGTGAGCCGAAATAGCAGCATAGAGATATCTACTACATTAAAAAAAATAATATTGTTGAACTAAAATACATTGCTGTTTTTTTCACCGTGTCATTTAAACATATGTTATTAATTATTTATTCAATGTTTGAACGAATTCTCTCAAGAGTTTAATGTATTAACTATCATATAAAGATAATCTGTAAGTTTAAATGCCAATTTTGATTTGATCAATGATTTTTATCAGGACATTTTCTGCATCAGTGTACACCATAATATAATGATTTTTTTGGTTTTGTCAGTGTTGTCATACAGTGCGTGGCATTTGTATTATCAAACAGTCATGTCAAACTATATGGCATTACGAGGTATATATTATATAATCTATGAAGAAGACTTCCTGTATTGATTTAAAACAAAATTTTATTGATTGTTGCAGTGAAAAAATAGCAATGTATTTTAGTTAAAAAATTTTTTTTACAAGATATACAATAGTTGATAACTATTTCATGTTATCACTATCACGCCATAGTTCCGACGATGACGTAAGCGGAAATAGCTATCAACTATATTTTATAAAAAAAAAATTATAGAACTAAAATACATTGCTATTTTTTCGTCATGTTATAATGGAGTTCTACCAAGTAAATGCCAATTCAATCAATATATGAAGATATTTTTACAAAAAGAAAGTCTTAACCTTTTAATTTCTAAGCTGGTATATGTATCTTTGTTGGTGGAAACATCAAAAATTGCATCAACGATTGAACATGGTTATGTTATAAAAATAGTATTTTATGAACAATAATTGTTAGAATCCCTTCATAGAAATCAACGAGTCCTTTTAATGTCCTACATAAGAAAATTAAGCAACGTAAAATAAATATCAACAGTTAAACGTCAAAACGTTTTAACATTTTTTAACTTAAAGCATTTTTGTGTCCATATATCTATATTTTTTTATAAATTTCGATGTCTGTATATTAGAAAGACTTACAAAATGGCAAAATGATTTTATAAATATATTTAATACAAAATTTGACACAAAACATTTTTATTGTGATTTACGAGCACTTTAATATTCGTATCTTCGCGAGGTAAACGATAAACTTTTCCTTTTTACTACAATTCGATGAAATGTCTCGCGGACTAAAAGATCCACTTTCTTCATTTCTGTTCCCCTGTTACAAGTTCCAGCCGTCTCGTCCTACCCGTACATGATTTATCTCTCCACTGGAAGGTGAATAGTTTGAAAACCCCTCACACCCTCAGAATCTTCTGCGATCCTGGTAAAATCTCACTCCACCAACTGACGTACGTGACGGAGCTTCCTTATATGGATATATCAAAGTAATTTAGTTAGAATTAAAATATAACTTTTTGGAGACTAATTTTATACAATCAGCCAATTAAATGGCTTATTCAATAAAACAATGATTTTTATAAAACGCTTTTTTGATTATGTAGTTTTCAAATGTTCATGGATGTTAAATAATATTATTTATGATATCGACTGAAGGTGCTTGATGGAGTTTCAATATAAGATTTGAAATGTTACAACTTTGTACGATTCCACATGTTTTTTCACTAACGACCCAGGTTTCGCCTTTCAGCACCTTCAGGCATTCTATCACACGGATGCGACATTATCCTGTCCATATCATAAATTACTTTCTGATTTATTCATTTACCCATTTTTTTCACAGTGTTAGCGACTATTTACCACGATTGTAGGTGATTGGTGACAAAATGTCCAGTGATTTTATTCATCAAAATTTTATGCGTTTTTGTATATGAATTAGAATTCATTAAATAATTTGCTAAGCCAGTTGGTTTGTTACTAAATACAACACATTTTTCGCCTTATTCCTAACGTCTAGTAACACACGTTAGTTAAACATAATCTTGGCGGGATCCAAATCGTCAATTTTTGAATGTCATTATAATGAAGTCAGTAGTTATCAAAATATTTACAATAATATATTAGATTCCTTTTCTAAGAGCCTATATTTTTTTAAATTTATTTTGTACATAAACGATGCAAATTGTTAACCGTTTGTTAATTTTATTGCACCCATGCAACAGAATGCTCAATGATGCCGAAAGATAAAACCAAAGTTGTGAGTGACAAAAAATTTGGAATTGCACAGAATATGTCACATTAAGCAAAACATTCAATGGAATAAAAACGTTTGAAATTTTTCATATTATATTTATAAATCTATTAAATAATTTTCAAAAAACGAGCAGACTTTCAAGATAACTGATTGAAAATGTTTATTAATTGAATAAATATATACTTCGATTAACTATTATACATATGAAATAATAGGCATATTTCAAGTGCAGTTAAGTCTTGTCTTGGTGGAGGCTTTCGTGGAAGGTTTTCAGACGATAAAGCTTTTCTCCTTGTCTGAAACTTTGGTAATTTTTCGTTGATGTCACAGCAATATGTTCCTAGGTATCCTCTACGTTGAACGAACCCCCATATATTCTTACCCCTTGGCATTATACTCTTTGCCCTCGTTTATCTTTTGAAGAAATATGTAGCACGTGTAGTATTTGTCAATATTTTTTTCTTTGATAAATATCGCTGTTTTATAAATAATGCTTTCATATTGACGTGAAACGAAGTTTGAAATACTGGCCCTATTACTGTATTCATATTTATTTTTAAAATTATAAAAATTACTTTTATAAAATAGTGGATATTAAATGAGTTATGCGTGGATTCAATTTAATTTCGTGGACACATATATTTTACAAATTTTACCTTAATATTCAAGTGATTATAATATATATCATTTCTAAAAGAGTATATATAGCTAGGCTAAATAAATATTGTTGATTGGTTCGGCGGTAACTATGTATGTAGAAATTTATACTAATAATTTAATAAAATTGATAACTCATTATTCCACTAGATGTGACACGTGTTTCATTAGCGTCTTCAGGCTTACTATATCGTGAAGTTATTCATTAATATGGTTAACTGTGAAACATAGTCTAAGCATTAAAACCAACAGTGGAGAGGGGGTATTTTCACACTACTGTTCTACTAATGCAAACCATAATGATAACCAAGAAGTGACAGTTAACACCTTAAAAGTTTAAGTGGGACTAGAATCAAACGAAATCACATGGTACACATAGACTTTAGTTGAGCCACCAGTTTTATTTGAAATTTTACGAAAAAGATTTAAATTACTGTTTTTTTTTAATAGGTTTTACAACTACGTACTGTTATCAATTGGTATAACATAGTTATAATTTTTAAAAGATTTATTTGTTTAATAGAGTATATTGAAGTTATTACATACTCAAAGTAAGTATGTGATTAGGTGACAAGATTTTTTGGTCATTGTTGAACCTCTTTGTGAGATGTATTTTATAAAATGGAATATACTCACCTTCCCGTGGAGAAAAAAGTTGAAATATGATCTGCCAAAATGCTCTGTTCCACCAGACAAATCATTTTAGCCTTAACATATCTGCAAAGACACCAGTAGCGTTCGCAGCTATTTTAAAATATACTTTAACCTATTTTATATTGTTCATCTATGGCGATTTTGTGTACATTAAAAAACTCTTAATCTACAACGACAATAAATATGATTCATGAATATAGTATCCTAAAATGAATATAAAGTAAAGTGAAGAAAATTAAACTATTTTTACTTCATCGGTTTAAGTATATCTATGTACTTGAAGCTCTTACATTTTAATATAGATTTTTTTGTGATTGAGTTGGAATTTAGTTGGTGAAAAAATTGGTGTATTTTGGTTCACCAAAAATTATAAGGTATATAGTTTATAGCTATATCGGCTTACGTCCTCTCTAGGAAAATACAAAATTTGATAGTTTTGACAAGATAGATAGATTTAAATTTGAATTCTTACAACTTTATATGATTCCACATGTTTTGTCGATAACGTCCCAGGTTTGGGTTTTCGGCATCTTCAGGCATTCTATCACACGGATGCAACAAGGTGAAACCCGGGTCGTTAATGACAAAACATGTGAAATCGTACTAAGTTGTAACAATTCAAATTTGATATTGAAATCCCACCAAGTATCTTCAGTCGATATCATAAATTATAGACAGATTTGTAGAACTAATATAAATTGCTATATTTTCACTGTGCATAACATATATATTGAAGAAAATCGAGACAATTAGAAATAAGAGCTGTTACGCCAGTGCTTAAGATTGTCACTCTTCTAAGTTTCTTCGTTTAGTGAGAAACTGTGCTACACGAGATTTTTGTATAAAATGAGCGATGAGCTATGTTATCAACAAATTATTTTATAATAAATAATATGTTTGTTATATTATGTCACATGATTCGCATCAACCAAATCTAAGAATATACTAATAACTAATGTAACGTATCGATGATAATATATTGAAAATCAATTTATCAAAAATAAGATATATCTGGCAGTTTTTTCTTAGAAAAATATATACAATAACATCATGTATTTAATTAAACCCATTGATAAGTAAGTTGTTTTTTTTTATTACAAATGTTGTTTTGTATATTTTGATATTTTTACACACAGAAATAAACAAAACATATTATTTTCCTCATAAGTTAATCTGGAAGTAATAAAACATAATATAAATCTTTTTAGAATTATAAAACAAATAGTCAATTTCAAAATAAAATTGGCTATAAGTCAGTGGTTCTCATATGCGGCCACAAAGTTGTTCGTAGTGAATATTTTTATTAAAAAAAACATGTGTTTTTTTTCAAATTAATTTGTACCAGTGCGGCCAAAACAAATAGAAACGAACCACTGATGTCTTCAATGCGGCCATAGTAAACAATTATTTGAGAACCACAACTCAAAATCTTTATTGCATCCGTTTGTCAATACGAGTTCTCTATTGACGTAATTTCAGTACGCGGTCAAATAAATATGATTTTTTACGTTCTTAGATATGTTTTGATTTGAAATAAATAATAAAATTGAAGTGATTTGAAAATCATTGATAAAATTTTGTTTATTATCGATATTTGAAGAAATAATTATAATTAATCAAAAATATAAGAATGGATTTTATAATTGATGACACAAGCTTCTTAAAGTTTAATTGCCGGTCATTGCTGTCATAATTACTGTATTTGTTATCAAAATTCTATCTATCTACAACGTAACATATAAAAAAAATTATTCATGACATACCAGAGATGAAACCCTTCAATATGCCCCACATTTTCAAATCCTGAGAGAAGCTGTAGCATTGGATGATCACAGCGTCACCAGGTAAACATGGAGTCATAAAACTAACGTATGCTGGATCAATGTATGTAGCAGGAAGGTGCAGAAACTAGTGGAGTAGAGGAGAGCGATCGAGGCCGTTTACCTAGGTCCTATTGCTAGAAAAGAGGCATATCAAAGTGACTGTATTACCAGCAGTTTTCGTTGAAACAATTTCTGTTGAAAAACTCAATTAATAGTCAACGCACTCCACATCGGATGCAAAAATGGTTACATGTGGCGTTGTAAGCAAAAGCCGATAAATCTGACAAATGACATTAAAAATGGAAAAAAGTAGTTTGTAATGACATACAGAATACGATAAGATGAATAGTAATAATCAAATGTCGATATGTCAAATTTTATTTCGTTTACATTTATTAATAACTGTTTTGTCACTTACCACCCAGGTTTCACCCTTCGACATCTTCAGGCATTCATTCACACGGACGTAACAGAACTGGCCATGAATAATGTAATTTCGTAAATGTTGTCGTATCCGTGTGATAGTGTACATGAAGATGCCGAAAGGTGAAACATGGATTGGTGGTGATAAAACATGTGGAATCGTTCAATTTTTCATTATGATAAATTAATAGAAATACTTCTTTTTGTCTAACTATTATATCTTTGTATTTTCGTTTTTCTAATTTAATCGAATGAATATATATCATAAACATGGTATCCAAAGAATGAATTTTCCCAACCAAAATGTATATATGAAAACACAATATTGATGAAAACTACAACATGAATAAATTATTTTTTTTTTATTACGCTCACATTTCATGAATTCTTACCTGCATATGTAAAATGATAGGCTTTCAGAATGGTCGTCGTAGGCAATAAAATAAAATTATGACACTTACGTAATTTATAGGGAGCGCTAACTATTTTTTTTATAAGGTGAGCGATTATCTTTTTTTTTATCGTCGATCGCTGCTTTTGACATGAGGAGATATTACATTTTTCTTCACTCACTTATCATCTATAAAAGGTAAAAATTTTCGCTAAGGTAATAAAATATTTTTACATTGAATGTTTGGTATCTTGACAGAAAAACTTAATAATGATGGTTGATAGGTAAACGGTGGTGAAATAATCTTTCGTAGAATGATTTTTCAAGCCATACATAAAAGAATGTTATGAATTACATATCTTGAATATTTTCATCTACAACAATTTCCATTTTAATTGTTAAGCCGTTGTGTCAAGAGAGCGATATCATGGTTATGTTTTTTTTTATTTCCTACTGTTTTTGTATACTTTAAATAATATACTTATTTCTACAACATATTTTAAGATCAGGACCAGTATATACAATCATACAATGCTCGTGATGATCGAAACCGGTCCTGGTTATAAAACATATTGTTGAAATATGTAATAAAATTGTGTTTTATTGTATAACATATCATGCCTGTTCATCAAAATGTAACAGTAAACACATTTAAAGTGTCTTAGAATAATTCAGCGAGATTTTTTTAAATTTAAATTAGAATTAACGACTTAATATAATTAAAATTAGAATCGGCTTCGCACGGGGATGATTTTAGTAATATAAAATTTTGGAAATTATTCTAATCATAGCGTTTGAAAAAATAGTGCTTTGCCATTAATCCTATGTAGGTTTTTATGGAGTTAAGAAAATTCAGACAAAAATCTTTTTTTTATATTTTTTTCGTTATAGATGGCGGCCGTGAACAGTGACTACACACAAATAACACATTGAAACTGAAAATCCAAAATGTATATTAAATTGATTGAATTGGCATTTACTTGGTAGAACTCCATTATAACACGGTGAAAAAATTGCAATTTACATTCGCAAAAAAATATTTAAATTAAAATTTATAATATAGAAATGATATGAGCTAGTTGTTAAAACAGAAGAGAAGATGTATTGCGTACCTTGTCTACACAGCTATATATAGATAAGCAAATGTACGATTAAACATAGTTCTGACGATGGCGTGAGCCAAAATAGCTATCAACTATGTCTTATAAAAAATACGTTGATTTATTTTGGAGTGTTATAATGGAGTTCCACCAAGTAAATGCCAATTCAATCAGTATTAAGTGTCCAAATTCAACGTTTTTCGAAAGACCCTGAAAGGAAAAAAGCAGAACTGATAAATCCAAGAAAACTTTAAATTACATAGTTATTTTAAGTCTTCATATAAACTTGTTGCACTTCTAACGAGTTGACTATCATTTTTTAGTGGAAAGCCATTATACTAAAATATAAAAAACACAATTTTTAGTCAATTAGAATAAGTAAGAATCGAACCCTAGTGTACATATATTATAACTTAACTATTTAAGGCGAAGGGGTTATTTTTTGTGGGTGTTATTTCAAAACCAGATTAACGTCTTAATGACCTACTGGTAGCTATCTTTATCCCGGACTCGGTCCGATAGTAAACAAAAGTATCATATTAAACCATTGATTGGCAAAATCGATCAGATAAGCAAGCGAAAGGTCGTAGGAAGACATTCTTGGCGTAAGGCCATCGCATTTCCTGGTTGGTGTGCGGTTGTCGAGGGAGTGTGACACCGCAAGCAGGACCGTGTTACTGGACACTCCAGACAATAATTAACCAGCCTCATTACCATACATCTCGGAAATCCTCGACAACGCTTCTCAAAATAACACTCGATGGGATAATATTAATTAAAGGAGATATATATAATAATAGTACGAATATCATTTATATAATGTTAAAGTTACAAGTTTGCATCTTTGTAGTAAGGGTCGGAGAACGACGGCTTTGGAACAGCTGGAAATCAATAGACACCAATTATCACAGAGGATTCTTAACGAACAAACTAACATAATAGTATCGCCACTTGTCCAGCCGCTGCACAAAGGGGTGATCTGATTTGCTTCCATAATGGCCACTTCCGTCCCACATATAAACTTATTGTCATAGACACCTATTGTTTCATTTAGAATTATTGAAAATTTAGTGTCATTGTGTTAAAGTAACAAGCTAGGCCGTTGGAACAGGAGATAGGATGTGTTGTGTGCCTTTTCTGCACAGCTATATATATATAAGCGAATGTTAGTTTAAGTATAGTTCTGTCGATGGCGTGAGCCGAAATAGCTATCAACTATATTTTTAAAAATAATTTTGTAGAACTAAAATACATTGCTATTTTTTCAACGTGTTATAATGGAGTTCTACCAAGTGAATTCCAATTCAATCAATACGTAATTACGTAATTGAACTGTTCTTAAAAATCAATTAGAGACTCGACAAGCTATATATATTTGACAATTTCTGATATTAATTTAGCATTTTTGTTTTCAGAATAGCGAAGACACATATTTGTTTAATAATAAAAATACACACTTTATACTATTTTCAAAATATATTTTATGAAATTTGAATTGTTATAACTTTGTACGATTCCACACGCTTTGTCACTAACGACCCGGGTTTCGCCTTTCGGCATTTTCAGGCATTCTATCACACGGGTGCAACAGAACTGACTTACTGACGAAACTCGGGTCGTTAGTGACAAAGCATGTGGAATTGTACAAAGTCTTAACAATTAAAATTTGATATTGAAATTCCATCAAGCACCACCCTCGGTCGACATTTTTTCACCGTGTTATAATGGAGTTCTACCAAGTGAATGCCAATTCAATCAATCAATTTATATTTTATTATCGAGACAGGTTTCGCTTATTTTGATTTAATATTTGCGATGAGCAAAATTGTGGAAATGGTATTAAAAAAATGTTGTTTCATTCACAAATAGTTAACAAATTTTGAATTGTTACAACTTTGTACGATTCCACATGTTTTGTCACTAACGACCCGGGTTTCGCCTTGCTTTCTTGCGTAATGAATACCCTTTCTTATTCATTCCTAGCACCTGAGGTTTACTAAGACAGAGACCGTTAATTATACAATTACTAAAAATCTTCTCACATTTCAAATCTTCTTAAGTCCATTGTTTGACAATATTTATATGTAAGCCAAATCAGCCTTGCATTGGTATTGTAGGCATGGCTACATTGAATGTACCAACGTAGCGACTATTTTTTAAGAATGCGATTTATTACCAAGGCATATAAACAGAAAGCAGTAGCTACTGTCATTAAAATGATTGAAATTAGAAGGAATGCTTTAAGTTAAAAAAATCACAGTGAGACAAAAAGCTTTATTCTTGAAAGCTTCAAAACTTTTTAGCTTACTTAAATGTAACTCTCAAAATGTAAAATTTTTTATTTGTCAACTGAAGTTTTGTTCTGATTCTATAATATAATTTTTCTTATAACGATAAGAAATTAATCGATTGAAAAACATGTGAATTGGAATTAAAATTAACAGCCATTTGAGAGAAAATTGAAGTTAAAAAATAAAAGTTTTAGAGTCGTTCCTACACGTTACTCTTCTGAACTCTGCTGTCTGGGGAATAAAGTAGGCGGTGGTTTGGATCTCTGCTGTGTTTTCACTTTATTTTCTCGTCATTATATTGCCAATGAGAATTTGTTTTTTATTTCCTTCGGTTCTGCTAACTGGAGAAACGTGCTTGTAAAAATAAATGCGTTAGTTTTATTGCTAATTTTATAATCGGTATAATGTTATGTCAATTCCATGAGCATTATTTATTCCCAGCAGTTTTTTTTTGGTACACGTTAGTTAGGGGTTTATTTAAGTAGGTGTTTACCATACGTATTGATTACTCACCTCGAGTAAAACTATTTCCTTAAGCTGTGATTTTTGCTTGTCCTGAAAAACTTTTTTGGAACGCCAAGATCACGAGCATAATAACCGGATACCTATATATACAGCCATAAGTTAATATTGAACCGAATCTATCATATGCTAAAAGATATACAATAAATCGTGTCACTTATTATGTCAGTTCTCAATTTAAATATGTTATTGCGGAAAAAAGATGAATAAACCCACATAGTAATATTGCTCAATGCATACTGGATGCGAATTTTAATTAACGCGTTGATATATGTACAAATGTAGTAATGTTATCTTCTCAGAAATTATTAATTTCTATAATTTCATAGCTAAGAGTTCCTTTTTTATTATGAATTGACTTCGGTTTATTGTTCAAAATACACAGAAATTAGACCAAGAATTGAATAAAGTAAGCGATGCTTTCAACCAGTCATTCAGGAGAAAATGCCAAAGCCATTATTATGTTAGAACAAAAAGTGAAGTTATTTCATTATTCTGTGTGTACGAACCGAAAGCTTCTAAGTTTATTATTAATTTTATTCGCGATCTTACTAAAGGAGATATGGCTATGAAGAATATTGATGAAGCCAGAAGCTTTCAATAAATACTTACTGGAATTTTCGCGATCAAAATATACCGCCGATTGAAGAAAATAAATTCATTTAAAGACTATTTTTTGTTATATGAAATACTAGCTTGTTTGTTTTTTTCTAACTCTGATAATATACGATTAATTAATACGTGTTTATGTTTACGGAATAGTTTCTGTGCACCGCTGAAGACGTGTGTTTTGATGTGCTTTTTACAATACTTCTTGAAACCATGGTCTTCTTTACAAAGGGTTAACAAATGGTTCATCTGTTCACTTGTGACATTTGGTGGTGATTTGTAAAGATGGTTAATTTGTATTCAGAGAGAATTTTTTGTGTATGAAACCAGGTTTATGTAACTATTGTGACATCGCGTTTTCTCTTGTCAACAATGCAATTAGTCTTACGATTATTCCGTAAGCAGTTTGAGAGCTCTCATATTATAAAAGTGTGTGAAATTGATTTTGTAGAAATAAACAAATATTTAGTTCTATTTTAAAAAATAAAAACACATTTTTTAGTATTTATTTCCATAATGTATTTTTTTGATCTGGACCGGTTTCGCTCATCGCGAGCATTATCAACTGATGCTGATGCTGAAGAAAAATGCTCGCGATGAGCGAAACCGGTCCTGATCAAAAAAATATATTGTGGAAATGAGTACTAAAAAATGTGTTTTTATTATTTAAAATATCATGCCTTTCCATCAAGAAGTGACAGTTAACACCTTAAAAGTGATTTAGTTCTATATTTTATTTTATAAGGTTGTTGAAAGCTTTTTTTCCATCTTCAGAACTATTATTTATCTCAAATTTAACTTAGCTTTATACTCTAGACAAAAAAAAATCAATGACCAAATTACTATTAATTATCCCTTACCAAAACCGTTACAAGGAACTCACGTAATAAGGATTTTTCAATATCACTATATGAATTTTATTATGAAAACTCTTAGGACAATAATATGTTAAAATTTCCCATATAAGTTATAATATTTGAGTAAGTGAGATGATATTTTATGTACCTATATTTTAGCGTGATATAAAACTTATTTACGATATCGACTAACGGTGCTTGATGGAATTTTAATATAAAATTAAAATTATTGAAACTAAAGATAATTCATATGATGTTCAAGGCTTAGCCAAATTTAAGTTTGGTTGCAAGAATACGTTAGCTATCAACAACTATACACAAAAGATTGGAGCATAATAATTCATTATTTTCATGTTATTTTTGTAAAGTTTTATCAAGTAAATGCCATTTGAATACAATTACAAGATAACAGTTTAATATGATTTTAAAAATATTTAGTCATTCTGGTCATATATAATTTATTTCAAATTGACTACTTGAGCGCCTCTGGATGTAGTTTGGTAGACAAAAGTTTTACGAGGCGCAGGAATTCTGAAAATTTCCGATGCCCATGATCCGAAGGGAATTCCCAAATTAAAAATATCGGAAAAGGACGAGTTAGTTATGGAAGTCCCTTGTCCCCAGAGAGATGGTAACTGCTCCGCTTACGGTGCACCACGACGCCACATATTTGCTTTTATTACGCCGTAGAATGATTAAGCTACTTTGGGGACTGTAAAACTTGGTAAGCACTTGTTTTGTTTACAAATTCAAACTGTAATTTCATACAATAAAAATGTAATGAAACTATTTTTACTTCATACTTTTAAGAAGTATGATCAATATATGTACGTATTTTAAAAAAACATCGATATTTACTATTGGAAAAACATTTGTTTAACGCCGAACATAAACATATGATACAAACCAATTTTAGAATCCAACTAGTTCAATGCCTCTATTAAACGAACAGTTAAATCTTTCTTAACCTCCCTTGATTTATTTCGTACGTGAAATGTGTTCAATTAGTCTACAATCTGAAACAAATATTTCTTTAGATAAGTCATCTGATATTTAATCCCACAATAAACCACCGATTTAAATAAGTAGGCATTTCTAAGTAAAAGCTTCCATAATAAATTTTGATGTTACTTGATTTTTCATAAAACCTTCCATCATTGATTAATTAGGTTTATTGATTGAAAGATTATCCTTTTTAAATTTGAATGTCATTACAATTATATTCGATGAAAGTAAAAAATAAGATACATATTTAGGTTGTTTGTTGTATTTCTCTTGTATATAAGCGAGGCAAAAGTGTTTTCAGTGTTTTACATCCGTATGATAGAGTACTTGAAGATTCCGAAAGGCGAAAGATGATTATGATATTAGTGATAAAACTTGTGAAGTAGTAAATAAATTACACAATTTACGATGTTATTAATTTTCAATTAGGCGAAACTTAGGCGTGATTTTTGAATTTCACGTTTTTCAAAGGACCCTAAAAACGAAAAATGTGGGAAATGGTAAATGCAGAAAAGGTTAAATATTAATAATAAAAGTAAAATCTTGAGAAAAAAAAAACATGAGATCAGTTCAATGAATCGACAATCTTATTACGTAAATTCTTATGTTTCATCACCAGATGTTTGATAGTAGGTATTCTCTATATGAAAAGAAAAAAACATTTATATTTTAATGTTACTTGATTACATACATTGAAAAGCCCTTTTCAAGAATAACTCATTAGCAAGATCGTTAATGAAAATTATCACAGGCAATTCTGCTAATTATTATTAGATTGATTTTGTTAAATTTGTTTTAGCTGTAATTTACTGCTTGCCTAGGGGTAAATTTTTTCCTGTAATTAATAACTTAAATATATATGCGATGTTTTGTTGCATCCGTGTGATAGAATGCCTGAAGATGCCGAAAGGCGAAACCCGGGTTGATAGTAACAAAACATGTGGAATCGTACACAGTTGTAACAATTCAAATTTGGTCTTAGGTGTGTTGATGGAACTATAGAAAATGATGATCCATCCGAGAAAGAGAGGTTTCACTGTATATAGATTTTGAATAATTCAAAATGTTATAATGTTTCGAGTGTGTTAAGTGTTCATTATTTGAAATGTTTTCTAACACTGTCAATAAATTAACGAAAAACGAAATCCAATTGTTAAACCTATTACGTCAGAAAATTCTTTTACAACGACGCCGATGGCGGAAATGGAAACAATGTTATTTGAATTTCCGTACGTTGCCACCTATCGGAAAATACAAATAATAAATTTGATTCAATTGTTCGGGGCTTTGCAAATAACGTCACCTCCGATCATATGATTGCGGTTTGGCTTACGTGTTTCGACTTTTTGGCATTTTGACGCCCGGGGAAATGGAACCAAAATTTATAATTCCGTATTCGACAGTCATTCAAATATTCGAGTGCTGAAGTACTTTCGTATTTTTTAATGTAATATCATTTTTTATGAACTCAGTGTGGTGAAAAATTACGCTTTTTTGTGGAATACGATTCAAACATTATCATTTTTTTTATAAAGCACAGGAAAAAATCTTCCATAGTAAAAAAAACTTTTTGATTCATAAATTGTTGAGCTTACTTTTTAGATGATATTTAAAACAATAAAAACACTTTCTTTAGTACTTATTTCCACAATATATTTTTGATCAGGACCGGTTTCGCTCATTTTTTTTGAGCTTTATTTCAATTTCAATGCAATTTGATATTATCGTTTTTCTATTGAAAAATTCATTAATTTATGATAATCGACTCTGAAGGTGCTTGATGAAAATTCAATATCAAATTTGAATTGTTGAAACTTTGTACGATTTCACATGTTTTTTTCACTAACCAACCGGGTGTCGGTATTCTATAACAAAAGCTGAACAGTCAGTTCTGTTGCATCTGCGTCACACGATACCTGAAGATGCCGAAAGTCCAGACTAGTGGAAGGCTAGGACACTTTTCTAATTATTTAATGCATTATGTTCCATTGAATATTTATTTTGATTATAAAAATTCCCATTCATTATAATTGCTAATGAGTTCTCTCGATTGTTTCTAATAGATTTTATATTTAACTTTATGTTAATTGGAAATTGTTATTACAATAAAAGGTTTTTAACATTTTATTTGTAAATTGATTTACTTTATTTGTATGTAAATATAATGTATAATTGCCTGTAAATTGTTGTCATTGTTCTTGAACCGTTATTTTTGTATAGCTGCTAAATATTAACTCAAAATGTTGTATAATTAAGCTTGTTTGTAATTTGAATTCTACTGGTTGATAATGTACGCGATGGACGAATAGATAATATTATATGCAAATAGTACTCACAGTTGAATAAAAAAGTTGATTAATATTGCAAATATTGAAAAATAAGCATTACATATTTGAAGACTAAATATCCTTCTTTTGATAAAGTACTTTCACATTTGTCTGGAAATAACAAAGCAAATTAGGCGATATCATGACGAAACGACCCAGATTGAATATCTGCATTTCCTTTCGTAAATATTCGTCGCACTAAAATCATAACGAACGGTTTCCTCATATTCGTTGTGACAACTGTTTGCAATATAAAGTCGATTCCATAAATACACAAACAAACCGCTAGCACTTAAATATTTGGCAGACTCAAATAATAAAATGTTTTCTCTCAGTTACCGTAACATATCACGTTTGCTTTCAGTTGCTCTACGCTCAATAGTAAATACGCAAATACCAAAAATAGAGATACATATACGAGTAACAAATAAAACTTAATTTAGCCATTAACTGTCGAATAATGCCAAAAGCATCACAGTGTTGATTGTATAGTATTTAATAAAAGGAAAAAATAGATATTTAGAGATTTCAAAAACTTTCTTTGATTGCTGGTAACCAATTCAGCTTACGCCATCGTTAGGTAGTAAAGCATTTGATAATCATGTAAACCGAAAAAGCTTTCAACTAAAAACAATCATTTTTTTCAAATCTAGGAAATCGACTGAGGCTGCTTGATGGAATTTATATATCAAATTGGAATCTTCAGCTTACTATATCCATGTAAAAAAAAATCTGAAGATACCGTAAGCCGAATATGCTTTCAACTTTCATTAACCTCAATTTTTTTAAGAAATTGATTACACTTTACAGTGCTTGATTTAATTTTAATATTAAACTCGATTCTCTGATCTGAGTGCAAAATTGAACAAGATCGCTTGAAGATACCCTGAGCCAAATTAGCTTATGGATTCAACTTAAGAGATATGATATTGGAAACTCAACGCTCTAATACAAGAAAACATCTTTTGACCGAACGCTATAACAGTGCGCCCGGAAATGCGGCGAATCATGAAACTAAATTTTTAACCCCTGGATAAAGCGCAAAAACGACCAGTAAGACGCCACGGTATTTATGAACATTGAAATCTATTGTAGATAAGTATTTTTTATGTACGCTACAGCGCTACGTTTCCACGCGCATAAGTAACGTGGTCGGTCATTAGTTATTGTTTCTATCAACATTCCGGATTGAAAACGTATATAAAATGCTCTTTATATTAATCGCGCATTGGGAATTTCTGTATGGCAAACGGGTTAGCATCGTAAGTCATGTAACAGCCTCCATATAAAAATAATTTAAGCAGGGCTTCCGATATAACGAGATAAAATTTGTCACGCAAATAAATTTTATGAGGTCTTTGTTTGTTGCGTGGAAAAACGATTGAAAAAAATGTTTATGATCGTCATAAAATGGCTGTGTGGATACATGACGTCACGTTACGGATAGATTGGCACGGACGTCGAATTTATTCATTCTGAATTTATGCCAATACGGTACACACACAAATTACAATGTCAATAATTTATACGTTTTTTATTTCACGTTTCGGTTAAAATAAGACCATTATCACAATAACCCAGTAGGTAAAGTAATTCAGTTGTGGTATATTTTTCAATACACCTATTTCCTTGGTATTTTTTGCTAAAAGATCTACAAGACACAAATCATAACCATTATTTTAGCTATTTGCTTAATTGTTTAAAGTTCAAATTTAAAATTTACTGCATTAAGATGAATATTGACTAATCAATAGATATCTGAGTTGAATTCCGCTAATTTATAAGCAAACGGATGTAACCAACTATGATGTATAACGGCATCCGAAAATGTTGGTTTACGGAATATTTTAAATAAAAATTCTCATTATCTTTTAATAATAGTTGATTATTATTTGTTTATTGATTATTAAAACCTTTTCAAGAATGACTCATTAATAAGATCAATTGTTAATGAAAATTATCAGAGTCAATGGTTTTTGACGTGAAAACGTCTTATAAATCGATGAACGCCCGCTGCACGCACGAAAAAACATGACTCTTTTTCCCGTTTGTCGCGTTACGCCGAAGGCAAGCGTGCGAGCGAGAGCGCGGATAAGCGATAGAGAGGCACGATCGGCCTACCGTTCGGATTGTGCCGCATCTATCTCTCTTCCACTCGATTGGTCGATGCGTCTGAGTAGAAAAGAGACAGCGGCAGCACACAACTTATACACCTACAGTACCTACACGTGATCTGTTTACAACTGTTTATAAAGTGAAGTGAAATGTTAATGTGGTTTTCATTGTTTATATTACAACAACAATTGCGGCAATAAAGGTAATTAATTCTTGCATATTAAAAATCTGATTAACGTATAACAAATATACTTTTAACAATAAATTATCAACGATTTCTTTCAGAAAAAAAATTGTAGATTTCATTTCAGTCCTTCTTCGTATCCATACACAATAATGATAATTCAATAAAAATGATTCCATTTTATTCATAAAAGTATGCAATCATTTCATCAATGTTTTCTTATGACGTTGTCACGTTATGTTACGTTACGTTAACTATCGTCCGTAAACCGACTTTACAGACAACCAATTTTTTGCAAATTTTTCAGTTTTTATGTGTCATTTGTCATTTTTGATAGAAAGGCATGTCACAGATCTTTATAAAACTGTTCAAATATTTATTTATGTATTTTATGACATCGACTGAAGATGCTTGATGGAATTTCAATACAAAATTTGACTTGTTAAATCTTTGTACGATTCCACATGTTTTGTCACTAACGACCCGGGTTTCGCCTTTCAGCATTTTCAGGCGTTCTATCACACGGATGCAACAGAACTGACGCATCAGTTTTAACAATTCAAATTTATTTATATATTTGAACAGTACAATTTAACCAAGTGCGGCAACAAGCTAATATTATTAGCTACAGGATTGCATAAGCCTTAACAGACTTTATTTAGTCTATCTGAAAAGATAGCTTTACTGGCTTTTGAATTTAAATTATAAATATTGATTTAAAATGTATTGATGGAATACAATCCATAAATCGATTAACAAAAAAATCATTGGGCGACTGTTCAATTTGTCTGTGTCTATTAGGACGAAAGCTCTATTCGTTAGGGACCCAATTGCTAACTGTTTCAATATTCAAATAAATCAAATATATGTTGATAAACTTAAGTATTGTAACAGGGTGAAAAAATAGCAATGTATTTTAGTTCTACAAAATTATTTTTAACAAATATAGTTGATAGCTATTTCGGCTCACGCCATCGTCAGAACTATACTTAAACTAACATTCGCTTATCTATATATAGCTGTGCAGAAAAGGCACACAACACATCCTCTCTCCTGTTCCAACGGCCTAGCTTGTTACTTTAACACAATGACGCAAAATTTTCAAAATTCTAAACCAAACAATAGGTGTCTATGACAATAAGATTATATGTGGGACGGAAGTGGTCCTTATGGAAGCAAATCAGACCACCCCTTTGTACAACGGCTGGACAAGTGGCGATACTATTATGTTAGTTTGTTCGTTAAGAATCCTTTGTGATAATTGGTGTCTATTGATTTCCAGCTGTTCCAAAATCCAAAGGTCCAAAATAATTTTGTAGAACTAAAATACATTGCTATTTTTTCACCGCGTTATAATGGAGTTCTACCAAGTGAATGCCAATTCAATCAATAAATTAAGTATTGTAGAACATGAAAACATGATGATATACGCAACGAAAGGTTATTCACCGGAAAAAGCTTTATATTCAAAAATATTACGAAGTATACCATATGCATTCACATTTTGCTTTACGCGGAAGGCTGTATTTTGTTTCATAAAAAGTTTCCGAGGTAACTGAAAGCAGATGTTCGTCTGGGGTGTGATTTCCCGCGGATGTTTATTGAAAATTTTCCATAGTACTCATTGAATTTTTTCTATCAATTTTTCGATGTAAGTTTTCCTTAACATAACTTTTGATTTTCGGAAAGCCCGTACCGTATTTGCAAGTAATATAAATATGTAAATAATAAAGTTATATTTTACTTTTTTCATTTCACAATTTATGATCTCTTAACGTAGAGCAAAGAATTACAGTTAAGCAATTAAAAAAAAATTTTGTAACATAAATGGTCGTTGAAGATTTTAGACAAAAAAATATTATACCCTATAAAGTATTTTTTGATTATCTTTTTTCTTTTATTGATAGTGCAATATCGCGTTACCGTTAAAAGCGCACTCTGTATAACCACGTGACGATATTATTTGTTAACATAATCGTTGTAATATATTTAGACAGCATAAAATGATGATATGTGGTATAATAAGTTACTCTTTTCTCGCCATTAATTGACTCATTAAGTCTCTATAATAATACACGTTAACAATATTAAAAAAAAATCTTTCTCGATTGTTGAAATGGGAGTGCGAGTGAATTTTTTAAATTGTTATTTTGTTTATTGATTGAATAGGCATTCACTTGGTAGAACTCCATTATAACACAGTGAAAAAAAAATGTATTTTAGTTCTACAAAATTATTTTTGAAAAATATAGTTGATAGCTATTTCGGCTCACGCCATCGTCAGAACTATGCTTAAACTAACATTTGCTTATCTATATATAGCTGTGTAGAAAAGGTACACAATACATCTTCTCTCCTGTTTTAACGGCCTAGCTTGTTACTTTCTTAACAAGAGTATCTCGCTAAACAGCAGTCAATGGGCTTTGAGTAACAGATGTCAAGAAAATAATATTTAATTTTTATCACAGTTATGCATGTTTTTGAAAATAAATTCAATATTTTATCCAGGGTTGTGGCCATTACCAACAATATATTATAATTCAGATTAAAAAATATTAAATTTTTCAGGTTTTTTTTTCCTATGTGTGTACATTAAAATATAGATTATCCAACCAACCCGGCAAACAGCCGAATTTTATTAATTAAAATTTATTACCTTTCCACCAAGAAGTGTTAATTAACACATTAAATTCTTATATACGTGATTATCGACAATTTCAATTTTGTCTGTATGCTGAAGCGTAAAAACGGGTTTCATGTAAAGTACGCGCCGCCATCTTTGCGAATTTTAAATAATGTTCAAAACTACAAATAAAACGCTTTTCAATAAATTCGTCAAACTCACACGTTAAACTAAAGTTTTAAGCCGTTCTGATGAAAGCTTTGTAAAAAACTGCTGTTCGAGTAATGAATTATGAATCATGGATATGTGCGTCAATAATGAACGTCGGTTATTGTTCGATTATTAAAGTTTGCAGTACTTTTTCGATGTAACCTAAGAATCGCCGATTAAGTTCATGTGGTACAATTTCATATTGACTTTTTATTTTTTCTATTATTTATAACCGCCCTCAAATCTGGCGTCTTGAGCTTATGTAAAATTCGCCTCCCTTGATCTAAGTCTGTATGAACCGCAGTTATAAAAAGTGTTTATCGGTTTATGACTATTGCATTTTCGTTCCCAGTAACGTGATCCTATTTTACGGTTTATTGCACTTACTATGTTGTCCTTGTTTTGAAACTATTTCGTATTTACTTATTCAATTGCTGTGTTGTGGTTCCAAGCAATGGAATATATGAAAGTTGAGAGTTTATATCGTACATGTCGTCGCATACAGATGAACTTATAGCTGCAAAATATTGAAAACATCGAGGGTACATTAAATTAAATAAATTGCTCGGTTTTTTATTGGATTTCGTCCACATATTAACAAGCATCAAATCTTTTTAGTGCACAAGATACATTCAAAAAGCGAAAGAAGATCAGAATATGTTACTTATGATGGTACAAATTTTAATGGATAGTGTTAAAGAGTTGATGAAAAAATGAATAGCAATTAGTTGAAGAATTAATTGAGGGTTTGGGGGTGAGATAATATGAAAAAATCTATCGCACCCTTGCAAGAAAGTTAGTTAGATATGTACATGTAATTAAAGTCATCGATATAAAAACAACAAATGTTCACTTGGTTGCTTTGTCATTCTCTTGATTTTATTAATTTTTTATTAATATCTCTCCAAACAACTGCGTACAGATATAAAAAAAACCATCAGTTCTCAAAAATTTTACTTTTCGTAAAGCAGCAAAGGTTTTTTTAGTATCAAGATATTCTGTTTTATCTGCTCCTAAACAAAATAATTATGTAATATTTTCTGCTTTTTTCAAAGGTTTTATTCCATGGATCAAAATAATTTATGTAGTTTGTCAAATCTATAAGCTAAAATGTCATAATGGATTTGAGTGATGTTCCGTCGCTGTAATCATTGATTGTGTTACAATTTGTGCTTTGAAAGTTTTGCAAAAGCTTTGTATATCACTCAATAATGTTATACTACATTTTTTTATTAGTCAAATTGACACTAGTTTCGCTAAATCATTAATATCTCATAGCTGTAATTTTTTGAGTTGTGATACTCTTCTTACCACTGTTGTGAGTCAATGATTAAAGGAAGAAGGTAGAGGACTGATTTGACTTTAAGGGATTTATTTTGGCGGTTAAGTTTTACCCTGGATTGTAGTTACAAGGAAGAAGAAGAACAATTTTTTGAATAAAAATCAACACATTAATATTGATCTATTATTCGAAAAATCAAACATTTGACAACACAATGACTACTCGTAAATGTAAAATATTTATAATGAGAGGTTTTAAATCCGTATATAACAAATCGTTTTAGTGAAGTTTTATCTATATTTAGTGGAAAACAATACGTGAAAAAAAATGATTCGAAAATCAACATTGTGGACCTACAATGGAAGAAAAATGCATGTCTTATAAAAAGCATTTTTTTAACGATCGATGATAATGTATGCAAAAATAGATTTATTTGATTTTATCCATATTGTCCTTTTTGGAAACAAAATATTCAAAATCTATAATCGTTTATGTCGTAACCTGTTGAGACGGCTGATTTCAGTGTATAGATAATTGAAATTTAAAAATATTTGAGAATAATCACTGCTAAAACTTTCGTATAATAAATTTTAAATGTTACAACTTTGTACGATTCCACATGTTTTGTCATTTACGACCTGGGTTTCGCCTTTCGGAATCTTCAGGCATTCTATCACACGGATGCAAAAGAACGGACTAACCCGGGTCGTTAGTAACAAAACATGTGGAATCGTAGAAAATTATAACAATTCAAATTCGATATTGAAATTTTATCAAGCACTATCAGTCGATATCATAAATTTCGTATAATAGCTGATTGAATTTAAATAAAGCCCGATTTAACCTTATGACATCCATAATTTGTTTCTACACTTCTGAATTATTGTTGTTTTGATATGCTTTATGTGGCTCAACACAGTATGGGATTAAAGAAAAATAATACCAACCCATTCAATATGTCAAAACTATTAACAAAAATAAACATTAACGCTGTATTTTTACACATAAGGCTTGGGAAAGTTATTGTTCTCAAACGTTTTTGATTAAGCCACATTTCAAATGATTTTGACAGGCCTTTACCACGTCGAAACTTTACCCGTTTCAATGAGACAGCGATTCATAGAATATCACTGATTCATCCTTGTCCACAATAGTCGCTTAATTATTGTCAATGTGTTTGTTGACTGGCATCTCTGGCATGCACCTTCGACTGGTTCCAGATAGTCTCGGCCTTAGTCTTAGCATTGGTACCCGAATTAGAGGGATTAGTTTCCCATTGAAAGCGACAATGACGGATGACGGGTTATATCAGCAGTGACGTCACACACTTAACGTCGGGTGTTAGATTTCGGCGACACTTGACGTAATGAATGAATGCCTCGTGTTACGCTAAAGGGTTAAACAACCTTTTGAACAGATTATTAATCAAATAAAACTTATATTGAATCGAGTTTTGAAAAGATGAATTGTTGACACTTTGTTTGATTCCACGCGTTTTGTCACTATCGACCCGAATTTCGCTTTTTGGCATCTTCAGGCATTCTATCATATGGATGCAACAGAGCTGACGCCAGTTTCTGTCAGACTGGTATATACAGTGACAAAGCACCTGAGATCGTTCAAAGTTTCAAAAATTTAAATTTTAAGTTGATATTTCACAAAGCATCTTCAATCTATATCATAAATTGTATTGATAGCTTTGTCGTTGAATTTTAAATTAAATTAAACAATAGCCTTAACGCTTACTATTTATGTACTTATCCTACAATTGTATATTATCATTTGATAAATTTTGATCAATGAATAATGCTTGCGATTGATGAAACCTGTCATTATTCTATTATATTATTGTTTAAGGTAAGATGGAATATGCTAGTTTGTAGGCGTGTATATAATTCAATTATGAATTGCATGTTATCTATAGGCAGATAGGTGCCTGTTTAATGCATTTTTATTCAATTAATTGATCATTATTCTCATTTTAATACAAAAATGACAAATGCCATATGGAAAACTCACTCCTCTAAAGGTTAATAATAATATAAAGTTGTGGAAATAGTATCAATATTGTATTTTATTATTTAAATGTTATGACTTTCCCACAAGAAGTGAAATTTAACACCTTTAAAGTTTTCTATTCTATTTGGCGTTGCTTGATGTGACACGCGTTGATCTTCTTAAAAAAAATCATATTTAGACTGTTACCGAATATTTCAATTATCCATTACTGAGATAAACAGAGGGTATAATTCCTTATTAAGAAATGTTAAGCCTAGAGTCTAATAGAGTTTAAATAGAACTGGTGGCACATAAAAGTTATTATCACTGTCGAATTTTTTTATCAATTCAGGCATCGAAAATGAACTATACTTATCAATATTATTATTCTAATGTTGCTTATGGCTAAATTAAAATTCTGAAACGAATGTTATATCACTGGAAATTATATGTTAAAATATATTGTTGTGATTTCACTAGGAGTGCCTATAAAATATAATATTTATATGTGTATTATTAATACACATTAAGATAAAAGACGAGGGTTTGTCGACTCCTGACTAGGAAATATGTCACCTCTCCCGGAAATCAATCTTAAGCTGAGAAGAAGAGATTTTTGCTTTTAACTCACCGGGAATTGAAAAGGATTATATAACTGGGGTTAGCCGCCCTTCCCAAATCAGGAGCGTTTAAGCCAAAAGGATCAATTTACTTTCAGTCATAGCATTGAAGTAAAATAACATATTAATACCAACGTGATGTATTTATCATATTACTTATTTTATTATTATTACACTCCTTCAATTTAGATAAAGGTGTGTAAAATATTGCATCAACACATGGAAAAATATTTTTTTTAAAAAGATTTTATGCATAAATACAACACAAGTAAATTGAAAAACATTTTTGAATGAACAAGCAAAAATAAAGGAACGATTGTTACAATAGTACGACATTTAATATTTTATCCCACCAAAACCTTCCAGTATAAGCACAAACTTTTAAATTACTGTTAGTTCGAGTGCATTCGTACGAGAATGTCAGAAAATATTTCATTCAAATTCCATCCAACTTTAAATACAAATATATGTCACTTTTAATGTGTTAACTGTCACTTCTTGATGGAAAGGCATGATATTTTAAATAATAAAAACACATTTTTTAGTACCTATTTCCACAATATATTTTTTTTGATCAGGACCTGCTACCTTTAACTCAAATAAATTTTTTGTTTTGTATAAATAGACTTGTTTGTAAATTGTATTCTATCAGTTGATAATGCTCGCAATAAGCGAAACCGGTCCTGATCAAAAAAATATATTATGTAAATAAGTACTAAAAAATGTGTTTTTATTATTTAAAAAAAAAAAAAACAAATATATACATCCAATCTTCATATATTAATTTTAAGGCAATACAAGTGTACCTCAACCTGTTATGTGTATGCAATAGCTGTCTTTCTATAACATTCCTACGGAAGTATTAAATCTATTCGAAATAACTAATTGACAATACTTAGTTCTGCATATGATGTTTCAAATTTGTAGAATGTCTCAAAGTAAGCCTTGTTTGAAATCAAGTCAGCCTAGCCTTTTAAGGCTCGTATGAGGACGGACCGTGGTAAACAGCTCTACTCATTCGGGATAGTCCTTCAGTACGTGTTAGTGTCCTAAATTTTGTATCCGAAAATGAAATCCAATATTTCATCAACTGGCCATGCCCAAATAGTTTATCATTGGACTTGCCGTTATCGGTTCTAATTTGGCAAAGGAGAAAAACTATGATATGTTTGGTGATCTTTGATGGGTGCAGATCAACATGATAAAGTTTCTGACTTAATTGACAAGTTTCACCAGTATAAATATCTAATGATACGACGTTGCCATACATAAAGCAAACTTTCTTATTTTCGTAATAGTCTGAATTCATTTGTTACCTGAATATGTCAAAAGAAGCAGATTTCCGTACTTTTAGAGGTGGCTTGAACGTAACGCAGAATGCACACCCTCGATTGAGCTTTCTTGAGCTTATTGGTATGACAGAGTTATAACGGGGGAATTTTCCCAATGACGGCACTTAACTTTAATGCTCGTTTCTACTTTGAAACTAAGACGATTTATTTGAAAGCCGCAAAACGACGTCGTGTGGTGCGCTGCGGTGTGACATCGCGAAGAATGAAAACGTCTTACTCTCACATCAGATACGGGTAGACGGGCGGCAGTTATCGGTAAAAACCATTTCCTGTAACATTTTATATTGAAATAGATTTTCTTCTCCAGTGATTCGATAGCAGCAATAAGATTTTGATCGTCCTTTCATATTATCTTCGTGGATAATATAGCAAGTGTACAAAAGCATTTCGTCGTTGATTCCACAATACAATTGGCCGTCGACCCTTCGCCGTAATTGGTGCTTTAAGTATGAAAGTTACAGTCATATTGTATTTCGCGAGCATTATCAGTTGATAATGCTCGCGATGAGCGAAACCGATCCTGATCAAAAAATATATTGTGGAAATAAGTACTAAAAAAATGTGTTTTTATTATTTAAAATAATATATAGGAGATATCGAAGACTTTTAACGGTATTGAACGTTTATTAAACATATCATTTGCAATTGATTGTCATTATGACCATAATTATTTCAGAATACAGTTATTTCAGGTGTACATATGTTTGTATCCTAGTCTAAGGTGTGTTTTTTCTTTTGTATGTAGCTGATGCAAATGTTTATTGTGTTTCAGTTCTGTTGAATGCCTGTAATAGAATGCTAAGCCCGGGTTGCTAGTGACAAAATATGTGGAATCGTATGACGTTTCAACAATTCAAATTTGATATTGAAATTCTACTAAAAACTGTCAATCGATATGATAATTTCAATTTCTAATTATATGCCTAAGATTTGTTCAATATCTCAAAATTAATTGAATCCTTCAAGTTATTATTGTGAATAGAGTTGAATCATGCAAGAGCTTTTGTTTCGACTTGCAAGTCGAATCAATTTTTCGTAGTAGTCCGCAATTTTTCAATTGGCAGTCTGCCTCTTATAAATCGACTTATTTTCTAAAGAAGTTATATATTTTTCGAGTAACATTTAATCAGAGAGAGGAAATTGCATCTCCGGAGAAACGTTATCTTTCATTTTGTTGGAAAACAATTGAGAACTGCTGCAGCTCCAAGGGAAATAATGAAAACTCTTTTTTATGACCTACTTACTAACTCTAGCTATATATGTATATCTATTTATAACATTCAAGTTATAGTTTTTTTTTAATTTATATGATTAATATTTCATTGTGACCTATTACGAGAGATTATATTCCAACAATTGATACAAAACTTTTTCTTTTCAAAATTCAGTGTTGATTGAGACAAATCAGATAATATCTCAACACTGGCATTTTTTTTTTGAATATCAACTTTCGTCATATTTCAGTCTACCGTCTCAACAGTTGTGACGTTAGCAGTCAAAGGTTAACAAATTGATTATCCCAGTTTCACTCAGTATATATATGCCGTCGCTATTACAGGGCTGTGAAAAAAAAGAATCAATTCTACTCTAAATATTTTTGGCTCGATACGTAGCTTCACGTACCGATCTTTTAGCTTTGCACTATTGTGCTAAAAAGAAGAGAACATATTAAGAAAATGCGACTTTTTTAGATGAATCGAAAAATCTCGTTCCCCATATGATGTTGCAAATTTATTGAATGTTGAGGCATTGGTTGATATTAAGTCATCATGCCCTCTTTGGCCTGTATGATGACGGATTGAACCTATATATTTGAAAATTTTCTGTTTTTAAATCGTCTTTACCATACGTCACATTTGAGAAATTTGTTAGGGTTCTTAATCGACATAAAAATCAGGCTATATTAGATCGTAAGAATATGATTATTTTCCCTCGTTACATATTTATTTTACATCGCGGCAGTTGTACAGTGATTTCGGCAATCAAAGCTTTGCTATACCTGGTGGGAGAAATTTCAGTTGACATAAAGTAACAGATACAGTTGTTGGCCACCCTTCATTGATCTGCTACTCATCAGTAAAACGTGATATCGACCCGCTACAGCACATTCCCAGTTCCAGCACATTCCCAGTTCCAGCACATTCCCAGTTCCAGCGCGTTATTTGCTGTAGTTTTGAAACTACCGATCCTAACATTTTAGAATCCCCCTTTCGTTACTCTAAATTCTTTATTCTTCACTTTGAAGTGTAAACTGATCTGTGAAAAGTCTTAAAATAATAAAAACACAGTTTTAGTTTTATTTCCACAATATTTTATATGATCCGGACTGGTTTCGCACAAACAAGCCTTTTTTTTTTTTTTTATAAATAACATTATTTGTAATTTATATCAGTTGATAATGCTCGCAACGAACGAAAACAATCATGATAATAGAAGATATTGTGGAAATAGTGCCAAAAATGAATTTTATTATTTAAAACAATGTTTTTTTAAGTTAAAAGAAAATTTTGAATGATAATTAAATAAATAAAAATTGTTTTAATAAAACCAAATTATCAAGACATTCGATATTTCTAACTGGCAAAACGCTGTATCTGTTACTCTATGTATGAAATAAAATTTGACTTTCTTTTGAAGTATCCAAGAACCAGGTTCACATAAGACGAAAGAGCAAAATATAAATATGAGCGTATCTTTTGCATCCCTTTGTGGCGAACCGTCGCACTGTGAGAAGGTCGCCGATCCGCTCCAGGAAATGGGCGCTCACTTCCTAGGAAACTCTTTGAAACAGTTTTGCCCGAGTCCACATATGTAAATACTTTACATTTATCCTACCTCTATCATGAGAACCGGATACTTTTGGCAGTCAAAAATAATGACAATATAAAACGTATGTAAGAATTCATTTTTGATTTTTTATCTTTGTACACGAATACACCGAATAGTGTAGTCATTTCTACAAATACACTTTGTGCCTAAACACGACTTTTTTAAATAATAAATAATCGAAGAGTGGTAGAGAGTGAAATTCCTTCACTAAAACTTCTAGGAATGTTTTCAGAACAAAGAGCTAGACATGCATTAAATTCTAGAGTTTTGTGTTTTTCTTTATTTAGATACGCGCTAACATTTTAGCTGAGAAACTATTCATACGTAATATATGAATAAGGAATGAAGCGTGGAGTATAATAACAAAATATTTCCATAAAAATCTTTCTAGAAGAATAATAGTTTATTTTTGTATTTTAAGCATCTAACATACGTATGTATCAAAATAATTATTCAACTGTATCGATATTTTGTCTTGTTTTCGTAAAAAAATATTTTTGGTAAGTGTCTTGGATTCCATTTCGTTTATAATAGAGTTTATGCCAAATTTAAATCGTTCAATCAAAACAATGAACACTTTCACTCACTTCAAGCTTTTTCACTCACGGCCCGGGATAAACCTCTCAACAACTTAGGTATTGTATCACACATATGCAATATAACTAGTTATTAGTTGACTGTTTGCATCGCTTAATAACAAGAAGAACCACAATTAAAGATAGGATGTAAGTTTATACCTGAAATAATATAGTTTTATTTGGATATTATTTCATTTCAATATAATTTTACAACCAATGCAGTTTAATGAGATTATGATTAAACAATAATATGCTATAAGTAAAATAGAATTGGGAAATTTAATTATAGCGAGAATTTTTTTGATATCAAATTGACGGAGCGTTATGATGTATGGACGCGTTAGCATCAGAGCTCTTAAAGTATATTTCATCTAATATGTTCAGACTTATTTGTTGTATAGATGTTGCGTCATTGTTGACGGACGTAAGTCGCTGCAGAGCTGGGAAATCCACAGTGGATCCGGTTCACGAGGACACCACATGCATTATCCAATAATTATATTATATCTCCAAAGATGTGCGTATTCATTTACAATAAAATAATACTAAATAATACATAGTGACAGAACTTGTGGGATTGTACATAATATTAACAACTAAAATTTGATTTTGAAATTTAGTCAAGCCACCCTAAGTCGACATCGTAAATTTAAAAAAATCAATATACGCCAAAAGCTCGTAATTCAAACTCACACTAAGAAAAGTTATGTTAGATAATAGCTTTTTACTTCATCGTGTTTTTAAGATCCAGTAGAAGAAAGAGAATAACGGTACAAGACATATCCATACATTTGAATACAACACCAAAATTCACTTCTTCTCTTAAGATATTATACTTATATTACTTATCCTAAATGACTGAGCAAGTAATATATTTTTAGCCACAAAATTTCATAGTTTATACATTTTTCCGTGCAGTTCTGTATCAGCTATACGGAACCTGCAATTTCTATAGAAATAAAATTCGTAACACTTTGTACAATGCAATTGCTGTGCTACTCTATTTTTTACAACCAAAAGTTACATTGAAAGTTTTTTACGTAACACGATAACACTGATAGTGAAAGATAATGTAATATCTACATAAAGAAAATATTATAGATAGTTAGTATGTAATTTTAACGTTCATTGGTATAAATTAAAACATTGTGAATCATTTGGTACAAAATATGCAAAGTTATTACGAATAGCTAAGAGTATGACGCTTTAATAAAACATTATGAATAAGTACATTTTGAGAGATGGTGTGGGCGGTATAAAATATACAGGAATAATATATCATTTCACGCGACAAGAATTTACAAAATTGTCAGCCAGCCTTTGGATCGTTTATTCTTACAAATTTCCGTGCTTTTGGTCGGATTTGGTTGCAATATGAGATGCTAGTCTGTCGCGTAGCTTTCGCTCAGTGCCGTCCGATAAATATTAAATAGTGCGTTAAAATGGTCTCAAAAATATTATTCACGATGATTTTATACTGTATTTATATATCATATACACCTATAATTTATGGTATTGACTAAACGTGTTTCAGGTGGAAATTCAGTATCAATTTTTTTATAAAATTTTAATTGTTAAAATTTTGTACGATTCCACATGTTTTGTCACTATCGACCCGGGTTCCGCTTTTCGGCATCTTCAGGCATTATGTTACACATTACAGGATTCAATACAACTGACGAAAAATAAACAGTTAGCATCGTCTATATACCAAAGTTATTAATTACAGGACAAAAATTACCCCAAGGCAAGCAGTGATTTGCAGCTAAAACAAATTCAATAATACTGATCCAATAATAATTAACACAATAGACCGTGACAACTTCCATTAACGATCTTGTTAATGAGTCATTCTTGAAAGGGTTTTTCAACAAACTCTAACTCTTTTCACTAACTACACGAGTTTCGCCTTGTGGCGTCTTCAGAAATTCAAACACGGTAATTTCTGTTGCTACAGTGTGATTTTTTCAAAGTATGATAAAAATAAAATAATGTTGAAACGTTTGGATATTAGATTAATATAGGTTGTGTATTTAACCAGTCTCTTTTAAAAAATGTATACTATATTTCATTATCATATCTTATGATTTAAGGTTTTAGCAAACTTATGGAGATTATCAGAATGTATTTAAACACAAAAATTGACAAACGTAATGATTTTACGAATGATTACTTTCCATTTATTATTAAAGCAGTATCTCGAATGCTATAACCTTTTAATTTTGTGACGTATATGTACGTCTTATGACATGAATTTTCCATAGTAATGATAACCCAAGCAATGGGCTATAACAAAGGGAGAAAATAGCAATATATGTTAGTATAAATAATAGCTATTCGGCTCACGCCATAGTTCTGACTAAGCTCAAATAAATTGCTATTTTTTCACGGTGTTAAAAAAAGATTTGTTGAATTGCGTATAATTTAAAATATAGTATTACAGTATGTACTATTTTGTTTTTTTTTTGTAGTTTTCTCAATTACGTCGGTGCTGACGAATTTTTAGACCCCCTTTGTGTTTTTTTGAACACACGGCCATGTGTTCACGACACGTCGCCTACAATTTACGATGCCTCATGGGAGATTTATACAAGCGTCGTCATTTTAATGCCGGTCCGTTTTACTACTATCTTTCAACTCAGCCGAGAGATGGCACCAACGTCAGGCCTACCACCGCGCAAATTGCTACAGTTTTTTCTTGATATACCAGCAATAAAAAAATGTTTTTATTTGTTAGAATAGTGATAAACAAAACTATGACTACGAAAAAAATATTTGGTAGTAAAATATTGCGAAATCTTCTTTATTTATCTTTATACCATAATAACATGCGAGTAAATGATTTGATAGACGAAACCGTGGAAAATATTTCTTATTGTTTAATATTTGACCTACTTTGAAAAGTATATATAGTTGTTTTCTTTGACACTGTAAGTGCACACGCATATCCTTCGATTTACGCGAAAGTTCGGTTTAACCATATCACCGTGTTAAAACGAACGAAACAGGCGAATTAGCTTTTTACGTACTGTATTCGAATACTTTTCCATTTAAATCAAACCGATAAATATTGGAATTTTTAAAAAAAATAAACAAATGAACACAAATATAACTATTAATCGAATAAGCATTTATATTTAAAAAAATACATCCAACTATTAAGATATTAATCTATAACAGCTAACATATATAGATATTGCAACAAATCTAACTGTACGATTTTTGACTAAGTATAGATATTAACAAATATATACAACCAAAAGTTTAAGAATTAAGAAAACAATTTTTTCTTAAAATTTTATATAATGTGTTTGTTTAAAATTTGTGTATTTTTAGTTGATTATTCTTGTGATGTGCAAAACCAGTCCTGATCTTTAAATATGTTTTGGAAATAATGCTTAAATTTTTTTTACATTTGAAAAATCATGCTTTTCCATTAAAAGTAATACAGCTTAACTGGGTTAACTGAGCAATATCAGTTGATAATGCTCGCGATGACGAAGCGAAACCGGTCTTGATCAAAAAAAATATTTTGTCGAAGTAAGTACTTAAAAGCGTGTTTTTATTATTTAAAATATCATGGCTTTCCACACACATATCAAGAAGTGACAGTTAACACCTTAAAAAAGACAATAAAAGTAATTACAATCAAACGGTGAGTTTTCCGATTCATTTTATCTTATATCTATCGAAATGATTTTTAAAATATTGGCATATACTAAATTGTATTAAAAATACAATGGAAAAAATATGTTTACTTATATCGCAAAGTGAACGCATGGTTTTTACTTTTAACCCATATTATGAGCTGATACTCTGAAATATATGATATGAAACTTTTGTATTTATGCTATTTGAAAAACCAGAACGTAATTCAAAATAAATACATGTGTATACTGAACATTACAGTATGAACTTGCCGGTGATTTATCAGTGTAATATGAGACGCAAAAATATCAAAGTCAAGTTATTTGTACTTAATGTAATTATAAATAATGCATATTTTTAATAATTTTCAATACATTTTTATAATTAAAATATCTTCAGCATGACACTTTTACATGGGATTTTACATTAGCAGTAAAAGCGTTAAACAATTTATATATTGAGTGAGGTTCTGTATTGATTTCGAAAAGATCCGGTGAAAATAATTACTTATGGTGTGAAGAGTCACGTGTATCCGTTAATAGAACTTTCGACCACATGAAACTGGCGTAATGTAACGAAAATTAGTTTGTCAAAATTGGAAATACTATTTCTCGGCGAAACGCAACGTTTATTGCGCGATAAATAATGAGGGAATGTCACAGTTAATTTGACAAACCCGAATGACGATTATTATTTGAGTGGATGGCCATACGAATTAATTGGAATAGTCCAGTGACACAAAATAAATCAATGGGGAGCGAAAGTGTCACATCGTGGGAGGGCATAGTTACATTTTACGACACTTTTTACTACTTGTAAACTCTTTCACTATAGAATTGATAGAAAACTAATGAAGTATTCAAATAAAATTTCATTAGTTTGCTATGATTATTAATTAAAAATGCTAATGTTCATTTTTCCCAAGAAAATAAGAATATCATTTTATAATATTTTAATTGTAAATTATTGTTAAGTAATATGTTTGTGTATTGTACAAATCGCTGAGCTATTTCATAAGCTTATCAAACTGGTCACAAATTGGAATTTGCTAAGTATCCTCGTAAGAATCATAAAAATCGGTTAATAGTGTTATTCCCACAATCACTCATCATTTATATTTACAATATAACTTAAAAGGGATTGGACGTAAGTCGATGGACGTGAGTGAGTTTCTGTGTGTTTTATTAAAGTGCACTGAGATAACTCTAGTTCGTGGTATATTAGTTAACGACTTTAGCAGTTCTGATACGAATATTTTGAGTTAGGGTACCAGCTCGAACAGTTACTTTTAATCAATCTATTAGATTTTTAAATAAGGACGAAGTGGGAATAATAAATTTATCACTACAACTGTCTTAATCATATCCGTTCTGCTTCTAATCTTTTCAAAAAGAGATATCTTGAGAAGGTAATCTAAGCGCTCCACACTGGGACCGGGCACGCATTAAAATATGTATTATTTCACATATTATCTTAGGAATTTATTGTTTATTTTAAATATTTACTACTTTTTCTATATTTTAATTATTGTATACATGTCAGAATGTATTTAATTTTTTCAAATAAGAAATACTCAATGATGTTATTGATAAAAGATAACTATTGTAGATATATTAAAGTTTTGGTTAATTTGTACTTATCTCACGAGAATGATATAAAGCAAGCGAATATGAGAGGCGAACTAACTACTTAAAAAAAATAATTGCTACAACTTTGTACGATTCCAAATGTTTTGTCATTAACGACCCGGGCAATAGAACTGAACATGTGGCATCGTATAGAGTTGTAAAAATTCAAATTTGATATTGAAATTCCATTAAGCACCTTCAGTTGATATCATAAATTACTTCAAAAGAGATAGATTATTAAACTTAGTTTTGTTAAATATATTTCTGAAATTTCTAGATGAAATAATGAATGAGTTCCAATATTGTGATGCAATATTCTTAAACCTTTATACGCGTTTAACAAATGATTTTGTAATACTAAACGTAAGGCAAATGTACAGAGTTGAACAATTCGAACTTGGTATAAAAATTTAAAAATTAAAGTTTAGTTGATATCATAAATTAATGTTTGCTTGGTCAAGTTCGATTTTACGTAATGTTATTCTGAGGGTCCGAATTGTATGAAATTATCTGTAAATACGTGCCAAAGCATGTGATTAATTGATTATATTTATTGTCGTTCACCGACTTTGTAAGAATAAATATATCTCAAAAGGAAGAGTTGGCAAATTTGTCGTCTGCAGGATCATAAATAAAATTAAAATTTCGCACGAATAACACATTCGCTAATGATGAATAAAACTGAGATTTACGACGCTAATAAAATGTGGACATTTTGAGAACGATACATCTTCTTTAGTGACTTATATTTACGATGTCACGTCTCACGATTTTACAAAACACGGCGAGTATTTTATAATATCGCAAGAATTCTAAATAGGATTTCTCAGAAACAAGCTCGAATTTACCGGATGACTGGCCGAAAAATGCGACAATATGTCATTAATTTATTGTTAATTATGCAAAGAATTATGAAGTATTTTTTTAAACAGCAATGTGAACTGAAATTCAAATATCATATTTCATCCACAACGCCTCTATTATTCTTCAATGACAACCAGTTGTTTTACTTCCTTCGATAGCCTACCAGAATCTTTCAGTTCTGCAAAGTGCATCCTGTGAATAGTATCCAATGGTCATCCAGAGTACCGTAATCTTAATGGTTGGAAGAAAAAGCTTTCTAAAGACATTCTTCGGATCCCAGCATGTTTCATATTCCGCATTGATTCGCAAAGGTCATTCAACTATTCTTCTTAACCTTTTGTCAGGTTTCAGAATTTCATTTGTTAAGCGAATTGCATTTGCTTGATTTAATTTCAATTGTTGAAAATTTGTACAATCTCATATGTTTTTTCACTCATGATCCGTGCTTCGTCTTTCTGCATCTTCAGGCATTCTATCACACGGTAACAATAGAGATGACACAAAATAAATATTTTTATCGGATATATACTCGAGTAATTACATAACCATTTTACGTTTAGCTATATTTTCACTTGACAACGCTTATTTATTTAACATTTCATTTTCTTACAGTAAATATAACTTTTTTCATATATGTTTTAATAAGAAATAAAATCTTGCCTAGATCACTCGCTATATATAAATATTTTAATTTAACATTTTCAATATAAAGACATTTAATTAAATAAGGTTAGAGAGTTAAGATAATAAAGTCATCCAAAAAAAATAGGCACAGTTAAGGAAACATATTTATATTCATTCACCTGTCTTTAAATGCTATCACATAAAGTTCTATACAGACTGTTTGCAAAGTTGACTAAATATTTTATAAACAGCCTAAAACTTGCTAATATTAGGAAATTTCATTGGATTCATAGATTGGATAGGAGGTATAACAAAACACAATCTTTTTTGTTATTTACACAATGTTGTATTATAAATAATATAAAGTCCATTTTCGCCTTTCCCGATCTATCGACTGATACGTAAAAATATTAGTAATATGAAACAAATGATTGAGAACTGAGAAAATAATTTACAAGTTATCATACTAAATATATCAAAATGAAGTACAATATTATAATCTACAAATTAAATGTTTAAGTCTTGTTAAAAATATGTGTCTACCAATCTGTAATAAAAAATAAAAATCGTATTAAAAACCATTCATGAATCATAAAACACTGATTAAAAAAAATAACGGATATTCCCTGCAAGGAATCATACAGTATTAAATAATTAATATTGCCAATAGACAAGAAAAAAGAGGATATTATTGAGATATAAAGAAATACAATGAAAATATTAGAGAAACGATCGCACACCTAGGTTCACTATTGTGATTTAAGTAGTATGGAAATATTATTATATTCATAAATCTAAATAGTACACCTGACACCTGTATATATAAATTAACGACATCAAGTGTCTACAAAATTAACTAATATGAGAGTTCTTATAATTTACATATTTTCTCATACAAACATACATTTAAATGGAATATAGTGCCATCTGAATTTATGAAATTGAAGTTAAAATATGATGGTTAATAATAATATTAGCGAAGAAAGCTATACGCTACAAACGTTATTCAAACTAAAATTTTATAGTAAAAATTAACTTCCAAAACGTTGTCACCGTATTTGTAAAAATAAATCTTTTGTAAATACACTGTAACTATCTGTACAAACTCGCGCAAACGTATGTATTAAAATGTAAATGGTAGGCATGCTGTGGATTGTACGTAGAGAAGTTTTGCAAGGTTTGCGATACATAATTAACGATTACAGAGATGCTCTTACCTGTGCGGTAGATGCGCTCAAGATAAAACTAATTAGGTCTAAATTAAAGTCTTAATGATTGTTCGCTGCTGATACGTGAAAGGCCGGCTTTATGATATCTCCAGTAACATCAATTTACGTGGTTGATCAATGCTAATAATATGAAAAAAAAAAGTTATGTTTTTTTTCATACAGTATAAAATGAGTTTTTTAATGAACGGAAAAGAGTTAATTTTTAGAATTATTACAATATTTTTAAGGCTAGCTCCGGTTTCGTTTATTTGGAGCATCATTGACAAGTTAAAACAAGGCTATTAATATAAAATTTTAAGGCAATAATTATCCGGTGTATTTAGCCAAAGACTCGCAATATTACATATATCTCAATGACGTAAAAAGCTTAGAAATAAATATTAATGACTTATAAGTTATCGTTTGTGATCAAACGTAAAAAGATCTATTGATTGGATTGGCATTCACTTGGTAGAACTCCATTATAAAACGGTGAAAAAATAGCATGAAAAATTGTAAATGAAATTAAAAATGTGGCTTTATCAATAAGCTTACATATGGCACGGAAATTACAGGGGGCTGTTTCGTTTCCGTAATAAACCATTTCCGTGCCACATGTAATCTTATTGATATAGCCGTCTTTTTAGTTTTATTTACAATATTTGAAAATTTTTAGTTTTATTGCTAGTAAGAAACAAGCTAGGTCGTTAAAACAGGAGAGATGATGTATTTTATACCTTTTCTACAGAGCTATATATAGATAAGCAAATGTTCGTTTAAGCATAGTTCGGACGGTGGCGTGAGCCGAAATAGCTATCAACTATATTTAAGAAGAATTGTAGGACTAAAATACATTGCTATTTTTTCATTGTGTAAAAAAACTCAATTAAAAGTCCACGATAGTTATGAAATATATTTGAAATACTTATATGATGAATGATGAGTGAAAAAATTTCGCAATGCAATTACTACTCAGAAATGTCAATTGATAGTACGAAGATATAACGATGTGGAGAAATTATTTCACAGGAACAATGCTTACACACAATGTACGATATATTGAAAAGAATATATAGATTTATCTATCGGGTGTAAAAATGATAACGGCGAGAATAATATTAACTACTAATACCAATATTACTACTTCTGATGTCGCTCGAAATAGCTGTCAACTGTATGTCTTATGACTTTAGTAGAACTAAAATAGCAATTATTTTAAGTTTTTAAATGTTCATCACAATAATTTATTCGCAAGTACATATTTGTATTATCTGCTAATAATTTTGAATCATCTGTGCGGCGAATATAAATAAGCCATAAAAGAGCTAAAATCTGATTGATTCATAAATTATTATATGATCCGAGCTTTTGGAGGCGGTGCAAGCGCTCATCATAGAGACATCTTCATTCCCTTTTGATTGATGTAGTTGAAATCCGCGAGTGAGCTGAGACTCGCCGTGCAGATCCGATGATAAATTGTTGCGTCTTATATTGTTTCGTTATAAAGTCTTCGCCTAAACATTTTATCATCGCACTGATTCGAAATTAAAACCAGAGCGATGAACTTGGCTGAACGCGGGTTTTCTAAATGTGAAGGTTATTACAATCAATAAAAATTATAAAACTGCGAAAAAATAGCAAAGTATTTTGGTTCTACAACATTTATAAGGTATATAGTTTATGGTTTCACTTATTATAAAATGAAATGGCATGTTTGCGAATATATCATATTATCTATCTATCTATCTGTATATATAAAAATGAATGTCTGTCTGTCTGTCTGTCCTTTATGCATTCCTGCACCATTTATCCAATTGCGATAAAACTTTGTGGAACTATTGCTTAGACTACTGGGCAAAAGATAGGATACTCAGAATTTGATTTGATTACAAAAATTAATTGAATATATATGAAAAACATGTTTTCATACAAGACTATTGTAATACAGAATGGCCATTTATGACACATTGTATCCATAGCAACGCCGAAAACAAATCTGTCACATGGACTCACCTCTAGGTATTTTAAGTAGGTACTTACGTAAGGTACTGAATATTTTGAAACTAAATTCGATTTTCGAATAAAGTATTTCAATGTTTGATTTTTTACAGACTTTTTTGTTTTAGTTTTATGTCGAATGACAGAACGAATTGAAATAAATATTATGTGAAAATCGTGTGTGATATACAATAGAATGAGTAAATTTTAGAATTCCAATTATTGTTCGACTTCGAATAGTATTATATCAATCATTTTTTTTATTTTTCAAAGGAGAAAGAACTTATTAGCCGAGACTATCACTGAAAATGACGGATATCCACTTTATCGTCGACGATCGATTGAAAATGGTGGCAAACCCATCACATTAAAACTGCGAAACAATGATGTTGAAGTTGATAATCGTTGGATTGTATTGTATTCACCGCTTCTCTCGAAAACTTACAAAGCACACGTCAATGTCGAGTATTGTAATTCGGTGAAATCTATCAAACACATTTGTAAATATGTCAACAAAGGAAGCGACATGGCAGATTTTTGAGTGGGAAATTCAACTGTGTATCCAAAAGCACTCTAATAAATAAAAACACATACGGCCGCCACTGTCAAATTAAGGTAAGAAAAACAAAACCTAAGCTTATCGTTTCTAATTGGCTCCGGTCTCGCCTCAAGTCCGACTTATCCAATCGGAAGGCGAAAGGCTCCCGACGTGGCGCTTCCATAAAGTCGCGGTTTCTTTTTTTTGAGTGGCATTGCAACGCATGCCAGGAACACGCTAGTCTTTAATAAAAATATTCTTTTTTACATTTACAATGACTTGTGAAAAACTGAAAATATATAAAAAAAGAAAAACTGATATAAAAATAGTGCTTGAATGAAATGAAATGGTAGTATAATCTGACTTTGAACATGCATAAAATGAATAACAAAACTTTTGCATCGCCATGAACTCTAGAGACTGAAAAAATTTACTGCACTTGCGATATATTAAAATATTCAAATATTCTTATTATAAAACATCCCAGACTCATTTCGCGATAAAGCATTTTTACCCAGCGGTCTTAAAAATAGTCTTATAAAAGCTACGCTCTCATACAGCACTCTAGTTATATTTACATGAGAGCTTTTTCCTAAGATGTCTGTAATTTGCATAGCCTGCACTTATGCTTGCGACTTGCGACGTCACTCCCCTTGACCGCGACTGTGCACAAAGCCTCCGTCGTGACCGCTGCGAAGCTTCTGTAGATGTACTATGTGAGCTTTCGCCGGGATGGGAAGCTTACGAGCCCCGAAATATAGCCACGGCGTCCATCTTGCGTCGGAAAAGGTGGACCGTTCTTGAAAGGTGAAGGAACTATCTGTTATTTGACACGTGTGCACTCGTGAAGTACTATTTTTAGAAAGCATTGCGTCGACACAAATGAAATTGCAAAAAAAATGTGTTAAAAAGATTCTCTTAAATTGCAATTTTATGGCACGTTGCAGTTTTTGAAAGACCAATAATATAAGGAATAAAAATGCAAAATAAGCCATGAGAAATTATTGATGAATTAAAGTGTATGCTATACGTAAACATAAAACACTTAATAAAATTATGATCATAATAAATTGCAATTTTACCCTATTGCATCTTGATATTTACAATGCAAAGTGTGCTTTATGGATTTTAAAAATTGAATTTGGACGCGGCTGAAGGTGTTTAAATATATCGTTGATTCACAAGGAAAAAATAAATCAGGTTATTATAGGAAATAAGCATGGCACAAATTATCTTGACTCTCGTCTATTACATCATTTACTTGTGACACTAGTTCGATCAAGCAATTAATAATAAATTAATATGTCATTTGAATTTTGATTCCACCAAAATCAACAAATTAAAGAATATAAGAAAATTTCAGTGTCTTTAAAGCTAAGTTATCATGAATATGAAGTATTAAAAAAATTGTCTGCGTTTTCTCTCAATTCATCTAATATCAAATTTTCTGTTATTCTTTTATTTTTTCTATATTTCTACTATTATATTAGCGATATAAGCTGTGGCGAAAACGTCCAGAAATGTAAAAAGGTAAAACCCCAGTCTTTGACCCATTCAAGCTAATAATTATCTCGATAATAATTAATACTTAGTTATTGTAAGTATAAAAATTTAATATAATTATTATTGAATCAATATTATTGAAAGTTATTTCAGTTGTATGTTTGGAACCTTGACTTAGGGTCTGTCTTTGTCCTTGGTAATAAATTTTTCTTGTATGTGATCTTTGCTAACTGTTTATTACGTGTCAGTTCTGTTGCATCCATATCATAAAATGTCTGAAGATGCCGAAAGGCAAATCCCGGGACTTTAATGACAAAATATGTAGAATAATACAAAGTTTCAACAATTCAAATTTGAAATTTTATTTTATTTTGGTAATAACGGAGACACAGTGAAACAATAACAATATATTTCATTTCAACAAAATTTATAACATATTTAGTTGATTTAAGCATACTTTTCATCGCAACTTTGTTTAAATATACATTTACTTTTATAAAAAATGAAGACGTAAGTAAAATTTTGTAGAACTTAAATACATTGCTATTTGTTCACCGTGTTACGATGGAGTTTTACCAAATAAAAGCCAATTCAATCAATAATAATAAAGACGTTTGTACGAATTATACAGAATTTTGATACATGAATAAACTGGTGCTAGTTGTATAAATTTTATCGTCCAATTGATCAATAAATATGTCTCCTTTTGCCTTACTCACACTATTATTGTAGATTATGTTCATTAAATTTGACAGACTTCCTTAAAACTTCTATTAACACCATATTTCTAACAATTATAATATAAAATAGGTGATAAAAACTAAGTTTTACTTTTGTAGATTGTTCGTCGTTTTATTGAAGGGAAGAAAACCCTTTATCTCTAAGTATGAATATTGTAGTTTCAACAAGGTATACGAAATTAAGGTACCAAAGCTTTGTAGTCTGTTGGTTAATAATAATGTAGAGTGTGCGAGGGAAAAGGTTTCCCCACCGCTTGGATGGTTTTCTTTGAAGAGTTTTGCGGTCGCTGCTGAAACACAGTCTGCGGTGGCTCAACAGAATTTCCTCCAGCCAGTCGGGAAAAGTTGGATGAAAGATTGCTCATCATAACAATCTGTACTTTTTTTGGAAAATTATATTTCAGACATATTAATAATTTTCGTCACGATCTCTTTTAAGCCAGTGCGATTAAACGAAGAACTTTGGATGCATGATAATCTTTGTACTTTACTATTTGAGTATTTTTTTTCAGTAAGTATGTATTTTACTAAAAATATCATGCAATTCAATGGATTTTAAATAATAAAAACACATTTAGGTAATATTTCTACAATATACTTTATGATTAGGATCAGTTTCGCTGATCGCAAGTATTATCGACTGATGACATTTAAAATATCATGGCTTTATACGAATAAATCACTGTAAACACATTAAAGTCAATTGTATGGAAAAAGTGTATGTATGTGTATTTATCGGGTTCATGGTGCACCGGTCAACGTTATTGGCTTCCATGTTTGATCTTAAAAGCTAGAATATCGGTGCAAACAAAGTTTACTTGAATCGGTTCGTCGATTCTGTTGTGATTTACAAAATTCTCTGTCGCCCATTTGATCCTTAATAAGTAGTCATAGTGGTAAGTAAGCCGTTAGTCTTGACCATATCCCCAGCTGTACATTGCCTCAAAAAAGTGACAGAATATATTAAGAGTGATAAATATTCTATGTTTGAATCGTTGGATATATTATTTTTAATGCAATTGGAAAAGCATTTTTTATATTTATGCATATCTAATCATTTAAACATAATGCTATAATATGCAGTGCTTTGTCACTATGATTTTTGATTTTTTTTATTATTATTTATTATTATTTTAATATGTTTTGTTCTAGCAAGTATAATCAAATTGTCTCAAAATGAGAGGGATTTTATAAATTCACATCATAATTATTAACTGTATTTTGCAAAAGAAAGAATTTTATCTCGTATTTTTTTTTGTGTTGAAAACTCCTTTAAAAAATGAGGTAGAAATGTGCAGGTATTATAATGCGCATTTCTTTAAAACGAACCTTTTGTTAGACAGCACTACTTATTTTCGTCATGGCTGCCAGGAGTTAAGTGGGAAAACTTGTTTTTCTTTTTTTTTGTCGAACAAACCCTTTTAGGCCGATTATTTGAGGATACAGCTATTTGAACTACTGGCTTACACGCTTAATATATGGAAAGAATTGTGGAAAGCTATTTATATTCAATGAAAACCTTTTTTGTTTCAAAATATCATATATTTGTATAAAATTGACTGTGGTTATTTTGTAACGTCAAACAAGTATTTATAATTTAAAATGTTGGTTTATTTTTGGCTTTGTCGTTTTAGTCTAGTCTTTATTAGACTCTAAAATGCCCAAACAGTTTAAATAAATTTATTATATTGTTTTTTTTAAGTATGCATATAAACGCATCATGATTTTTATTCCAATTGAGACTATTTCTTATTAACCTTTGGAAATGGTTTTCAAGCTTACTTAAATTTATTGTTATGAAGCTTGGTATCGTTAAGCATTGTTTTGTTATTAGATGTGCTTCCCTTTATTAAGAACATCTTTAAGCTAACTATTTGGTAAGGTTTTTTTTTTTATTTGGTAAAAATTTTCGTTCACAACTTAAAAATACCAAGGTTGTGCAGTCGTTAATAAAAACATTACTCCGACTCAAAAAAAGTATTTTTTAGGTTTATTTCCCACTTTTCCTATGAAAGTTCACTGAATAAAAGATTAACCAACCAATACGATAAAAAGCAAAAAAATTCACAGTACAGGAATGTTGATGAATTATTTCTAGAGACCACTGCATTGCAATTTAAACATATAAATTATTGCCTCAGTCATTTTCCACTACTTTCAATGCATCGTAAAATCTATTTTTAAATAGAGTTTCTTTTATCTAATTTATTGGCACATAATTGAAGACGACTTATTTTCTCTTGTATTGAGATATTATTTCAAAATCTTCTTATGGAAAAAGTAGTCGAAGCAATCCTAAAAATACAGAACTTTTCAATTAAGTATCACAAAACACTTGTAAAAGAAAAAAATTCCGTTAAAAAAAAAACAAAGTTAATCGTATTTATTTATTTAATAGATTAGTTAAATTGTTGGTGTTTAGCAGGGTTGAGATTGGCAGTAGCCTAAAAAACAGGCTGGATTCGCGAACGCTGTGCTCAAATAATATGACGCGGAGATTTTTTCCAGACGAGACTTGTCCCATTTCTTCTTTTTGTCCCGTTTCTTTGTCTAGGAAACGAGCGAGGAGTAGCGTCTAAAACGCGCCGGAAAACCCGACCTCGATTTTTTTGTTTTTTTGTTTAAGTTTTCCGATCTTTGTTTTCCGCACTTTTAATGCTCCGCATGTAACAATGGGTGCGGAATAATGAATTCGCGTTGTTAATTTAATGAGAAATATCTTCAGAAAAACAATTTGATCCTTAATAATCGTCGTAACACAATGTCCTTGATTAAAAACTTGTGCTTTTTAAATAAATATTCAAAATAAAAATTTGAACAAAAAATTCACAATTTATACAAATAATATTTCACTGAAAAAGTTTTTTTTTAAATTAGGCTCACCATATATTTTGCAGTTTTTTTAAGCACTAGTTATCAGTTTTTAATAATTAGTTTTATCAAATTTGAATTGAAAACAAAACATGTGGAATCGTACAAAGTTGTAACAATTCAAATTTGATATTGAAATTCCATCAAGCACCTTCAGTCAATATCATAAAAAAAAAATATTTAGATTTATGATAAATTTCACTGTTCAATTATACGAAACAGTCCTACCCTATTTTTTTTTTTTAATAGTTACCAATATTTTGAGCTTACTAATGTTTAATCAGAAAAAAAAAATATTTAGATTTATGATAAATTTCACTGTTCAATTATACGAAACAGTCCTACCCAATTTTTTTTTTTTAATAGTTACCAATATTTTGAGCTTACTAATGTTTAATCAGACATTTAAACATACAGTTAAACGTTAAATTCTTCTTAAAGATGCAGAACATTTAATACATCAAGTAACACATCAATTGGAATAGAAAAAGATTTTAATTATCATGAAAATATCACTTTATTGAATGTGGATTTTTGAAAAATTGCTTCAGTAGCATGCAATAAAAATCAATCTTTGTAATGTAATCATTTTAAATAGAATAAATAATAAAATATACTGTATTCATTCAGTAGTAATATTTTCCGATGCAGTTAGTTTCAAGATGCTTCTAAAAGAAGCGAAACATGTGTTACATCTAGTAACACAGTGATAAATATTAATTTTATATTGACCACGGAAATAAAAAGTGTATCTAGTTTTTTACTAAAAATAGTTTTAAAAAAATCATGTCTAACAATTTATTTTCACTGTTATATGGCTGTCTTAATAATGTGAAGTAAAAAATGGCCCACATTTGATTTTCAAATGTGTTTCATAGAAACAAAAACGAAACAGTCATATATTGAAGGGCATGTTCAGAAAATTCTCCCAAGCGACGTATTTTCTGCACAAATTAATAAGCAGACACTTTTTTTCAGACAAAATTTTGCATGTTGCATTGTAAAAAGCACGAACGTAAAGACAAGTGTTTGCGTCTAGTCGGTGATGTGATCCTGATACATTTTTTGAGTTGGAGTGGCTATACTTTAACTTTTTTTTGGCGACGGAGCTCGGAAAGATTATTCACAAAGACAATGAGAAAGAGTGTTTTTGTATACATCCCTTTTTATGCACCATCAGACAGTACCAATGTGTTGGTTGGAAATGCTGGCAACAACTATTTTTTTATTCTATAAATAAAAATGTCAAAAACTGAATGAAAAAATGTCATGTCAAAAATGAATGTTTGTTTGTGTGTACGTATTTCCTGTATGCATTCCTATACTATTCATCTGATTGAGATGAAACTTTATTGTGCTGTTCTGAACACTTCCGAAAAAAACTTACAACAACCATTAATTAGAACAGGACCGGTTTCACTCATCGCGAGCATTTTTTTTTCCATCCGATTGCGATAAAAAAATGAGTTGTTGTACTCATGCCTGTCAAGGTCTCTAAATTAGTTCAACCATTAGATCAGCACCGGTATCGTTTATCGCAAACACTATCAACAGTGAGCATAATGCGGATATACTTCCCACATGGATAACTTTATTTGGCCTGCCTTAAAATGTCTGTTTTATTCGTGTATGAAATAGTCAGAAAAATAAAAAACATATTTGTATTAACACTTTTTTTCCTTAAGTAAAGCAACGCATGCTGGGTACTAATGGCATTACGTTTAAATGACTAAAAAATAATCTGTAGTAAGCTGATAGTGGTTGTAATGGGTAAAACTGGTTCTGATCTCTATATTATAAAATTATGAAGATACTAGTAAACCAGAGGAATCAGGGTTCTACTGTAATATATGTGATATAATTGACCCAAAAATATTTATGAATGCCAAAATGTTTCCTGTATATTCATAATAATTTGAAACATAGTAAACGTTTTGTTGCATGAAAGTTTTGATAACGTGTATTATTAATCAAATTGTATCTATTATATATATGTATATTGAATGCAGTAACACCTGTTGCCCCAGGCTGCAATAATAGTCATATCGAATGAAGCCAAAATGATGCACAAAGTTATACTTATCAATCAATTTATAATTTATGAGTTAAACCTACTCTGATTCATGCATTATAATATCGAAGCGGGGAAACCATTAATTTGCACCACAATTAGAGTTATGCACAGAATAATTAATAGCCAAATGATAAACATCAGGGGATATTTCAACCCTAGCGTATAGATAGCGCATTAAATGCATTTTTGACAAAGATAGTAAAATAATACATATTGCTCTTTATAAGTATTAGTTGTATATTGATCATGAGCGGGTTTTTTAGCTGTTTTAACGGAAATTATCAAATTATAAAATATATAGGAACAAAAAAATGTATATTTAAAAGTGGTTATAATGAAACATTTTAGTTTTACAAGAATTTATTATACAGTGGGTGATCGGTTAACGAACAGTTTGGTCTGCGAACAAACGCGAAACAACGAACACTAAAGATTTTTGTCTTCGGATAACGAAGTAAAATGATATATTGGTGAAAAAATAGCAATGTATTTTAGTTCTACAAAATTTTTTTCACCGTGATCTAGAATAATCTTTTTAATCCACTAAGTCTATCTGTGAAATTCGGTTGATCGGTTAACGAACAACTCAGAAAGCGAATATTGTCTTAGAACAGATTATGTTCTTAAACCGATCACCCACTGTATTGTGACGAAGCCTAAATAGTTGTCAAAAATCATAGGAAGTTATAATTATAGTTTTGATGGTTCAATAAAAGAGTTTACAGTTTTGTTAAGCCAAAGCTAAACATATTTCTGACAATGGTTTAAAGACAAAACATCTTTTAATAACCATGTAAAATTCTTTGATTTTAAAATAAAAATAATATTATGGAATTCTAACAAAATAATGACAGTTCAATCAATATAATGAAGAATAAATCTTAACAATTCTCTTTGATCATTTATTTCATATGCGTGATAATCAATAGTACAAATTTTCTTATTAATAATTATATATCATCAAAACCGGTTCTGATCATAATAAAAACATTTTTACACTTTTAAATACAATATAACGCCTTTGCACAAGAGTAAACAATTACAAGTTAACAAGTGCTTACATTCTCGAATCTCAAAGTATCCATACCCATTTACGCATCACAAAATGTAAAAATTAAGAGATTTTTTACAAGAAATTTTAATAACGACAAAAAGGCATCTCTATTACAAGCATTGCAATTACAGTACCGAATATTTGTGTATAAAATTTTCGTGACACACGAGTACGTCTTTAGAGTGTTATGTCAATGCACAGGATGTACGCGATGAGTTCTTGGCAGTTAAGGGCTTAAAACAACTTGTTCACCGTTCAGTAGCAGTACGAGTTTTCATGCACTATTCAGCCGTACTATTTTTTTGAAGTAAAACTCTCGACAGATTTTTTCCTTCCCTGTTTCCAACGCCACCCTAGAGCCAGAGGCGGCGGGCTGTGTTTGCATGTAAATGAGGAGGGAAACTAAAGAGGTATGACTTACACAACCCTTTGCTTTTGATGACGTCACGTCGCTCCGAGGCATGGAGGATTTTTATAGTTGGGATTCGTATATCTGGCTGTTTGCTCAAGAGATGAAAAAAGTGGAAGGAGTTATATTTTTATTTGACTTTTTAATACTAGTGCTAGATGAAAAATCTCATTGTTCAGTCACGTGTAAAGAGGTGGAAAATGTTCCGACAGTACAAGCATGCTATGTACTTTTTAAAGGTATGTGTATATAAAGGAGTTGGTTTTTATGAGACAGTAAAAATGAATTTTCGAACGTAATTTATTGGAATTGTGGAGTGACACATTTTTTATATTCATGATTAAATATTTTCCATGTTTTCATTATAATTAAAAGTTATGTGGTAAGAAAAGTGTCACGCTGGAAACCAATTTAAAGGCAGAGGAACGTATTACTCAATAAATATGTTACATTTTTCGTAGCTTTGATGATAGCGTGAAGCTAAAATAGCGATTGATAATGACAAAAAGATTTGTATAGTTGAATATTTAATTTTTATTTTTTTTATAAAATTTTCATGAATGTCTAGCAAATAAATAAAGATTCAATAAATACTATATATTTTATTATAACACGGTGAAAAAAATAACAATGTATTGTATTTTAGTTCTACAAAATTATTTTTTAAAAATAGTTGATAGCTATTTTGAATTTCCGAAGAAATAATTCTGACGATGGCGTGAGCCGAAATAGCTATCAACTATTTTAAAAAAATAATTTTGTAGAACTAAAATACATTGCTATTTTTTCACCGGGTTATAATGGAGTTCTACCAATAAGAATGCCAATTCAATCAATAAACTATATATTAGTATTTGGGAGATAATGCATCCCTTCCGTCAAAAAGAAATGTGTTTTTATGACACATTTAGTACTTGAAAAATCTCTCACCGAAAGACGTTTATTTTATATGTTTTTTATTGTATATCCGAAAATACTATGCAATGTTTATGTATTAGCGACCCTTGATTTTTACACAAAATTGATTCTTGAAAACAAACACGAAATTAGAGCAAGGTAAATAAAAAACAAAAGTTTTTTTTATCAATTGTTTTAGTAATGTTAGTGACGTATATATTCTGAAATTTTCTTTCTTAACTTGTCGAGAGTTTACTGAGCACTTACTTTTTTTTTGTTGTTCATAAACAATTACAAAAAATCGTTTCTTTATCAGTTTTTCTACATGCGCTATTTCAAACCTTAGATACACGGTGTTTTTTTGTCACATTTCAGTTGAGAATAGACGCATCCTCCAATTTGTGCGGTTTCACTTTAGCACAATCGCGAAAAATAAATTCAAAATGAATTGAGATGAGGATTTTGTATACAATAAATAATTTATTAGAATCCATCTTCAAATTTTGAATAGAACCACTGCGTTTTTTGCCTGTTTTGCGCGTATTTTTTACACGGTCGGTGAAAAGCGTAACAACTGCGTTCATCGGGGAATGATTGTTCATTTTGACATGTTTTGTCGGAACCCATAGTCTTAAATATTGCTTCAAACACTACATCATAATGTATGTCCTAATTTTCAATTGATAATAGTTTTTTTCACTGGACTTTACATTCTAATTGATAATACCAAAAAATTGTATTTAAAGGCAAAGAAGTATATTAAATGGCAAATTTTACGTACTAGAACGTCCGTATTACTCAATATATATGAATGATAATGCAAAAGCTCAAAACACTCGCTTTGACATAAACAGCTTTGAATGAAAACAAACTTAATCTAGAAAAAATTCGCATAATCATTTAAATCCCCTCAAATAAAAAAAAATATGACTACACTTTGTGACGTCAAAGAAAAGTATTCATGAATATAAAATACAAGAGTAATTCCGTAATCAGATTGGCTGTGTGTCAGCACGCAGGAAGAAATGAGTAAATGAAAGGCGCGTCGAGTTGCTTTACGTCAACATGCGTGTAATTAATTCACAGACTGTTACCTCGATACACCGCCTCACTGCGCACTATTCAATGCGAATGGAGTGATTTACGAATACAAATCGAAAAAATTGCGATTTAAAAAAAAATAATATTTTAAATTCACTTATTGTGAATAAATTTGACCAGTGTTTCTCAAACTGGGAGCAGCAAATTTGTAATATTAACATGTTTTTATTGAAAGGAAAAGTTTTAGAAGCACCGAATTAGACCAAAAATATATTTTCATTAATTAATTTTGAATCATTTATGATATAGACTGAATGTGCTTGATGGGATTTCAATAATAAATTTGAATTGTTACAACTTTGTACGATTCCACATGTTTTGTCACTAGCGACCCGGGTTTCGCCTTTTGGCATCTTCAGGCATTCTATCACACGAACTGATGAACTAGACAAACTGTCAGTTCTGTTGCATCCAACATTGTAACAATTCAAATTTAACTTTGCAAGCTTCCATACGCTTTGTCTTTCACAATACCGGATTCGCCTTTCGATATCGTCAGGCATTCATTAACATAAATACATACACAAATTGAGAGTCAGAACCCCGCTTCAAATGTCTACACATAAAACATATTACGAAAAATATAAGTCAATGAGCTAAATGTAGATCTAAATAAGTTCTAAGAAATACAGTTTTTTTTTACTTTAAGTTGTTAGCTCTCACTTTTCACAAAACAACACATTTTTGGTACTATTTTCACAGTAATTTTTATGATTAGGACCGGGTTGTCGCGAGAAAAATCATCTGTTTATTAATTTTCGCAACGATAAAAACCGGTCCTGATCGTAAAGTATATTGTGGAAGTAGTTCCGAAAATTTGTTATTATTGTTCAAAAAATACTACTGGTTTGATAATAATGACATTATTTTGAATTAATTGAGTCTCCCAAATTCTCTTACGTTTTGTAAGTAACGTGTGATAAGTCGCTCAGTCAACAACCTGAAAGATTTAATTCTTACAATAATACGTTATATCATATTTTATCCCGTCAAAACCAACTCATTTAAAATCAGCGAGTATCTCAAAGGATTTAATTAACCAATTATGTTTGAATGGTACTTGGTTTTGGTGAATATCTCTTATTATAAAATCAAAAGCCTGTATTTATTATGATATTATTTTAAAATATTTGAATGCTACAAAATGTAATCAGTAGTTAATTTTGCTCCTCTAAATTATTTATTTTTCATAATTTCTCTAATATATGAACGATACAAACTGTAAATTGACTATTTGTTTAAGAGCATCCGCGTACTAGAATGCGTGAAGATACCGAAAGGCGAAACTCAGAGCGTGAGAGACAAATCTTTTGTTATCAAATTTCTATCACGTTTGTCATATCAGTGACGTTTATTAAATTGATTATCATGTTATGGGATATGACGAGAATGTACTGGGATACGATTTTACTGAAACGTGAGTAAAAGTGTATTTTAATCCCCGATTGTGACTAAGGGTAGAGGGCTATTTGTATTGTAAAACGAACGACTTAAATAAGATAATAAATTTTAGAATTTGACGAAACATTTCTAATAAACAGAAAAAACTGTAAAATGAATTTATAAATATGATTTTCAATAAACTATGTACATATCAGGATAGGTTTTTCCTAATCAAATGTTAAAAAAATTTGTGTATTTCCAAAAACTTTTTTCAAATAACCAAAAACTGCTGAAGTACTCACGTAAACTCCCAAATATTTATTTAGAGATGTTCAGCTACTATTTTCTTATTGAAAGAAATCGTCGCTTAAAAGTTGAAACTATAATACGATTAGTTGAAAATGAAATTAAAAAAAGCTTTCAAATATCAGTCACTCTATTTATGATTCTCCCCTAAGTATTCTTGACGCAGTATTTTTTCAGCAAACTTCAGCATACAAAGAACTTTTATATTATGACGTCATTCAAAGTGCATTGCATTGTTGTTGGGCTGCAGCGAGATGCGAGTAGCGTGAAGGGCGGGGAAGGTCGCGGAAAGACCCGAGAGAGAATCATTGGTGGGATTTGAACTGAGGGGAAGTAAGTTCTGAGGCTTCCTCGACCGCCTCTGAGCCTCTTTTAACCCTTTCAGTTTCATCCCTTCATATGTGAAGCCATTGAGGGTGTGTCTGAGAAGGAAGGTATTATTTTCGTACGTGGTTTTAAACGCATGATTCTACATACTTTGAAAGTAAGTGATGGGAGGTAAAAAATGTTGCGAAGAAATTTTCTTAAACAGATTGCGTTGAAACCTTTTCATACAAAAGTTATTCGAGACTTTTCTTTCCATATGATGCAATAATTTTTTTTTTTTTTTTAATTCTGTATTATTTTATAAAATATCAAGCTTCAACTATCTCAAGAAAAAAAACTAATTGTTTTTATGTTACTCATATAAGTTGAAATCTGAGGCTTTAGAGCTTTATTGGCCCAAAGATGATAAATCGAATTATCATTTTCATATCAGACCCCTGCTTGGTATTTAATGAATAATTCAAGACTTTATTGAAATCACATATATTTTTTTCGTCTCTTTTGTTAGAGAAACAGATATGACAATAAATATTTGGATTATGTAAAAGGAAATAAACTTAAAACATTCATAATACACAAAAAATATGATCAATACGAGGGATAAGATTAACGCACTAGTAACAATTATTTGTTATTTCGCTTAAAAATTGTAAGGTAAAAGCCTAAGATTTTTATGTCAAGTGATTGTGGTGAAATGTTGTTAATGGCCAAATCTCGGCTGGTTAAAATCGACTCTGATCGACGATAGATCCATATGTACCAATTGTGCTGAAATTAAACAAAATACACTGAAAATCTGTCGAGAAAATAATCATAGCTATCTAAAAGATAGATGTTAGGAAAAATGCTATAAAACAGGCCGTCTGCCAGGTCGTATACAGTATGCTAAATTCAAATAAATTCACCATGCAATAATATTAAAAATAGGGGTTTTTTGGCTGCAAGTTTACTTGAATTTTTTTTATTGTTAAATAATAATAATTGATAGGATAATGCAACATCAAAGAACTTAATAATAACTGTCAGAGACAGCACTGCAGCCAAGAATATCTAATTTATTAGTGAAGATGAAGCAGCAAGTTCAGCATTAGTTTATTAAAAAAATCAGACTATTTCATGTTAATTTGTTAGTTACAGATATTTCTATCATGAACCACGTTTTAAAGTAAACCTGAATTAATGTTTTGAATTTTTGCTGTTAATATAAAATATCGAATGAAATTTTTTCCTCTTTATATAAACTGAATTTTATCATAACTGGTTTATTTAGATTTTGAAAATGGATATGTTTATACTTATTATTTCTCAATTTGGAAAACACTATCCTTGAAATATTTTTTGCTTTTTAAAATTCGACTTTTATTTTTTTGATATCGTTTAAATTTGACAGGAGTTTTTCCAATCGTCTTTGATGTCCCTCGAAATTCAGGTAACTCTACAAACCCTCTCGTTTACATTAAACAATAGAAACAATAGTTCAGATAGCAATTTATCATTTTTACAAACATTTTAATGAATATGCATTTAAAATAGTTCTTTCCGTTTAGAATACTCTAAAATTTAATCAAAATCTATGTAATGAAATAAATAGATGTTGCTCGATCTAAATAATTTGTAATTAAATCGTATTTTAAAGCTCTTTTTATTTGAGTAATATTTAATGAATGAAACTATCCTACAATGATTTTTTGAAACATTTGATTAAGATTGCATAAAACAAGCACTTTAGTAATGTTAAGAAATAGATTTAATTGAAAACCTAAATGTAATTTTATCATATTAAAATCGCTATGAATTGTCGTTAAAAATCAACGCATAAAATATTTTATCGGAGTAACGCAACATTTACCTGAACGAGTAAAATGAATTTCTAAAAGCGTTTACTACGCGACTTGCGGAAGTAAAATATTTATGTGTAAGATTTAAGAAATATGTTACTCAATTTCTGAGGGTGTTATCCACTAGCTTAAATGAAATCGCATCGTTTTGTTTATGCATACATTCCGCCTGCACATGCATACCCGGTGAAAAATTGAAGCACTACTTCTCACGTCACGCTCCCAGGGTTTCAGAAATCTACAGAAGAGTGGATTAACATGTCAAAAGAATTTATGATACAATCCCTGTGTAGCGTGTTTGGTCGTACACACGCCGAGGACAGAACTGAGCGGAGAGGAAAATTTCCCATCTTCATTACGCACAAGGAAAAACACACCCGAATTATTTTCTGCTCTCCTGTTATATGCTCCGGGTAATTTCGTGCAAACGAGGAGGCGTATTCAGATTGGATAGGCGCGTATGAAAAATATAATATTAAACCGAAAAAACGTTATCAAAGGGAAGGGAAATGAAAATTTTCATTGTAACAAAGAATTTTTTCCTTTGTAAGGAATTGATTAATGTAGAAATAAGCCTATATATTTTAGCGTTAAGACGATATGATATCAGTTGGATTCACATGGCTCTCTGAAAGTAGCCAAAAGCTTAGATTAATATTCATTGGGATGTAAAAAATATGTATACATTCCTTTGATTATGATCTTTGTTGGAAAAACAAATTTAATCAGACATTTTTTTTTGTAATTCACATGTCACATTATTATTTTCTCTATGAGATAACAGAACATAAGAAACCACTTTTATGTTGTTAAGTGTTACGTCTTGATTAATAGTGAATTGTATTTGAATAATAAAACATTTTGTATAATACTGTTTTCATAGCTTGAGATAGTAAATATTGTTAAGATCAGACAGGTTTCGCTCAACGCAAGCATTATCAACTAATACATCACATATTAAAACAAGGCTATTTTTACAAAATTTTAAGATAGGAACTACCAGGCATACTAAACAAATGGTTCAAGAAAAAATATGTAGATTACAGACATTTAAACAATATATATCTGAACGAATTAAAATATTTAAAAAATAAAAGTTTAAGACGTCTGAATACTGTTTATTTATTCAAAATAAAATCACATTAAAAGTCCATTTAAAATTCAGAAATACCTTTGAAATATTTATGGTTATTTCTCTGATTAAACAAGGAAATGTTAACAAAAATTAATTTGCATCTAAATTTAAAAAGTGTTTGTAATTAAATTGTAAAGTTTTTCTATCTTTTATTTTTAATAATGAGTATTTTATAATTATTTCCTCTAAATAGACTTTTATTATTACAAAATAAGTATTATTATTCAATAAAACAAGCAATTAAATTTGTATTTGTATCCTTTTTTACTTTTTTTAGACATTTTTTAATGACTAGTAATTTTTTTCTTAGTTCTCAAACCACTGGTTTTGTGCATCTGACGATTATTAACGGAAGTTTGTGCATAAATAGTTTTATTTTTATTTTTATTGTATCAGTTGGCAAAATTGCAAGGGTCCTGATTTAGAATATATAATCGTTGAACTATTATTAAACATTGTGTTATTATTTAAATATAATATACTATCTTCTCACCTGAAAGTGATAGCGAACGACTTGTATGTGTAAATAACGTTTATAACAACTATTATGATTTAAAATAGTCGGCTTGCAGCTTTCGTTAAATAAGCTGCATTTACCCATGTCTGTGATATTATGTATTATAAATATATTTAATTTTGCACAAAAAATCATCGTTATATATAACACCACAATTCACAGTGTTCCCATATCAATATATATTTAATAACAAAAACAGGATGGAACCGAGCCGACGTAGCATGTAAATAATACTGCATAAAGCTAACCGCCTTTTTATATTATAATAACATAAAAGAGATGGCGTCATTGATACGATGTCAGTATGAGCATTTTACATAAGAGAAATGCCAATGTGATTATTTAAACTTAATGAAAAAGTTGGTCGGCGAGTAGGCATTAAACCTTAACTTCAACAACGACGGCAAGCCATACAAATTTACCCTTTCGGAAAGGATGTAAATGCCAGATGACCATGCGTCTGTATTGTGAGAAGCTTTAAAAATATCAAGATACATACTTCTTCCTTTGAAACGTATAAGTGAACAATGTATAATACAAACATATTTTAATTCAAATTTAAATTAATATATGATATCGACTGAAGGTGCTTGATGCCATTTCAATATTAAATTTGAATTGTTACAACTGTGCATGCATGGCATTCTATCACACGGATGCAACAGAAATGTCAGTTCTGTGGCATTGAAAGGCGAAACCCGGGTCGTTAGTGACAAAACATGTTGAACTGTACAAAGTTGTAAAGATTCAAATTTAAATTTAAATTGTTGAAACTGGGTACAAATGTACGTGTTTTGTAACTTACGAGCTAGATTTCGCCATTTGAAATCATCAGTATTCTATTACACGGATGCAATAGAACTAGTTCATTCAACAACGTTGATATAATATTTTTGACACGCTAGTCGACACATACTTCACGAGTCATTTTGTTTATGTTGGTTACTTCATATAAATTCAATAATAATACAGTAATTTGATACAAATTTGTAATACGTATTCTTATAAAAGATGCAGATACATTATATTAAAATAAAATTAACGCATTTTTGAATTTTTATTATATTTTATGATTTACGTGATGGTCACTCCTTAAGGATCACATGGCATGTGTTGTCTGGCAACCCTTTATCAAAGCTAGAATGTTGTTCAGAAAACTATAATAATACATTTATATTTTCTTTAAGATTCATCGATATTAAAATAATATTACATAATACCAGTGCTATTTTAATTTTTAGTTTTTTATTTTTATTTATATACCATTTTATAACATAAATAACATTTTCCAAATAATTATCTATTTTCAACTATTTGATAATATTCGCTTGCTATGTGGGACATATAAACACCACGTGATGCTTCTATAACTTTCTGTCACCCATGACATGACAGTCCTTAGTTTCGTCGAGTATATCAATATCCAGCGCTATATCTTATCGAAACTCAGTTCACGGTTCTTGCTGTTGAGTCTTCGGTCGGTGCTATGATTTGTTACCGTAAAAGTTAACTATAATCATAGAAGCGTTCGAACAATTTCTAAAAAAAGCCCAATGATAGTTAATTATTTTTTGTTGTAAAACCAATTCAAGAATGACTCATTAACAAGATCTTTAATGAAAATCATCACAGGCACCTGTGTTAAATATTATTTGATTAATATTATGAAATTTGTTTTAGCTGCCATAACTACTTTAGCTGCCTTGGGGTTTATGTTTTCCTGTAATTAATATCTTTGGTATATAGACGATGCTAACTGTTTATAGTACATCAGTTCTGTTGCATACATGTGATAGAATGCCTGAAGATTCCGAACGGCCAAGCCCGGATCGTTAGTGACAAAACATGTGGAATTGTACAAGGTTGTAACAATTAAAATTTCCACTATTAATATTAAATGATTTAGAAAACCGATGCTCTGTAGCAGATTAAAACGCGACTGAGCCACAATGTTAAAGATCAGATGAAAATATGAAAGAGTCCATATTTGTAAAGAAAACAGAGAGTCATTTAGTTAACATTGTCTACCATATGTAATCCCAAAACTTTGAAATCAGTTGGGTATTTATACTTCAATAAAGTAGTAAGCCTTTCCAGTGAACAGTCTGTTTTAAAGTGAATACATAATAAGGCATAGTCGCAGCAAGATACATTATTTGGCGTAAAATCAATGTATTTTGAAATAACACGGTGAAAAAATAGCAATGTATTTTGTAGAACTAAAATACATTGCTATTTTTTCACCGTGTTATAATGGAGTTCTACCAAGTGAATGCCAATTCAATCAATATTTTGAAATATCCTACATTGTAAATTTCACTGATTTGATAATACAGTTTCTTTCATCCTGATAATCATACAATTATCATCATCATAATCAAATTGTGTTTTATTCAATAAAATTTCTAAACGAATTCATAATAATTATTGTGATAATTAATTGACCCGTGAATATCGTAATGAGGCATTCGCTCAACACTGCAATAAAATCAACGGTGCGTACTGTGAGAGCTCGTCCCACTCGGAAATGTACTCTGTATCATCATAGAATATGACTTAGGGATATGCCACACGAGAGATATTTTATAGCATAGAAATATAGATTAATATCGCAAGGTAAATAATATTTTCAACAGTAAAAAAATAGATTCACAATTTGATAGTCACGTTATAAATGGAATCACATAATATAAATTCAAACTCAAAAAGTGTTTGCAACTTTGTAATAAAGATCGCAAGATGACGGCTTTACAACAGCTGGAAATCAAACTGTCACAAAAAATTACAAACGACATGTATAAGAATTAAAAACGACAAACTAATATATGTCGATCACCATTGCTTATCCCTCTACGGGGGGCCGTTTTGTCTCCGTAATAGACCATTTCCGTGCCATATGTAAACTTATTTATATAGCCGCCTTTTTAGTTTTATTGCGAGCAAGAAACAATTTAGGTCGTTAAAACAGGAGAGAAGATGTATTGTAGCAAATGTTCGCTTAAGCATAGTTCTGACGATGGCGTGAATCGAAATAGCTATCAGATATATCTTGAAAAAATAGTGTTGTAGAACAAAATATTACTATTTTTTTCATCGTTTTATAATGGAGTTCGACCAAACGAATGCCAATCAATAAAATATTAGGTATTCCGCAATTTTATTTGTTTAATATGAAGACCATCATCATAATCATTTATATGATTAATTCATAATGATCAGCATTATAAATTAATGTGAATGTTTTTATTATCAACTTTTATTATAAATTCTGATTTTCATGATATTGTTTTCGAAATAAGAGTTTCTTTGCCATCAAGTGAAAACAATAGTACCATATCCCTCCTTTCCTGGTACACGTTCATGCAACCATGATAGTTTCACTGCACATTGCGTAAAAACAATGCAGTGCGTGAGTAATGCAAGTTGAGTTGCATCATTTAGAGGAGGAGAGGGGTTGGAGCAGCTCATGCGATTGGTTGAGGCCTCCACGGATAGGGTGGCAGCCATTGCTCTATTTCCATCAACTATATTGCGGTCACTCCGACAACCTTTGGTTCGTACTATTAAATTTTAATTGCCAACTTAAGCAGTTCAGTATTAAATTAAAAATATATAAAGTATAAAAAGTAGCTTTTAAGCTTTAACATATTCCCTACTGAACCACATTAATGATTTACTATCACTACATATTTAAAAAATAATTTTGTTGTGCATATTGTCAACCAAACTTATGAAGAAGATCGAAACAAATCAGGTAATATACCTTTACTAAAACTTGATCTTGAACGAAATTTTTAACACTGCTAACTATTTTGTATTAAGCGTCAACTATCAGCCGTCTCAATAGTTGAGAGGTTGTCAGTCAGACAGTTAAAATCTCGATATAGGTTCAAAATAAGCCGTATATAATATGAAAGGAAATCTATTTATACAATATTTTCTTTGAAGATGCCCTGATATGGATAAGTACTTATATCAGTAAAAATGCAGTTAGTACAAATAAAGGCTTCAGAATATCAAAAATAAAAATATGTTTTAAAACAATTGAATTGAAATACTTGTTACACACTTAAGTTACACTTAAAGTTTGTTGCTACATTTCCACATTAAATCGTTTTAATATATTATATCACAATATGTTTGATCAAAAAAAAAAAATTTTTAATAATAAACACAATGTATGGAACTATTCATACAGTTTATGTTATTTAAGATCATAACTCGTTTCACTCATCGGGGGCATTATCAGTTGAACAGAAAATAAATATTATTAATTATAACAAAATGACTAAGCAACATTTTGAGGAAATGATTGTTAACTATACGAAACCAATCATTATCACATTTTTTTATATCTAATGTAAAATAGCCAACGAATAAAATTTGAATCGATGAAACATTGTATGATTCCGCATGTTTTGTCTATCACACGAATACATGTGTGAACATGTAAAAACGTACAAAGCTTCAAGTACCTTCAGTTGAAAACATACATTATAAGGAATAGAAAAATTGTTGAGGATTTCTTAAAATTAAATGGTACTTGTTTGTCAACAAAAATAAAACCAAATCTTAGTCTATTACGAGTAAAAAAATATTTTATGAAATACTCATTAATGAGACTAATGATTGAGAAAATTTGACACCCAAAAAACAAACCAGACTTAAGGGAGCCTAATAAATTAAATAATTATTGATGTTAATATGTAGTACGATTCAATAGCTCAGTGAAGATATCTAAAAAACTACTTAAATACTATATATCGATAATTGGCATTTACTTGGTAAAAATCCATTATAACACTGTAAAAAATAAAAATGTATTTTAGTTCCAAATTTATTATGTATATATTGTAGTTGATAGCTATTTAAACTTACGCCTTCATTAGAATAGTTCTGATAAGAGGTAAATCGAAATAGCTATCAACTATATATTCTATAAGTTTTGGTAAAACCAGAATACATTGCTGTTTTTTGTTTATTAACTGTTTATTTCAATATAAGCCCTTACCGATATCAAGATAAATGAAATACTTACAAAAAATGAATGATTATATCATTACACGATACAAAGCACGTGATTTTAAAATATTATACTTATACCATATCAAAGTTGTATCTTGCACAACTCTAATATCGGTAATAACACGTCGAAACTTGATACCGTCGATGTCCGTGATAGGTGATGTTGGCGTGCGTGATTTAGCTTGAGCCAAAAGAAATAAATCCTCTTAAAAATTGTCAATTTAACACTGTCACAGTGTAAGTCCATAATCCAATTACTGTCCAGTGTTCACGCTCGCTTGCCTCGCCAACCCGCCGCAGACCACTCGGCCCAGCGGCTCGCCCAACTAAACACTTGCACGCTAATTGGATGAGACTTAACACGCGTGATTGCGTATCTACCTAAATAATAATGTCATACTTAAATGAAGCGAAAATAAAAATATCATTTAAAAAAAAAATTTACTCATCAATGTGCGTATTAAATCTGTATACATATACCGGTATATCTAGAAAGCTTTTAAAGTAATTTATTAAGAAATATAGCTCAGTAAAGAAATCCTTTTGATGTTTTTTTTTTTTATAATTGTTATATCATTTGGCTTATTGCTTGATGTGACACGTGTTTCTTTTATTTAAAGAGCATCAAATAACTATATTGAAAAAAATCTAAATAAAACAGATAGATTTCTCTTGGAATTTTCAACTAGAAATTAGTACTGTTATAACAAGAAATTCTATAATTCTTTGATTGTTACCCTTTCCCACGTCCAGTAAATATGAAATAACCTCTGCCCACTCTTTATTTTTCAGCAAAGAATTTGATTCACTGCTACTCTTAGTAATAAATAACCTTACGATACAATTAGTTTGAAAATGTTTCTCGAAGAAGCGAATAATGTACTATATCTAGAAACACACTAAATCAAAAACTAAAGAGATTAATTGTTATATGTATTAAAAACGAACTTTCAGATAGATATCATGAACCTATTGAAAATATTTGTTAGTCTTCAATATATTGTATTTGCCTTGATAAATATAATGTAACATTACTTCCACTAGTCTACGGCACATGTAACGAAATTCTTACTTAGTAAAGATCTTTGCGGTTGTCGAAATTGGTATTGTGTTTATTAGAGATGTGCTTTCATAGTTTAATAACGGTGGTCTTCTCTAAATTCACCCGAAGACCAACTCAATATACGTATTTGTTGATAGAAAATTTAGTTAAAGTAATTTTTTATCGCTCAAAAAATAAAACACGAATGTTATTAATGTATTGGTAATGGAAAATAGTCACTACTTAACCATCCCAAATATTGCTCATTATTTTATTTCATCCTCTGACAATATCATTGAAATCATTCCTAACTACTACACATCATCAATATTATTGAAAAAGTAGGTGCTCTACCTGTATTTAGTGCTCGTTTAATACAAGTAAATTAAAATTATTTGTGAGTGAATATTTGTATGATTTCAAATGTTTTCTCACCAACGACACGGGCTTCTAAGAGAACTGACAGTTCTGTTATATCTGTTTTATAGAATGCCTGAAAATGCTGAAATATAAAATCTGAATCGTTAGTGGTAAAATATTTGGAATCTTACAATGTTTCAAAATGCTTTAATGCTACATTTAAAATTACATTACTCGCATTACTTTTATTATTCAAGCGTCGCCAAATGTTCCGTGATCGACAATAGGTGATATGAAATCTGAAACTCTTGCATTTGCAGTCATTTTTAAAGGAAAAACTATTACTAAACCAGTAGTCCAAAATGTATGACATGTTCAAAAACTTTTTAATTTTTCTATATTCGTTCATTCTTGTGGCAGTTTTGAAATATTTAAAATTGTTCGATTGCTACACATCAATTACTTTGGTCACATTTGAAAATTTTCTGTTAGCTTTTCCAACGTCAGATATTGCTTTGATGTGCGCTCATTTCGATATGCAATATGTTTCAGTTTTGTGTTAGACGAAAGGGATGTTTTTAAATATTAATATATATTAACCGAAATACTTTATTTATGTGCTGTAATATAAATTGGTCGTTTATTTAACGATTGCAAATTACTTCTTTTTGATTTTCGTACTATTAGATACAGTTTTTGAAAAGCAAAATTTACTGTCTCTTTTCTTACAAACGCCACTGATCACTTGTTCGAAAGTAAAAGGTTCTGTTTCGCAAAAAGCTTACAGAGAAACTGTATCTACATGTGAAATATGTGTATTTAGATACCTATTGTTTTCCGTCTTAAATTACCCACAAAACCAGCTTAAGAAAATCCGCTTTTTTCCAATCGAACAGACTTAGACTGGGCTTATAGAGGGATTTTCACACGAAACTTAATACTTTTCACGGATCGCATTATCAGCTGTGTATGTATGTTTACAGTTTTCCCAGATTATAATAATGTCACATAATGATTTGAATGTCACATATATAAATACAAAGCGACAACGAAAACAATGTTTTGTAACGAAAGCCTTAAAAGATTATTCAAAAGGTTTATTGTAAGTCCTCGTTCGATGCTAATGGCGAGTAAATGGATAATATTTTTAACTTTTACGTGATTAGATTGATTATTCTCAAAAACGTTTTCATTACCTACAAAATAGATCAAAAATTTGATAATTATTTTATTTTAATTCATTAAGAGTCATTTATAAACGGTGAAATGATTCGGGGGCAACTTTGTAGAAAGTTTTTCTAAGTATCTATTAAAATTGATAGCATTGTTTTGTTAATTTCTATTTTACTAAATGTGAGAAAGTACATTTTTTACTTTAAATACGTAAAAATATGGTATAAAATCAACGGAATTTTAAAGGATATTCATAGCCGTTTTGTTCAACATCACATGTATTGTAAAACACTTTTGTATAATAATTTATTTATTGCAGTAATTTCGTCTTCAATAAAGGGGAATTTTCCATGTGATGTAAGTATTATGTATAATTTCTCCGACATATTTAGGGGTAATTGCGAGTTTTAAGCACAAAAAAAAAATCTGACGAAATTATTTTTTCCTGCTTACGAATGTTTTAAAATATGAGAAGTAGAGAGAATAAAATAAATATATTTTATTAAATATGAAGACCCATACCACGTTGAAAGCACCGGCTCTCGTGCGATCACCGAAGTTAAGCAGCATTGGACGCGGATAGTGCTTGGATGGGTGACCGCTCGGGAACACCGCGTGCCGTGTTCTCTTGGCTATGGGAAGGAAAACCCAGACAGAAAACCGAACACCAACCCGCCTGGGCAGCGTGGTGTTGCTATGTCCAAACAACCCCCGTGAAAACAGGGGGAGGCCTTCATCCAGCAGTGGATCGACCCCGGCTGATGATGATGATGATGATGAAATATGAAATATTGAAAAAACCTGTGTTAGTATATCGAGATAAATTTGAAGTTGACCAGAAGGTATTTGGATTAATAGATGATCGTATAACAGGATTTTATATTGTTTACTATCCCTATTGCTAGAAGGAAATTGTATTTTTTTACAATAAAAACAATTTTTAAGTACTATTTCCAAAATTTATTATTTTAGGATCAGTTGTTTGTACTCGTGATGGGGAAAATCAGTACTTATTACAAACATATTAAATTGTGGAAAAAGGACTAAAAAAATATTTTTATTAGTCAAAATAATTTCCAGGATTTTGATATTGCCGCATAGACTCGTGATCTAGAAATTGAAATCGAAATTCCACTTAGCGCGTGATTAAATGTGACACGGTAACTGTATCGTAAGGAAATTCATAAGTCATATTAACTATTAGTAGTTTTAGTAGAAAAACTTTTTTTAAGAAACACGCGTTACAAAGTCATAAGCCCCTAATCAGGAGTGGACATAGAATAAAAAAGGAGTGCTAAGAATAGTGAGAAATAGGTTAAATATACACAAGAAAAAATGACTAAATCTTTAGTAAATTGCATCATGTTATTAACACGTGTATTTCAATTCCAAATAGAAACCGTGTACCGGTTTGGCTATAACACATTCTCTGAATAAGTTATGCGAGATCCGGTACCGAGACTTAACCACCTTCAAATTCGAAGCCATAATGTTCCATTCCAAACGCAGTGTATTAGAACTCCCATACGTCCGGCGGACCGTTCCTGCGGTTAATGCTATCAGACTGCAAGTTTAATAATTCATCACGCCCTTATTTGGCGGGCAAAGCTTCTTGGAGTAAGCACAAAGACGCACTGCTTAAATAGCATACAGAACAAGTTTAGTATTTTAAATAAATATGTGAAAAATCACTCAGACGACCGTTTGATTATTTTGTACGGAGATGTTTTCATGTCACAATTGTTCGGCAGAATACATAGACTAAACATTCAAAAGTTAAGAATAATAAGTTTTTTTTTATGTTACATGCAATATATTTATATCATTAAAAGAATAGGCATAGTTCAACAATAGTATGTTAATAATAGAGACTTGAAAAGAAGACAATTTTATATAAATATTTTGAAATAGTTTTTTCTTGAATGTTACATTTATATTTACATACCTTGATACTTAGTTAAAAATCCTTTTTATAATATTTTTTTTTATTGCATATCAAATTGATAGGTGTTAAAATCCGTGACTTATTAGCACGAAAACACATCAAGTCTACTTCATCTCGATTTATTGCTTATATTATTTTTACAGACGCCAGCCGCTGCAGAGCTGAGCAATCCACGGTGATTCCTGTTTACGTCGACACCATACATATAATAATTACATATACATCCCCACATCCTATACTCATACACGCATACAAATACATAGAAACACATACATTACTGTCTGAGTGATAAACGAATTCCTTTAGGCAATATTCCTTTAATTTTCATCAAGTAATTCATCCTAGATAAAACATTAAAATATTAAAATACATATTTTTGGTCTGCCAATTATGTTACCGGATGCCAATATCAGTGAGTTTTGAGCGTGAACTATCAACTCACTAAAAATTAGCCGTCTCAGCAGTTGAGACGTTAGTATTAAGGTGCCAAAATTCTCTCACACCCATAAAATCTCGAAACCCGTGGAATCGAACAAAGTTTTGAGTATTCGAATTTGATATTGAAATTCCATTAAACACTTGATTGAATTGGCATTCACTTGGTAGAACTCCATTATAACACGGTGAAAAAATATCAATGTATTGTAGTTCTACAAAATTATTTTTAACAAATATAGTTGATAGCTATTTCGCCTCACGCCATCTTCAGAACCAGTTCTTCAGTATAGTTCTGACGATGGCGTGAGCCGAAATAGCTATCAACTATATTTGTTAAAAATAATTTTGTAGAACTAAAATACATTGCTATTTTTATTGCATAGAACTATACTGAAGAACTAGTTCTGACGATGGCGTGAACCGAAATAGCTATCAACTATATTTGTTAAAAATAATTTTGTAGAACTAAAATACATTGTTATTTTTTCACCGTGTTCTCCATTAAACACCTTCAGTCAATATCATAAATTATTATGTATATTGTGGAAATAAGTAAAATATTCCCTACTAGACCTTCTGTGAAAAGTCAAAGACACTTCCAAAAATCCCACACTTATACAATAAAGATGTGAACAGAATAAAAGTATTTGTCATTTTATTATTTGAAATGTTAACTGTTTTGTTTTGGGAAAAATAGAGTTAACGTTTGGTAAGTAAGTAAGTTGGATATCAATATTTGAACGGAACTCTACGTCTATCTCCCGCACCCCAAACTAAGATGTTTTCCTTGATTTTTTTAAGAAGCGGTGATAGAAAACTCATGTGGCAAAACGTGATGACAGAACAGAAATATTTATGTATAATGCAAGCTGATGCCACTATCGCCGAGTAGTAAAAGCCAACTGATTTTTGTTTATTTAGTCGCAACATAATCAAATTTAGTTTTCGAATGAAAATTTCTAATAACTGATTTTTATAAGATAGATTAACAATAATAGAATATTTTTGTGATGCTATCAGCTAACTAACACTCCTTTTTCAATTCAAAGTTTTTAGGGAGCAATAGTTAAATAGCCTGTCCTTTCATTATCTAATCTATAAATCCATAAATAAAATTGTTGTAATGGAATGGATTTTTGCTATATTTTTAAAAATAAAAACACATTTTTAGTAACATTTCCACAGTATGTATTATGGTCAGGACCAGTTTCGCTCATCACGAGTATTATCAACTGATATACAGAACTAATAAAAACTAGTATATAGAACTAAGATATGAATTTATAAGGAGTCATAAAATATAGTCATAAATATATATATATATATATATAAACAATCTCTTATTGATAATTTGCAAAAAAAATTAAGTCAATTCAATAATCCATTAAGAGTTCAGAAGCTTGACTGGTCAATCAAATCTTGAAAAAAGACTTACAACACTTTAACTTACTGACTGCAAATGTCACAAGATTGAAGATTTCAGTGTATGATTTGTTGATCAAAAATCATATTTTTATAATTTAAAAGTGTTAAAACTTGTGTCATTTTGTTAATTTTTACATTAAAATTTAAACTTTTTTGTTAATCATGAGAAACAAAACTTTTTTTTATTATTTGTTGTTGTGATATCCTTTTAAGATTAATTTAAGTTCCCAGTTCTTTAATGATTGGCTTCGTATACTTGATAACTTAATTACTTAAAATTTTCTCTTCAAAACTATAGCAGAGGGCTTAAGCCGAAATAGTTATCAACTATATACCTTAAATATTTTGTAGATCTAAAATACTTTCCTATTTTTTCACGGTGCAAATTTTTTTAAATTATGTAATGTATTTTTACCAAATAAAGAAAATCCTTCTCATCGGTTCCTATTCAAATATGAAAATTTACCTGGGGATGACTACATGTAACATTTTGTTGTAAAAAAAAAATTAAGTAAACTTGAAGGAACATATAGAATTAAATCCAAATTTGTTTGAAAGTCGTAATTTTTATACAGCAAATATTTTGCCAAGTATAAATATTTTAAATATTTGCCTTGAGTAAATAAATAAAATACTTCACATCTTCTTCCTACGCCACTTTTATGTTGAAAAAGAAAGTCTGCTAGATTTCACCTGAGCATCGTGCGGTGGTCTTTGGAATGGTCGTCTGGCTGGAAAACCTCTTTAGAGGATTTGAAGTGAAAGCGATTCAACAGTCCGCAGTAGAACAAGATTCTTTTTCTCACCCTTCTCCTTACAAATTCTGCTGCCCTGCTACCCTGATCGCTTTCCTCTTTATTGGATATTTCAAACGGATTCAATTTGCGCAAATATGCTGTTTCAGGGCTGTTTTTCTATTTCGTTGGTACATTTATACAACTGTAATACTCAGATATACAAATTATACTTGTTTATAAAACGCAAATATTACGAAACACAAAACTACGTACTGCATTCGACCGACATTAAATCTATAGATATTTAAAAATACCACTCTTTGTATAATTTAAGATATCAACCGAGAGCTTTTGATGGAGCTTAAATAGTTCAAATTCTAAAAACTTTCACATTTTTAACATTTTCAGCAACTCTTGTATACAGATGCATTTGAAGCAACTGTCAATTATATCCTTTTCAACAATCTAAATAATTTAATTCTAACTAATTAATTTAACATGATCTGATATTTTATCCCCTCAAAGTCTGTCACACACGTAAAATCGTAAGTAAAATTAAATTGTGTATCTTCTCAAATAAAATTTATAATATCGACTTGAAGGTGCTTGATGGAATTTTAATTAATTGTTACAACTTTTAAGGATTCCACATGTGTTGTCCCTAACTACCCGGGTTTCGTCTTTCGGCATCTTCAGGCATTATATCACAGGGATAATTTAAATGTTGATTGATTCTTCCGTACACTTTTCATTAAAAAGCTATAAGTTTTTATCGGTTATAAGGTTATTCTTCCAAATTCGACATCATAATAAATGTTAAGTTAATCTGTAGTTATTAATATCACCTATGCTTTTAGCTCCAATACCAAACTGAAATTTTTCGAAATTTATCTAAAATAAGAACGAGGAAATTGTTAACTGAATGTTCAAATCATTCCGTAAATTAAAATACGTAAAGATGTTGATATATGAACACCGCGTTTTTAAATGTACCGCTAAAACGGTTAAAATCATCCAGTAAATATTGAAAAGAAATTTTGAAATATGTTAAGTAATAATTAATATTTTACAGCTTACTGAAAAAAATTAAGTTAGCATTCGTTTGAGAAATTAATGAAATCATCACACTATTATATTAATGTAAAATAATACGTTTTCAATTGATGTAAATTCGATTTCGTGTCATATAATATTCGTTATGAATACATACTCTTCTATTTAATTTTATGCTTTATACGTACACAGTGAATTATTTGTATAATTTAACTAAATGACGAACCTCTCTTTTCGTAAGTAATTGAAAGCACCTGTAAAAAAATCGGCTCAACAAACATCATTTGATGTTTTTCGCTAAATTATGTAGGTCCAGTCGTCTTGAGTAAGAAAAATAATTTAGCCATTTCTTTTGGCCGGCTAAGTATACTCTCAATTTGGCCTTTGAAAGCTTTTCCCAGCTTTTTAGATTTCCGCGTTTAAGACAGTTTTTGTGACAGTTTACTCAAATAACGTTTTTTTATTTCTCATGAAAATACCGGTAGACAATTTCAAATTTGATGAAGCGACAAAATTTTGAGAAATGAAATACAATTATTGTTCATAATAAAGTCGCAGAATATGTCTTATTTTTCAATAAATTGCATGTATTAAAAAAAAATATTGTTTCAAGAACGATTTGTAAGAATCCGTTGGCTGTTAAAAAATTGATTAAAGTGTTAATATATCATTTTTTTGTGACAAAAAATTAAGAAAAAACTTTCTATATCGTACTTGTGATAAATTTGAATTCTCAAAACTATATACGATTTCCAATATTTTTTCCACTAACGACCCGGGTTCAGTCAGTTCACATATATCAGTACGACGTCAGTTCTGTTGCATCAGTGTGAGAATAGAATGCCTGAAGATGTCGGAACGCGAAACCTAGGTCTATAGTGATAAAATATGTGGAATCGTAAAAAGTTTTAACAATTTCATCAAGCACCTTCAGTCGATATCATAAATTATATGAGTAATAGCCGGATACTGTAGATAAATGTGCCTTGAGTTAATATTGTAATTTAAATAAAATCATTTCAAGTTGAAGATCGGTATTGAGAAATAATCTTGTCTACGATAGAAAATAATTACCAGAATCAAAAAAAAATACCAAACGAATTTATTAAAAAATTATTTATATAAAAAAAAACATATTTCAGGGTTGGTGCTGTTGTTATTATATAATACTGCCACGAGATGTAAATATGTAAAGATTAAAAAATATTTGATTAAAAAAAACAGTTGTTTTTTATTCTACACCTAAAACGAAAATGTAATAACTTGGAAGTACTAAAAAATATAACATGAAAGGATCTTTCTATAAAGCGTACCAAAGCTAACGGCGATATGCAATGTACGAAAGCGCTCATTTTTACATATGCCTTCATCGAGCTTACATCGATAATCTTTCTCGAGGCGATTTCGATATTATTTATGTTATCCTTTACTATCAGTCGCCTGTCAATAGCAGCTCGTCCCTTATCTACATACAAGCTTTTACATGTTATAAGTAACTTGAAAAGGATATGGTAGAGATAAAGCGAATATCGTCAACAAAATAAAATGTAAGCTGGCTTTACGAATAGTGCTATGTAGAATATTTTACATTCATAATTATTCATAATCGCTCGAACTCATTTTACACTATACAAATCTAACCTACACATATCAGTTTTTAAATATTATTGAACGTCACAATACGTTATAGAATAGTGTTTAACTGACGTTCCCATAGTAAAACAACTAATGCTTCATTTCAGCTTCTCAACAATGAACTTAAGAAATATACGATTTTGTTAAAAATATTAAAAAATAATCATCACTGAAGGCTTGTTTAGGATAGAGTATGTACGAGTGATTTTTTTTATCATTTTTTCACAAGTAAAATGAATAAATGTCAAACAAAAAAATACGAAACAATCTTCTTTTACTTCCTTCTCTCACCACTGATTTCTCATTCGTTATTTTTATACGGTAGTATCAGTGGTGTAACAAACGTTAAGTGTGCCTAAAGTTATTTCTGTAATCTTCTTAATTTTTAAATTGAAAGATATATCAGCTTATTTATACAATCAATCAAAAAACTTAAAAATATAATTTTGCTTTACTAACTCTCCGTATACGATAAACCTGATAATTTTCTTAATTTACTACCAAGTCTTTCAACATGCATTGAATGTCACTCCTACTTTATAGTATATTAACACATAAAAATAATGGTATATCCACTATCTGCTCAAAATCATAGAGCATGATAACCAAACTACCGTCTCTAGTAACAAATTATTTCGTGTGGTGATTTGAAGTCAAGACTTTGTGTATCTCCACTAGCTTATTAATTTTTAGTAATACATAAGCTCGTCGATGCATAGCAGAAGTGTCAAATTTATTTTATTTTTATGTCAGACATTCAGATCAGAGTGAAAGGATACTAGGTTGCCTGCAATATCAGCACTCAGGTCGTCGATCCATGAGCCTGCACGTCCAACGGAAACGAAGATCCAACGGAAACACTCTGGCAAACATCGGGAGGGTGTCATTGATGCATATTTTATAGAATTTATTTGTGAAAATCATAACATAAACGATTGAATTATGTAAATATAAATGGTACTAAATGTTCGTGAGTTTACTTGCCACTTGCCAGCAAAATCGGGTCACTGAATAAACATAATATTACATAAATTAAGTATCAAATCGAGTATGGCTTATATCAATTAGTTTTAAAAGTATAATGTTGTTAAATTTAGTAATTTGGTTTGACGGAAGCCAAATGGAAGGATATATGTATCGTTTAAATGTATTGTATAATCATTCGTAAAGCAAACGGAGTTTGCGAATTCGATCGACGGACGTCGGACGGAGATTGTGAACAGTACAGCGTACGGGTAAATGCCCGACTTTAGTTTAAAGTGATTCCTTTGATAAACCATGCGTGAACAAAGCTGATCGGATTAAAATAATATCGCAAGCTGGGCGCAAACACAAAACTCCGTCTTTTGCGAGTTGCGCGTCTCATATGCAGATAATCCAGGATGCGTGTGGAGCTTTTCATTCAAGTACATAAGCTTTTATTTTATACTTTTTGAAACAACGTAAATTATTAATGTATAAACGATATATTATACAAAAATATAATCAATTAGCACTATTGATCAGATGGCCCAAAATCAATATTATACATTGCTTTTTTATCAATCGAAGCTTGGGTAGAGGATATTAAAATTGATTTCAACATCAACATTATTCCTAGAATTAGAACGAATACTTTTGTCTTATCCATAACCGATGTATTGTGTGCATCCATGTACTGAATTTTCGAAAGATGTCAAAAGGCGAAACTTACAGAGTTGTGCAAAAGTTGGAAGAAATAATAAGCATAAATGAGAGAATTTTTCAAAAGCAATATTTCGTGTTTTAACCATGAAATGGAAACATTCGTAGGTGTATTCTTGATTCGTTGACGAAGTAGGGCATCTAATATTTCTTTTTTATCCCGGAATGTAGAGATTCACAATTCTTGTAAAATTTGGGCATAGGTCATTAAGCGTGGCTTAATCTTTTTAATTTCACAATAAAGAAAAAAATATTGCTTTAATTTGATTAGGGTATATTAAAAAATATATATAAGCATTTTATTAAGATAATTAAATTTAATCATCGATAACGAATAAAAAATTCAAATATATCTCTGTTATATGTAAAATTTTCAATTGTTCTTTTTTTATAACTCGTTTTAAAAATATTTGTGAAGTGACTGAAGTAAAATCGAATTAATAACAGTTCCATAATTAGAATATAACATTTTGATACTGGTATCCTCGATTATGTGCTGAATAAATTTCTGACCCAAGTAGCCTATTCATTAACTAAATTTAGGATTTTTATTTTAATTATTCTTTAAAAAATTACAATTTTTAACAAAATGTGTATAAAAAACTTATTTTTCACATTGATTAAGTTCACTACAAAAATGAAATTCCTATTTCAGTCCTGCAAAACTTCAAATTCTTTCTTGGAATTTATTTTTAGGAACACCCCCATCTTTCTAGGCTAAAAGTAATTGGAGCATTCAAAGTTCAATTTATAACTGCCAAAGAATGTTTTTAAACGTTGCTTTTCCTTTATTGGTCGCCTTAAACGTTATTTTATTAAATAACTTGGGAAACTCATAAAAATATCTTTCAAAATTGTTTTAAAGTCATCGAATAATTTAATAATAACAATCCAAAAATCTCATAATTATTTACAGCAATTACTATTTTTACTATAAAATATTACATTCCGTAAACTGTTTTAACACAATTAATGAAATAACTAAGAATATTAAAATCAAAAGGCTTTAATTAATTTAATTAATAAAGACAAATATTTGACCGAGAATACTTGGTGAACGAAAGCAAATAGAGATATAACAAATAAAAAATATTTATCGAATTCTTTGTAGAACCGGTACTTACTTGACAGAAACCATTATAGTAAGGTAGAACCCTTTGTTATTTTTGTCTCATTATAATAAAGCTATAAAATCTAGAAAGTTTTATATTACAACCAATACAATTTAGTTTTTATTATTTTTTTAATAAAACACGCATTTGAATAACTTCTTAAAAATGTTTTTTTTTCTGGATACAAAATAGATGTCTAAAGCCTAAACTTTTGCATCAAACTCATATTAATTATTATTAGATTAATATTTTAAAATTTGTTTTAGTTGCAATTTACTGCTTGCCTTGGGGTTAGTATTTTCTTGTAATTAATCAATTTTATTATATGGACGATGTAAGCTGTTTATTTTGCATCAGTTCGGTTGCATCCGTGTGATAGAATACCTGAAGATACCGAAAGGCGAAACCCGGATCGTTTAATGACAAAACATGTGGAATCATACAAAGTTGTAACAGTTCAAATTTAATATTGAATTCGTTCAAGCAACTTCAGTCGATATCATAAGAGTTTATTTCCGATACCTATTATTTGGTTTTAAGCGTTGTGTCAATATTTTTTTGTGTGATTCCGCGTGTATATAATCAATGCAAAACGTTTACTTTGCGGCAGTTTGATTGCACAGTCAGTGACAAAATGTTTGTAAATGTTTAGAGTTTTAATGATACAAATTTGCTTCAATTCCATAACGAATAGCTCTAAATGATTATCTGAGATATACATACATATTGATTTAGCAATACAGGTAGCAACTCACTAATAATTACTAATACAAATCCTGCATTACGAGTTCATGGACCGTCTCGCACGGCTGGATTCGAAGCAACCAATGCAGCGTAACTCCAGGTAAATAAAACACACACAGAGAGAAAAGGGAGGTCGCGTTTTTAATTGGAATTAGGGGTTTAGTGGAATTCGGTTAAATAAATACGGTTAAGCAGTTAACATGTTACGGTCGGCGACCTTCCATCTCCCGCGACGCCTCCAGGTGTGTCGAAAACACCGACAGACAAGGTTGACGAGACCATGATCATCGGACCCTTTTTGGGCGTTCAACTATGCAGGGTATATTAATCGAAAGTTAAAGAATGATAGTGTTTATAGAGGTATATCAGTTTAACCTAATCCCAAATAATAAAAACACATTTAATAGCACTATATTCACAATTACATAGGATGTTTTTTTCATTTTGAAAAAAATAATTTCAAGTCATGTACTGACGAATTTAGTACGTTAGTAATCAATTACGATGATATTGCGATAGTCTTCGGTGTGCCAGATACGTTCTGACATATTGTTCTTTTTTATTATATAATTTATGATATTTACTGAATGCTTGATGGAATTTCAATATCAAATTTGAATAGTTACAAATTTGTACGAATTCACATGTTTTGTCACTAACGACCCGGGTTTTGCCTTTTGGCATCTTCAGACCTTTTATCACACTTTAGTCAGTTCTGTTGCATCCGTGTGATAGAATGCCTGAAGAGGACGAAAGGCGAAACCCGGGTCGTTGTTGACAAAATATGTGGAATCATATAAAGTTTTAACAAATTAAATTTGATTGCTTTTCTTTTTAATTTAAACTAGCTTTTCATAGATGTCACTGTGCATATTTACGATCATACATAAAATATAATGTAGGATTACAAAGAATATATTTTTTGAAATTTCTCAGACACCGGTGTCCGTTTGGGATTCGAGCAGTTAATTAGTGACAGGTTGCTGAAATTGCAGCGGCTAGTGATGGGGAAAACGTCGAGTACTCTTGGGATTATAGAAGTTCAGTTGGACATTTTGATGGAAAAGTGTTAGCCCTAATGGAAGTTTTAGTTATGTGATTTATAGTAGTCGATTGAGGACAAAGCTGATCGTTGAGACCGCATTTCACGCTCTGCTTCCGCCTGATTCGATTTTCGAGCTAAATTCTAATTTACACAAACCAGCTCTGTAGAGGAAATTTCTTTTCAAAATATTTTCAACTGGATATACCCACTTTCGTGCGAAAAACTTCTCAAACTCGCCGAGCTTTCGAAAAGTTTATGATATGAAAAAAAAAGCTTATATAATTTGAACGGCAAATAGAATTCGATGTATGTACGCCACCCAATAAACTAATTTGAGAATAATTTATGACATCTACTGAAGGTGCTTGATGGCAATTGATGACTTTTAATATCAAATTTGAATAATTAAAACTTTGCACGATTCCACATGTTTTGTCACTAGCGGACCAGGTTTCGCTTTTCGGCATCTTCAGGCATTCTATCACATGAATGCAACAGAACTGACGCACAATAAACACTTAGCATCGTCTATATACTAAAGGTATTACTTAAAGGAAAAGACAGACCCTTAGGTAAGAACTCAATTGCAGCTAAAACATATTTAATGACATTAAATTATGCCGTGTGATAGAATGCATGATGATGCCGAAAGGCGTAACCCGGGTTGCTAGTGACAAAACATGTGGAATCGTAGAGAGTTGTTTTATTTATTAAGTTTTTTTATTTTGGTATGCATAAAATAAACTTTTTAGATTTAACCATTGAACTAATTAATAATCGTCATAGTTTCAGTATTTACAGAAAAAAGACTTTTAGTGACAATATCATAAGTAGCTCGTCTAGACACCACATTTCACATAAGTTGTCAACTTTTCATTCTTTTATTCATCGCTTGTTGACAATTCCTATGACAGAATCAAATTTCAATTTAGAATTAAACACCATTAAACAGATCGCACTTAACAATGGATATGATGCAAAGTTGATTGATCGACTTGTCTTTAAATAAACTAAAAAAATAGCTTTATTAAATGTAACCTCGAGCTTGATGATTGATGTTCCCTCCGTTGAAAAACGTTGGGTAAAACTAAGTTATTTAGGCAGAGTTTCTGAAAACATGTCCAAGAAGATAGACAAAAAACATTTTAATGTAACTTTTTATAACAAACATAATCTCAGTCGAATGTTAGTTAACACGAAAGATAAAATTAATATTTTAAGCCAAAGTGGTATTTATCTTCTAAAATGTGATTCCTGTGAGGCTAAGTATATTGGTCAAACAGGAAGATAGTTTCATACTAGATTTAAGGAACATTTAGCTTGTGGCAAAAAATGCGATGAGATTTCTACTTTTGGAAACCATTTGTTTCAAAATAAACATTCATGTGATATTACTAAAAACTACAAAATCCTTCATTTCAATAACAAATCACTGAAATTAGATAAACAAGAAATCCTTGAAATTAATCGATACAAATTTTTGCCTAGTTCTAACTTTATAAATGAACAAACTATGATACTTTTGCGTCGTCACCATTGTTATACTCATTAAATTAGATTAATAAATATATATTTCAAATAAATATATTTTTTTTTTTTGAAAAATGATATTGCCCCCGTTTTTTACAGAAAATATTGGAACGCCCCTGACTGACCATATCATCCCATCTCATCCTAATGGATTATTGATTTACCATAATTGTATTTGTAGTTCTTAATAAGTGATTGTGAAAAATTAGTTTTTATACTAATTTCCTTTATTTGTATCAATATTGTATGATTTTATGTAAGTTGTTTCCTAGTTCTTGAACCCATGGTTTTGTACACCTGCTACCTTTAACTCAAATTATTTTTTTGTTTTGTATAAATAGACTTGTTTGTAAATTATATTCTATCAGTTGATAATGCTCGCAATAAGCGAAACCGGTCCTAATCAAAAAATATATTGTGGAAATAAGTACTAAAAAATGTGTTTTTATTATTTAAAATATCAGGCCTTTCCATCAAGAAGTGACAGTTAACACCTTAAAAGTCATAAAATGTACTTTAAATATGTTTCAGGTGAATATGTGTATGTTTTAAATGTACTTTTTTAAGTAAATCAGATTTTTTATTATTTGCCACACAAAGATTGATTAATTTAAATTACGACTATGTAATATTTGGTTTACCTGCCTGTAAAAAGTTCATACGCTAAACTATTAGTTTATCTATTAACTTATTGATGTAGTATATATATATATATATATATATATAAAAAACTAGAATCAGCCGCAGCCTGCAATGGAAATCACGGTGACCGCGATTGCGATTGTGATGACAGATGACACCAGTGTGGCAAGTAAAATACTTTTTATCAATGTTGCCGGAGTTGAAAAAAAACTTCTCACTCCCTCATGCGTATATCATAATAAAAATTCGTTATAATATGCATATATCTGGCATTAATTAGCGATAAAAACATTTCCGGTATAAACCGTTAAATTTTCAATTTACCGGTAATGCAATCCCTAATACAAAAATATATATTAATTTAAAAATATATTAGTAAAATAATATTTTCTTACTATTTGTCCAGCTTAATGATAATAAATTGATCCTTAAGTTAACATCTCGTTGGTTGGATAAAAATAAATAAAATCAGGTCGTTGTGACCTTTATGACCCGGTAAACAATGTTGAGATTTTTCGGCAAAATATTCGCCTCAGGTCGTCGTGTGTCCAAATATCGCAGCGATTTGGTTCAAATTTTGAGCGCGATCAGCCGATAATGCAACTGAATGCAGCAGATGATTTGGGTATGCTCCAACACATTAGTTGATTGACAAACTTTTCAATTAAACAAACTTTTCTAATGATTATTTTTTTTCGGTTCTTTGTAATTTTTAATCAGATGACTTAATACAATAAATAAGTAATGTCACATATTTTGAAGAAACAGTAGATTTTTTATAATATTTACTGTAAAAAAAAACGGTTTCATAGAATATAATTTTTGATATTGACAAATAAACAGAGGCCAATTATTAAATTCAAGTTATATTCTTAACGACCAGCTATTGACTGAAGGTGCTTGATGGAATTTCAATATCATTTTTTTTTAAGAAATACTACTTTAGATCATACGGTGACAAAATAGCTTGTATGTAGGACAAAATAGTAATATGTTTTTAGTTCTACAAAATTTAGGAGAAAAAAAAAGAAGAAATTTAGTTCTGTCAATAAGAATGGTTCTCACGATGGCGTGAGCCGAAAGAGCTATCAACTATATCTTATAAAAAATTGTAGAACTAAAATACATTGCTATTTTTTCATCGTGTTATAATGGATTTCTACCAAGTAAATGCCAATTCAATCAATATATATATATATATTATAATTTATGTTGAATTTACCGGAACTTACATATATAATCACTAGCTCAGTTTTTTTATATTATCACCACAGATAGACTTTCCGTTTAAAACAAGTCCATAAATCAATCGAAGAATAAGTCAATTAAATTACACAAACCAGAGCGTTTACCTCTCTGCTAATCTGTCGGAAATTTGGTAATTTTCTTTAAAACAATTTTCATTTATACTTTAAGGCTTTCTCGGAAAGTTTTGTATGAAAACCACTGGTAGAACAATGATATAGTTATTGTATTAGGTATGGTATGTGCATGGCATTTAGTTGTTTGGGGGGCGGATCGGAGGCTTATGGGAAACTGATGGAGGAATCGTGAGATGGAGCGCCTCGATAACCCCCAAGGGCTGCCAAATGAAGAGCAGACGGTGACCTTTAATATAAACTGCAAAACATTTTATTTTTACTTCATGCTATAATAATAAAAATGATGCCATTTCGATGTATCGAATATTAATATCTATAATGCATTATTTTGAGCAGAATTTTAAGTAACGTTTCAAAATTCAACAAAGTTTTCAAAGCTTGCTTGATCAATGAACACTTATAAAATATTATATGAATCAAGACATTTTGATTTCGTATGCTATTTTTTGTTTTGGGATTACGTTATGGAAACAGTCTGAATTCTATTATTTTATAAAATCTCAAATAACATATTAATAATATGATTTTTGATATCGACTGAAGGTGCTTGATGGAATTTCAATATAAAATTTGAATTGTTACAGCTTTGTACGATTTCGCATGTTTTGTCACTAACGATCCGGTTTTCGCCTTTTGGCATCTTCAGGCATTCTATCACACGGTTGCAACAGAACTTTCAGCTGTTGTATAACAATTCAAATTTAATATTCATAATATTTTTTAGCTCATTAGCTTGAAAGCTTGAAAACAACGAAATAAAGTATAAAACAAGCCAGTCTATAGTTATTTTAATGGTAAAAATAAGACACTGTTCGATAGTTTCTGATAATGACGTACTTCATGTGGTCGAAGTAAGTTATGATGAAAACTATTTTTTTTATGTATTAAAGTCGGTTATGTCTGAGTTTCCTTGCCAATATACAATTGTTTTCTTTTATTAGTCGATTTTACAGTGCATAAGCAATGACCTAATATTTTTTTTCCAAATTTGAATGTCACTATAATCAAATCAATAGTTATAAAAATCTATTTCAGATGAACACTTAACTCCAGTGAGATTTCGACACAATGGACTAACGCAGATGTAAGGATATTCAGAAAATGAAAAACATCAAAAAAATATGTCATTTAAATGTTTAGTTTAAATAAATGTTTGTAGAATTTAGCTTAGTAGACAACAAATTATCAGCCAGCACATCATTAAACCATTGAGTGCAGATGATCACATACATATTATACCATTGTAAAAGGGTGGTAGCTTTTTATTGTAAAAAAAAACAGCATTTTAATTAAGCTTAAATCCAATCTACGGTATGGATGCCTGTCTAATCGAGAGTGATCCACTATATTTGCAAAATTTGAAATAACAGTTGAATTTCAAACCACCAAATGCACCAAATGTGATAAAAATAGTTTCGATATATATTTATAATGCACTACACTGAATGATCTATCACAATATACAGTTGTAGGTAAAATCGACAAAATTAATAAAGTAATTGTTGTTAATTCTTTATATTGACTTGATTCATGGTCAACGTATAACTTCGACCAAAATTTTTGAATAGTTTTATTATTAAAACGGTCCTTCACTTAAACAAGACTAAATGTTGGATAAGTCAGGTTTATTCAGTCAATTTTAAAATAGTAATAATTTTACAAATTCATTTGTTAAAACACATTTTTTTAAAATATCAATATTCACTATAAAACTGTTGGTGGCCGCAGCAAAATTTTCTGGTGGCCACACATGAGAATCACTGTTTTAGATTACAAGTCCCTTGTCAATTTAGGACTCAAAATATGTGAAACCTGGTTAAAAATGTTGTACGCATTAATGGCAGATCAATGCAAAAATCAAAACACTGTCTTGATTTAAATAAAATACAGTTGCAACCCTGTTGTTAGTGAAAAAGCAGTCAGATGGCAGCAGTGCAATTTGGAGCGGTCACGCGGTGAGGGTTCACCACAATTAGCGCGGAATCTGAACTGCGTTGGCCAGTTCAGCCCGACTCGCTGGCCAGCGCGACGTCACGCCGGCTACGCCTACCCACTTTCCCTCTAAATCAGTGGTTCTTATGTGCGGCTACCGGAGGATTTCGCTGCGGCCACCAACAGCATCATAATTTGTATCGATATCAAAAAATAAGCTTTTACAGTTTAATTTGTTGAATTAATGATACCTTAAAATAAATTGGATACATTTAAATTTGAATTGTTAGAACTTTGTACTATTCCACATGTTTTTTCACTAGAGACCCGGGTTTCGCCTTTCAGCGTATTCAGGCATTCTATCACACGGATGCAACAGAACTGACGCACAATAAACAGCATCGTCTATATATATTGTGACCATTTATTTTTGTCCTCAAAACGGGACATCCACCAATTTTTACGTAATAGTATGTATATTCAAGGAATATTCGTGTTTTTTCATAGTTTTTTATGTATTAATGAAAAGAAAAGGAATGTTGATAAAGAAAATAAGAGGAATAAATAATATAAATATGATAAAAATTATGTCGTTTTATATTTTTTTGATGAACAAATTTTCTTAAGTATAACTGGGCTTGCTTTCAAATAAGAATGGAATTCTTGGCTTAAGTTGCCCTCTTTTTGAAAACGGGAAATTTCAACGTCCCAAAGCTGTACTTGGGAACAATGGGACCGGCTACCTAAAAACGGGACGTATGGTCACTTTATCTACATACCAAAGATATTATTTCCACATTGTCACAAATAAGTTATTCCACACTTCTCAATAAACTCAAAACCAAAACTTATAGTTCAAATTGCGTGATATGTATATGTTTGTAGGACTGAGGTTACAATTTTTTTCTCTATGTACACAATTTAGATATATTTTATTTTTAATCCGTTCTCTATGTGAGCCACGTAAAGGATATTCCAACACTGAATATTTTAATAACTAATTCTGTAGTGATAACATCAATAACTCCTTAGACATTTTCAGAACAAATTTGGCTATATTTTGACCAAAAAAACAACTGCATATGAATTTTTGATATTGTCAACACTCCAATATTTAATGTGAATCGTACAAAGTTTTAACAATTCAAATTTTGTTGAGTTTGGTAAAAGTGACATTCAAATTAGGAAAATAGCACGGTGAAAAAGTAGCAATGTGTTTTAGTTCTACATTTTTTTATAAGATATAGTTGATAGCTATTTCGGCTAACGCCATCGTCAGAACTAGTTCTCGTCTATATACCAAAGGTGTTAATTACAGGAAAACATAAACGCAAGCCAAGCAGTAAAATGCCGAAAGGCGAAACCCGAGTCGCTAGTAAATCGAATTCAAATTTATCTTCAATAAATAGAAAATATTTCAATCTTTGATTAACACACATTTTTTATCTTTGAATTACCTGTAATTATTTTTTCAATACGCAACTTTTACAAGTGTGTTCTTTTGCTTTTGAAGTGATATTACAACTATATAGTTACGCGATAAAATGGTTCACAATGGAATCTTAACAATGCGATAGTAATAATTCTTTAAGGAAAGTTTTTCGTATTGTATTTAAATCACCGCGCCAATAAATTATTGCAAACATCCTTGTCATTTGTTTTTGACCAATACAAAATTCCCGTGACATTATTTTTCCTCATATCCCGCTGAGTTTTATGCAAAGTAAGGTGAGGCTTGACAACTTTCATAACACAACATTGTTTTTGGATATATTTTATGGCGCGTGGTTAACATTTTTATTATTTTGACGCCACTATTCTGTTTAACGGCCGGTAAATTTATCAGTACGGAATGTTATTATTTATTACTAAAAATCTTAGTTTTTTTAACATATTAAGTAATTCCACGCCTTTTGCAACTTTAAAGAAATATTATAATACGTGAAAGTACAAAAATCAACACAATTAACCTCTCGGAAGCTAACTACCCATCGGTGTATCGTTTTCTTACTATTTTACTTATTTCTAGCTGTTAAGGAGTAAAGTATTCTGTATTGTGTTAGAACAGCTAGTTATTCAGTTAATTTATCTTAATCACCAAGATAATAGCTGCATTGCGTTTGACTCTATATTAAGTCAGTCAGATTATTTGCATGAATTTTGGTTTTTTTATAGTTTTTGATAGCTATTTCAGCTTCCACCATCATCCAACCTATGATTAATTTATATGTTACATATTGCTTAAAAAAAGATGGACAATATATCGTTTTATTAATTTTTCCATTATATTTTTAATCCAAAATTTAAGTATTAAACCAGTTTTTAAACTTAAAAAGTGTTGAGGGTTGTACTAAGAAAATAAATAAGCCTGAATTTGAGATATATTACTCATTTATAGTAAGTGCGTTGAAAATAAATAGCATTAAAACACGATCGGATAATTTGCAACAAACGATTATCTACTTTGATTTGTTACAACTTTGTACGATTCCACATGTTTTGCCACTAACGACCCGGGTTTCACGTTTCGGCGTCTTCAGGCATTCTTCGATGGATCATACAAAGTTGTAACAGTATAAATTTGATATTGAAATTCCATCAAGCACCTTCAGTCGATATCATAGATTATCTACGTATTTAAAGATGGTATGTTTTGGTGCGGTTAAATATCATGTGACGTAATATTTGAATTATTTTTTTAAAGATTTTTACTTATTGAACTTATATCCTGTAAAGTATAAAGGATATATGATAGAAAACGAGAATTAGGAAGCTTAACCTGATTATCAAGAATGTACATTTAATTGATCTCTGTTTATTTCTTAAAAAAAATTATCAAATGTGTAAATGTATAAAGTTTTAACGATTCAAATTTCTATAGTCGATTTCGTAAATAGAATCATATCTTATTTATTTATGTATCAAGAAAACAGAAATATGCCGTTGGTAAACTTCATTTCGTCGCTGAGTCATATTACCGATTCGTTCTTTTTTTAAATCGCCACGCTGAATAGAAATCAAACCGAAACATCTTTGTCTCTGACAGTTCCCCGCAGCAAGTGTCGTGATCATTCTGCTACCCGGGTAATCTGCAACAGAATAAAATAAATCCTCGGCTAACGGTGCGCTCTACATAACGCCTGCATATCGTGATCTTCTGATACCCTTGAGGTCTGGCTCGAAAAGGAAATATGACATTGAAATTGTGTTTGCAATATTGCATATATATTGGATTGTTTTTAAAATCGTGTTTTATTGAGTAAGTCTCAAAATGTCTAATTTCCGGCATAAATTATTTCTCATTTATTTCCGGTCTAAATGTAGGGCATGATAAATATAGTCCTGGAACAAATCGCTTGTCATAAAGGCATATAAAAAATGAAGATGTTTGTATCTGTCAATATGAAAGCATATACAGACTGAGAGTCTCATATGAGCAACATCTGAAAGCGTTTAATTTTTAGCTATTAGACTATAAAACGAAAACTCTCTTAATTTTGTAAAAAATCTAAGCAAGGACTAATCAAAAAAAAGACCATTTTAATTTTCTATTATGAGCAAATAAACAATCTTCAAAAGCCTTATTTGTATAAATATTAACTAAATATTGATCAAATTTGTTTTACACATAACCTTATTTCAATTTGTATTGTATCAGTTGATAACACTCGTGATGAGCAAAACTGGTCTTGATGTATACACTATAATATACAATTATGGAAATTATCACACGGCGAAAAATAGCAATATTATTACAAGTTATAATGGATTTCTACAAAGTAAATGCCAATTCGATCAAAAAAAATGTATTTATTATTGAAATATATTGCCTTTTCATCAATTTATAACAGTTAACACCTTAAAAGTGTTGCAACTTGGTCGATTTCCTAATTTTTGGTTACCCACAGTTATGGTTTTGCCTTTCAATAACTCCAAGCATTTAAGTTTTTGCATGAAGTGGAATTGAGAGCAAATAAAGAGAATAATATATATATATATCGTTTAAATAAGAATCAGGAAAAAATATCAAAGTTAAATCTAGGAATTAGGTATACTAATGTTACATCAATATCTTGTGATCATTTTTTAATGATACATATTCACTTTTAAGGTGTTAACTGTCACATCTTGATGAAAAGTCATGATATTTTAAATAATAAAAACACATTTTTTAGTTCATTGATTGAAGTGGCATTTACTTGGTAGAACTCCATTATAATACGGTGAAAAAATAGCAACGTAATTTAGTTCTACAAATTTTCTGAAGATGGCGTGAGCCGAAATAGCTAACAACTATATCTTATAAAAAAAACTTGTAGAAAATTTTTTAATATATATTTCCACAATATATATTTGGGCAGGACCTGTTTTGCTCATCACGAGCATTATCAACTGATAGAATAAAATTTACAAACAATTCTATTTATAAAAAATATTTGAGTTCAAGGTAGCAGGTATGCAAAGCCATGGGCTCAAGAACTAGGAAACATTTCAACTAAGAAATAGTAAAGATTTATATTCAAATGAGCTGATATGAATTAAGCTTAAAAAATGAGTTAGAAATAAATTTTATGAAAACCTGTAATAAACAAGTTTCAGCAAATTTTTGACTCGGCTCATTTCGCTTTAAGTACACTAAAATATTTTTATGTGTAATTGTTTGATTTTATAATTTTACCAAACAGTGCTTTTACGTTGGGATTTACTGAATTTTATTACTCGCTTGTCAAAATCATTTATTTGCAGAATCATCGACGATGGAAAATGCAAGGCGAATAAATCATAGACAATGATCAGGAGCTCAGAAGTGTCAGACGGTCGGTTCGCCTTTTTCTCTCTTCTTTACATGGGTCAGTGTCAGAGGAGAGCCAGTCTCACGGGCCGCTCTCAGGGACTTCACAACTCGCCATTCGTTATGTTCTGCTTTCCTAATCGTTCACGGGATGAGTAATGAGTTTGGAGATAATTTGCGATACGCTTTTTATTGTCTACCTCCTCGCTACACCTGGACGCCTGGTATGTTTTCAATACAACGTTCAAGCAAACGTGGATTGGCTGAAATTAATATAATTTTATTTTATAAAATTTATGTGTTGTAAAGTTTATATACCGAAATTATTATATTATAGATGTAATTCATGGCAAAAAATTTGCTGGTATATAATAAACGTAAAAACTTTTAATGTAAAACGTGTTTCACTTCTCTGAAAGGCATCATCAGACTAACTGTATCGCAAGGTTATTTATCAAACGATTATATTTTTTAACTTTAAAAATAAGAATGGGGTAGCATTTTCTGCTTTAACTAGACGTGGCAAAAGCTTAACTATAAATAATAAAACTAAAAGTCGAATAACACTCATAATCACAAGTCAATGAAGAAATTCTTAGAGGCTAAAATCCCAACGATAATAAGTAGTTTGAAGATGCTTATCGAACAAACACATGTTAAATTTAGTAAAAGTTAATTTTATTATGGTTAATTAATCAATTGCATACATATGAAATTGATTTTATATTGAAGAACCTTAATACTTTGCGGTCTGCGGACGCCACATTGGCGTCATCGTTGAGACAAACGTTACGATCCTGGAACGCACAATGTGACGTCATCGAATACGCGTAGCTTAACTACCAAAAATTAATACAAATTTTAATTCATACTTTCAAAATTTGTCGATAGATTGATGATGAATATACGCGAGGTCTAAAATTAAAATAGGAAAAAAACTATATCGGTATCGTAAAGTAAAATATAGGGTAACCGTAAAGTGTTAAAATTTAAATATTAATTATATTGTAATAATATATGTTAAATATTTAAATTTCTCCCCCTATTGCATGGAACAGAGTTCAAATTGATCTCATTTAGACAGCGACGGTAGAGATTCGCAAAGTAAAATCCCTTGGGGAAGACGAGGCTGGACCTGTTTCAACCAACCTTACGTATTGCAAGATAATGGATGGGGTATCGGTTTTGCGAATTTTCAAGGACAGTTGATTATTATTTATTAACTGTTTTAATTATTTTTGTTCAGCCGCAAACAACATATATATGTTACTATATATTAATTCATGGACGTGAGAAACTAACATATATTCAAATATATATATATACGGATCCTTGTGAACGGTTAACGTCATTGCCTCTGAAAATACCGCCTTAACAAATTTTGTGTATGTTCAAATCAGCTAATATTAAAAAAATTGAAACTGTCATAGTATCACTTTCAATGTGTTTGATGAATGATATTTATATACAATCAGAATACAATTTACAAGCAAGTCTTTTACTACAAAATATTTGAGTTAAAGGTAGCAGGTAAACAAAACCATGTGTTCAAGAACTAAGAAGCAATTTTCTCAAATATCTTGCATAAAGAGATTTGCTTGTAAATTGTATTTTATCACTTGATAATGCCCGCGATGAGCGAAACCAGTTCTGAGTAATATAAGCACTAAAAATGAGTTTGTATTATTTAAAATATCATAGCTATTTGAAAGTGTTTGAATCAACTGAATCCTAATGTTCTCGTGAAACATCGTTCGTGCTAGTGTCGTTGCAAGTTTCGTGTGCAGTGGCACCGTTTGCAGGGGTTTGAGTGTTTTTATATTCATTCTATTTATTATACATAATACTTACTTATTGACATGAATGATGATTATCGATAATTTTATCAAGCTGATGTATTTTGTTAATAACTTCTTTTTTGATTTTTTTGATCCTTCGAAATAGTGAATATCCCGACCTGTGATTTTGGAAATTTTGCAACCCTTTGAGGATAGTACCCGATGATTGTTTGGTTCATCGGAATCCTAATGTTTGGATAAAGAGGCAAACTGGATTGAGGCTCTCTGGAGACATTGTCAATACGTGACCCAGCTAGTTTCAGAATTTCTCCATATGTTTATCAAGGCGTTGCTTGATAGGTTTCCTAGAATCAATTAACATTTATATTTCTAAAAAACTTTGCTAATTACACCAAAAAAATATTCCTTGCAAATAATCACTAGTTAGCACGCAATTCCTTTATAAATTCTCTTCGAATGAAATTAATTATATAGTAATTATCACAATGCTTTTGTTGTTTTATTAATGCAATTGAAGTGCAGCACGCAACATTTAACTTTATGAATGAATAAAATGCAGTCCAAAACAATGTACTATGAAGAATTCATGCAGTCAAAGAAATGTTCATCATTTGTTTCCCAGCAAGCTATCTGATATCCAGGTATTTAACGAGGTTTGTTCTTCAAATGCACTCCATCAATCTACGGTAAGACCTCGCTGAGACTTCAAAGGGGGCTTCACTGAAATATTGGGCTATTTCGTTTCTTACATTGCATCGAATTTATACTTATAAACATGGGCGTTGTGATATTAACATGCTCCATTACTTAATGGGCTATTAGATAAAATAGCTTTCTAATTATCACGCTGTTAATCTTTGTTTTACATTTGATATTTATGTGAACACGTTTTTATTGAATAGTAAAATTGATTTTATCAATAAATCTGGTACAGTAATTCTTTCGTGATGACTTGGAAAAAATCAAAAACGTTATGCAACCAAAAGTATTCATAATATATATTCAAGTAATATCTGATTTCATAGAATTCTAAAATAAAGTATCATTCAACATCATTTCATTCAATAATTTCGAACATTGCTGAACTTAATGCATACGTTATCTACATAGAAATTGAAATTCAACACTTTGTTATTCAACTAAATGTATTACCAAATGTGACACGGGTTTCGTTAAATTGAGAAACATCTTTTCATTAACTGTATTGTAAGTATATTTAGTACACTATGGTATACTATGGTTATTATTTTTAGCATAAAAATGAATAGAAGGGAAGGGAATTCAATAATAATATTACTAATACAATGAAAAAAAATGGAAATATAATTTAGTTCTACAATTTTTTAAGATATATAGTTGATAGCTATTTCGGCTTACGCCATCATCAGAACAATGTTTAAAAGTACATTTAGTTATCTATACACAGCTGTGTATAAAAAGTACACAATACAAATTCTCTTCTGTTCCAACACTCTAGTTTCGTAATGTGCTAATAAATTCTTAAAAGTGGCAAATTGATTTTATGCATTTCTCGAAGTGGGAGTTAATCTGGGCTTTTTTGGGAAATAAACGTAAGTAGTTAATAAGTATTGTACGACTTTTTCATCGCATTATAATGAAGTCCTACCAAGTAAATTCCAAATCAATGAATATATTAACTGTACTGATTATGATAAATCTTTTAATTTTAAATTAATTACTATTACTTCTAGGTGAAAGTTCAATTAAAATAAGTTTATTAGTATAAAAACTTTCAGCTATCCGTTGTAATTCTCTTTTATTTACTCGATTAAATGTAATATTTTATAATAAGTTTTTATGTATTTAAAGCTTTTGTCGAATTTGTTAACACCCCAGTGGTTTGATATAGTTAAAAACTTTAATTTAATTTAAAAATAAGCCTCTAAAAAGTAACCAACCAATCCATAGTTATCTTAAAAATCCAGTACATACAAGAATATTTAAAATTTTTGTACTGTCTAGGGAAAATAAATAAATTGCGACATATTGATTGAATTGGCATTCACTTGGTAGAACTCCATTATAATACACTCCATTATTGTTATCAACGTGCATTCTAATTTTTATATATTATATTGAGTTTACTTTTACTCTTAATGAGACTAACTTTTTATTACATTTTAGTTGTAACTACTTAATATTATTCAAACATATTACTTTTATGTTAATGTGTAAATTTTAGCCGTAGTGTTTGAGCTGTTTATTCTAGCGGTCTTCAACATGTGTTCCGTGGTTTCCTAGGGGTTTCGCGAGTCAAAAATAAAAATTTGCGAATAAAAAAAAATATGAAATATATGATAGTTAATACAGAAGCGCTGAATTTGAATGACTCACAATGAAGGTGAGGAAATGACTTATTTACATAGAGTAACAATATCACATTGATCTACTTTGAATATTATTATAGTATTTATTTTTCTAACAATTGAATGGGGTTGCCCAAAAAAAATTCTAGGGATTTTGTGAGTGGACAAAGTTTGAAAGCCACTGGTTTAATCCATACACTATGATTTTGTAACATTGATTTTTTTATGAAGAATAAGAATTGAATTTTGAATTGTCGAAATCACCAACGACCCGGGTTTCGCCTTTTGGCATCTTCAAACATTTTATCACACGGATGCAACATAATTGACCGTGTGATAAAACGCCCGAAGATGTCGAAAGGGACACCCGGATTATTAGTGACGAAACATATGATATGTTTTCAAAGATTATGTAATTTTTATTTATATGTACGTGATTCTTAGTCGATAAAGTAAATTAAGAAATCTGAAACTTAAATGAAATAGGATCTGATGACGGTCGTATAAAAATAATTAAAACGTAAAAAATACGACATGGGAAAAAATCTCATTCTGTTTGAAGATGTAATGCGAGCGATCAGGTGAACGGATAAATAAATACGCATATCGGAAAAATAAAATACAAAGTAAGTCAGTATGAAATAAAAGTAAGCCATGAACCCTTAAAAAGGTTGGGGTTTTATCCGGGGAATCGGCCAGATTACAGGATTTATTGTTTATCTTAATCTGTCGATATACTAATGCGGATCTTTCCAGGTGCTCGCTCGACGTTAATTTCATAGGGAAATTTAAGTCAGTTCACATTCAAGCAAGTAATATAAAGGTGGATGGGAACGTAGGTTTACAGATTTCAATTTATCATATCTTTTTCTGTGTTTGTAATCACCTATTGATAGCACTCCATCCATTAATCGCAAACTAGTCGTATGACGCTACCAACGATTTAACTTATCGATATCAGGTGACTAAGGGACTTCTTAAATATATTGATTGAATTGGCATTTACTTGGTAGAACTCCATTATAACACGGTGAAAAATAGCAAGGTATTTTCTACAATTTTTTTGTAAGATATGGTTGATAGCTATTTCGGCTCGCGCCATCGCCAGAACTATGTTTATACGTACATTTGCTTAACTATATATAGCTGTGTAGACAAGGTACGTAATATATTTTCTCTTCTGTTTTAACGACCTAGCTTACTACAAAAAATTAAAATAAAACTATTTTTTTAATGTAAATGAAACTAAACAGGCGGCAATTTCAATAAGCTTAAATATTGGACGAATGTGGTTTATTACTAGTAGGCATTAATTAGCCTCTCGCAATGGTTTGAGGAGCGGCAACAGGCTTATATTTGTTTGTTCGTTTAAAATTTCGTTTGCCTATCGATTTCCTGCTTTTCCAAAGCCGTCATCTTGCAACCTTTATTACAAAAATGTAAACACGTCTTCTTACTTCTTAAATGCTTGAATAATTTTCATCAATTTTCGAAGTTGAAAATTGCTTTTTAAGCATATATGAACTAATGAAAAACAAAAACCGTAAAGTCCATATTTTGTCAGATTAAAAAAATACATATTTATATATTATAAGTCATTTAATATAATTCAACATGAACTAAAAATAGTCAACAGAAATATTTTATGAAAAATGTTTAAATTTTGATTAATTTTAGAACTATACCTGTTTCATAGTAAAAATCAAAACGCACCAACTCAAATTCGATTATATCATTTATGATATAGAGTAAAGGTGCTTGATGGAATTTGAATTGATAACAATTCAACAATTCAAATTTGAATTTAATCGAAAATCTTACTTGACCAGAAATAGGGATCTTAATAGGATCAGAGATTTCTTTTTAGATCCCCTTCTTTATGACTTAATGAAAATTGCAGCATGTATGTGTATATATTAGAATTCAAATGTAACGACTCAAACTTTTCTGTGAATTAAAATGAATTTCACGAATACATCCGCCATTTTATGTCCCGTAGATGAAAACATATAGTTGTCTTAATGTAGGCGACGTAGCGTTTCTCTCTAGATAGATACACTTGCCTCATATAGCCAAATAAATGACGAAGATTTACCCTATCAACTATTTTACCTGAAGTATCTCTTCACTGCCCAAAGAAAACTATTCTATTAACTTACATCGAAGTATTTGAGTGGGTTATGAGATTTCACTTTTGTTTATACAGAAATGTATTACGTTAGTATAAAAAAAATAATACATAAACCCCTAAATATTCGATTTTGTTTCTGAAATTTTCATTATACTGCTAAGTCTTTTTTATTGAAGCTTACTTCCTGGAAGAAACATACTTTTTTTGATAACGAATTAAGTTATAGCAAAGATTTATATCTAATTAAAAGCTATCATGAAAACAGTAATGATTCTAGATTTCTGTGTATTTTATTTATGTTATTTTATGATATATATGTATATGAATTGTATAATATATCACTTTTGACGTGTTAATTAATGTTATTTCATGGTGAAAAGGCATCATAGAAATTGTACTGTTATGTGTTTTTATTATATATTATACATGAAAATATATACATAATTGTTTTTTACATATCTTTTATATTGGAAAACCAAGCAAAAATTGAATTAAAAATAAAATCGATTGCGTGGTAAGGATATAGTTTATGATATAAAAAATGGGGAACCTCTTTATTTCATCAAATTTAAAAACTAGGTCATCATTTTCTGTTGTCTAGTTGTCCATAGTTCAAATATCTGGTTTTTTTAGATTTTATAAACTTTCATTTTTTCAATTACAACTTTAAACTTTTATTAAATTGTTTACAATAAGGTAAACCTAACAAAGTTAAATACTTTATACATTAGTTCATATTTATACAAATTTGTTAATAGCTATTTTGATTTACACCATCAAATTTGCCATGATTAAACTAAATTAACATTATACATTACTAACTTTTTAAAAATAGATAGAAAGTATATAGTGTCACTCATTCAAGCATTATACAATTGATGTATAACTTTAATAGTAAATGTGATATTGTGTTAAGAGGTGCCATAATAAGTAAAAAAGAAACACAAATAATTATATTAAGAACAATGATTGAAACTGTATATAAAAATATAGTTCTTAATGCTAGGGATACAACTATATATTGCATATTATTTACGTTTATTAACAATTAATTTGATTGTAATGAACACCCACACACATTTATACACACACATTTATAATTATAGTTTAGTAAATAATAAATACAGCTAGTAATTCTTTAACGAAAGTTCAATTCAAAGCTTATTACTAACAGCCAATTGAATCTTCCTAATTCTTCTTGTTATATACCTTACATGAGTTTAGTTGGTATTCAAATTCCATCGAGAAACATAGTAAATTATGCAAAATTAATAAAACGTTTAAATAAACGTAAAATATTTCACTTATTTATCGTAATCATGAGAATTCTTTGTAGTGATTTAAGTACGGGTGACGAGTTAATGTGTAAAAGTGAATGCTTTTTTTTCGACATTTCGTGAGCTTACTTGGTTGACTTTTTTTTGCAATCCTTATTGATTGTTTTACTGTGTATTTGTTGAATTTTCGTATTTAAATATGTTAATATTTTACGGTGCAAAAGCAATGAATTGATAATTTGTAAGTTTTTTACCGTGTAGTTATATATATATAAATAAATAAATAGTAAGTTATTTAAAAAATATTACCATGATTTTCAATATTAAAATTTTATTTTAATATGCTGTTATTTTATTTTAACTATACAGACAGTGTTGATAGATGACAGATGGTGAAAGCTCAATTAGGAAGGTATATCGTAAAATATCACATAATTCTTCCCTTAACGGTTGCTTGGTAGCGGTTTTAAATAAGCATGGACAATGAATTTATCTAGTTAGAATGCGCCAACAGTTGAGTGCTGCAAATACGTCACTTGACTCAATGCCTACTTACTTTTCCGAATAAAGGATTTTCATGTTAAGAGCACCTTTCTGAGAAAATGGAATGCAAAGCGGTATTGAAATAGATTCCTTGAGAAAGGAGTGCAGAGTTGGTTGGTTTGTACTTGAATTTTAACGAAGATTACGCTGTACGGTTGAGGGTTTGTTTTGAATTACATTTCTATGTACAAAACCAACTGTGTTTCAGCAAATTCGAGTATTCTTAAGGAATAATTTTAGTTTTGTCCATATGCGAACGATAAGTCTGAATAAATTTTCCTTGCGATTTATAAATAATGTATGTGAAGAATCTTGATTAAATGCTACGGTGTTTTTAATTATTATGACAAGATCAAGACCGGTTTCGATCATAGTGGGCATTATCAACTTGCACAATAGAAAGTGGCATTCTATCACAAGGATGCAGCAGAACTGACCTTTGTGATTGAATGCATGAAGATGCCGAAAGGCGAAACCCGGGCCGTTCGTAACAAAACATGTAGAGTCGTATAAAGTTTTACTACATATTATATAGAATCGTATAAAGTTGTAACAGTTCAAATTTAATATTGAAGTTACATCAAGCGCATTCAGTCGATATCATAAAAAAAAAAAACATATTTTACCATTAATTTCTTTGATTAAAATGTAAGATTTAATGTGCTTAAACTTACAAATTGTATTGGATACAAATATTTATCTGCCAAACTATTCATTTGGGATATTTGATACGGGACCATAATATTTAGAAGATAGATAGAGGAAATCGATAAATCGGGAAACGGTTAATGTGGGATTATCTAAAATTGTTCTTATATGTGTTTGACGGGACTATATAAAATGAACGATTCATCCGGGAAAACTTATTATGCGAGAACGGTTGATCGGGGTTCCACCGTATATATATATTATTTTTGTTAGCGTTACGAGTGTCAAACACAAAACTAATTATAAAAGATCAGAAAAATAGGATTCCTTCGCGTATGACGAAGAAAGTAATTATTTTCGTAGAAATACTTAACTCAGCAATTGAAGGATGTTGGGCTTTGTTTTTATACTTTTTGGCTTCAGATAATTTCCTCGAGATAAAAAATTTCGTACAGGGATAATTGAATAAAACTCGTTTCCTAGAATATTTTTTCATTTCATCATTTTCTTGGGTTTTTCTTGTTCTTTTCTTAGAATATAAATCCTAAAAATATTTTGCCAAAATTTAAATTGTGCTAATGAGTAAAAATCCACACATTAGATGTTAAAGGTGACGCGATGTCAAAATATCTATCTACCAAGAAACAAAAACATGTATTATATTATAATAAAATGATATTCATTTATACATTAAAATTGAACAAGATATCTATTGTAATTCATAATATGATAAAAACAGCGGCTGGGCAAGTTTAAATGTAATCATTTTCAAACCAAAATAATTTTTATTGCACTCTAGTTGATTTATAGTATATTATTAATTTAGTGATTTTAATGTCATATTTTATGATTATATATTTATTTCTCAGTACGATAATACATAGTTAATAGAAATCAATTTTCAAATTATGGTGATATTGCTGTTGATATTTTAGATTGTTTTTTGAACACAAAAACAGACCCCAGATTTCTTTCGATTGAATGCATTTATGATATTATGGGAAGTATAGAGTTTATTAAAGCAATCCGTCTCTTAATGATATATATAATTGTGAATTTGCTTATTAAATTTCCCGTTTTTTTTGGTTTTCGTTTATTCGTGCCTCAATTAAAATAGTTATGAACAAATCAGTTAATATTTTTTTGTCAAGTTGTCCACTTGTTTACTAGCAATGGTTATTAATATATAATAGTAATCTACATTGATTTAACAAAAGGAAAATGTCTTAAAAAACTTTCAGTGCTTAGTTTAATTTGATGAAATTTCAATGTCAAATTCAAATTGCTAAAATTCAGATGATTTTTGTAATGCACAATGTGAGTATCACCTTTCGGCATCTTAGAGCATAGGAATGTATTCGAACTGATCGTAAGTAAGCACTTTATGGCGTTTATTGATATATTAAGAATAACAAAATATGGACCTTAAACGAAGTAACTTAAAAGTTTAATTAAAATTAAAATCTGAATATTTTTTAATGTTTTTTAATCCAAGTCTATCCATTCTTTAAATGATGGAAGATATCACTTTCCTACAGCTAACATGAGTTTCAAATTATAAGATTTTTTCGCTAGAATTACTTATTAATCAGTAACCATTCTTTTGTTAGTGGATTAGGTACATAAGGGATGGGGTTAGGTTAGTTAGTGGTTGGGTACCCGCTCTTTGAGATTAGATGAGTGGAAAAGATTTTTTCAACATTACACACGGCCGTGCTATCGAAAAGAATCGATAAGTCAATTATATTGCACAACTGTTTAGCCAGATGCTTTTTACGATAATTACTCTTATCGAATTTGAATTGTCGAAGCTCTACGCGATTTCACATGTTTTGTCGCTAATGACATAGGTTTCGTCTTTAGGCATCTTCAGGCGTTTAAACATATTCGTCACATGGACGCAACATAAAAAACGATCCGGGTCGTCAGTGATAGAACATGTGGAATCGTTCTAAGCTTCAAGAATTCGAATGTGATATTAAAATTACATCAAGCACCTGCAGTCAATGTCGTAAATTATTTATATGATAGTAATAAATGTCGGGCCGTGAGTGACAGAAATTTAAAAGTGTATGATTCAAAATATATTTTTTGATCAAGACCGGTTTCGCTCATCGCGAACATTATCAACTAATAAAATACAATTTACGAACAAGTTTATTTATACAAAATATTTGAGTTAAAGGTAGCAGGTAAACAAAACCATGGGTTCAAGAAGAAGATTCAAGATGGTTTTGTATACCTGCTACCTTTAACTCAAATATTTTGTATAAACAGACTTGTTAATTGTATTTTATATTTGGATCTCGCGATGAATGAAACCGGTCCTGTTCAAAAAATGAATTTTGGAAATAAGTAGTAAAAAATGTGTTTCTATTATTTAAAATATCATAGCCTTTCCACCAAGAAGTGACAGTTAACACGTTAAAAGAGTATGATTCAAATTTTAGCTTCACACTTTCAGTTTTTCTCCAAATTGTCGTATTCGAATATTTAAGTAAATTCCAAGTTTTACTAACCACTCCCAGTTTGTATCATAAATCAATCAGTTATTTCTTTTATATATATTTTCGATGAAATCTGTGGTGGTATTTTTGTGAAAACTCATGCTTAAAATAAATTAAAATTGATACCTATGACAATGTACTTCCATGTGACGATTTAATTTTTGATATAAAAACGGGGAAATAACAAAAACTTTTCTATTGAGACAGTAAATAATCCTTGCAAAGTTTCTATTCTTTAATGTGTTGCGATTTGTTAACAAAATGTTCCCGGTAACTTTCGATCCTTTGGGACTGCGAAAATGGCCCGTGGAGTCACGAACTTTGCCAATGATAAATAATTAATTCAGCTCTTCCCTGCTGGTTTGAGAAATCATGACGATTAATTCGCATAATCACACGTTTCTTAATTCCATGGCCTTTCTTATTGCATTTGTTTGTTTTTGTACGTAAAGGATTATACCACTTAATCTTACGATATTATTTTATAATAGACCACCATGCTATAATTTAATTTATTCTGTGACAATTGAAAAAAGTGTATAGTCTTGTATTAGAATATGTACTTATATTACAAGACTTAAGCTTTCATGACTAATAAATGTAACTTTGATAATTCTCTCAGAATGAAGAACCATAGTTAAATATGATTAAAGAAAGGTTTCTCATTATCGCCATGAGCGAAATGGTCCTGGTCATAAATTTTGTTATTATTCAATATATCATGACTTTTCACTAAGAAGAAGAAATTTCACATTTTTTGTGAATTGTCTAAAATAGTAATGAAATCTATTGATTTCTTTTAATATGACCCTTTTCTAGATGGATTTTCTATTGCAATCCCGACTTCATTAAAAAATATAAACATAAGAATAAAAATATGCAAAAAAAATCAAGCATACAAAGCACATTTAATAGTAGTTTAAATTGAAATATGTTAATCTTAATCAAAAATGTTATTGTTTTATTTGCATAAAAACTCGACACAAAGTCTACATGCTTTATTTTTTTTCCAACAAAAGTGAATTTTGCTAATAAAAAGATTTTCAAGATTCTAACATGTTGATATGGCAATGAATTAAATTAAATTTTCACGTGCATAAATATTAATGTTGACACAATATCTTAGCTATTACCCTACTGAGACAAATCCGTCCGACCCAAATGTGGTTTCGTCATACAAAAGTGATATGCACCCTTCCTGAAAAACACAACAATTAATAACGTAGCGTATGTAAGTGTTTATTTATTATAATGCCAAGAGTGAGTAGTCCGTCATGTTGTGTGTGACGTCACAGTCGTCAACTCGTCGCGACGCTCTGAAAGCTTCTCCGGCTTGACGTGGAAATTGATGAAAGCTTTATTCGGTTAAGCGTTAAGTGGACGGATATCGCAAAAAAGCTCGAGTATACAAGTTGATTACGATGTAAGAATATGAAACAAAAGTAATATTAAGATTAATAACAGATTTCGAGCAAAGGGTTATATTATTTATTTATTTCTATATCCACGTTCCAAAAATTACAAATAACAAGTTCATTGCTTTTGTAACGTCAAAATATTTAAGCCGTCAGTGTTGGAAATTCAAGAAAAAAACAACAAAACGAATAATAAGGATAGCAAGAAAGTCAACCACGTAAGTTCTACTCTACTACTAATTATTTCAGTGTGTGAATTCGGCTTTTGAAATAATAGTTTAAAAACGATTGAAGTTATTTAAATGGTACCAATAGTAAAAAAAGCTTCTAAGACTTGGTCTGGATTAGATTTTATAAAAACCTCGGCATATATATCAATAAATTTCTTTAATTCAATATTCTGTGATAAAAAATAAATAAGTTAAAATGTATTCTTATTATACAAACGTATTTAATCTTTTGGTTGTTATCCAGCAAAATTTTGTAGGTTAATTCTCATCGAACTAAGAAAGTGGCCTTGTAAAAAGCAAACGAAAAATAGCTACGTTAAAAAGTGAATATTTTCTATATCACGGCAGATTGAGAGTAAAGATTACAGCTGAACTCAGTTTTCTCCTATGGGATTAGGCCCGTGTAACGTCGGACATAAAATATGTGGTCTTAGTAATTTGTATTGTCTTATGTTTTTTCCTTGCTAAAGACTTGTGGGGAATCAGACGTTGCGAGTTGAAACAAAAAAACTTCTTCTGTCTCTCTTATGGCATATCGTTAACCCAAAAAATTACATCATTTGTAACTGTTATATTGTAACGAAGAAAAGCTCTTTCTTAATAAGGATCTATGTGCCGTTATACGTCTGACTAAAAGAAAGTTTTATTATGATTCTTTTGACGTGCTTTTTTCAAATAACCTTTTGGGAAATATACTTTGTAAAAGCTCAGGTCTATGTCCAGAATCTGCAGGTTTATAACGATGGCATACTCTGTCGGAATTTTGGTCCGATGATAAAAAAATATTTAGATGAATCTTATTTGATGCAAAAAATAACAGTATCTATACTTCTTTGATTATTCAATATAACAGTTGAAAAACTGTGATTACCTTTTGAAAATTCAAATATGTTTATAAATGAAAAAAAAGTCGACATCTTTACTTTGAAGTTTTATTTTGAAGAAAAGTGCTGCTAAAACCTATTTTATACTGGAGAAAGCTAAGATGTAAAAACGTCACATTTCAAAATACCTTGGGACTTTGGTTGCATTATTTCAATCTTAAGTCAAAAACGTTCATGTAAATTTCAATAGTTTGAAATTACCTAATGAAAGTGTGTGTCAAACGCAAAAACAACTTGAATCAAGATTAAACGTTCCTCAACAGACAATCTCCATTCGTCATTACAAAAGCGAACGGTAAGATTTCAATAAAATGAAGAAGAATTCCACATTGAACTTTGTGTAAAATACACAAGGCATATAAGGCATAAATATATAAGGCATCGTCAGGTGTAATTTTTTTCTTCCTGGTTTTGATCAAGAAGATTGGTGAGTAACAGAAAATATATTGAGATTATTATTGATACTTATTCAAGTGGTTAAAATTCAAAAACTTACTTCTCATATTTTAGGTGTCTTTGCATCACACCGTTATTTGATACCGCAACGATTCTTTTACCAAACACATTCAATCCCAATGCGAAGTATTCGGACTCCAGATGGAGCATTTCAATAAAATTTCTTTAGTATTATAATAACCAATCTTTATTTAGAAGTGAAACATTTATTTTACCAAATCCAGATAATTGGAAAGATAATTAAAAAAAAGTGTTTGAAAAATTATAACAAAATTTATATGGACGGAGACTCAAACTAGTAGTCAATACGATTAAAGAATACAAAGCTGTAGATTTGGTAACAGGCCCGTGTGATAGTATGTCTGAAGATGCCGAATGGCGAAACCCGAGTCGTTAGTGACAAAACATTTTGAGTCGTACAAATTTAAAAAAATTCAAATTTGATATTGAAATTCCATCAAGCACCTAAGGTCGATACCATAAATTATTTTTTATATATCATTTATGAATATAACATGTGTTAAACAATCATAATATAAAGTATATTCAACAAGAAAAATTGCATTTCTCAAGTTAAATCGAAATGAAAACAGTTTTGAACATTTCTTTAGTTTATTTACATTTATCGCCGGTTTGGAATATGAATATAAAATGAATTTTTCGAATAAAACAAATCAGAGTGTTTGAAATGAGCAAACAGCGCAGTCTTTCTCGACTACGATTATTGTTGAGAAATAAGATTGCATTTCGATTACTTTCCAATATGGAAAGGAAAATGCGCCTTTTCTATATACTTCTATTTTACGCTGCACTTTATCTGTCTGTATGGCAACATTCTTTTTATTTTCTCATACTGTGCGAAGCGATCAATTGTTTCTTCATATTTTGTCTTTATTTCCTCAAAGGCTAAATATAGCTATATATCTAAATAAGTAAAAATAAGTTGTACCCTTAAATACAAATGGATATAAAAATAGCTGAAAGTTTTATTATTCATATTATTTCAAAGATTTAAAGCTTTCTAGCGATTGATTATCAAACAAGCTTGAGGTTTTTGATTATATCTAAAATGTATTTGGATGTAAAAAATCTTCAACTTTCAATGATTGATAGTAAACGCTATAAATACATTTTAAAAATATTAGTTTGTGACATTTTCTTCCTTCATGTATTTGTTGTATTTGCAATAACATTAATTCTAACTCTATATAATCCAAAATATTTATTAAATTCCGTCACATTAGGCAAATTTAAGTTAAAACAACATGTTAGTTTTATTGCATCCGTGGGATGCATTATATGCCACGAACTCGGGTCAAGAGAGACAAACATGTGAAAATGTATAATATTTCAACAACCTCCAACAATATTCCAACCTACATACAATTTTTTACAACAAAATTAGTTGATTAATTCATGGAAAAAATTGTAATATATATTAACTATTACAAATATTACAATCAAGTTAAATTAAGCAGAATGTTGTCTTTGACTTAAAATATTATTTTCAAAGAGATTATTAAAATTGATCATATTTCTTCAAGCAAACGAAGATCATGGTTTTAGATAATTTAATAGCAATTAATTTGAGTCGATGAACTTTCTTGATAACAACATTAACATGGTGCGATTCTTTAAACACTATTCGATAGACTTAGTTGAGTATTAACAACTGTATAATGTTTCACACCAATCAATCATTTTGTCCAAACATTAAGCAATCCGTGAGATAAATTTACTATTCCTAAACAATCAGTCAAACTAAACCTTGGATAGGTTAAGTTACACAATCGTGGCACGTAACCGATGTAAAAAAGTGCCAGTGTTTTTATAGCGGATTTATTTTGCTTCAATTTATTAAAAAATATTTTTATTTTATTTTCTTTACATTCTGACTACAAAATGTCTTTATATTTTTTGTAATTAAGAACAAATTGAATGGTAATTTTTTCACGTTTCTTACAATCAATAAACTTGGTTTCGTGTAGATATGTGAAAGGTATATGTACATTTCAAACTATATTATTTTCAATATAATGACTTTTTATCAATAATTGACATTATACCTAAAATGCGATGAACTCATTAATCTTTAGTTTTGAAATGAGACGCTCTAAAATCTGTATTAGAATATGAATTCTTCGTTATATTTAAACTTGTTCCTTAAGATTGTCTTTATTCTTAATTATTATAAATTGTCTTACTATATATTTTCTATTGATTATCACCTTTTAGTCAACACGGTGAATCAAAAAATAAATAGAATTTTTGACACGCTTCACACTTTCACATGCTTTGTTCGATTACGGTTTTGCCTTTGATTTTTTTTATACAATCCTTTATACAAATGCCTAAAGATATGAAAATGTGAAACAAGAATTCTTAAGTGTATATAGCTTGACTAATTAAAATGTGATTAGAAATTGCATCAAGCAACACTTTGTTGATTTATTCAAGTAAATTATACGTAAAAAATATTTTCAATGGATTTTTAATATTGAAAAATAAAACAACTAAAATCAGAACATTGTACTTAAAGCTTTGTAAAGTAAAAACCCTGGTTCAGTTTCGCTCAATTAGGAAACATTTGCGTCATGGTATGAATTAGTGAAATATATCCATCACAGATTGTTTTTCCTTTACTTAGTTATGTTATTTATCAAAGTTATATATATGGAATTTGAAAGATTAAAATGATTATTCGTTTATGGCAGTGTGTGCAAAATGAATATTTTTTTACGATATTTTAAGCCGTTAGTAGAACAATTGCCCTATTTGATTCAATATCAATTTAAATATTTTTGATAACTTAAATAAACAGTTTTATTATAACATAATTATAATTATTTCAAATGAGTTTTATAGTACCAAATTTCCTGTATATCCACTACTCAGTTATGCGTCACATTTCGACTCGCGTGCCCCCTGTTGAGATCCACATCGTATGGATTTTTTCGTATCGAACGCTTTGATACGATTTTAATAAATAAAAAAAATATTGATAGATAAACTTAAACCATTCGTTAGTTTTTGTGGTTTATAATCGGTGATTGATCGTGTCTACATTGACAGAACTTAATCCATTATTTATTGTTAAAAATGATACTTACAAAATTTACATTAATAAAAACATCTGCACACAAAGTGATAATCTTTTGAAATGGCGGACGATTTGTTATCGTCTACTATGTAATGGATTGTTTTCAGTTGATGCTCAGATTCAAGAAGTTTTTTTTGTTAATATTTTGGCAATTTTACAAAAAAAAAAAATCCAGCTATGTTCAAATGCCAATCCTGTATCGATGTGGTTTTAACTATTTTAGAACAGTGGTATGAAATCAAAATTATCAGCGTGCACTCAGATATGTTATTTTTGTTTTTCGATTTGTATCTAAAGCCGTAATGTATACGACGTTAACGTTTAATAGATAAATATTTTCCCATCCCAACTTTATATCTGTGCAGACTCCAAACGCGACTAAATAACTCACGTAAGTGATATCGCAGCGGAGAATTTTGAAAGCTTAACTGTTCGTTTAGTAAAAAGATTGAATTAATTGGACACTGGTATCGTTTATATTATAAAAAATCAATTCGTTATAGAAAGATATTATATTTCAATAAGTAAAAATATTTTTATGTACTGTTTTCTAAATCTTATAACAAATGTTTATAGCAAGTATGATCGGTTTGTAATATTCGTGGTAATTATGCTAAAAAAAATTATAAATACCTCTGAAATACCAAGTTTAATTAATGATATCGACTGAAGGTGCTTGATGGAATTTCAATATCAAATTTAAATTGTTACAACTCTATGATTACACATGCTTTGTCACTAACGACCCGGGTTTCGTCTTTCAGTTCTGTTGCATCCGTGTGATAGAATGCCTGAAGATGCCGAAAGGCGAAACCTGGGACGTTAGTAACAAAACATGTCGAATCGTACAAAGTTGTAACAATCAATTTTATTTCTCGAAATTATTATTTTGTTTAGCTAAACTATTTATTTAAGAACAAACTATATATATAAAGTTATTTAAATTTAAATAAACTTCAATCCCCTAAATACGGCTGTTTATGAAGACTTGAAAGTTCTTTATTAAAAATGAATGTATTCACAAAAGGTTATTTATTTTGAATTTAAATCAGATATAGTTAATTATTTTTACATTCTTATTTTTATTATGCTACGTGTTGTATTGGTTATTAAAGAAATAATATAAAGGATTGAAATATTGTATATTAAGAATTTAATTATTTGATAAATATTATCTATTTTTATCATGTATACCATTCGATTTTTTCATTGGGCTAATAAGTTTACTTCACAACTTTCATTACCTCGTTTCGCTGAAAATTCATAAGTGGATTGCTGCCAATGAATTCACGATGGAATAGAAGTCCTCGGCAAAACTATGCTTGATTTGTTTTTCCGTTCCAACAAAGTTCGTTATTTATGTCGAATGCAAAAATTCAGAAAAATTGTCGATGAAGTAATTCGTGAGCGAAACAAACCAACATGGCGATAACAAGTTGTTCGGTCGCTTTTACAAATTGTTTCATAATTTAAAGCGCTGCACTGCGCAATAAATCAGGAACAATTACGCTTGCATTATGTGCATCTGACATTTTCGTGTTTAAATAAAACAGCATGCCTAATAATAATTACATTACAGCGTCGCAGTGGCGTAACGATTTTTTTTACTCGACACCAAATGCAGTAGTTTTAAAGTCAACCACACACATAACTAACGTATCATAGAAGATTAGTGTAAAATGAATTTGAATTCAAAACTCATTTGCCTATACCTGGTCATCTCTATACAGAGTCTTCACTTCAGTTGTTCATATCTGTGGGTTATCTTCTATACACATTCTTTAGTAACTAAATTAAATAAATTATTAAATGTCTTGCTCTCTTTTAAGACATCGGCTTTCACATCCTTAAGAGTATAGAGATATCCTCTCCCACTGTCACTCTATCTAAAATACTTATTTTAATATTGTTGGTCTTATTGTTTTACCAACAGAAATCAAAAATATACGTTTTTTATTACACAAATTACTGTAATTATTATATCAGATATCTTAAACAACAATAAAATTTTCAATTAAAAAAAAAATACTTTTGTTATTGCTGGTAGAAGACAGTTTTTCAAAAGCCTGTCTTATTATTAAACTTCGTCCTTTGATATATATCGATGAATTTTTGGCAATAGTAAAAATATATTCTTTTATAGCTTCGATTTTTTTGAAATAGTTACTGGTATATAGCTAAAAGACTGCCCTTGAAGAATAATCATGTGATTTTTGTAAGTGCCATTTTTTTATTGTTGGAAATTACAATTAGCACGACACTGAAAATGTTCTACATGATTACTTAACATGTTGTACATCGATAAGTTGATACGTTAACATGCAACGATACGTCATATAATTTTGATACAATAAATCATGTCCTTTAAAACCTCGAATTATTATAATAACGGGGCTTTAATAGCCTTGTTAAATTTAAGTAATATTTTTGAATTTGACATTTTCATTAATTCGATGATAGCCGGCAGATAAAAAGATATAAAAGTAACACTATTAAGAATAATGATATTTTGAAGAAAAATGATGTAGAAAAATATCCTACTAGCTTAAATAATTAAAAATTGTACATGACGTCGACTGATGGTCGTTGATGAAATTACAACATTTAATTTGAATTGCTATAGCATTGTAAGATACAACGTTTTTTTGTCAATAATGACTTGGTTTCGCATTACGTCAACTTTAGGCATTCTATCACAAGGGTGCAACTAAGCTGACACACAAATCATTTAAATCGGTAATATATAAAGAGAATTAGTGACTAAGAATTGAAAAAAACCTCAAAGCTACGAATTAAACATTATCTAAAATTACTTTTAAATTACAGACATTGACCAACAAAGCTTATTTTTTTTCAAGTTTTTTCCTACCTTTCCAATTAATTTTCTTTAAATTAAATATCAACAAATCAATCAGGAAAATTGTCTTTAAAATTGAACGTTGTATACTAATTTTATATTATCCAACGTAATGAGATCCAAGTAATTAAATACAAGATGTTATATAACAGTGCTCCGCAACTGGTGTGCCGCAAAAAGATGTTGAGGCACACTAACTAAATCTTTAGGGAACAGAAAATGTCTGATGAAACATCAAAATTTTGAGTATTTTTTTTTCTACTTATATTATAATCTTTCACAAAAAATGTTACAGCTTTTACTTGTTTAAAATATGAAAATTGTCTTTAAAATTAAACATTGTATACACGTTTTATATTATCCAACGTAATGAAATCCAGTTGAATTTATATACATAGATGACATATTGTTGACTCATTTTTGCAAGTAAATTTTATGTCGTGTTTTGATTCCGGTCGCCATGTTGAAATCAGAAATAAGTTGTTTATTACATCCAATCATGCTTTTAAAACAGTGTATAATATCAACAATTATCCATGCAACTAGAGTTATGGTTTTTCTTGCCTTGGCAGATTTATTAAGCTTATTATAATATTAAAAATACACCCGGTGATTGTGTGATGTTGATAAATTAAAATTTTTTTTTTTTATATAAGTTTATCCATATTTTACGATTTTGTTGTCTTTATTCCACCTTTATAATTTAACATTGATTCCCGTGACAAACATTATTGACTAAAGAATTTCATTGGCAATGAATGCATCAGACTTGTGGTAAGACAAAAAGTCAATCGAGTGTTCTGGAATTAATCAATTTCAAGCCGTTAACTCAAATGACCAATTCGGTGGATATTATATTCATAGATATTTAATATAAGAAACAGAGTCATTTTTATTTTGGCACTCGGTAATTTATAATCAATAATATAAACGCTATTGACATGGCAGAAATTTTTTGCTATAATTAAAAAAAACGTATTTAGCGGTAAAAAGATATATTTATGTTTCGCAAAATCACAAATTTTTTTTACAGGTATTTTAACACTTAATTAATACCATGATTGACGTTTGGTTATTTTCTCAGAATAGCTTCTTACAAAATAATATATTTAATAATTTAAATAAAAACTGATAGTATTTTTTTGGTTTCACTCAATGTGTTAATATATGTAAAATGAGTATAAATGAATTAAAAAATATTTTTAGTTAATTGTATCGTAAGGTTATTCATTACTCAGGTAAGTAGTAAATCCTATTGTTAACTTGAAAAATGAAGAATGGAGTGGAACGCTTACCTTTCAACTCGTTGGGAAGAGGAGATAAAAGCTAGTTTTTCTATTAAAAAAAAATATATTTACAAATTATTGATTAGTAATAATAGCTTTAATGATTTCCAATAACTCTATACAATTTATTTTAATGTCTCTATTATCTCATGGTTGACATATTTCAAATATTTTCATGATGATCCAAACCAGTTCTAATCTCTAATATATCAAATTGTGAACTTACCACCAAGAAGTCATTGATAAAATTTTAAAAATATTTTAATGGAATGTAAATCTTAGCTTAAGTTAAGTGTTTTTATAGTTGAGCTCGATAACCATGTATAAAATTATATACAGGTAAATATGATTTTATTTTTACTTGAATATAATATAAAAATTTCATAAGTTAGTGAACAGCTGTTGAAATCAGTTGCTACTGCTCACAAATAATCAAAAATAAAATGGACCTTTCAGAGTTATTGCATTTCATGTGCGAATTCAAAACGCACGCGTATATATTGCACAAAACGACATCTTCATTATTTCAATGGAATTAATGCAAGAAAAGTGCGTTGAAGTATTATTGTCCGTCTCAATTGTTTGCTTTGAGATGCGATCCGCCGTATACTGTGCCGACAACCCTTTGCGGCTGCCGACACGGCATAAGGCGACTATCAACCCGTAACCTGTTTTTTTTTTTTTTATTTATTTTTCAAATGGTATACAAATGAGATAAAGAAATAAAACAAATCTGTCAAAAAACTTACGTATGGCGAGTCTGCTTCTACATTCTTGTTTAAAAGGCCATAAGCTTAATGATATCAAAAAATTGTAAATTTGTAGTTACAAACAAAATAACAATCTTTTGACCCTCTTTCTACCAGCATCTCAACTGTCAAAACGACTGATTTCAGTGTATTGATTTTAATTCTCAAATTAAAATACATAGTAATAATTTTGTTAAAAAATTCGTGTAAGAGCTTATTTCTGTATACAGTCATATTTTCTCTAATGATCTTCATATGTTTTGTTAACATCAACACTATAAAAATATTTTTTTAAATATTCAGTCTTATGATATACTTTATATGGCTAAGTTGGGAATGGGTCAAGTTGCCACATAAACATTAAGTCATCATCCTTAATTAATTACAAATATTTTTTTTTATGCAATTACACTCAGTCCTTTTTTTACGCGACTCATTGGTTCTAGAAAAAGGCGCGTAAAAAAAATCGCGTAAAAAATGTTTCATGCAATTGCATAAATAAATTCGCATAATATCCGATACACTTGTCAACATTTGGCAATTGTATGTGTATTTAAAAAAATTAAATGCTTTACAAAATTAAGTTTTAAAAATACAAATATTTTTTTAATTTAAAAAAATAATGAAACGTACATGCCTAGCATCATATATAAATGTCTTCTTTAAAACAAATTTGGGCAAAAATTTGCGTAAAAACGAGTGAAGCGCGTAAAAAATGTAACGGTGCCGTCCAAAAAAATCGTGTATAATCGAATTCGCGTTAAAAAAGGATTGGGTGTATGTTGAATTATTTGGGCTTATTTATGATATTTTCTTGGAACCACTGTTAAGAATAAAACACATCTAATTCATAAAATTTATAAGTCATTATGCAATACTATGTGAGAAAATTCATTGTCTCTGTCTTCATTAACATTCAATAAATATTAGATTAATTTTATTCTTACCTTAGATCTGGCTATGTCGAGAGCCACGTTAGCTATCATTGTGCATATATTCTAAACCGAAAATAAGTTTTTAAGTGAAATTAAAATGCAATAAATAAACACTAATATTCACTCTTATTTTCCTCTTAAAGTTTTTAAATGTTTGTTTCAATATTTAAAAATTAAAAACTTAATAAAATATTTACTATTTCTCAGTTCAAATCAAATTTAAAACACTGAGCGTGTGCTACCATTGATTCGATCAAAGATTTAAAAAGCTTGGAAACCATAATGACTTTCATTAGTCATTGAGTTAAGTAAAATACCACTGGTGTAATTCTAAAGAACAAATTTTTCTAGATCTTTGTTTTAATACTAAATAAGGCAAGTGCAAATTTTGTTTTAAGTAAGGGTTCCGCATCTTTTACTGACTGTTAAATTTGAGTTTATAGTTTAGATATTTTGAAAACATTAAGTTTAACAAGTATTTGTAACCTGATCAAAAAAGCTCGCTCAAGAACAAGTATACATTCATTCATATTGAGGCTTGAATATTTCAAATGTTTTACTAAGAACTTTTATTAAATTGGTCTTTCTACATTCTATTCACAATATAATTTGTGATTATCAGTCATTTTACAATAAGGATTTTATAGAATTATTAATAAGTAAAAAGTTTGTACCACTTATATTCAAAAGATAGTACAATTAAAAATAAGACATTAAAGCCTAATATATCTAAAATTAGTTAAACTTAAAATATGCAGGTAACTCTAAGTATTTAATTATCTTATTGTATTTTAATTATGTTTGATTATTGTGATAAACATTCAATACAATTTAATTAGGCTGTATTGGAAATCAGAGTATCTTTTTCTAATTTGAATGTCATAATAAAAAAAGAAGTTGTTAAAAATATTTCAGAAATATATTTAGCTCCTACCTTTAGGTAAAGTTTTTTTAAAGTTATAAAGGTTTAGTAAAAGAGTTTTTGACGATACCGAAAAGCGGAACTTTGATTGTGAGTGACAAAACTGTTTTTATACAGTCTCAACGATTCAAATTTACCAACATTTATTTGATATTTCATAAATAAACATTTTAAAATAAGCTGATATTAAAAACTCAACAAACTTTAATATGTATGTTGTATGTATTATAGTATTCTGTATTCCGTTACAAAATAATATTGTATATTGTTCGTCGTATGTGAAAAATTCGTTGACGAATTTCAAGAAAACGTGTTAAGCTGGAAGCATTCAAAAGTAAAAACTTTCGCTAGCAAATAATACTAACGTGTCATTTTATTTGATAAAAACTCATTCTCTTTGTTAAAACATTTCCAGGTTGCGAAACACACTCGGTTATACGATGAAAACGAATACAAATGACGTAAGAGAGGTGAAATTTTTCAAGTAAAAGTTTTGATAGAAATAAGTAAAGCTTTGAGGAAACTTAAGAGAGTATATGTACACTTTTTCTTTCTTCTCAGTGCTTTTTCATGTTGAGTAAAGCACATCTCAGGTAAGGCCGTCATAATTCTCGCTTTAGTCCGACGTAAGAAAATGGTGACCTAAATACTGACATGTGATTAATATTTCAACCCTAAAGAAACTCGTGAAGCATAACATTTGATTTTAACATCTATGTCTTCACTCAAAGTATTTTTTTACTAAATGCAAAGAATTGAAGATTATTATATCATTAACATCTATCAGTTATGATCAAAACAAAATTTTTCATTAAATTTTTTTTTTTGACCATACCATACCATATATTTTTGAAATACCATCACTAATTGATAAATTTTTCGTAAAACTTTAATTAAAATCAGTTTTAGTTTATTATAGTTTTGCACTGAAGAAACGTTTGTCAGCTTAATGTTATACTTAAGCAATGGAATTTTACATTTAGGATAAATCCAACATTATATTTTGAAAGATTAATCATTGATCTAATTAATAATAGCGTGATCACAGACCATTATAATTTAAAGAGAACAGATTATCAACGCACGAATTCGTGATTCAAATATTATATGATATAACATTTTATATTATCTTAAAGTACAGTAGCGAAAAAATGGGTCTCACATTATAAAATCAAAATTATTTACCGGCACACATTTTAAATTAGAGTATCTATTAAAAGAATATTTTATAATAGTTTCTTTTGCACCTATATTCTCGTGAATGATTGACAGCAGTGCAGGGTAGGACGGCAGAAGCCAATCATCTCAATATTGGCCCGTACGCCTTTAGTAAAGGGCCCGCACTCGCCCTATTGATTCAATGCAAGGCATTCAAATGAAACTGAGCCTATATTGCACATGCCAGTTAAACAGAGAATGTCAAACTGTCGACTTAAAGAGTTTTGATTTAAATATCATTTTATAAATGTTTGAATTGATATTTGTTTTACAGCAGGAATCTGTGGGTTGAAAGCATTGGACAGAAAAAAGACAACGATTATATATGATAGTGATCGTCATCGCAGTGAAAAATGCAGGTTATAAATAGTTGGAATTTAACAAAATTTGGAATTATATAACTGACTTGATACCCCAAGTACACGAAATGATCTTATCAAATGCATATCTTAAAATTATTCTAGTCAAAATCTATAATGAATAGAGGAAGACAAATCAATTTAGCCTGAACGATTTTCATCACTCCATTTTTATTTCTGGCTTAAATTTAAAATGATTTTTTATTAATAAATTCAATTTTTGCCCAACTCAGCCAATGAATGCGTTAAACATTACGAGCCGCGCGAGGCGCGTTCTGTAATGTTTTGCATGGATGCCCTTACAACACGATACACGGTTTTCAGTATTTCGCCGATTCTCACATGATTCGATTGTTCTCTCAGTCTTTCACGCTAAATCTTCACTTACACCAAATGTTAAAACTACAGCATTTTTTCAATTATTATACTATTTCGCTGATTTTTTTGCGAAAAAGTATATAAAGTTAATGGGTCAAGAGCGAGCTGCTTTTTTAAGCTACCAAAACGTAAATACTTTCGTGATATGAGTTACAATGGCTATGTCCAGACTGTTGATACCATAGAAAAAATTGTAATAAGTAAAACATAACTTAAAAAAAGAAGTTTGAGGATCAGTGACACATACAATACAGCGTGCACAATAGGCAAGGGTAACGAGAGAGACCTAATCATGAAGCACTTATTAAAAATCGCAATATGCGATTTTATACTATTCACTGTAATGCAGATACGATCTTACAACGGGTTGCCGCACAACTGAAGGGCTGATTCAATAAGCTAGTACTAGGCGTTGAGTTGTAACGCAATAAATATAAGTACTGCATTATTTACAAAAAATATTTGTATTTTTGAATCATCTGAAAGTAGAATAAAACATGGAAAAAAAGATATAGAAAGAATTGATTTTATAATTTATGATATCGACTGAAGGTGCTCGATGGAATTTCAATATCAAATTTTAATTGTTACAACTTTGTACGATTTCACTTGTTTTGTCACTAACTACCCGGGTTTTGCCTTTCGGTATCTTCAGGCATTCTATCACACGGATGCAACAGAACTGAGGAGTCTGGAGGGAACTGCCAGTTCTGTTGCATCCGTGTGATATAATGCCTGAAGATTCCAAAAGGCGAAACTACAATAACGAATTATAATAGTCGACTTACAGAAGCATTATATTTATTAGTCAAATCGAACGATGGAAGATGACAAAATTATTATGAAAGTACTTTGTACGATTCCACATGTTTTGTCACTAACGACCCGCGGGTATTATTATACGTCAGTTCTGTTGCGTCCGTGTGATAAAATGCCTGAAGATGTCGAAAAGCGAAACCCGGATCGTTCGTACAAAGATGTAACAATGCAAATTTGCTATTGGTTTCACTCAAAACGTTCTATCTTTAAGAAGAAAAATATGTTATATATTAATAATTAGTTAATAAGTTGGTAAATATTTATTTTTTGAGTTGATTTTAGGTATTGAAATCTTTTTACCATTTTGTTTAAGCATAGTATCCTTTTTTTACAATACAATCACATTCACTACCACTCATGTCCTTAAATCTAGTATAAGCAGTAGTTTCCCATTTAAAATTAAGCATTTACATTATTTAGGTGTTGTGAGAGTCTCGGGAGCAATCGGCTAAGACTTACTTGACACTTAAGTGTGTAGACATGTGTACCTATTTTTTGGTACATTAGTCTTTCTGATATTAAAAATTCAAGTAGTTTGATTGATATACTAAAATTACATAATTACACAAGTGTGAGTTGATAATCATAAATAAAAATTCCCAATTAAATTCGACACAATTTTTAATATTTAAATATAATGTGTCTTCAATAAGATACAGTTAACACATTAAAAATGTTTTTTTAATATTAACTGATTGAATTTCCTTGAAGCAGTTCAGCAGGTAATGGGTTAACTTCTAAAATATATTATGTATCAAACAGAATTTAATTATTCTTCTAGAAATACATATTTTTATGTCAAAAAACGTTAGTTATTAAGTATTAAAAAAAATGTGATATGTATGGGAAAACTTTACCAAGTCTTGAAAATTGTTAATATCTGTTAACCATCTTTGATGTTAAATCCATCAATATTATAAGATACTAGACCTCCTTCATAGTTTAAACTTTGAACAGAGACTCGATAATAAAATTCCCCAAGGTGCGCTTGCCTTCAATTACCTGTTATCATAGGAATTTAATCAAGAAGATACCTGCATTACCGTCGCATAATTTTGACGAAGAGCATAATCGATAATGATTCACTATTAATGCTCCACGCTTCCCTCGTTGCTTGATAGTGAAGCATTTGTGTCTTACATTGGAGCTATTTTCTTCTTTGTTATATTATTCAATCATGTTTGGAATACCACAATTGGAACCAAATTTGTAGTATTTCTGAAGTATCGCTTTTAATGTGTTAAGATTCAGTTCTTAGTATAAATATATTATATTTAAATATTAAAACAAAATGTTCGATACAATCTTCATAATTTTATATTACTAAGATCAGAATCAGTTTTGCTAGTTGCAAGCATTCTATTAAATATCTATTATTATGTACTAACCATTATGTACCAGACATTAAAAAAAACAAATGGTTTAAAAACGACCACTAGTAAAGGGTCACTTTAAATTAAATAGTTTTACCTAATTTATAATAAAAATTCAAATCAAAACAAAGTCTATTGACAGCTTAAAAATTTTGTATTTATGAAACACACATTATCAAAAATATCGAATGGGAAAATGAAGTTAATAAACAGTGAAAAAAGATCGTTTTCTAGTATTTTTATCTTAACCGTAGAGTCAAAATGTTTCATTCACATCCCGGTTTTGAAATTTTCAGGCATTCTCATAATAATAATAAAATAATTTTAGTGTATCCGTGTACTAGAATCCACGAACATTGCAAAGGGCGATTCCCGGGTTTTAAATAACGAAACGGATGGGAGTGTAGTGTTTGAACGATTCAAATTTTTTTTCAAAGTTCTATGTAGCACTTCAGTCGATATTTTAAATAAACAGTTTCTAATTTACGTCATCACTAAATATTTATGGATAGGATCTGAATAGACAAAATATTAAAATTTATTTTATATCGATACAAAACTTCTTATTTAAATATTGCAATCGCCTAGCCCTAAAGCACCGTGTTGTTAAAGTATGACTGCAATTAAATTATGAAATTAATAAAATCCTAGAAATATTAAAAAAAAAATATTAATTAAAATTTTACATTTTTATATTAAATTGATGGAGCGTTACCATCAGAGCTCTTCAAGTCTCCTTCATCTCTTGTATATTGATCTATTTGTAGTGTAATTGTTCTGTCGCTGCAGAGCTGAGCAATTAACAGTAAATCTAGTTCACATAGACAACACACGTATTTCAATAATTTTTGTATCTCTATACACTGTACCTATATACAGAGATACTATTGTAGTATGCTTATACAATACGTAAATTTGTCAAGAATTTATTTTATTTTATAGCAAGTTATAGATTTTAGCTATAAGCTAGAAATTTGCATTTGTTATTGTTTACAAACAAGCTTTTCTCCATTGAAGAGCACAAATATTTCGAATAATTACAATAAGTTTCAGGCATTTATTAAATTTCGGTAGAGGGTGATTGTTCACTTCACCCCTACTCTCGTTCAGTATACGCCCATGCTTTGTGAGCTAATACAATTATATTCTAGGCAAAGCTCTGGGCATTATTCAATACACCGCACATTGGTAGACTGAAGACGGAAGTTGGCGGGTCAGGAGTACTCCGTGAGGGATTGCGGCCCGTAACAGAAATACATTATCTACAGAATATGCTTAAAATTTATGTAAAATAACCTCTGTCTGAATAATTGAATTTATTTAAAACAGAGATCGAATTTACAAAGAAATTTATTCATATGAATAAATAATTGTAATTTGTGACTTAGCAACATGAAAATTATTTTACCTTCAGACCGCACTATGATCGCAACATTTTAATCTTATTTAAAAAAAAAATGACGTTTTTATTTTTAGTCAGAACAGAAATATTAATAATCAAACAAAATATTTTTTATTTAAATAATATACTTTGTGACAATTCAATTTTAGTACAGGGTGCTCACTGGGAAAGTTCACTATTTTGTTCAGTCACCATTTTGATGTATATGAGTTTTCAGTAGTGAATAACAGACGTGTTTTTTTTTGGAAAATATTCAATTAACTAACATGTTATAGTTGACGATAAGAAAATCATATGAAATTTTGAATATAAATAATGTGCCAATAAAATTCACTATTAATTGTTAAGTGAATAACATAAAAAAGAAAACCTACGCCATAATATACGAGAAGTGAAGCCAGAAGCATTTTTGCTGTGTAAATTTTTCAAGATAGTCTATCAACCTGAATTCGATATCTTGATTAAGAAATTGGAGTTATGAAAATAACTTTGTTGAAAGTCTTGCATTTTTTTACAATTTAAATTCAACTGACATAAATGTTTCTTCTACAAGATCACTAACGACACCATACATTATGCCAATATGAAATTACATTCTGATTACGATAACCGCAATTTTAATGAAAACAAAAAACATAATGAGGTATGTGACCCATTTCCAGTAAAATAGATACGTTAAAAAAAATTAAAATAATCATTTTCAACAGTTGAAAATACATTCAAAGCGACTGTATAGTGTACTATGTGGTCTAGAGGACTCATTAGTTCTTATTTTTTTAAGTTGAACGTGTCGTTATAGAAACTATTAATGAAGATCGTTACCGCAACATATTTGATAAATTTTTGACACCAAAATTGGATATTTCGAGTTTGATTAACAAGTGGTTTCAACAACACGATGCAACGTCGCATACAGCTTATGTTGCAATAAAATAACTGAGAGTTATAAACAAACCCAATGAGCACTCTGTATTATTATAGTTGATGAATTTTTTTACACCACATGATGTATTACATTTATTTTAACATTTTTTAAATAAACTTTGTATAGAAAAAGCTTTTGTATTTTCTTCCAAAAAGTGTTTCAATTAACCACTTGTACCTACTTACTTACAAAATATTATCCAAAATAACATACATGCGTATACTTAGACGAGAAAGGTCTGACGCCGAATTCACCCTGCCTGGATAGAGTTTAAAAGTGGAAACCAATCACATGGTCCCGTGCACACATCCCTTTCGACATTTATTGATTATGAAAAAGGAGAAAGGAATATAAAATAAAATACGAGACGATGCCATCCCAGGACAGGTCTCTGGATTAAATTCTCCCACAATATTATTTATGGATCAACGCTAACACGTCTCCGAACAATTCGATCACGGTAAAAGGCAAATTTCGTGCTTTCATTGAAAAGAAATATTTTAAGCAATACGTGAAATAAATATTGTATGCTTTTTTCTTACAGAGTAAATTGTAATTTCATATTGTATTTTCTTTTATTCATATACATTTTAAATATATATTCAACCAAGGCAGCACTCAATTTAAAATTTATATTTTAGAAGGTATTGATTGAATTGGCATTTACTTGGTAGAACTCCATTACAATACGATGAAAAATAGCGCATACGTGTTTACATCTTCGTTATAAATGTCGCAAGATGACGGCTTTGGACCAGCTGGAAATCAATAAATATCAATCGTCACACGACGTCTTAAATGAGAAAAAAATGTATGTCGGTCGCCACTTCTCAGACCATTGGGGGGGAATGTTGCATACCCGTGATAAAACCGAAATAAGTCCATAACAACCTTTCGCCAATACTTAAGCTTACTAATATAGCCGCCTGTTTAGTTTCATTTACATTTCGTGTATTGTGTACTTTTTCTACACAGGTATATATAGATAAGCAAATGCACGTTTTAACATAGTTCCGACGATGGCGTGAGCCAAAGTAGCTATCAACTATATCTGATATAAATATATATATATAGAACTAAATACATTGCTATTTTTCACCGTGTTATAGAAGGTATATTTAAAGAAAATAATAGTTCATTATATTAAAAGTTTTCTGTGTGGATAGTGGCTCAACCTTACATTTTACAAAGAAACTATAAATAAAAGAGATATGTCTGAAATGTCCCTTTTTGTTTCCGTGTAGCAGTTTTCAGCGTCTTTGGTCACCTTAAAAAACCTCGTAGATTGGAGTTCCAGTACAATTATTTCACGATTACATTAAAAGCAGTGTACTTATGATATTCAAAAGATTCTTTACCACCAATATGATTCTAAAAATCCTGAGTATTCAGATTGGCTAACTTACCACTTGTTCCATCTTCAGTCAGAGAGCTGACAATTTCTTCAAAATACCAAAAATTAATATAATATACATCTTTCTTTTGTGGACAATTCTCGACGTGCGTGTCTTAAAATTTTACTACGATTCCAAAATATGTAACTCTGCGCTTAAGATAATAAATAGACTATATAAAATAAATCAAACTTGGCAAAATATTGAGTATTTAAAGTATATGCCGGCCTACAGTGTACGAGATTATAGAATGTGTTAAAGCATTTATGGCATAGAAACAGTTAAGATAACTGTATATAATTAAAGGTAATTAAAGTTAATTAAAAAAAATATTTGGGACCGTAATAATGCATTTTTTTATCAGAAAATGTATCTTGCAATTGTTTCAAATATTTATAACGTCATCAATTTTGTATATTAGATAAATCGTCGATCATATGAAATTCTAACATGGTGAAAAAAAAATAGCAATGTATTTTTTTTCAACAAAATTATTATTTTTTTAGATATAGTTGATAGCTACTTCGGCTCACGCCATCGTCAGAAGTATGCTTAAATAAACATTTTTTTCTCTATATCGTTCGTTTAAGCATAGTTCTGACGATGGCGTGAGCCGAAATAGCTATCAACTATATCTTAAAAAAAAAATAATTTTGTAGGACTAAAATACATTGTTATTTTTTTCACCGTGCTATAATGGAGTTCTACCAAGTGAATGCCAATTCAATCAATAAATATGAAATTCTGTGTATTTTTTGACTATTTTGATGAAACGAATTGTTTCGGAACCCTCTATTATTTATTGCACCTTGTCAAAATCGAGCACGTCAGGAATTTCCCTCATAAATGTATTTGAGGGTTTGCATTATACTTGTGGCGATTTCTCAAATTATTTGTTTTATAGCATATTAAAACGTTTTTCATATTCTAGTACGTAAAAATTATACGATGCAAAATGGTGTACGTGGGTTATTTTTAATCTCCGCGAGGATTGAAAAAAATATCATAAAAATGCGATGAAAGCGTTTATTTATTTCGTTTTCAATATCCGTATACAAGAGAATTAAAAAAGATATAGAAAAACAAATAAAGCATTTTTTATCCGGTTTATGGTTTTACTTGTATCAACGTGCTTAAAACGCAAGCAAAGGATTATTATTTATTAATTATATTTTTATTCAGAGAACAGAATCGTTTATTATTTTTTTTATATAAATATACTATGATCTTTATAAATGTATATAAGTTTCATCGGGCGTTTACGTGTTCCTCTCTGAGCTATCAAATGAAATCCCTGTTTTTAAGAATCAATTACTAACACACCAAAAACAGCAATATTAACAGGTGAGACGTTAAAAGTCTGTAAGTTAATTTTGAGTTTCTAAATTAACTTAGTTCTATTGCATCCGTGTGATAGAATGTCTGAAAATACCAAAAGCAAAATCCAGGTCACTTTAACTCCTTCAAGAATTCATTGATACAGTAAATCATACCTTTTATATTGTTAACAATGTAGTTTTTATTCGAACGTATATTTTGCTATATTATTAATATGTAATCTTTATATATTATATACATGCAATTAATATATTTTATAATATTCTGCAATACACTTATACCTAAATTAATAAACTTGCATATAATAAAATGCACGAAAACATGTTATAAGATCGATGAAAATAGTGTTATTTTTTTAACTTAATCTTATGAAATCACATACACAATGAAATATAATATTTCATAAATTGATTACTTAAAATTTAGAAATTGTTGACTTAATTCTTTGAAGGACTAATTAATGTAATTTTATTTAAAATGGTAATTATCACATTGAACATGCTTAATTCATTAATTGAAAGAAAGTTTCATAAAGTTATTTTTAGCTTAAGAACTCCACGAAGTGATTAAAAATATGTATAGCGCGTAAAAGCTCTAATAGAATGACAACTTATCTTCATACAGGCTGTTAATCACAAAGACGTTTACGTATTATGATAGCGAAAAAATAACTAATGGATCCAACACTAATGATAAAATATAGCAATCAAGCTGAAAGCAAAATACTTTGATACCTGTTCGGTATTAATTACCTTAACTGGATTTGTCAGTCAATCGCCCCAATTTGATGGGTGCGCTATCTCCGCCAAAATCTACACGAGACATTTGTGTAATTTGCAAGAGACCATTGATTCAGAAGTGAGCGTGATCAGAGTGTACATGTGACTTGTGAGATGTCGAAAACCGATAGGACAGACGACCGCAGACCTCCGGAGAGATGCTTTAATCCTGGCAAAGAACATGACAAATTTGACGTCGCGGCGAAATTGAATAAAACACTGGATGTTATGAAATAATCTAACTCTTTTTTGCTACGCTAAAATTTACTCCATAGAACCGGCGATTATTTTAATGAAGTTAATTTTAAGAATGAAATATTTATCATAAGTCGGTAACCAGTTGTGAATAAATTACTGTTTCATTGTTTGTAAGACTTATTTTGGTAGATAATACTTATCTCGAACAGTAAAGAAATATTTGAGAATTTATGTCACATCCATGTTGAGGAACGTGATATCCCCAGCACCAAGTGAAATAACCACCACTTCATTGATTATAACAATTTATCTGATCTGATCAACAAACGTTATTGAAAAGTATAATTATTTTTCAGACCGTCATATGAAACTGAATCATTATACAAATTAGAAGCTATTTTTAAATAAATAAAATCTCATTGATTGAATTGGCATTTACTTATTATTATAACACGCTGAAAAAATAGCAATGTATTTTAGTTCTACAATTTTTTTTATAAGATAAAGTTAATAGCAATAGTTCTGACTATGCCGTGCGCCGAAATAGCTATCAACTTGTTAAAAAAATTGCAGAACTAAAATACATTTTCTCCATGAAATAAAATCTTAAAATAGATTTGGTAACGAGTAAAATCTTTCAACAGAATAATTAATTGAAAGAAGACAGGTTGTTGCTAACTGACCTATCTACTATCATTATTCGATAGAATTATCTTTGAAAACCGTATCTTTTTGGAGATTCAAAAGTAAGCGTTTAACGAAAAACAACATCTCAACATTTCTTTTTTGAAAACAATGGACATATAATGCGTATGTTTTGTAAGTATTACTATAGTTGCATCAATATTAATTTGATAATAAAAATGAATATATTTTCAACTGTGACATCAGCCAGTAGATTTATTTGTTTGAAAAAGTATTCTAGTTAATTTTCATACTTAAATTATTTTTGGAACATGCCGTAGCTATCCGGGGAGCATAAGTTTCCAAGGCACACAACCCATCAAATGTATGAACTTGACGACGTTCAGACAGATGGCACCAAGATCGATGGATCCATTCACTCGTAAAAAATTCGTAAAAACCAAATGCTCGCACAGCACTCGTCAACCGAACCAACCCGTGTCAGGTCGAATTAGCTGGCGGTACTCACGCACATATTAAGAGGCTTCATTTAGCGCGACTCCAATGGGATTACTTACTATACTTATTTCTGTACCCCGGATACAAAAACAAAAAAAAAACGTTAGCTCAAATGCATAACCTCAGGGTTCAGTTTTTTTGTGTCTTTGGTCATTTGGAATTAGAAAAGGATCGTATTTATGCCTGTCAGTCAATATGACGGTCACATATAAAAAATGAATGCATTTTGACACATTAGTGGGCAGGTAACAATAATGTACTTGTTTGTTAATCTTTGTGGGAAGTTTTTCAACTGAATTAAGCATCTATACCATCGCGTAAGGTGAATTTAATTTTAACTTAGAAATGAATATTGTGGTGGTACGTTTCCCCTTTTACTGGATGTAGAGAGGCGGTAATAATTAAACAATAATAGCACTTATTATAAAAAAATCTACTAAATTTATATTAATTATTATTTCTTTGATTTGGAAGATGCAATAGAAATAAATTTGACACATAAATTTATTTCCTAACAAAGTCACCACTTTAAATTAATTTATCTACTGGCTGACTTATTTATAAGCAGATTATTATTTCTTGCGTGAATTGAATTTCATTGCTCACATATTTAAGGGTCATTATTTATTATCTTTTTGTAAGACAATAAATTTGAATCATTTTTATGGTGCTAACTGTTATGGCATTAAAAAGATTATAAAGACACTATGATAAAGCTTTCCATGAGCGAAACTTATCTCGATTGAAATAATATTTTTTTTGGAAATAGTACGTAACATTGTGTTTAATTTTTATAAGAAAAAATATAATCCTTTAAATTACGTTCTTTATTTTTGAATGCGGATGGCTAGCGCTGTTTAATAATGCATTGTTTTTATTGTGGATGTTAAAATGTCTTAAAATGCACGATACTTCATTCATCATTTCGTATATCGAAGGGAAAGTGTTTTTTTTTTGCTTAAGATATGTGAAGCCTGCAAATTGGCTCTCAATTTCACTGGTGGCTTCAGTTTACATCAGTACTTGCAAAACATTACATCAGATGAATTACAAACAAAAATTATGCTTAAGGGGCGTGTCACCTGATCAAAAAATCTCAGATATCTCACTAAAAATACATAAAGATTTTTTGAACACCAAAAAATACTTTTGTATGGATTTCAATTTTATTTCACAAAACAAAATTATAGAAAACCTACTTAGTAGTTTTAAAACGGGGCTAAACACGAAAATGTTGTTTAGCATCGCACCGTCTAGCGACCGTTTCCCTCTGCATTGTAATTCACGAGGCGACCGCACTTGGCGCTGTAGACACTTCCGCCGACACCTAGCGGCGAACTTGGCCAATTTCAAACTCCACTAATCCGAAACTATTTTTTCCCCCATTGTAGTATACAAGTTTTTTGGCACGGGTCCTTTATCGGAAAAGTTTCGCTTGGCCGATAGCGCCTCGCCTGTTTGAGGCGATTATACTTTCAGTGCCAGATTGCGATCGGATAATGGGATTATTTTTTAGTAACAAAACTATTTAGTAACAAACTTTAGAAAATATATATTGTTAAAATCTCATCCCGGGTGACTTCAGAAACAGAAAATGAGACATTCTTAGAGCCACATCTGTAACAAATTTTAGGTCAAAACTATTTTTTACAATGTTATAGCTTTATAAGGCTTTCCTTTTTCTAGGTATCGTTTTGAAATAATTTCAACATTTTTTTTATATATAAAACGACGTTGCTTATATTATTGTTAAAGGTTGATGCTTAATTTATGATATCGAATGAAGGTGCTTGATGGAATTTCAATATCAAATTTGGATTGTTACAACTTTGTACGATTCCACATGTTTCATCCGTCATTTCTGTTGTATCCGTGCGATAGAATGCCTGAAGATGCCGAACGGCGAAACCCGGGTCGTTAGTGACAAAACATGTGGAATTGTACAAAGTTTTAAAAATTCAAATTAGATTAATTTTTCATTCAAAGTTTTTAATTTTTATACGCAAGGTATGCGTGCTAAAGCTCTGCTATTATTCAGATCAATATTTGATATCTCTTAAATAATATAAAACCTTTGCTAATATCATAAAAAAGTGTTGTTTCTATAATAGAATAATTATAACACATATTGCAATCTACTAAGTGTAGTTTCAATAGTAACATTAATAATAATTGATAGCCGTGGAGTTTCGTGGATCGATATATTGAAACGAAGAAAGTTAGCTGAAAGTTTCCATTTCCCATATATGTATGTGCATTCGGACGTGTTTGGCTTGCCACCGTTTATGTTTGTGTCTCTTATATGTTGCGGATATGGTTCTACGCCTCTACGTCGAAGCAATGATTAACATATTAAAGACAATATGATATTATCGATGATTATTCAGGTTTATTGATTAGATATATAAAAACAATTTTCCAGTTGCTTTTCAGTTAATTTTACAAACTTTATAAGACAATTCATTCATATGAAATATTTGCATTGTTTCCTGTCTCATTTAATCGTGTTTGTATCAACTCTTTAGTTTAATTTTTAAATTAACGATTGCCTCAAAATAAACTCCTTTTCTCGTATTAATGCTGTATTTATCGTAAATATGTTTTATATCTATCAAACACGTTTTAAATTGCTGCATATATCTTAACGTCAAATCTTCGTTATGATAATAGTAACTTTATTATAGATTAATGCTTGCAATTGTAATAGAGATCGTCGACAAAAAACCAAATCAAATTGATCTTAAAATTCCATCAATCACCTTCAGCCGACTTCATAAATCACAAAAAACCCATTTGATTTTAGGTTTGTGAAACGATTTTTTTAAACATATAAGCACTCTGCTTGCTTAAATTTAATGATGAAGGGATATTTCAAAAAACGAAACTATCTGTGTAGCATACATATCATTTTATAATCGCAAGCATCATTTTGAAGATAATCGTTTCAAGAAGATTGTCCTTTCACGTAAACAAATGATAATTTTTTAAATTAAAATCATATATTATAAGCTTTTATTAAAGTGTTTATTAAAGTAAGCATACAATATGCCATATTTCTATCGAGCTTAAATCATCTTGGCACATCTGACAAGGGATAGTGTTTGCAATCAAACGGATACGATTTCAAATTCAACACAAAACTGCTTTCAACTGGCGTACGTGAGATTTACACGGTCACTGAAGATAACAACTTGACGAATTTTCGCTACACTTTCTTCGCTATTGGTATATACCAAAAGTTTCTTCATCGAGCTTTTATACCCACTATACTGATAAATTATTTCACATGTATAACGGAAATTATAATATTAATTTAAAAATATAAAAAGTCACCTATCTTTAAACATAAGATATCAGTTTTATTAGACTAGATCATCGGAAATAACGAATAAGTGTTTAGTTAGATTTAATAGTTTATGAAATAGATGGGAGACGTCTTTCAAATCGGGTTGTAAAAAATATTCCAAATACAAAAAAAAAAAAAATTATTGTCATCAGCATTGCTCCTTTTAATATCAATTTGTTGGAGTTTAGTTTTTTTGCATATAAATTTATTAAAATTGTTTTTTTGTTTGTAAAATTGTTGAATTGCTTTTTCTATCTAAATCACTTTTAATGTGTTAACTGTCATTTATTGATGGAAAAACATGCTATTCTAAATAATATAATTCGTGTTTTATTACTATTTCCACAACATATTTTAAGATCAGGGCCGGTTTTGTTCTACGCAAAATTTTTAAACTGATGATGTTTAAGCCGTATTGGTAAATCAAATATTACTTGATAATGTTAGCTTTTAACGAAATCTGATCCTAATCATAAAATAATTTTGAAAATGGTGCAAAAAAATGTGTGTTGATTGTTTTTTAAAAAATACCATTAAAGTGCCAAATGTTATAAATTTCTGATTGCAATTTAATGTATTTTAATTAATTTATAATATCTTGAAAACAATACTTACCTAAAGGAAAAAATAATAGTTGACTTTTCATTCAATATTGATTCGTTAAATATAAAGTATAATTGTTTTTATTAGTACTGTTCATCAAATCAATTATTTTTGATTCTTTTAATATTAACTCGCATTCCAAAATAACGGTGATAAATAATTTATACATATTATTCTCAGATAAGATTATTTTTATATGTCACGTTTAATTACATACCACGTGGAATAAAAAAGTTAGCCAATTAAATTTTGTATTGAAATTTAACTTTACACAAATTTTCCACCGAATTCACCAAACATTATTTATGATTGTAAAAAACTTACTTTGTGTTTATGTAAAATTTGAGACAGACTTCATGATACTGTAAGTGAAAACAATTTTTTTTTTTTTAATTCTCTGCTGGATTTGTCTGGCATTTTTTCTTGAAAGTCGTGTCGGCTTAACTGGCGAAACTAGATCCGCCCGCTGAATTTTAATTACGTGGGCTCTCTTAAATAGTTTAGGCTTTCCTCATTTGCTAATAAAATTGAAATTTCCTGCCGGAAAAAGTCTCGTCGCGGTGACAATTTAAATTTTATTTAATCTGATAAATTTAATTACAAAACCAACTTCGTTCTACGTCTTGCCACACAAACTGTGTTTATACCCAGATGGAGTTTGGGCGTGATGCGTTTTTCATGTTAAATGATTTCATATTTTTTCCAATGCTTATATATTCTTTTAACTATTTATTCTAGTTACAAATGAGTCCATTAACAGAAAAAATATTCAATTAATATGCAACTCTGATAAAAATAACACTGTTATTTGGTAATATTATATATCGAATTAATTGTACTTGAATGTTGAACTTTTCTAATTATCACGTATAAACACAAAGTGTCACTATTTCTAAGTTGAAAACAAGAAAATGTACAAACCATATCATCGTTTTATCGACACATTACACTAAACTATTGCTGAGAATTATGATCATTTTTTAAGTGTTATAAAAACAATATGCAACATAATTTTGTCAAGAGGTTCATAAATTACGAATTAACAGTTTTAAGATGTTATCGGTCACTTATTTGTTAAGGCATCTTATTAAAACCAAGAAAACTTTATACTACCCTCTGAAATAAATAAATATTTAAAGCATTTCTTCTATAAAATGTTGAGCACAGGTTGTTTGAAAGTTAAAATTTCAAACGTGAGAGTCGGCGATTGTTTTGAAAAGTATACAAATACAATAATAAGATTTGAAGTGACTTGTGAAGGAGGTACATTTACATATATCTTAATATTCAAATAATTAATTAAATTTTAAAGGTAGTTGAGTATTTTGAAAAACTTTTTATCATTCGGTCATTAGGCTGTATTATGTTAGTTATATGAATATTTTTACAAAATTTTATTTATTGCATCCATCTGACAGAATTCTTGAAGATACCGAAAGGCGAAACCCGAGTCTACAGTGACAGAACATGTGGAATTCTACACAGTTATAACTTATAATTGTTCAAATTTGATGTTACAATTCCAAGCTTTAGACTGTATATTGTAAACTCGAACACTTTACATAACTTATTAAAATAAAATACAATTCTGGGTTATGACTGGCATTAACAAATGTTGAGTACTTGATTGTATTTTTACTTTAGTAAAAAATTACATAATTAAAATTAATTTGCACACCACATGTTAATTGGATTTCAGTAAACTCTATGATAATCGTTTTCAAAAATTACTTTGAGATATTTTTAACAAAGTGATAATTTTACACTCTGCTGAAAATTGTTTATAATATCAGAGCAAGCTGCGACGTAAAATGATACCTTATTTCAGAGGCGTTAATTGAAAATTTGCAGCCAATAAATTCAATTAAGTATGTTATTAATTAAAATATTACGTAGCGAGTAATTAAAATATACATTAACGTACATAATTATTATTACAACTATGTCGACAAGAGACTATGTGGGCTGTTATCGAAATAACTAGTAATAAGAACAAAGTTAGTGACGAAAATTGGATATTTAATATGAATATAGTGATATTTTGAGATCAAATATTTATGCAGAATATATTTAATAAAGATCTGCACTCGTATATAAATTGTGTATGTGTGATAATATATATATATAATATAATTATATTTCTTAAAATATTTTATAAATATTCTTATAAATTGTCAGACTCGTGTAAACTTTGTCTATACGATAAAGTCTTTGTATAAAAAAGCATGCATTATTGAGCTTTTTCGATTTTCTTTGATATTAGGATATTACCTGTCACTATCCGTTGTTCCTTGAAAGGAAGTATATAGAAAAATATTCTCTGTACTAAAATGACTGCTTTATATTTTTTAAATAATTCAATAACTGTGAGGTTTTTAAAATAATAAATATGTTCTCAATTTATGTATTATGATAATTTGTTTGTGTTTCCTTTTGCCGGACTTAAATAAAAATCATTAGCTGCTTTTAGTCTATTCATTAAAAATTAATTAACAAATATGGACTTAATTTATGATATCGAACGAAACTGCTTGATGGAATTTCAAGATCATATTTGAATTGTTACAACTTTGTACGATTCCACATGTTTCATCATGTCAGTTCTGCCGCATCCGTGTGATAAAATACCTGAAGATGCCGAAAGGTGAAACCCGAGTCGTAAGTGACAAAAACGAATTAATTACGGACTTATTAGAGTTACTTTTGAAAATCTATACATTTTTATTATTGTAATGTTTTAGTTACTTTAAAACCATCAGCAGTCAATTGATTGAATTGATATGGTTTTGGTAAAACTCAATTATTAGTTCAAACAACGGCATAAAATAAAAATACCTTTTACCCACATAAGTTGTCACAGAAATAAATTGTTAGATTTATTTATTTTAACTTTAGTCTGAATTTCTATTAATCGTTTTTACGTCTTCATGTTTTTATTAAAATATTGGTAATCTGGAAGTGCTTATCTTAAGTTTGATATACATTTTTAAACATAGAATCTAATTTTTATATTAAAAGGAAATAGCTTTTAATACAGTTATCAACAAATGTTTAAGCTTTTTTAATATTAAAGCATTCTGTTTAAATATTTAAAAATCTCTTTTTATTTTATTCTACTTATAATATTTCTTACTGCACATACATGTGTCTTTCGTCTGAAAGTACATTTCGTCGGATGCGCGTCAAAATATTTTCGGTTTAAGAATGGATAAGATCGTCTCGGTCGTAACTCAAAACTAAGTTGATTTAATGGCCCCTTTTATTGGACCTTTAATATTCATTCGATTGGAAAAAGATGAATTGGTCTTAAAAACACTTCTTGAAACTTTCTTTGTGAAATATCGATGACTTACAAGCTTTTTTTACAGACTCAGCGAGGAAGTTTTGATCAATTTTGTATTAAAATCGCTTTTTAATGTTTCTAAATCGTTTGTGTAATTTATACCAAAATCCACTACACAATTTAGTTGTAAAATCATAGTAATAAAGCCTATAAAGTTGTCAATTAGCTATAATGTCTTGAAGTAAAAGTAATTTAAGTATGGTAAAGTTATGCCTTAAAATGATTTTTATCCAAAAAAAAAATAAAGAATAAAATAAAATTATTTAATGTGAATCGCCTTACTAAACGTAGTTTTTAAATTTCAAATTTTAAAGTCTTTTTAACACGAGAGAAACAGATAACTCTTCGAAAAATTATTAAATAAAATTACATAATTAATGGCTATTGAAAATACTGGGAATGACAAAAAACCAGCAAATTTTGTGGCCATAAAGAATGAATATTTTAATTTTAAAGTCAATGAGTAAGAATGTGTGATATTTAAGATTGCTTTAGAAGTGCAAGACAATAAATTCCTTGAAATATTTTTACGGTATTGTATGTCTGATTTATTTTTTATCAAACTATTTGAGTATAAAATAAATATAATTTTAATTTAAACTTTCTGCAACTAGATCTACTTCAAAATAGGCAGCTAAGTGTAAACCTTAAAGCTTTCATATCATATGAAATTCATAAAATGAAAATTTATTCTCGATTTTGCTAAAATACGATTTTGGTTTTGTTTGACATAAAGAAAACTGAAATTTAATTATACACTTACACACGACATATGTGGAAAGAAAAGTAAATTACTTCATCTTTTTGTATGAGGATACGAAGCAATTTTTCGTGCAAGATACAGTGACCGTAAAAAAATTTTAGATAAATTCTATTACTTAAAATCACCTCAAGATTCAATAATGATTCAAATATATTTGTTATTATTTTGATAAATTATATAATAAATTAAATAGCTCGAAAATTTTTGAAGCAAAATTCTTAAACGTAAAAGTGAATCATTTATTTGTTTATTTTTTAAATGACGCAATTACAAATACATAGGTGATAGTGCAACAGTGTTTCTTTGATGAATACAAACTTACGTGTTTTTATTATATTTCATTTTTTATCTGTTTAAATAAGAAAATAATCGGTTTTTTGAGCTGTGTTATATCAATACCGTGAAAAAGAGAATGCACTATATATATTAGAATGTATAATTTAATCATTATTAAAACGTTTGCAACAAAATTAATGATGATAAACATTCTTTATTTCATTGAGAGCATTCATGATAAAGTTGCATTCTGATGTCCTATCACAAGCTAATGTGATTTACAAGGAGAACATGTTGCGAGTGGGATACTGGGAAAAGCTTCTCACAGGCAGATAAAACAATTGGGCCGTCAGAACTGCCGTTTGCGAATGAATTAAAGACCTCTAATACGATTATGCTCGCCTGGTACATTTATCATAAATATGCTAGACGTGAGAGGCAGCGAAAAATGTACAGAAACTAATATTTTTAGAAAATTCTACTTTTTATTTTCTTTTTGACAAAGCAAAACACAAAAGCTGGTAACATTTTGAAATTCTCTTGCCGTTTATTTCTTTTTGAGCATAATTTATTACATCCCAGTCTACATATGAATTTCAAGTGATAAGGTTTTAGTTAATGATAATAAAAAATAGTAATTTTTGAAATGTAAGATATATTATTATTGTCAAGTATTTTGTAATCGTTAAATAAACAGAATAAAACAAATAAGAAATTTTCAAAAAGAATATGTATTATGTGAAAAAATGTAATTGGAAGCTATAGTTCAATTTATTGAGATTTCAAAGCCAATATATTTAAGCGTTGATCGAGATTTTTAGTATATTTATTCATATCCGTATTAATCCTTTTGCTTGCAAGATTCGTAAAATATGTTCCTTCGCTGAAGATTTTTAAACTTATTATAGTAGTTTTGATGTTAATTTGAAACAATTTAGAAAATATTATAGTTAATCGTAACAATTTTGAAACTTATATATTTTTAGTATTAACTATCAACACAGTCGTTTTACCAATTGAGATGTGAAATGTTATCAAGTGTTGTGATTTTAATTATTGTGCTGTTATTTGGTATTTTTTCTATTGTTATTTTATCGATATTTAACTCGTCCGCTATTGAGCCAAAAAATTGTCTAAAAATACTCAAATATTTTAAAAAGATATTAAATAGTGTGAGTTATAACAAAACTGATAGAGGTTTGGTACACAATTTTTTCAATTAAAAAAATTAGAAAATTGTGACATAGTTAACTCTTTTATACTAAAAATATCAACTATTAACATACTACAATCATTCGTCTAAACAGATGAGATGTTAGCAGTCAGAGGGCTATTTTTGTATGAAATATTAAAGTATCAGGATTTACTTTAATTTATATATATTGCTATATTTAACAATTTAAAAATAAAGTATCTAAAAGGGTAGTAAACTCAAAATAAATGTATAAGATTATTACATACAGCATATGATATTATTATATTTTCGTGTTCCACTTATTTTTTTTCGCATGTAAAATATAATAGAGAAATTTTTAATATTTAATAGTAAATATGAAGCTTTTTTGTGCAGTAAAACTTGACGACACCGCGATAAAAGCTCGGATATAAATACGAGCTTATTTAAAAAGCCTAGTGGAGATTTATCTCATGTTACAGCCTTATTATTTTTAACTGCCTGGCCAATTAGATAAAAGCGACGCCCACCCGTTTCTGTCCCATTGCTATTCCACTAAAACACCTCATGCTGTGCACTTGATGTTCTGTGGGTTATACCAACTAAGTGCGCCATTAGCAAACAACCATATATAATAGTTTGATCATAAGTCCTTTAGATCTACGATACACAATAAATAATTTATTAATACACCAGTAAATTGATAAGCATTACTGAAATACTATTTTAAATATTAAAAGTTATCCAAGACGTGCTTAATGTGCACAAAAAAGTGACTAATTAATATGTGATATCAACGAAATATTAACAATGTTTTTTTGAAGTGTTCTCTGAATAATTCTCTTAACAAAGATAACTTAACATTGGAATTATTAAGATATATTGATTTTATCATCTTCATTTTTTAACTCTGGAACGGCAGGATGTAGCAAGCTGTTTATAGTCATATTCGTCAAATTTAATGACGCAATGTTTACTTCTAAATTTATATTTTTTTTGTAAATGTTTTTATCGCTTCAAACAAGCACATATATCGTTTTACACAAGCGTTTGTATTTGTCTGAGTTAACTTTGGTTATATAACACTTTTCACCATTCTTGTTCTATGTGACTTAAATAATAAAAGATGAAAAATACATGCTTTCCAAACACATTTTTGGTAGTATTTATAACTTTATCAAGTCTACTTCAATTGTGCTTTAACATTTCCGTATAATTTTTCATGTGTGTTGCACTGTTGTAAAATATACCTCCTAAATTTTATTGGTGATACAAAATAAATTTAAAACCATCAACTACCAATTAGGCCCAAGAAAGCTTTATCTTATCGGCGTATTCACTTCACTCGAAAAATAACCATTTGAAATTAATATTTCATTGAATTAACAGTACAGTTATTATTGATAAGATCTTATTTGGTTTCGTATAAATCGAAAGACATGTGTGGTCAGGTATATTCCTTTTCGAGTTTTAATTATTAAAAGTGAGTGCGGATATTAAAAATACAGTTGGATAAAGCCTTGAGAAGTCTCAACAATTTCTTTTAAGCCATTTCCACTATATGGATGTATTTCAAATTTATTTGGACCCAAACGATAGATCGACTTCTTTAGATAGATCTTTCAGATTTAGTAGATAGATCTAGTAGATCTAGTAGATCTTTTGTCAATAAACAAATAAAAATAATCGTTGAGAAATTTATCAACGAATTGCTCTAATGTTGAGTATTGTATAAATTTTTAATTTAAATAACCATTTGGATGCGTACATATTTATGTATGTATATACTAAAAATGAAAATACTTGCTTTCCTTAAATATTTTTATAAAGTTAACGGAAGCTGTGAAGATTATCTCATGTTTTTTTATGTTCACATAATTGTTTTCAACAGCGATTCCATAAATGAAGCGTATCTTATTTATTTATCTTTTATTAAAATAAAAAATAAATAAACAGCAGGTATCATACAGAGCATTTAATTGGACATGACATTGGTGCAGTAACGAGCAAAACAAACACGAAATGTTTAGTGCAGTCAACTGTTGCACTTCCATTAGAGTGATTTCTCTAAGTGCATTCATTATTTATAATAGTAAAAATTTATTACGTTTGTGTTTGTGGGTGGAACACGTCGACTGCGACGCTCTTTAGCTTCCGACGCGTCGCATAATTGCCAACGGCGTCGTCTGGACCACACATCGCTACTAAAATATCAGCGGTGGCACATACCAAAATAATAATGGCGCGTCCCACATGTTTAAAGTTGTCCAATCTTTTTACGATTATAATTAATTGAAATACTATTTTCGTCGGAATTACATACAATGTACGGGTAAATTTTCTACATACAATTTTAATAAGCACCGAAATTACGTCGTCAATTAAATAAGATTATTTCATCGTTGTAAAAACACATCCGAAAGTATTCGTATCACCGAAACCTGCATCTTGACGCTCATTATAACCAGAGCGAATGAAGACATAACAATTCTTACAAACAAACACTCTTTATGTGTATTTTAGCATAGTGAACAGTGGCATATTTTTATGGTATGCTAGAATAAAAGCACGGCTTTTACTCTTCGCAAATAAATGAATACACATGAATTAAAATTTCAAACAAAATTAAAAAAATCTATCTTAACAAGTATTTAATACCGTTTCTTTTTAAGTATTTCCCTACTGAACTACATAAAAGATATTTAAATATCGAATACTAAAAAAATTTAGTAGTGTTTGTGATACATAAAATTATGAAGATTTTCAGGATAAATCAGACTTGTTAAAATACCGATGAATCAATTGATAATGTGTGTGATGAACGAAACCGGTTCTGATTATATAAATATTTTACTCAACGTATATTATACATTTAGTTTATTTTGTCTAAATTATTACCAAATTTAAAAATTATGTTATCATATTTACACCCTACGATAATGAAATCATACGAAATACTATCTGAGTGACATTACCAGCAGAGACGTCGCGACGCACAACGGGGGTGCGGTAGGTACGCATCGCGACGCGTTAAGCGAAAGGGTTGCCGGTTCAATGGGTAAGTTTACCTACTCATACATAAATGTGACATGACGCTTGATATTGTTTTGGATAATGTTTTTAGTAGACTCAATTCCTTTTTGTGCGGGAGATACAATCCAACGAATACTGTGAAAAAAGGATTAAGTACGCAAACAAAAATAGTAGATAGGTCACATTTTTCTTTCAAATCAACTTAGCAACTGAATGCTTACGTCTCATCTGGTTAGAAGGCTTATTGAAAACGTGTTTATAATTGATATTTAACAATATGACGGAGTCAACAGTGTCACAAAGCTTCGTGAAAGAAGTACTTTTAATGGTAAAGTGTTTGATATAATTTGACAATTAACATGAGCTTTATTGACACCAAAATTGCTGCATTAATTTTGTTAATATTCAGTAATGAAATGTATTTTAGGCGGCTCAGCAGGGAGTGGGTAAAATACGAAATTTATAACTAAACGATACATACATACGTAAAAAAGTAAATACACCCAGTCCCTTTTTTACGCGATACATTGGTTCCAGAAAACGGTGCGTAAAAAAAATCGCGTAAAAAAATCGCAACTACCACATAATTTGATAAATTGGTTCCAAAAATTAAAATATCGCGTGTAAAAGAACCAGAAACGTATGAAAAACCAAAATTTGCTCTTTAAAATTCGTGCAAAAAAATATATATTTCATGTCTTTATTGCTTATAAAATATAATGAGACTAACAATTTAATTTTTTCACTTATATGAATTAAGTTTTAAAATACACATATTTTTTTTATTTAATAAAAAAATCGCATAAAAATGAGTGAAGCGCGTAAAAAAATGTAACGGTGCCGTTAAAATAAATCGCGTATAATCGAATTCGCATAAAAAAAGGACTGGGTGTAGTTTGTAAATATAGTTTTTAATTTCATAAAGTCATTGAGTATTTGAATTGTTTATTTGTTATAATGCTATGTGGTTCTGGGTATATTAAGATGACAGAGTTGGGCATTTTTTGATGAATAAGTATTGTACATATGTAGCATCCGTTTATTATTCGTTTTAGTTTTTTAAGCCGAGCTTAATCAAAAGAAAAATACTGCAAAGAAATATTGAGAAGACACTTTCTTTAACGGCAGTATTTCGAAAATGTTTAAAAAACAATCGGATGTAAATAGTTTTCAAAAAAATCATAAACAAAACCATTTCTGAAGGCTTGATTAAAATTTCAAATTGTTTTTATTTATCCAACATTTACTCGTTCAATATTAAGTAGAATCTCGATTATCCGGATTTTCGATTATCCGAATTTGTTCAAAACAAACAAGAATATTACGAATTCGCTGATATGCACTTTGCGAATTGCGTCCACTGTCTCCGAACGTGAATACAATCTTAACATTTTGATCGCTGCATTTTTTTATGCATTAGTTTCAACAAAGCCTGTGTAAAATATGGGTTATTAAACGACTAAATTCGATACATATTAAACGTTCGCTTCTAGAAAAAATGACCACGATTTAATATTATATTCAAATGATCCTGGATTCCAAATTTTGAATAATGACAAAATTATTAAAGAAATATCTGCCTCAGATGAACAAGATCAAAAAGACGAAGAAGAGATTCGTGAGAGGGGAAAAATTGGCCCTACACATTCTCAAACATATTAAAAGCGAACGGTAACTGAGTTAGTCATATATTGTTCAATTGTCAGTGCGATTCCCATAAATTTGTTGGAAATTGGGCATATTTATTATTCAAAAGACGATTTAACGTTTAATTTCTAATAATAATTAACGTCGACGTTTAATTTTATATCATAAAAACGTTAAATTTGAATACAGCATCTATACTTTGTCGGACTGTATTCGCAATTTTGTTCTCAGTACTCTGTGATGTCCCTTTATACTATTCACTAGAAAGAGGTAGTTTATTTCTTGCAATTAATTGTTGGTATCTCCATACAGTACACTGCGACCACGGACCTCAACGGAGGTGTCTATGCCTGGTCGCGTGGGCGGAATGACAAGCAATTAGCAAGTGTGAGACCGCCCAACTTACTCGCTTGAAAGCTCCGTCTATTGCCAACTAACAAACTACTGTCAATATATTAATATACCAATCTAACTACACATTGAATGGTGTTCAAATACATAGATTTAGATTTATGATTTTTATGACGATATTTATTTGTTTAAGTAATTTTAATCGGAAGGCTAACGTAACATAGATGTAAGAAAATAGAATTTGATAATGTTGTTATTCCACTTAGTATGTTGATAGATGTAACACGTGCTTTGCTATTCAAGACTAACTGTATCGTTAGGTTATTTATTACTAAGGTAAGCGGTGAATCTAATTCTTAGCTTAAAAGTTAACTGTGGGTACTCTATACCTATTTTACAAAAAACGGTCATTATTTAAAAAAAATAGTTATATATAAATTCAATAATACAAACATTAACACGAATAAATTATGATATCAACTGAAGGCGCTTGATGAAGTTTCAATATCAAATTTGAACTTTGAATTGGTAAAACTTTGCACGATTCCACCCCCATGTTTTGTCACTAACGACACGTGTATCGCCTCTCGGCATCTTCAGGAATTTTATCAAACGGTTGCAACAGCACTGACGCACAATAAACAGTTAGCATCGATTATGTACCAAAGATATTGATTAAAGAAAAACTCAGACCCCAAGGCAAGAACTAAATGGCAGCTTAAACAAATTTAATATTATTGATCTAATAATCATTTGCTTGTGATTAATTTCATTAATCATTAATACTGTCAATGAGTCATTCTTAGAAGGGTTCAAATTTTAACTGCTGAAATTTTGTACAGTTCCACATATTTTGTCACTTACAACCCAGGTTTCACTTTTCGGCATCTTCAGGCATTCTATAACACGAATGCAACAGAATCGACGAATTCTGTTACTGTGACATGTGGAATCATACAAAATTTCAACAATTAAAATTTAAAATGAATAGCTTGAAATTTCGACCAATTAAATTTACTAGAAACCGCAATCAAATATTATTAAATCATATTTATATTAAACATTTGGTTCATCACTTTCAAATATATTTTGCTCTCAACTACTAGCCATTCATTTTGTAATTAGAGATTTATTTGTTTATGTATATATATTTACCTATTCGCGTCCAGTGAAAAAAATTATCCTGCCTACTGTTCATTTGTATGCTATGAATAAAAAACATTGTTTGCCTTAGAATATTCATCATGTACTCTTAGCAGAAGTTTGAAAAATACTATACAACAAAAAAAAGTATTCCGTACTTAATACAGAAGGAGACTTCACATGTGAAATTTATTTATTGCTCGTTGCTTGTTGATTCGAACTGAAATTTTAGCTAACATCGAAGTGGGTAGTTGTTTGAAGATTCAAATCGCAAGCAGTCTTGATTTCATGTAAATCAAGTTTTTTGAAGTTAAAAAAATAATAAATGTGTCCTGGAAACAAAGAATTAAAAATAGATCAGGCTTATCATTACCTTTTAAACTCTAACCAGACGATTTTATTAAAAGTTATTCAGGAATATTTTAGTGTCGGCTCGGTATATGGTTCAAAATATTGTATTTAATGAAATCAAAACGTTGAACATTAAACGATCTACGAATAATAATGTCACCACTGCAGCAAACTTGCAAATAGAATGACTTCATACGAAATGGTACAGCGAATTCAAAATAAATATTTGTAGCAATATTTTTTTTTAACTAGCTCAACACGATATAATAACACATGTAGTATTAGTCAATCACCATCTTTAAAATTAATATAATTACTATAAAAACAAAGTTAAAATTGAAGTGTAGCTACTCATTTTATTGATTGAATTGGCATTTACTTGGTAGAACTCCTTTATAACGCGGTGAAAAAATAGCAATATATTTTAGTTCTACAAATTTTTTTATCAGATATATTTGATAGCTACTTCGGCTCACGCCATCTTTGGAACTAAAGTGCTACTCATTTTATATATATAGTGCAGGAAAGTCTTCTAATTGCTGAAGAATTATTCGGAATAGCATTTGAATAATTATTTCACAAAATTTGTTTTTATTTCATCTTTATGGAGATATCGAAGCCAAAAAAATAAATAATATGCTTATTATTATAGTTCGACGCAGCACAAATCATATGTAATGTATGAAAGAATGGTATGGTAAACAATATAAAAATATATTTAGGAATTCGGGAGATCAATTTATAAACAGATTTATTGTTTTTGTGTCATTTTCAGTTTTCTTTAAGCACCGACTGGATTTATTGTGGCTTGAATAAAAAAGCGTACCAGTCAGTCGTCATCTCGGAATAAATTTTATTATTTTAAATAATACATATTCATAAAACGCTCTACAATATATCAAACTTTACATAGGTGTCTAGAATACGAGACTGACAATTATTCATCTTTTACTAAAACAAACAATGTCATTAGCATTTTTACGTCATTTGCATTTCAGTGTGTAGGGTTGCCACAAAGTATCATTTATTAAAATATGAAATCTTATTGAAACTTTTAAATTACTAATTGACTTATTACTGTCATTTTTTATAACTGAATAAAACAGATACATATAAAAGTGCATTTTTTCTTGATTCGAAAGGGATTTTCATACAAAGATTATTCAGTCAGTTTTAGCATTGCTCTGCAGTTTTCATAATAAGCCGACCACTTTGCATTTCAAAATTATGCTTGGACGTTTTTTTAGTTTTGAATTAGTATAGTTAATTACTGATTTGTTGAGATATTCTCTAGTAGGACGTTTTTTTGTAAGAACATTACTAATTTTGAGATAAGGCCGCATAACTGGTGTCCCATCACGCCATTATTCTGATTAATAATATATTTTTACCAACCCGTTTTAGAAAAGCTTTGGTCAAATGAATAACACATATTTGCAGGTAAAATAATATAACTGTAATTTTTTCATTGATTGTAAACATTTTGATTTACATATTTTTGTAAACTTGGAAAATATATTCTTAGTTCCTCAACCATCGCTTGTATACCTGGTGATAATTGACTCAAGTTTTTGTATACATGGCCATATTTTAATCTTTACTGTATCAGTTGATAATGTTCGTGATGAGTAAAACTGGATATTTCCTAAAAACATAAAATTATAAAAATAGTACAAGACTTTGTTTTTTATTATTGTTTGAATGTACATAATTCCTTTTCACCAAAAAGTGTCAATAAAATACATTCGAAGTAAAAAAAATGAGTGTTCTGTTTTTTGAGTGTATCAGGGCAAATCGCGTAAAATTTAAACATTTTTTGTATCTTTAGTTTTGTTACTAAATACGTCATAACTTACATAATCTTTTTGTAGTTACAAGATATTTACTTTAATATATACGCAATTCCGTTATCGTGCAGGTTTATTGCAGAGTTAAATAAATAATAAAATGAATTTCTTAAAATTAATGTGACAACCATAGCAAGTTAAGACTACATCCTGCGTGCAGTGCAGGAACGAAAACAAGAATGAGTGTGGCGATATGTCCGGAATTCTTTGTAGGGGTTGCTTCCACACTTATAGAATTGCGGCGAAGAATTTTATTTTGAGTAATGGTAACATGGAGCGTTGGCCACAAATAAAAAGGTGTGCCAGTGAATCAGGGGTGGCAAAGCTATTAATTTCACGAGCTTTTTTTTAATAAAAAAAATTAACATAATAATATGAAAGATTTACGTAATAAACCAATTAAAATTGTACTGTAATTACAATTAAAATTGTAATTACTGTCGTTTTCAACATTTATTTACTTAATTGTAATGAGACTATCATCAATTTTGATCATGAAAAAATATTGATGGTTGAATGTCACCAGAAGCGACAGTCATGAATGTATGTAAACTTACTTTTACCAACGGTTTTATTGTGATGTTTATTAATGCTTTAAAGCACAAACACAAACATGATGATTTTAATAAAATATTTTCTAAATAGAGCTTAATACAAGCGACGCAATTTTCAGTTCATCCTGGAAATCTTTTTGAGTAGATAACCTAGTTTGTTTGATAGTTTTTTATCAAAGCATATTGACTTACTTCTACAAATGCATTGCTGTTCCCATATGATTATACTTTCATACGACCTACATAATCAAATGGAAGTGCAATCATGATACTCCGTAAGGGTGTTGAGCTTTTATAACAAGGTTAATGATTTATTTAAACTTTCTGCACACTTTAGTATACGTAACCAAGTCTTGACAATTTATAATAATTTTGTTGGAAATTCTTGGAATAAATTGATCTATATAAAAGGTTGTTATACATTGTAGAATGAACTCTGTAACAAGTGTGAAACCGTAGTTGGTAATAATAAATACAATGCTGAATAACATAAGAATTTAAATATATATATTTATAATGTTGGAATACCACATAATTAAAATCTTAATACAGTTAAGATTTCAGTTACTGAAAATACGAAGAATCATTACAATTACTTTAATACATAAAGTCAATGAAAAAAAAAAGTTAAAATATAGAAAACTAGAAAGAATAATCATAAATTAGAGTAAATTACATATATAACACAGTTAGTGAGCGACGTCATTGATTTCTGAAAGACCTACTAACAAATTCCAAATGAATACCACATTTAAATAAACAACTACCAACACAAAAAAATACGCGGAAAAGGATACAAAAGTCATACCGCTTAGTCCGAAGAAATCGAGCATAAAATGTATAGGCTTCATTAATTGTTAATATTATACAACCATATATTCTCTTACGGTATAAATAATTTGTGAAAGAAAATTTAATTTTAAAATATATTAATACGTCGTTCAGCCTGTAATCTTTATATATCCTACTTGATATCATTGTCAATTCAATGTTTGTTCTGTAACGTTTGAAGCTATTTAAAGCTGAAATAATTTCCGAGAGAACTTTGGCACCGCTGTATTTTTCTTGGTTTGATCTCGGCGAGCTTATACGGTCGTGCTCACCTTAACAGACAAATTTATTATTTTTTCTATGAGTTTTATTTTTGGAAGTATAGGGTTTCTCTAAAACATGACCGCTAAGTCGTGAAGGGAAACATATGTGTTAGTAAGTGAATAATGTTTTGTGTGTATTTTTATCATTATCAATACGACGAAAGCTCATTATATTGTATAATATCTCCCAAATACATTTAGTCCTAAGAACTGACTCGAAACTAAAAACAGTTAAACAAGTAAAAAATGTAAGATACAAAAATTTACAGATGTTGAAGCTTTTATAGTGAAATAAACTAACACAGATATAAAACAAATTGATATTCATTGTGATTAGCGAAACCAGGGTTGATCATTTTATTATAAACAAAGAAATCAGAAGCGGTATCTTCGCATTTCATTGCGCATACGATTTCTAAAAAAACGACAACATAAGAATACATTTATTTGAATGTTTTACTTCATAGGTGACTACAACTCTTTGGATTTTTTTTACGGATCACTTACTCTAGCACATATGCTCCCAACCTGGGGGTCGCGATGGGTTTTTTGGGGGAGACGCCAACTTATACGGTCAACTAAAAACAAATTTTTGAATGGTTTTGAATCGAATGGGGGGTCGCGGGTCACATGATTTTTTGAAAAGGGGTCGCCACCTGAAAAAGGTTGGGAGCATATGACTTAAATTAACCAATAGGGCCTTACGTTAGGACCCCACGGATTTCTATTGTGATGTATTTCAAAAAGAACTGATTGTTAATTATTTGTTTTATTTTGAAAAAGAAGGGGTAAATGACTAAGATTAGATAAAATATAATATTATCAAAAAGAAGCATCAAAAATATTACGTATTACTATAATTTATGATATCGACTGAAGGTGCTTGATGGAATTTCAATATCAAATTTGAATTGTTACAACTTTGTACGATTCCACATGTTTTGTCACTAACGACTCGGGTTTCGCCTTTAGGCATCTTCAGGCATTCCATCATACGGATGCAACAGAAGTGACCAATCAATGTGGTAGAATGCCGGAAGATGCCGAAAGGCGAAACCCGAGTCGTTAGTGACAAAACATGTGGAATCGTACAAAGTTGTAACAATTCAAATTTTATGTATTACTGTTAAAAATAAAATATAATTACATTTACGATGCCAGAGGTTCAACAAAATAAAAAGTATTTCAATAGGACAATGACTAGAGAATAAAAGAATAACACACTGTTCTATATTTGAATTACTGAACGATGAAAAAAATTATCGATTTTTCAAAGTGTATTTGCGCCAAACAAAAAAAAACGTTGCTAGTTGCTTACATTATTTAGTTTCATGTTTTAGACGCCTCATAAAATACCTAATTTGTTGATTAAACTAACTATACATATATAATAAATTTAATGTTAACAATAAAATAAATTGAGGTGAAGTTATCCGATGTTCGTTTGTTTTATTTCGGATTCCATTCGGCGTTGAAAAATGTTATTAATTCGAATCACGCCCCGTTCTGTGGTCACGTCAATCGAAATGACACGCACCCTCTGATCACTGCGTCCGAGTCCCGTGTCACTAATAACAAATTAAGGAAGCAGCGACCCTTAATATTTCATTCAGTGTACCCAACTCTGAGATATTCCAATCCTTTCGAGACCGCGGTTCATGCCTGGACATTTTAATTTGAATCAATTCCAGCTATAGTCACGAAAACATGGATTTGAATTTAAATCTTCTCAAATAATCGGTCAAGAAAAGGTTTGTTTTTGTGTTTTTTTTTTTAAGGAAATATTTTTGGCCAAAATAGCACATATACTTTAAAGTCTCCGTGTATGAGTAGTCAAAGCTCTTTATTTTACATTACATATTACATCTAAATGAGGTTATCATCGGTACAATTCATTTTTGTACACATTTTTAGTACTTTTCTCCGCAGCATATTATTTGATCAGGGCCGGTTTCGTTCATCGCGAGCATTATTAACTGATAGAATACAATTTACAAAAAAGTATATTTATACGAAACCGGCCCTGATCAAAAAATATATTTTGGAAATAAGTACAAAAAAATGAGTTTCTACCATTTAAAATATCATGCCTTTCCATCAAGAAGTGACAGTTAACACCTTAAAAGTGACACATATCTGTGTTCAAAAGCAACGATTACAATCAAACTCATTAGCTTATTTTTATTTACTCTTAACATCTATATTAATCTCATCTGAAAAAGATAAAATAATCCTTTGCGCTTCTTTCAGTTTATACAAGGCCAAAATGAGAATCTCGTCGTTCTTAATGACGTATAGCGTGACGTTTATGATAGTTTTTTTTATAATAAATTAAACAGCATGTTAAATACTATTTTCATATTTTTTAACACCAACTCACGCGAGCATTATAAAATAATATAATATTGGTTACAAAATGAGGTATGTCTAAATATTAGATTACAATTGCAGGTATAAAAATAAACTGTTCGTCATCACTTAAAATTACATATTTACTGATCAATAATCAAGAGTAAAACTATATTCTATCTATTCAATTTGTAAACTGCAAAGTAATTCTGAAATATTCAAATTTGAATTGTGTACACTTCCACATGCCGAAAATTCATTTAATTTTGATGTTGAAATTCGGTCAAGCACGCTATCTTTATCGTAAATCTGTAATATGTTTTAAAAGAAATAATAAAAGTGAAAATTTTCAAGCGAATTTATGGACACGAATTTAACTATTTTATTTATTTAAGTGGCACTTACTTGGTAGAACTACATCATAATACGGTGAAAAAGTAGCAATGTATTTAAGTTATTTAAATTGAATATTACAATTTATAAGATGATACCTATTTCGGATTACGCCCTCATATGAATTTTTATATAGTTTTTTGGTGTTAACTGTCACTTCTTGATGGAAAGGCATGATATTTTAAATAATAAAACACATTTTTAGTACTAATTATATCAGCTGATAATGCTCGCGATGAGCGTAATCAGCCCAGATCAAAAAATGTATTGTGGAAATAAGTACTAAAAAATGTGTTTTAATTTTTAAAAATATTATATAGTTATTCTATAGTTTTAAAATTTGTATTATAAACGGTGAAAAATTTTACCATTTTTCACCGGTTAAACAATTAAAATTTTTGAGTTGTGTTTATGATATACTTTCATAGTTTTACTCGAATTTTCTATAGTAAAGCGCAGGTTAACAAGGAATATCCCGCCCAATCTCGTGATATCCAATATCACTGTATGTTTTTGGGTTGGGCGAGGGGTTCCGGCTAAAATCAAGGATGGAGGTCTATGAGAGGCAAGCGGCCCGGAGACGCGTCCGGGGTTCGGTGTTAGATGATACAGTCGTAAATCTTGGCCGACGGGAATAATCTGTATGCTGGAATCAGGAGCGTGACAAATTAACACCACCACTGCGCCTACTAAGATGCCACCTATCACAACATCACTACATTTTTCATATTTAACCCATTCACTGCGATATGCTATTATCATTAGATTGACGAAAAAAATATTAATGTTGGCACAGTAAAAAAATGATTATCCGTACCTCGACGAATCGATCTGCATATCAAAAAAAAACATATTTTCTTTCGATGTCTATTTATTTATGTATTTATTTATAACTACACGGTAAAAAACTTACAAATTATAAATTCATTGTTTTTGCAACGTTGATATATTTAAACATAATTTATTGGAAATTCAACAAATATACAGCAAAATAATCAAAAAGGATTGCAAAAAAGTCAAACAAGTAAGCTCATGAAATATCTATAATAATTTAACTGAAAAATAACATTCGTCTGAACTCGTTCGTTTCGTCCACATGAAATATGTCAACATCCGAAGCAATACTGCTAAATATTGTCAATGCTCTTACCATTGGTATCCCATGGCACTATTGAATTTGATTGGTCTCAATGCAAAAACGATGCTCTGGAAAAATAATATCAAGCAATAATTTTAAAATTGTTTAGTTACGAATGAAAACGTATTTTTTTATTTATGATATCGACTGAAGATGCTTGATGAAGTTTCAATATAAAATTTGAGTTATTGAAACTTTGTACGATTCCACATGTTTTGTCACTAACGACCCGGGTAAACAAAATTTATTTGTTTTAGCTGCCATTTACTGCTTGCATTGGTGTGTGTTTTCCTGTAATTAATAACTTTGTTATATAGACGATGCTAACTGTTTATTGTACGTCAGTTCTGTTGCATCCGTGTGATAGAATGACTGAAAATGCCGAAAGGTGAAACCCGGGTCGTTAGTAATAAAAGACGTGGAATCGTCCGTTGTAACAATTGAAATTTTAATTTGTTGTTGAAATTTTGTACGATTCCACTAAGCTTTTTTCACTAAGCCCGGGCTACACCTTTTGGCATCTTCAGGCATTCTATCACACGGATAAAACAGAAAAGACGCGTTGGGACGGAAACGTGTTGTTATACCTTGGCAATATCCGTCCGTCAATATAATATTTAAATCAGGTAGGCTTAATATTTACGATGAAATTTTTATCACTAAATGTCATTCCTGTTATACAATCAATGAATCGGGAAGTAATATTAGCATTTCCATCGAAGAGTATTGTAAGATAAGTTAGTTAGAGTTATAAGAAGATTGTATTTAATGGACTTATTCTACAAAGAAGAAGAAAGGTGGGCTCTGATAGACAAAAAAATATAACCGTTAATGAATGCTACTAATAAAAATATTCACAATATAAGGTAAATTTTTAATTCTCTTGATTATTCGAAATTTATTTTATACGTACTACCCTCATCCATTATTAATGCGGAAAAAAGTAAGTATGAATAAAATAATATGACTTTAAATTACAACTCAGTATTAAAATTGAATTGTTAGCACAAAGTTACCACCGACCTAGTTAGGGTCAACTTATTATAAAGAGTACATCTGTCTACAATATGCTTACCTCCTTTTTTATTATATAAATATATATATATATATTGTATGATATTCAGAATAGTATAATAAAATTGTTCAATTAAACGCTTGATATTTGATCAAGCTCTAATTTAAGCCAATATTCTATTTACAGCCATCTCTAGAGGTTCTCTGTTAAAATACATCAATAAATAAAAGTGTTTTTCTTTCCTAATTACAATTTTCGTTTACTGTTGATGCAAAAAATATTGAATATTTTTAAAAGATACTTAAATAAATTGATAAAATAGGCCCGTCATTATGTTTTTCTTCACAAAATAGATTAACAGCCTAGCAAATAATAATTATCTTATATTATTTTTGATTCAGATAGACCTATGTAAAAAAAACTTTCATCAAGAGACAGCAAAGAGAATCTACTCTATATTCGAGTATATTATCAACAGAAAAAAACGCTTTTAGTCTCTACAGCTCTTCTAAAAGTTTTGTTATTATAATATAATGTTAGAAAACTTATTACAATTTGAAATGCGATATTCAATCGCTCTTCTGAACATCTAGTCAAATCGACCAATCTAGCTTCATTATTAAAGGTATCCGCCTATCTTTTACGAGATTGGTGGTAAGGTCATGTGCCAATTAGAGAATTTCCATCAAAAACTTGTATGTGCGGTCAAGTGACTTTAATCTAACCAATTGATTCATATTGCCGCCATTATGTCGTTGATATCTCGTTTAGTGGAATTAAATTGTTTTGCATTATAACAATTCGTTACTTCTACATATCTTTTACTTTAGACTTAATTTTGATAAAGAAAAAAAATGTAAGACATAAAAAATTTTGATACAATTATGTTAAAAAAAATTGCTCTTAGTGAACCCAGTGGATATCACGTTATCACTTAAAAAATATCCAAAACATTTTCAACAGTTTGCAAGGAATTGTATCAAGCAAACAGTTTTCTTTTGAATATGTCTGCAGTTTTTTTTTTGAATATGTTTGAATCATGAAATCTTTTGTTTAGTGATTCTGAAAGGCGACTATAAGATCATTTTTTAAACTTCATCTTAGCTAGTTTGCCAATCCATTCTAAATAATTACATTATGGTTAAGTATATGGGATAAGAAAGGGTGTCTCAGAATACTTATATATATGGTTTTATAATATACTGATATTGATCATATGCAACCATTACAGAGAAAAATGTTAAAGTAATAGATTGCAACTGACGAACTGTGTAGTAAGCTTGATGGATTGAAATTTGATATAGAAGATTCGTCAATATTTTACATTACTGAAATCAAAGCTGCATAATCGTTTTTTAAGTTCTCAGCTGTCTTTTCTTGATGAAAAACATTATATTTAAATAATAAAAACACAACGTAGTACGTTGTCTTGTGTGTGTGAAAATACTATATGGATATATAAATATAATGCATATAGTGCCTACGCAAACTGAATAACTCAGCTCTGCAGCGAATAATTTCTGTCAGCAACGGATAGAAGAATAAATTAATACACAATAGGAGATAAATAAAGACAATTGTTTATAAAAAGCAGTTAATATTAGCTCGGGATAAACGAGGGCAGGAAACTATTATATTTATTCTGAATCCTGGCACCACAGTTCGGCTACCGCGATTGTATTTATATAAGATTAAGAGCTCCGAATGTTGAGAGTCAGTGGGGAACCGTATCCAAGGGTTAATTCATCAAAGTATTTTCTCCGATGTTAAGTAAGCCTGCCACGAATCGTGTGAAGAAAAAGAAAGGTAATAAAACATAAAAAGGACAAAAGGATGAGAGTGGCTGAATGATTAATGTGTGCCGAATGTTTTTTCTCAACTGGTGAAGAAATTCGGATTCTGTATGATTGAGAATGAAAAATTGTTTGATATTAAGTAGACACAAGACTGCCGCTGTCCAATTTTTTCTGTTTGTTCTACTCACTAATAATTTTATTTTCTTAGATTAGCGTTACTCTTGTAGTATAGGGGCTGTAGTTATTACTTATAAAGAGTATTTCAACAGGAACGATCCAATATTGTATAAAAGTTAATGAAACAAGTTGTTTATGAGATATCAACTCATTTTGTTTCATTAAAAAGAATTTTAATAAAATATTTCCGATACATATTTAGTTTTAAGGTGTTAACTGTCACTTCTTGATGGAAAGGCATGATATTTTAAATAATAAAAACACATTTTTTAGTACTTATTTCCACAATATATATATTTTGATCAGGACCGGTTTCGCTCATCGCGAGCATTATCAACTGATAACTAGTCTTAAAGTATATATTTATTTATGTGATTTCTCTTGTATTTTAGCGACGCGAACTGTTTACGGGTTGTCAGTACTATTCAGAAGCATTCGTGTGATAGATAGAATGCCTGACATTGTCGAATGGAGAAATCTGGGTGGTGAGTGAAATAATTTCAATTTAAATTTGAATTTGAATTGATGGAATTTTGCACGACTTAACATTTTTTGCCACTAGCAATCCGAGTTTCGCCTTTAAGCATCTCCATTGGTCTTTGGTAGTGAATCCATATAAGACGTATTGTCCGTATTGTGCTTAAAGCTATGTATATTGCTCTTATGGAGCTAATGTTTATATGTTAATTTTTCCACAATTAACGAATTGAACTATAAAAATTTAAGTGCATACGTGTAACAAAGGGAATTCACTAGTCATAATTATAAGGACGGTCTTTATATCCCATCATAAAATGAAATTATTCCCTCAAAGATTAAAAATTTTAATGTCTACAATTGGCAAAACGAGTAACACCTTTTAAAAGTGTAACGAATGAACTAAGAATCCTATGTAGACTTCGATAATGACGATTTGAAACGTGAGGCAATACATTAAAAACGCATTAACTTGCAATCATAATTTTAACTGTGTGAAACGTAACTAATATTTAATTTAAGTGAAATAACAGAAAAAAATAAACCATTACTTATTGTTCAAACAGAGGTGGATAAATGACCCGGCCAATGTAGGCTAAATGACTGTTCATATTTTTATGTTTATTGAATATAGCCAGGCAAGGTCCCATTTATTTGTCACGATTATTAATTACATCATGCGACCAAAAAAAATTACTTGTGAAACGCTGATTTTTTACGTTGATACTCGATTCTTCAAATAATGAATGGGGTATTCTAAAATATATATGATTTGCAGCCATTTAAAAAAATATGCTTTATATTTTACGTGGTGGCATTTTGATAAAATATTACTACTTTTTTATTTTGTATAATAGATGAGATGGCTTACTATTTTAAATCTGTATAACTTTACGTTAAAAGAAAAAGAACTGATTTAGTGACAAAATCTGTTATTCAATGATGGAAAATATACATATGTATATATAATAAGAACTATCGAAATTAATATCAGCCATAATGGAGACTGAAAAAATAGTTAACCTTCCCGGCAAGTAGCATGTGTTACACAAAAGCAATGATTCAATAATAATTACGAAGATTTACTTGGTAGAGCTCCTTTATGTTCAGGTAAAAATATCAAAGTATTTAGCGATAACTTTTTTAGATTTCATTGTTCATTGTTATTTGAGCTTTCATCATTTTCAGAACTATTATTCAATTAAATTTAAGCCTATTTTTTATGATGTTTAAAAAACTATTTTCAATAATATCGTCTCACCTATCAAAGCACAGAGTATTTTCCTTAATTATACGCATTTAAATCGTGAAAAAATAAAATGAATTGCGAAAATGAAAAATATATACGGCTCAGCTTAAAGTAATCGAGCATTTACTGTCTCGGCAATAAGTGGCAAGTCTATAATAGTAAAAGTAAAAAAGATTTTAAGTAGCTGAATTGATAGTCGATCTTTTCAAAAATATTAAACGAAAATTTAATTTTTGTTATAAATTGAATTGGACGAAATCCATGGCCATAATAAGTCCTTACGCCGACCCAAATGACAGGTGCGTCACAAAATGACTCGTCATTTTTGACGTCATCTTCTAGAGCGACCACTTCCATTATAATCGAATAACTCATAAATGAGTACGACACGCTTATTATCTCATGCGCTCCCAGTAGCACTTTTCGGCTCAAATCGATTAATATACCCGCTCTCCTGAATCCGCTACCTGCATCCCAATTCTTAATAATAATTACGTATCATATTCTAAGTAAAGATTTGCAAAACATTTCGCTTTTATTATATAAATCTCTGGATTCCACTTTTGTTATTACAACCCCCTACATTGATGTCGGAAAACTCGAAAGAGCTTGCGGGCACCCAACTTCTCGTGAAATATATTTTAGACGGTTAAGTTATTTTCTGCTTAAAAACAGCGTTTTATGACGTCATTTAAATATAGGAGTTATGATTATTCATTAAGCTTTCACTTAACCATCCAACCAAAAGTTGTCAATGGGTATTTTGTGATTTGACTAAAGCTTTAAGACGAAGGAAGTTTATTTTTATAATATTTTTATAATTGCCACTTCTACGTGAAAAGACATTTCACCTTAAAAGTGGTCAATGTAGGTATGGCTAAACTTACTACCTGATTTTAAAATACATATTAAAACAGTATTTTATGATACCGACTGAAGGTGCTTGATGGAATTTCAATAGCAATAGTATTTATGTAGCATCACATCATACTGGGTTCATAAAGAATATATTTGTCTCAATATGTCAGTGGATAATGCTCGAGATGAACAAAACCGCTCCTGATCTCAATATTAAATAATGTGGAAATATTTTGAAACATCTTGTTTTATCAATCAATCAAAAATTCAATATGTCATATTATGTCACTCACTTGTGTAAGTTTCATCTTTGATCTTTCAAAATGAGATATACTATTGGGCTATTAATTTTGGCTTGATTCTGAAAGTGAATATTATATATTTTAGAATATCAATTGAAGGCATTTAATAGAATTTCATATTTTGTCACTTACGACCCGGGTTTCGTCTTTTGTCATCGTCGAGCATTTTACCACAGGGATGCAATAGAACTGACTTCATTAAGAGAGCCTTAGTACAGACATAAAATTCTAAATAGAAATTGATGTACTTTTATTTTCAGGAAGAAAGATATTTTTTTTAAATAATGTAAACACATTTTGAGAAATTATACAGCTCTCCCATCTATCTCTTCGAAAGCATTATCAACTGACTATCAATGCTCGCGATGAGCGAAACCGGTCATGATCATGAAATATATTGTAGAAATAAGTACTAAAAATATGTTTTTAGTATTTAAAATGTCATGCCTTTCCACAAAGAAGTGACATTTAATACTTTAAAAGTGTGAAACATATCTACAAATAACTCTCGCCACAATGCTTATAGTACATAAATGAAAACATTGAAAAAGATGATCATATTATTTTAATTGAAATTTCACTGCAGTTGACAAAATCCATTAATTAAGTCTTAAAATTAATGCAATTATATGCCTATTTTTAATATTAGTATACGTAGAGTGCGCTGAACTATGCATATAAAAACATAGTTTTACCTTCACACGCCTATATAGCTTTTAGAAAAATGCTTATCTCAAATGCAGCACATTTAATAATGATATTCAATTTGCCTCGCCAGATTTATTATAACCACCTTCAAAAAGAAACCGGAATTTTTTAAAAGATACGAATCTCATCCTTACAGCTGCTATTTGTAAAAAGGATTTAATTTTAAATAAAATGTCAACACAAGTTAAGTTAGCAAGGACAACATCGAAATTTATTTCGTAAGCTTCTTATAAATGGAGCTATGTATCAGTATTAGATATAAGCTGACAATAAGAAATTTAATAAGGATTATGACGGAGATGCTTTCAAAGAAAAGGTTGGGGATTTTTTCTGTAAATTATTGTTTGTTTTGATTTATTCTCTCTCATCTTTTAGAATTGCATTCTTAAAGAACATTAATACAAGTTATCTCGTAAAAGGAATATTGCTTTATTTTTGTAAAATGTGAGTTTCGTACTGCTTTTTTTATGAGACATATTTTATTTATAGATGTATAATGGAATCTCGATTATCCGGTCTAATTAGAATGAATATAGTACAGATAAGGTCAAATACGGATAATCAAAAAAATAAAAAAACATAATTGCCAGAAAAGGAGAAGTGAATTCAGTATTCATAACATTTTAATTTCTTTAGATTAATGAATAGCTACAAAATTAAATATTTTCAATTGAGTAAATCAATTAACGATTTTTGTTTAAAGCTAGCTTTTTTTTCGATGTTGCCAAATCGCAAGTACTTTCAAGACATATAAGTTGTCCTGAATTTTAATCTTTTTGACTCTCAAACCTCTTCATGGCGACATCTAAACACTGAAAAGTTTAAGTATCTGTAGGACAAATGTTTCCCCACTCTCATAAATCTCTTCTTAGTCTTTTTGATCTTGTTTATATGAGGCAGATATTTCTTTAATAATTTCCTCATTATTCAAAAATTGTGGAATCCAGGATCGTTTGAATAAATTTTTAATTCGTGATCAATTTTTCTAGAAACAAACGTTCAATGTGTATCGAATTTAGACGTTTAATAACCAATATTTTACACAGGACTTCTTGAAACAATTGCATAAAAAACAAATGCAACGATCAAAATGTTAAAATTGTATACCATCACTTTCGTAAACAGTGAACGCAATTCGCTCAGTGCATATCAGTAAATTCGTAATATTTTTGATTATTTTCACCAATCCGGATAATCGAAGTTCTACTGTATTAATTTTTGTTTTGGTAAAATAAAAAAGGCCACTAATCAACAGTGAAATAATATGTTGAATTTTGTTTTCAGATCTTAAAAATTTACCTTCTGACTACTAACCGATGAGACAGCTAATTGCGCAGTGTTGGTAATGTCAATCAAAAATAGACGAGTATTAAAAATGTCAAAGATTTACTCATCAAAGGAATTATCAATTGATTTATTATAATAAGCAAATAGAATATATCGTGGAAATTTTATTAATAAATCTGTTTTATTTTTTAAAATATCATGCCGTTTCATCAAGAAAGGACAGTCAACACATTAAAAGTTAAAAATGTCGTATAGTATTTATTTATTGTATCGAAATTTTGTTTGATTGGCACCAACACTGCCGAATGTTTTTTTTTTAATATCATTGGAATACTTTTGACGTAACACAGAAGAAAACTGGATAATTTTATATTAAATTCTGTATAAATCTGATTTAATTTTAAGAAAGAAAAAGCGGTTGGATGTAATTCTTCGGTATTGCTGAAGCGTAACACTTAATGAAAAACACCAAAACATCGTTTCATATTAATTTCTAACAATACATTTGCATACTTGATGACATGATGTTTCATGGTCGATTTTTTCATCGTTGTTTTCGGAAATGTGTGATTAAAAATCTTATTTCAGCTATTTAAATTATCAAATATAAGATTTAAGATGATAAAATTTATTTGTTACTCCTAAATATTTAATTTTAACCCGATGACCGAAATACTAAAAAAATTGTACATATTATTAATTAGCGTAAATTTCACGTGTAAGTATTTTTTTATCTTTCCAATGTAAAATGTTCTTTCTATAAACGGAGATGGTTTTTAAAATAAATTATCGATGAATTGGGCGATAGAATAATAAAAATTTATTTAGGGTATGATTTTAAAGTTAATTGATTTGCCTATTTATATATATTTTCTATTTGATTTTTGCTTTAATCGATAAACTTAAAAGAATTACGGATCAATTTTTTTGAATACGCGATAAAAAAACATTTTTGAACTAAAAAAATAATTTATTGATTGAATTGGCATTTACTTGATGGAACTCCATTATATCACGGTGAAAAAATAGCAATGTATTTTATTTCTATACAATTTTATAAGATATAGTTGATAGCTATTTCGGCTCAGCCTTCGTCTTATAAAATGTTATAGAACTAAAATACATTAGTATTTTTTACCGTGTGGTAAAAATCAACTTGTATTAAGTTTGAAGCATTCTAACTGTATGATATTTCTATAAAAAAATTATTGAATAAAATGTCTGATTTGATTTTAACGACTGCACGCAATAGTTGAAGTATTCTTTGAAATAAATGTCTTCGACTTTTGAATAATTTTAATATCAACAGACGGCACGCAGAAGTTTACTTTGTATGTTCAAGAGGCAGAAAAGACAGCTGGTCTGCAGCCAAGTTAATGTTAGAGTAGAAGTTTCGAGATCGTGACTGGGCCGAGATCAAGTTCTTTGCCACTGTTTACTCTGCTAAACGCAAGGCCAATTTGTTCCAGTAATAACGGATAATTATTATCAAACATAAAAAGCTCAATGACTGGTTACTATTAAAGAAACTATTTTATTTCAATTTTATATCAGTCTCGGCGGTTGATTTATAAAAGATTTAGATATTTTAAGTGTAAAAACTATTGTACAAGCAAAATATCTACGAAAAAAACTATCAAGATTTCTTTCAGAAAGAAACTAATTGAAGAAAAATATCAGTATTAAGTACTTATCTCACAATTTTGTTTAACAAAGCGCTGTTTTACTCATCTTGAACAATATCAACTGATGAACAATAAAAAATAGACAATTTGATTAATAATCTAATAACATAATTAACATTTAATTAAGTAAAATAGTTAAGAAACTTTTAAATGAAAGCATGAAAAATAAATGACAAAACATCGTATGAATTATAGGAAATCTTTTTTTAGAAGGGAGAAAGAATAGGTTTAAGGAAATTATATTGTTGGATTAGTCACTTCCACTATACTCAATTAGGATGACTTTTGGACAAAATTGAAGAGCTAAATGTTGGGATGAACTCATATGACGGAATTAGGAAGAACGGCAATTTCTTTAAATAACCAAAACTCAATAAATTTCAATTTTTTGGTGAATAGTTTTGGAAGGATGTTGTATTATAACATGTCGTATATAATAATAATATATTATAATTTCGCACATAGTTCCAAGAGATGTCACTGTGTGTTGAATAAATCAGATTATTTAAAACAGTTAAACATGGCTTATTTATCAAATTGATGGAGTATTAAAATCCATAATGCTAACGCATTAGAGCTCTTCAAGTCTCTTACATCTCTTATATGTAGACTTACTTGTTCTATGATTGTTGTGTCATTGTTGACAGACATAAATCGCAGCGGAGCTGAACAATACACGCGCATATATACGCATACAAACGCACACACAGATACGAGTACGCATATATAATACGCAAGACAGCTATAAATATACAGCTGAAAACTATTTAGGTATTGATCATTGAAGTGTGGTCAATAACTGTACTTTTTTGTAATTTTAACAGGAGCGGTTTCGATCATCGTGAGCATTATCAACTGATAAAAAATAAAACAAATCTAATTAAATATATTGTGGAAATAGTTTAAAAAAATGTTATTTTATTATTTTAAATGTCACGCCAATCCATTAAAATGTGACAGTCAACGCCTTCAAAGTGTTAAAAGCTGTAAGATTTTCGAATATGAATAAAAAATAACAACTTATATTCTTGTAACATTTAGAATACGTTTCAGTTAAGCCCAACTAATAAGTTTGTTCCGACCTATCTTAAATGGTCAATATCCTTATCTGGTCGATCACTGTATCTTTTCCCCTATCATAACAGTTTAAGAAAGAAAGATTTCAAATTATGGATGCAATATCAAATAAGTTTTCAGTCAAATTATTACTTTCAAAGCGCATATACAAAATCGATCCTTCAATACTTGGAGCAGTGAGCGGAAGCTAGCCGTAATAACAAATAATTTTACCTCTACTAAACTTTTGTGAGATACGGGGTGAGTTTCATAAGTTCACTGTCTTGAAAAGTTGGCAGTTTTTATGGGGCGAATATGCATTTTATTAAGTCATCTAAACCACGCGTAGTGAAAATTTATTGTTTTCCTTTCTTTGCCTTAGCGAGCGGTAAGTCGATCGGAAAATTTAAATATCGCCTCTCTCCTCCAAGAGCGGGGACGTCCGACCATAATCCGTTTCGGAAAACTTATAAGGAAGAAAATCCCGGACAACTTATCGCGAGGAAATTCCCGAGCAAACTTTTTGGGTGAAATATCAAATGAGAGAAATCGTATTTATATGAAGTTTTTCTCCTGCGGGTGTTTGAAATTCGTTTTAATTTACTTACGGTATCTGACACTTTACAACAATAAGTTTATAAATAAATTATATACTAAAATTCAGTAGCAATTATTGATATTTAACAGTTGATTTTATCGCGTATTATCTATATAAGCAAATTAACAGGTTGGCTAAAAATATTATATGTTTTTTTATACAATAAAAACACATTTTTAGTACATATTTCCACAATATATTTTTTGATCAGAACCGGTGTCGCTCATCGCGAGCATTATCAATTGATAGAATACAATTTACAAACAAGTCTATATCTAAAGGTAGCAGGTATAAAAAATCATGGGTTCAAGAACTAAGAAAAAATTTACAGGAAATCATGCAATGTTAAAACAAATAATGTAAATTAGTTTAAAAATGAATCCTGCTACCTTTAATATTTTCTATAAATATTCATGTTTGCGAATTGTATTCTATCAATTGATAATGCTCGCGCATGAGTGAAACCCGTCCTGATCAAAAAATATATTGTGAGTACTAAAAAATGTGTTTTTATTATTTAAAATATCATGCCTTTCCATCAAGAAGTGACAGTTAACACCTGAAAAGTAATACGTTTTGTTTATTTTTTCGTTATTTTGCTATTGAGTGCAACGGGATTCAATATATCAAGAAATGGTCACATTATACCAAAAACGGAGTATATAATTATAATGTTTCAAATATTTCATGACTACTATAGAAGAGTATTGTAAAAATAATATTATGTTAGTTTTGACCTCCGAGTGATTATTTCTAACATTACTGAATATAAAGCATTTTATCGTCTAAAACTTCTGACAGAAAGGAACCAATTATCTTAAACTTGCACAAAATAAATAAAATTCCCAAAAGCTTTGATGGAAATCCGTTGATCTTATTTGCTATTGTATAGTATAATTTACAACAAGCATCTATCTTTCCAGTGACCGCACTTTGGCTGGCAAAACAGGCGGCCAAAAGCTCCCTAAAAGCTTCTTTATATCGCGATCTTTTGTAAGAATTCAAAACAAAAACAAAATAGATAATCAAATAGAAAGTTGTTTGTTTTTTATTTTGCTCTATCGGCAGCCTGCTTATTCAGCCTTAATGCGATAACGGGCCGAAACGTATTGTAAGAATGCTTTATACAAACTTAAAATAGAACATTATTATTGCATTACGATATTTCTACGGAATTCTCAATTTTTAAGGGTTCTTTCAAATTTATAGTTATTTGTTAGAGCACGGAAAAAAAGTTGTTTTACTATTTATAATAGTCCTTCAATCAGTAGTAGTGATTATTACGCGAAATTTTTAACGAACAAACTAATATAAGTCTGTCGCCGCTCCTCAAACCATTGTGAGAGAACTCTTTTCCGTAATAAGCCATCCACATCCAATACACCATCTCCATCTAATATGTAAGCTTATAGATATAGCCGCCTGTTTAGTATCATTTACAATTTTAAAATTTTTAGTTTTATTGCTAGCAGGAAATAAGCTAGATAATTAAAACAGGAGAGAAGATGTATTGTGTACTTTTTCTACACAGCTATATATAGATAAGCAAATGTTCGTTTGATCATAATTCTGACGATGGCGTAATCCGAAATAGCTATCATCTTTATCTTATAAAATGTTTGTAGATATAAAATACATTACTATTTTTCCACCGCGTTATAATCTCTCAACTTATTATTTTCAATAAGGGAATGTTAAACGAATTGGATTTAGATTTTTTGTTTAGCAAATTTTAGAGGAAATTTTAAGCTACATAGATTTACTATGTTGAATTAAAATTTATAATATCAACTAAAAGTGCTTGATGGAATTTTCAATATCAAATTTTAACTGATAAAATTTTGTACGATTCCACACGTTTAAGCTTTAAGTTGTCAATTGTGTTGCATCTGTGTGGTAGAATGCCTGAAGATGTCCAAAGGCGAAACCCGGGTCGATAGTGACAAAACATGTGGAATCGTACAAAGTTCCAACAATTCAAACTTATATTTAAATAATAAGTAAGCACAATCATAAGGATTCGGTTCAATAGTAAGAACCAAAACAGAGTTTATGTGTGAACTGTATTACAGGTGGACAGGTAAATTAAGAAAATATTTAATCATATTTCGTCAGCTTCACAATGTGTTTTTTGTCCAAATTCTTGTGTTCATATTACGTGTATAGGTTTTTTATCAGTATGGATAATATTGCGTCTTTGTGAAGCATTTCAACAGAAGGTATAGGACCGAGACACTAGAGCGGTACTACTTGGATACGGCGGCTGGAATATAATTACCAACGATAGTATCAGAAATGAACGAAACGGAAGCGACGCGTTCAAAAAAAATGAATAATGGATTTACACCGCGAGCAGGCCTTGACAAAAAACGTCCTTTCCTCGCCGTATTCTGAAAAGTTTACGAAAACCCCTCCTTTCAAATTGTACCTGCCATTTTTCATACGAACGCGGCAGGCATAAGTCGCAAATTCGCCGTCCGTGAATATGGCGGGCGGAATTCTAGAGTAGAAAAGGAATAAGAAGCAGCAACAAAAAGTGAAACTTTAAAGTAAGTAAGAAAAGTTGGAGGTGGCATAAGCCGACTTCCACACAAATGGGAATATAATGGTCGATATTATTTGTCCATTACGAATATAAACTGTGTATGTATTTTTCGCTTTGCGCAGGGTCATCAAAAAGGATGAATTTGACCAGAAATAAAACGTTAGTATATAAAACTTGTATAATACTTTACTGTAATATTGAATTTGGTTGATTCTCAAAAGTTTATATTTGGTTTTCTTCAGATATTTCCATTATTAAATCATCTCTGTTTGGACGCAACTCAGCGAAATTAGTTTTTATTATATTATTATATATATTATATTAATTCATTTTGGAAATATTCAAACCTTAAAAAGTCTCAAATATTTATCTCGTTTTTTTCAACAAAATTACACAAAACTATAACTTTCACTTAGTCGCAATTTACATCACAGCACTGGAGAAAGTTTCGAGTCGTATCGACTGTTTACGAAAAGTGTTGCTCGGCTGAGAGTCAATTAGGGAATGAAATAGAAAGTGAAAGAAATGTGTTCTTATAGCTTTTCAATATCACCTTACATGTGTTTATTAAATTGGAATATGATGCCATCTATTATGCATGAAATGAAGCTTATAACACCTGCCGCCTGATGATGGATCTTTAGGGTCCAGGACGTATATATTTTTTTTCTAAATCTACTGAGCCCTGGGTCTTCATATTCTATTTATTTCTTGACTTAGCCTTTATTGTTTAAATAAAAACATTTTAGTATAAATCCATTTATCGATTCCCGCAAAAAATCAACTTTTGCAATGAAATCGGGAAACACCTTGTATGGATCCGTACTTCATCGTATCGGTGTGAGCACATGTAGAAGTATGTATGTGTCCCACCCATTCGCGAGGTCTGCTTGGCAGGAATATAACTTTCAATTTGAGTCTTAAATATTTTTATTCAATTTTATTTATTTATAATTTGTATACAGTAAATGTTCGAATATGTGGTATTGCCAACCCTGAAAGCCATTTCCTTCCAGCCGTTGGCGTCTGCAAGATACACTTGTCCACCGCAGACGTTTAAGGCGCATTAGAGCTCATTTTTTATCTTGCGCAGAAAGTGGCCAGCGCGTTGCCATTTCTGTTGTTTGCACGGCAGTCCGGCCACATTAGAGCATGCAACAATAATACCTCTGCCATAATTTCAGTCATTAAACCAACTTGCATTATAGTTATGTTAAAAGAATGAATATGCATAAACCTAATTGACTATAATAACTGACAAAATATGCCTACTGGATGTCTGTCTTCACGCTTCAAACATAAGCATTAAAGACACTAAAAGTTGTCTGAGTATTACTCTTTGAAAAAAAATATTATGCAGTCGTCGCCGCTTATTGTGTTCACTTCCGAAACTTACACAATTTTATTAGAATAAGCGGTGCTTCGGCTATAATTATCAAGGTGACACAAAAAGCTTTAATTGCGCAATATCCAATTTCATATTTTCTACTCTTTGCGATAAATCTTTTAGATTTATTTATTGAATTGGTATTTATTAGGAGAAACTGCATTAAAGTGACATTTGTCTTAAAAAATGAATTGGACTCTTTTTTTATAAGCCGTCATGTTTGTATGCAAAATATTAGAACATATTTCAGAAACAATACACTGCATAGATTTCAATGCGTGACCAACTAAAAAGAATGCCCGTGTGTTTGCAATTTTGGTATTGCTATCGGGTAAAAATTATATTTAAAATGTTCCATAAAACGTTGTCAAAGTGAAAAAAAAATTTGGTGTTTATTAACAGGTGACAAAATTCCAATATTCCATTAAAAATATTGTTTTTGATCGGTCTGCTGAACAGTTTTTTTACTATGCAGCTGATTCTCATAACCAGCTATGAACCAAAGCGACGCCTATTGGGTGAAGTTATTTTCCTTGTCTGCTATAAGTGTGTCTTACAAAAATTGCAAAACTAGCCTTCTATGACACTTGATAATGTAAAGTTGGCCCATAGTATTAATTAGCGGTATGGTAAGTTACAAAGGTGCATTAATATCTGGTGAAACTTTGCCGCCGCACTCTAATTGTGGATAATTTGCTGAAGGCGACAGATGACGTCAGCAAAAAATGGCGCCAAAAGTGGTTTGGTTTCGCGCCTTTTTGCCGAGTAGGGGGTCACTAGCAAAAAATTGCAATTTGACGCTCGGCTTGTGCCGCGTCGTGGAAAACAGACGGCGACAATGAACTGTATTTTTATTTTATATAAGAAAGAAAGTTTTTGGTGTCCCGAAGAAATGTTTATTATAATAATATATACGATCCTGCAGGCGGTAGTATCACACACCAGATCTTAGGAATGATAAAACTATTATGTTTAATTCTCTGGGATATGCAACATCATTTTTTTACAGAATTTGTTCATAATATCGAGCATATGACCTCGTAAAAGAACTTATTACTCAGTTGATATATCTAGCTTTTTAGAATAAAATTGCAATATAAGGATAGTGTAAGGATAACTCTAGCCACACTCTATTTTTTATTAATAATTAATAAACATTCTTAACACCTAGATAGTCAAATTATTTTAAAAAATCTGCTGTTGTTGAAGCATTTTTTTGGTAAGACTCCATTATGATACGGTAAAATAAAGCAATATATTTTAGTTCTACAAAAATTATAAGGTATATCGTTGAAAGTTATTTCGGCTTACGTCCTCTTCACAGCTAAAGTTCTTTTGTTGCTAGTTGCTATTTTTTACCGCGTTTTCTTCAAAATACATTTTGAAGAATATCATAATATGTACAGGCTCATTTGAATAAAAAATTATATATGGTTATAATCAGTTTTTGTCTGTCATCTAGCATCTTCAACTGACGAAAGTAACCAAATAAGATTTTTTTTTAAATGTTCTATAAATTAACTGTTCATTTTTTTTTTCATTTTTCATTCCATTCACTTGTTCGCAGAAACGATTACTCATTTTGACATAATTATGAGAGTAATTTCATACAACTGTTTAATTTACGTCAGTTCTGTTACATCCGTGTTATAGAATGCCTGAAGATACCGAAAGGCGAAGCCCGGGTCGTTAGTGACAAAACATGTGGAATCGTACAAAGTCGTAAGAATTCTAATTTGATATTGAAATTCCATCAAGCACCTTCAGTCGATATCATAAATTTCTCATACTTAATTAAGCCTGGTTGTGAGAATTAAGTTAAAAATAATCTTATTGACAATTTTTCCTTACATTATACAATACACAAATATAATATGAATATTTATAAATTAGCTCTACTTGATCACACTCTAATTGACTTTTGAGAGCTGTGCAAGAGCAATTATATTTAGTTTTTTACGTAATGTCTTGTATATTTTGTTTTATGATACTTCAAATTACATGAAAAGTTGATTTTCTGGTTGATGCTAGACTTGAACATTTATTGTAACAACGTCATCTTTCCTTAAATAATTATTTACTTTAAAGATTTTTCATATTTTTCATTATGGTATTGCTGTTTTAAACAAATTATAAAGCAATCGATTACAATAATTCTGTTTATAATAGCTGATATCATAAATTTCTAAATATTGTTTATCCTAAGTCGATAAGAGTGCTTTCTTCGGATAAAATTGAGTAGGCGAAACCATGGAAAAAGTTTTTTTATAACTAAAATCAGTGATAGCCAAACGGTCGCTCGCGAGCTACCGGTAGCTCGCGTAGGATATTTAATCATATTTTAAAATTTGTCTATGAATTTTTTTATTGAGCTCCAAAAATAAAATAAAATGAATCGAGCTACATTTCAACAAAATGCTTGAAAGGTTACCGTTGCAATATTTTTTTGGCATACAAATTTCAGTGTACAACGAAGTAAAATAGTAAAGCGGTCAGAGATGTATTACGATTGATGCGAACTGCACCATACACTTTGTCTAGAGTAAATATAGAAACAGACTCACATATGTACATTTTCATAATTGCATTTGAATGGGAGTGACAATGTACTCACAGAGAATTGAAAGAATGTGTAGGAAATAAAGTGCCATTATTTTTACTTTTATTTTCATATTTTTTTTCACACTTATTATTTTGTTTATAAATAAATAAATAAAATATACATTTTACGTTTTATTGAAAATCTAATATTCTAATTTATTAGAAGTAATATAATAATATTATACAAAGTACGATAAAGGACGATAATAAAAAATTATAAAGAAGGAATATGTATCGGTAGCTCATCAAACAATTTCAATTTCTGAAAGTAGTTCACATCCTTATTGAGTTTGGAAATCACTGACTTTAATAAAGGGTCGAGCGATGATGAATCTTTCCGATGTGTTAATGTAATAAAGAACCCTCTCACAAAAGAAACATATTTCAATAAACCATAAAATTCAATCTCACACTTTTGCAATATATAAGTACAAAACCGCACATGTTAAAAGTCGTAATAAAACATTCTTTCACGAAAAATTGAACCCACCTCCAAAGACATCCGACAGTGTTACATAAAAATATCAAATAAAAAAGATTCCTTGAAAATCACAGTCCATTGTTACAGTTTTTATTGAGTCAGATGTGGCGAATTCATTCCGCTAGTGTAACAGGGACTCAGAAATGAGGGAGGGTTGATCTCGCGCGCTGCATACCAAGTGCGACCGGACTATCGGGCGACGTTGAACCTTTGATGTTCGCCTGATACGCGCGTGGCGGAATATGCGCGACGTATGGGGAGCGGACCGAAAAACATGATATTTTTAACAAGCGTGGCTTACTTTCGTGACAAAATTATCTCATGAGCTCATATATCAAGAGTTTAATAATAAAAAGAACATTTCTAAAAAAGTCTTTCCGTTAGCTCCGTCTCCTTCAAGGCAAACGTGCTATACAGAATATCTTAGAAAACCAAGTATGAGTTAAACTAGAGTATTGGGAGATCATCAATGTCCCCATGCGCTGAATTCTTAAACTTATTTGTCCGAAATATACCACGTATGTTACAATAAATAAAATAAAGCAATGGAAAGCTCTGTTAGGTATTCGGGTTGAACAATAAAAATGTATCGCGATGGGTCGTGATCAAAAACCTTATTGTGGAAATATGTACTAAAAATGTGTTTTTATTATTTAAAATATCATGCCTTTACATCTAGAAGTGACAGTTAACACCTTAAAACTTATTGTTTTAGCAAAATCTACTATTATAATTAGATGAAAACCAATGATGCTTGTTGTGAACAGTATGCAAGCCAATTTAAAAACAAAAGCTATTTATACAAAAAATTCAATGAAAAAATTACCGGATATACAAATTTTATAGTTCAGGAAACAAATTAAATATACATGTAGTCATATAATATATTAATGTACAACATTTAATTAATGTGTAACAAATAAAATGTTGACGACCAATTAAAACTAAATTACACTTGTAGTTAAAATTAAATTTTAAAGCGAAATAAAAAAAGCATTTAAACGAAATGAATCAATGATTACTCATAGAACTATACATATATGGATACTCCATTAAAAAAATATTTACAATATATTTACTCAAAAGTTGATGAACCAACAAAAAAATTGTGTCATTTGCTCGAACTGAGTAACAGTGAATTGAATTCTATACTAGAATTTTTTGGAAAAATTTTGTAATTGCAATAAATTAATAAGTAAATCAATAAATAGCAATCAACAAAAATTGCCCAATATATTAATTTAATATTTCGAAAGTTCTACTTGCCATGCAACTGATAAAAATATAATAGAACAGTTTGGCAACTAAATTTCGTAAGTGTTGTCTAGAAAATGCTTGATTTCGTTAAGGATGATTGTTAACGTGCAAAAGAGAATTAACAGAATTATTTTTTCAGCATTTGTGCGTACAAATATTTAAAATTATTTATTGCTAATGTTAATGATATTATAAACAACTTTTTCAGACTAAAAATAAAATTTCGATTGAATTTAAAATACAGATTATTTTGTAAGAAACACTTTTAGTTTAAGCTTTTTCATTCACACTAAGATTACAAAATAATGAAATTATTTATAAATTAATTACACATTCGTTTAAATCTGTTCCCGAGTTTGCTCTTTAATTTAAGAAAAAGCAATAAACATTTCAAAAACAGATGCTTCGCCAAGAAATCTAAGAAGGAAAATTGCCATATTCTGTCTTTTCCCCTTCGCACTGCGTTTGCACCAACAAACTGTTACACTAAAATGTAATTTATCTCACCTAATATCGTTTGTCCCTTTCGGGCTTGCTCTCCCTTGGCGATGCTTGGTGGAGGAATACTTAAAGTAAGATTTTGCAATTTCACTAAGAGCTAGTTTTAGTGTTAAAATTATTTCAGCTAAAACTGTTATTAGAATAATGAATAACACAATCGGAAATTCGATATTCAAAAATATTTCCAGTCTAATTTCACTGTCGGATATTAAAACAATATTTAATATTTTAAACAATTAAATTAGGTGAATGCAAAATGTTTAATATTATATAATCTTTTAAATCATTACCAAAACAATTTATATTATGGAAATTCTGCATTCCTTGATAATATCAAATTGTATATTCTGGGTATTTTTTTTAGAAATCGTAGACATGAATGAATTGATTGTTCTTTCAACGTGTAGAACCAGTCTGCTAATGTTAATGCCAATGGTAAGAACATTAACAAAGCTATACGGTATTGCTTTAGGTGTCGACATATTCAAGTGGACGAAAGTGAGTCAGGAGAATACTATTTTTTAATGTATAAAAACTGATTTTATATGAACTTGCTTGGTTGAATTCCTGCCTATCCCTGTGTTTCGTGTTGTTATTTATTTCTTTAATTATAACATTAAATTTAAAAATATTTTGCCGTTTCAAAATCAATAAACGCATAATTTGTAATTTCTATAACGGTTGGGTACCAAATAAATAAATAAAGACATTTTTCATTTAGCCGAAATACAATAAATATACTGAATGTAATGCTGAAGGGATTGTGTTGTATTTCATAAATATTATATATTTTACGTGTATCATTCAATTGTTCATTTCAATTTTGATGAGAATTCGCATCAATTATTTATTACAATCATATTTCTTATTATGTTCGTTCACTGTAATATTTTAATATTGTCAACAGGATTTCAGAAAAGTCAACAATCCGGATCTAATTTTTATACAATGGCGTATGATTTAAAATGCGTAAGCAGTCCTTGAAAGGGTGGACTTTCTTATATTTTTCTCCGCTGTAGGGTAGAGGCAGTAACGTAGGAAGTTTTCTGAGTGTTTTTGATATTCAGGAAGCATCATAGACAAACCTTACGAATAGCCAACTTGCCGACTCCCTAGGGAAAGCTGAAAAATAACACATTTTCCTTTTCATCCCGAAAATAACCATCCTATAATGCAGAAGAATCAAATTCGATTCCACACCTTCTATTGTCATGAATAATTTTAAGGGGTGGACATTAAATAATACATATTATAACATTTTATAAAAAATATGGTCACACTACTTTCAGAACTGTATTTAGGCTCAATTTAATGAATATATTAATAATGCTTAAAACACGGTAAATTATCATTTTTTTTGTTTATTTAATACAAACATCAAAACTATCCTTATGTAAGATAATTTTAATAAGTCGTCAAACTCATTAATTAAATTCCCATAATACGTCACCTGATACATAATACCTATCGTTGTGCCCGTCAATTTGATATATGTAGGTATTTCTAAGTATAAAATTATCTAATTGCATTTTATTGACAGTAGATTATAATTTGCTTTAGAACGTTTTCACAAAAGACTAAAATATTATTTAACGTTAATAAAACTTACCACATGCAATTGAATGTCAGTATTATTAAATGAATAGTGTTGAAAGTTAAATCAGTTGTTTATTTGGATCCTAGTCTTAGTGTCTATGTTTTTCTTTTGTAAAATATTCATTTGGTATAAAACCGATGCTAACTGCTTATTGTGTGTCAGTTTTGTTGCATATATGTGATATAATATCAGAAGATTCCAATAGACGAAATTTAGGTCGTTACTGACAAAAAATTTGGGATAGTACAAAGTTTCAATAATTCAAATTTGATCATAACTGTCATTTAAAACTAAAATGTGTTTTTCTTCTTTGAATTTTTCTACGAAAATGAACAAAAGAAGGATTATTGGTGAATCATTAGACACTTGTTATAACAGTGAAACAGCTCCAGTGATTTTTCAATGATAAAATATAATTATATTGTTTAAAGATGACATCGTTTTTATCCGGTGGTTTATTACTATATATGGAATTTATTTCAATTATCGAAGTAACTTCAGGCTTACTGTATCGCAATGTTATTTATTAAATTAATAATGAAGAATAGAGTGATACTGTTCCTTGTTTACTGGACGTGAGGAAAGAGTTAAAATAACAGTATTAATAATCGTCATACTACTTAAAACATATCATTTTCTAGTACTTAGACGTGAAAACCAAAATGAAAATAAATTTAACCACAATAATCCACTTGTTTTATTTATATATACTTGTTTTTTTTTTTTTTTTAATAATAAAAACACATTTTTTTAGTACGTATTTTCACAATATATTTTTTGATCAGGACCACTTTCGCTCATCGCGAGCATTATCAACTGATAGAATACAATTTACAAACAAGTCTATTTATACAAAACAAAAAATTAAGTTGAGTTAAAGGTAGCAGGTGTACAAAACCATGGGTACAAGAACTAGGAAACAATTTACATAAAATCATACAATATTGATACAAATAAAGTAAATTAGTATAAAAATTAAATGTTCACAATCACTTATTAAGAATTACAATTACAATTATGGTAAATCAATAATCCATTAGGAGCTCTAAACAATCAATAAGGAAGTAAGGAGTGGGAAATTTTTAATGACGAAAATAACCCACACTCACTACTTAATGGAACAAAATACTTCTCATGTAAATTGTATTCTATCAGTTGATAATGCTCGCGATGAGCGAAAGCGGTCCTGATCAAAAAATATATTGTGGAAATAAGTACTAAAAAAATGTATTTTTATTATTTAAAATATCATACCTTTCCATCAAGAAGTGACAGTTAACACCTTAAAATTGATTATTTTTAATAATTGTATTATTTAAATAAAAATTTAAGCCTCTATTGGAATTCTTCTATTATTTCTGCGCAATTGCTTAACTTACGTTTAAAAGTACTTCTGAGGACGACATAAAGCACTAAAATCTTTCAAAAGTCTTTTAAAATTTTATTAGAATTAAGATGATTTGTTATTCTTATCTAATTATAATATAATTTCACCGAATAAATATGAATTTGATCCGAAGAATGAGTACACAAAAAATGGATTTTTGAATCCGAGCAGAATTCGAGACAAAGCAAGAATTCGTAGTCAAAACTAATTTCAGTACACATGGAAAAAAAACAGCTATTTAAATAAGGGTCTCTCTACAGAGAATATGAAAAACGGGTGTAGTATACCTTATTTATAGTGTACTGAAAGAGCACAATATACAGCAAGCTAAGTTAGTAAAGTAAACACACCCAAACTAAATTATAAAAGCAATGTTAGACATTTCCATTCATAAATCTTGCTCAGTGTCCTCTTTACATCCTGGGAGACCGTTCTTTTGACTTTTCCACTGGATCTTACTTTCCTTTGCTCTAGGTAAAATGTCAAGTCTCTTAACCGGTATTCAAATATACAGGTCGATCCATTTATCACGTCGTGCGTGGCTTATTACAATTCATAGAGTGTTTCAATTGGGATCATTTTTTTTAGTATTTAACCGACATCGTATGTATATTACACTAGAGTTTTTTGCACAACCCGAACATTTTACATACTAAGCCAGCTTTTTAACCTTTGTACTCGACAAGTACAGTCAAAGTTTTTATTTTGATAATGGATAAGTATTAAGGGTCATCATTCTCATGTTAGAAACGGTAAAAAAAGTGGAATTGTAATTGAAATTGTAAAAAAATATATCATATACACCCAGTCCTTTTTTACGCGAATTTTTTTAACCCGAATTCAATAATACGCGACTTTTTTGGAGGGCACCCTTACATTTTTTACGCGCTTCACTCGTTTTTACGCATTTTTTTCCCCAAATTTGTTTCAAAGAAGAAATTTTATATATAATATGATACTAGGCAAGAACATTTCATTATTTTTTTGAATAAAAAAAATTCGTGTATTTTTTAACATTAATTTTGAAAAGCATTCCATTTTTTTAAATACACATACAATTGCCAAATGTTTACAAGTGTATTGGATATTATGCGAATTTATGTTTTAGGGTGTGTAAAGAAATATAATGCAATTGCGTAAAATCATAGGATGTATGTCCGCTCGTAAACTTGTTTAAGCACAATGCATTTATTAAATTCGTTGAAAAGCATTTTCTCGGCCATGAATTTTACCATTTTGAATAATTATGTCAAATAAGTGCCCTCCAATGACGTCAAAATATTTTAAATGTTAAATAATAAATGCGAACCGAAGATAAAAATATTACTCTTGAAGTAAAAAGCATATAAAAATATAATACTTTATACTTGCGTGAGTATTTAACAAAGACAGTTTTACGATTACATTTCGCAACCGAGAGTGACAGCAGCGAATAATTCATATATGTGTATATAAAATATATATTTTTTTTGCACGAATTTTAAAGAGCAAATTTTGGTTTTTCATACGTTTCTGGTACTTTTTTATGCGATGTCTTAATTTTTGGAATCAATTTATCAAATTATATGAAAGTTGTGATTTTTTACGCGATTTTTTTACGCGCCTTATTCTGGGGCCAATTTATCGCGTAAAAAAAGGATTGGGTGTATATAAATATAACTATATCCAAAAAAAATAAATCCTGACACAGCTTTTTTTCCATTGTGACATTACTCATTTGTTTAAAACACAGTTCAATTATTAAAGCTTCAACTAATTTACAGAACATTGTTGATAACTAAAATATGTTGAATTTTGAATCACATACATTTGATGATATAATAATTTTCTATAAATACTACAATTTTTAGAAACGGCTTATTTCAAAATATAAAATTCAATATTTTTGTAAAAGAGATTTATTCCCAGTGCTAAAATTTGGCAATATCAATAAAGCATTCAGAGCTTTTGTTTAAGCTTTTTTTTCAGCCTGTATATTGCATGCAAAGGCTTTGAGGAGCCTAGAGAAGGCTCCGTGGGTGATTTATGCCTCCGGACTCTTGGGTTTTTAACATGTCTATCGGGTCTTACACTATCTGATGGGAAAATTTCCGGAAAATCGATGTAATTGCGATCTCTCTTTTAGTGATGGGTTGATTCACCTTTTATTTTTTTATTCACCCTTTCAAAAGATCCGATATTTGAAAAAGGTCATATATAATACATTACAACCGTTGCTTGGTGCTTGATGAATGTTAAGGATGTCACTGTTTTAATATATGAATCTATGTGTATATTATTTTACAGTCAAAACACACATGAATGTTGGTGGGTTATTTAAATTATGTCGTATCGTGAGAAGAATACAATTCATGTGTTGGTTCATTCATTTAAGTATGTTACAACGTACAATTTAACAATGTGATGTTACAACATAACTCGAATATTAAGTACATTTTAAATGCTAACCTGATAAAAAAGGCATCTCATTTATATACAATAAAACACAGTGTTTATTAATATTCTTACTATTTACTTTCTTAAGCAATAGTTGTTTAGCTTATCGCAAGCATTATCAACTGATGATGTTCATCGATTTTTCATTTCTTCGTGTCATAATAAAATTTTAATTTTGAATTGTTAAAACTTTGTACGATTCCACATGTTTTTTCCCCACTAACGACCCGGGTTTCGCCTTTCGGAATCTTCAGGTATTCTATCACACGGATGCAACAGAACTGACTTAAAATAAACAGTTAGCATCGTCTATATACCAAAGTTATTAGTTACATGAAAACACTTACCCCAAGGCAAGCACTAAGTTGCAGCTAAGAAATTTAATAATATTAATCTGACAATTAACACAATTGCCTGTGATAATTTTCATTAACGATCTTGTCAATGGTAGAACTCCATTATAACACGGTGAAAAAAAAAGCAATGTATTTTAGTTCTACAAAATTATTTTTGAAAAAATATAGTTGATAGCTATTTTGGCTCACGCCATCGTCTGTTCTGACGATGGCGTGAGCCGAAACAGCTATCAACTATATTTTTTCAAAAATAATTTTGTAGAACTGAAATAATCAACTAACATTAAAATATAAGTGTTTCTTTTATAGATTGAGTTTCCTACTATCAAACATTTAGTGATGAAATATAAGAATTTACGTCATGAGATTGTCAATTGATTGCCAACAAGGGGGAGTTAGGAAGATTGAGTTGATCTTTGAGAATGAAGTTTGAATTTATTAACTAGCTTATATTAATTTCTAGAATCTTCTGATGAAGTAGTTTATGGTCCCCCTTGTAATTCCGTAACAATTCGTAACAATTTAAATTTGATATCGAAATTCCATCAAGCACCTTCAGTCGATATCATAAATTAAATTTAAATACATTTATAAAAGCGAATTGCTTGTAAAACATTCTATAGCTTGATCATAATAAAACATTCAAGTGAAGATAAATGAATTTTTGTCATTTATGGATATTTCCTGAAATCATAATATCATTTGCCGAGTGAAATATGGTATATGATAAAAAAATAATCCATATCATATATCATGACATAAAACAAAAAGGTAGCTGATCTATCTTTCGGAGTTGCGATTCTAGTCACGTCTGCTAAACAAGAGTGGCGGATATTTTTTTGTAGATAATATCTGCACCACAAAATGCTGCCAATATCGAAAATATCGCAGCATTCATTCCCCTTACGTATGCCATTTTATTGTATTTATATGTATTATGATTACATTGAGATAAAAATTCTACATAAAAGTTGTATATAAAAAAATATTTTTTAAAAAATATAGTTGATAGCTGTTTCGGCTCTCACCATCGTCAGAACTATGCTTAAACTAACATTGTCCTATCAATATATAGCTGTGTAGAAAAGGTACACAAAAAATCTTCTCTCCTATTTTAACGACCTAGCTTGTTTCTTGCTCGCAATAAAACTAAAAATTTTAAATGAAACTAAAAAGACGGCTATATCAATAAGTTTATACATGACACGGAAATGGTCCATTACAGAGACAAAACGGCCCCCCGTAGCGGGTTATGCAATGGCGATCGACATATATTAGTTTGTTCGTTAAGAATCCTTCAAATTCTGATTGCGTTTGGTAAAAAACAAGTTTAAAACTGAAAGAGGTACGATTATAAAGCTGAAACATTAGCGGATTGAAGTTTAAATTGTAAACGACTGCATTAAAAATTTTATTTTTGCCATATATATGTTATAAAAAAAAAAGATCTTTTGTTACATCTTTCAGAAAGGATTAAAGAAGATATAGCAATATAAAATAACATAAATTTGGTATTCATTGCACACCTGAACAAATAAAAAATGTTTAATCAAATGAAAAGTTTCCACCATAATCCTTCATAAAAAATATTTTATTAGGATTTATTCTTGAAACTATTGTTTGCGCTGCCCTTATCTTTTATTTATTCATGCGATAATAAATCTCTTTCTGTTTACAAATGAAAATTAATTCTTGGAATATCCTTTAGGGATAAAGCATGTCTCACATAAAAAGCTCTATGAAGGATTTTGTATACAGAATGATCAACAATTATTGGCGTTTTAAGATTCATATTTCCGTTTAATAATTTTGAGGATATTATTGTTTTTTTGGTATAATGGTGAAGATAGTATTCCTGACTTAGAATGTCTTGAATAATAATATGAACTCTGCTTGAATAAATCTGAAATATTTTTCAAAAATATGACAAAACGATGAAATACGTAAACTATAGTTTAACCTTTCTTGTTCTCCTTCGGTAAGATTAGCTGAATTAGTCAATAATCTGAATTTTAAACAAGAAAAACACATTTTTGGTACTATTTGTACAGCACGTATGATTAAAAACTATTAATAAAACTGTATTTTTATTATTTATAATATAATTCCTAAATTTATTCAAAGACGTGACAGTTGACATCTTAAAAGTGAAAAAAAAACAATCCAAATACTTATTTTTTTCTAACAGTTTGCCATTTTATATTTAATCCCATTATAATACAGTTTCTTAGGTATGTATCTTTTGCAATCAAATTTTTCAATAGCATTTTACTAGTAAACGATGATTGTGAAAACCATAATGTACTATTTTAAAGTCACTAGGCTTAATGATGATAAGATTATCTTTTCCACATTTGAATGCCATTGTTAATCAAGTCAGTAGTTATAAAAAATATTTCAAAAATATTTTTAGCTTTTACTCTTAGACTATTTTTTTGTAATTACCACATAAATAAGCGATGCAAACTGTTCACTGACTGTCAGTTCTGTGTTCTGTTGCATCCATAACATATAGTGCCTGGATATGTCGAAAGACGAAACCCGAGTCGTGAGAGATAGATCTTGTGGAAATGTACATACTATAAACAACTCAAATTTGACATTGATATTCCGCCAAGTATCTTTGATCGATATCGTAAACTATTTTAAGATATGTACCATTTGACTATGTGAAGCTTTTTTTGAATTTGTGTAAAACTTTTGAATATTGTCTTTTATTTTGAGCTATTTACTTTCATAATAATTTTGTCATATTCCATCGTTCGATTTGACTAATAAATATAATGCTTCTGTAAGTCGACCATTATAATTTGTTATTATAGTACCGTCTTTCGGCATCTTCAGGCATTATATCACACGGATGCAACAGAACTGGCAGTACCCTCCAGACTCCTCAGTTCTGTTGCATCCGTGTGATAGAATGCCTGAAGATGATGAAAGGCGAGACCCGCGTCGTTAGTGACAAAACATGTGAAATCGTACAAAGTTGTAACATTTCAAATTTGATGATGAAATTCCATCATGCACCTTCTATCGATATCATAAATTATATAATTTGCCTGAAGAGTTTGGATAACAAAGCAAATTTTTAAAAATATATTGATTTTAATAAAAAAAAATTGTTCTTGTTAATGTATAGTATTTAACATTGGTGATTGAAATACATTCTTCTTTATATTGTGCTAATTGTTCTAGACCATTGATAATTTATAATTAAAATTACTTTCGTCAATTTCGTAAAGCAAGAAGAAAATTTACCTCTTCAACTCTTATGCAAAATATATTTATTTTTCCATGAATCGAAGCTTTATTTAATGCTGAAAATTTGGTTTAAGTGATTCAAAACTTTCATTGAAGCCATAGAAAAAATTATGACACTTTCATTGACATGCCTTGTACATTGTCATTACTTGAATTGATTAAGTATTTTATATACTAATCAGTGAAAGTTATTTTTCTCTAGAAATGTATTTTTGCTGTAACAAACGTTTAATATTGTAATATCAATGAGACTTTTGGCGCAGTGTGTATAAGTTTTAAGAAAACTTTACAGTACTTACGCCATTTGAATCGTTAAATTAAACAATGCGGGAATTGTATTAAATACTGTTGTGATTAATGACAGACTGATTTGTGTAAAGAACCCAAAGTGTCTGCTATTCTCAAAACCAGTAATTAAAATGAAAATTTATTTCACAAATATTCTGTATTGCTTTCGTTGAAATACTATCTGTATTCAAAAAACGACGATGGTATACTTGATAATTAAATGATAGATTATTCGATAAATATTAGAAATGGAAAATGATCTACTCAATCAAGAATCGATCACTTTAAGCCAATTGCATTCTTTAATTCAATTTGAGTCATTTTTATCACTATGTTTACTTTGAAATAATAATATTTATTTATTACATCTATTTTGAACCATTTTTCACTTGTAACCTTATTCAGGTTTACCTATACAGAGATGCACTTGAAGTGACATAAAATTACTTTTATTGTTACCATTTAAGAAGAGTTATGAAAGTTTTATAGATAAAATTAAATCAATAATATGATTAATTGGTGGTAATCTTACTAACTATCATTAGAATTTTATGAGAAACAATTGAGATATATACTGACCTTAAAGTGGTGTGTTTTGGTGTGGTAAAATTCCAGATGAATATCATACGAGTCTAGTGTTACCTGGTTTGCCATTTTTGGCGTACTTAGATAGATCTTGAAACACCCTAAAGCTAAGGTGAAACTAAGTTAATGAGGTTTCAAAATCAATGTTGTCGAAAGTTGCTCGGTAGAGTTAGTTTGCAATCCGTTTATTGTGAAATGTTCATTTATTCATTTTGTAAAAAGAAATGAATTGGACAGTAATAAAATCCGTGAAGTTTTATCTAAAAGAATGGGTACGGTTCTATTTTTTGAGGACAATATGTTCTCAAATAAACAACTCAAGTGTCAAATATTTATTTCCTTGACCAACGACCATTTTCGAAACAGTCCGGTCCATTTGATATTCAAGAGATGCGTCAGGCAAATAAAAGATGAAAAGGGTAACTTAAATTTATACAAATTGAGAAATGTCAGCTACTGTGTAGCATTGCTTTTGTCGTGTGGATTTTATGATGTTTATAAATATGTCGCTATAAAAATTCTAGAAACACAACCTGCGTAGTAACAAAGTTATCAATTTAAAATTTAAATTAGAAATGAGTTCTATCAAAATTAATTAACAATACGTGCATATTCTTGCTTTTTTCAACCCTTATTTTTATTTTTAATCTTCGTGTGAAAATATCTTTAGTAATACATTACTTGGAAACATTAAAAACTGAAAAACGATATATATTCACTGTATTAATACAGGAAGACGTAACCTAATAATCCTAATCTTTGTAATTTAATAAACTTTCTGTCAAAAGAATGTTACCTGCGATTTCTAAGCCAGCAACTAAATTTATTTTCAAAATTTGAAGACAGAAGAGCCTTTCACCTTTAACATTTGCAATTTTTGTTTCATGTATAAACTTTGGTTCTTGGGTAATATCCTTCCTTCCTGCCTTCCTACAGTCGAGTATACGTCACTTGGAACGAGAAAATATAGCACTAACATTTCTAACTCAAAATAGTATCGATATACAGTGAAACCCTGATTTTACGTTATCCAATGGACCCTGAAAAAATAATGATAATTGCGGGAAACGGTGAATGCGGGAAAGCTTCAAATAATAATAAACAAGTAAAATCGTAAAAACATTTATTTATTAGTTACTTGTACATACTGTATATAAAATTTATTTTTTAAAAAGTCCTTTATGTTAGTTTGCTTCTTTGTTATTTGGCACTTTAATCGGAACAAAGACTTGTTACTAAACTTGTGACTAAAAGTTTGCATGTACAGGAATCATTATTACCATGAATTTTAAACAACTATACATTTGCATCATAAACAATAATACGCGTGTGGTGGATCTCAACCCAAAAAATAGCACATGCGTCCAATGCGTTACATCTAACATGTACAGCGGATTCCAACGTGTCTAGACACAATACCTGCACTTGACTGTGTCAAACTTGCTTGCCGAGATACGGAGAAATATTCAATAAAAACGGTCAATCGGGATAATATTTGTGACGGGACTAAACTATTTAGACGGTTTATCAAGGAAATCGGGGAATCAGTGTGGTCAATGCGGGATTATTTAACATTGTTCTTATGGGAGTTTGACGGGACTATAAAAAATAAGAGTTCCAGCCGGGAAAACGTATTATGCGTGTACGGTTGATCGACGTTCCACTGAATATTTATTTACGCCATTAGAATCTTAAAAATGACATCCTTTGATTTTCTTATGTAATGTGTGGTAATATTACATGGAGAGATATATAAGTGCTAATAGTGTCTACATAAACCGACTTTACTGTAAATTGCTCAGCTCTGCAGTGACCACATTCCGTCAGTAACGATGAAACAAAAAATTTTAAAAAAGATGAACTGTACTTGAAGAACTCTGAAAATCGTGCGTTTAAGATCTTAACGCTCCATTAAGTTGATATTCTAAAAAAAATTTAGGAAATGGAGGTAAAAACAGGTCATTATCAAGGCACCGCCATTAAATCATATTTAATAGAACATTAAAAAATAAATTGAAATTATTTTGTGCGGTTACTTTTGGTATACATCTATTATAAATATTCAATCTGTACTAAAAAATGTCGTGCGGGTTACTAAAACTATATTTATGTTTTAAAATTGTATTGCAAACACTATAATCCATCTATAACCTATATTAATATCCATAAAACTACGATAAACTGATAGATAATGACGGAATTTATATGCGAACTTAATATGCATAAAAGTTTTTGTCATTTTAAAGTATGTCTGCGAATCGATATCAGAGCGATTTATCAAATGGAAATAAAAATATACTGACATAAAATTTATCGCAAGTGGCGATAGGCTGGGGCGCGGCGTGGTGTGGCACTAAAACTAGGTACTTGCCTATCTATCAACCCCTTTCAAAACAAGGACATTCAAAATGTCTTATCGGAACAGTGTGAATGTCAGATGATACGAGTGGAATAGGGTAAGTAAAGTAAGCCTTTGCGTTTAGTGATTGAGCTTACTTTACATAAGACTCGGTTATATTTCTATCTGTTTTCAGTGAACTAGAATGATCTTTATTTGTCGTTTACTGTTCTGTAATGTGAGATGAAATTTTGTTTAGGTAAACTATAAAATAACATATTTAGTTGCACGATTAATTAAAATTAAAAGAATCAACGACGTCATCAAAACTTTACATATTTTTTCCATATAACTATATATATATACAAGAGAAGAAACCCTTTCCCCCAACGGTGGCTTTATCTAAAATTTTAAATAATGAAAATTTGACCAAGACTGGTTTCACTCACATGACCCTGAGTGAAATCGGTACTGATGAAAAAATATATTATGGAAAAAAATACTAAAAAATGTGTTTTCATTATTTATAATATCCTGCCTTTCCATCAAGAAGTGACAGTTAACACCTTAAAAGTTTATCGTAAATATACATTTTAATATTTATGAATCAGGCTGTATAAATTTAAAATAAACGTGTTTTAACACATTTACATTACAAAAAAAATCCTTTCTCTAAATAAAAATTATTATTATGAAATAATGTTCTTTTTTATATGATATCTGGCAACATTAAGCGACGTACGTATGCGTTCGCACATTTGGTAGCGGTAACGTCATCTACGTTACACTAAATACTATATATTAAAAAATAAAAAAACATGATGTTAGAGTAAATAAGAAAGTAACATATTGCCTATCTTTTCTACGCCAGTATGAAAAACTAATCCTATTTAAGGTTTTACTAAAAAAAGTTCATACATTGGCGCGAAATCAAAAAAACTATTGTATTATGCAATTTTTATAGTAAGTATAGAAATTAGCATTTTTAAATTCAGCTTTGATTTTTCTTAAATTGGAGATAAATTTAAGAAAGATAAATTTAATCTCGTGTAAGGGAATGTGTAGCGTTGCACGTTGCAAGATTTAATACTAAGAGATACCTCCTTATTTTAAATGCGGTTTTGGTGGGATAAAATATTAGATTTTTGGAAAATTGACAAATTGTTGACTAATTGAAGTATTGTCATGTAAAGGATACAGTAAAGGGGAATCAAAAAGATTTAACTGCTCGTTAAGTAAAGATAATGAACTCAACTGGGCTCTGGTGTTAGCAGGTTGGTTGCGTGGAATGAAATTAAAAATTATTAATATAATATGTCACTTTTTCATGTTTACTTTGAATTAATAGTGCAGTAACGATCATTAAAAATAAATGGGCCAACTCGTGTATTCAATTACTATATATTTCTGATACGCGATACAGGCATAATAATGCAAATCTTTGTTGTACCGTATCCCACATTTTAACCCTTTCGACATGAAGGCGAAATACATAGTTATTGGAAAGTCATCAATAATATGGAGCGTTATGGCGGGTGACGTCAGGAACACGTGACTTTTTTCTATCACTGATATTTTATGTCAGTCCGTAATGATAACGTATGGGACACATCGAGCACATTAGGAGCGGGAAACTATTTTAATAATAGTTTGCCATCCCGGCCGTCTGTGAATATAATAAAATATTTTATTTTCACCGAACTTTTTGTTACATTTTTACAATTTTAACCGAAGTCACCGTACAAAACATGAGCTTCTAATGTCAAGCTAAAAAGCCTTAATAATTAACATTTCGTGATAGTGTGTTCTTTGTTCGTTTGTTCGCAGTCTAAGCTGTTAACCGGTCACCCACTGTACTAAGAAAAACAAATTTGAATTGTTACAACTTTGTACGATTTCACGTGTTTTGTCACTTACGACCCAGCAATTTCAGCATTATCAATTCATTACTTTTGCACCGTAACATATGAACACATTTAAACATAAGAATATAAAAATTCAACAAATACAGAGTAAAACAATTAATAAAGATTGCAAAAAAAGTCAACAAAGTAAGCTCATGAAATGTCTACTTTAACTGATAAAATAGCATTCGTCCACATGAAATACGTCAACATCCAAAGCAATACTGTTGAACATTGTTAATGCTTTTACCATTGGCATCCCCATTGGCAGATTGGTTCTACATTTTGGAAGAACAAACAAATTATGTACACGATTTCTTAAGAAACTATCCAGAACATACAAATTGATATTATTAAGGATGGCAGAATTCTCATTTTGGCCTGGAATTAGTCGAAAGAAATACGTGGCTAGATACATTTATGAATATCAAATATTATTTATATATAAATGTACATTTGATCAAAAGAAATAATAGACAGTATACATTAATACAATGGTAACACACCCCATATTCCCTTTCTGCACTTTGCAAAAAATTGCGTCATTAAGTGAATCTAAGAATATAAAAATGTGTAAACTGAAAGCTTAGTCGGTTTGTAAGTGCATTTTCGTATTAAAAAGTTTGTGGATAAGTTGTTGTGAATTCTTAAAGCACATTAGCAGGGTAGAACTCTATTTTTAATATGAAAAATAAACATAGAAAACATTTACGAAAGCTTTTACAAAATTTTAGAAAATGTTTGTGTTATGTTTTATAAACATCAAAATAAATGAACGAGACTATAATTGACTTAATAAAAATTACCAAGGATAACTTTTTTGTATTTTGCTTAGCCATATAAAAAGAAACTATTTATCTTTTGATGCTATCAGATAAAAAATAGTTTTGAATTTGTGTTTTTATTTCTATGCGAATAATTTGCTACGTTTACTACTTATAGGAAAGCAATATATTGAAATTTAAAAATACAATCTTAAGTAGTATTATATTCCTAGTAAATAATGCTGGCGATGAGCATAACCGGTCCTAATCATAAAATTGTAGAATTATGAATAAACTTGTAATACGTTATGATTTTACTATTTATATGCAATTGTATTAGAAATGTTTTTTTACAATATCGTAGTTTTTTTGAGAAACCTTACAAAATCACTAAGTGTATCAAAAATAAAGTATAGCTTTTGCGCATATATATATTATTTTAAATAAGTTTTCCAGTCAGCCCCTGTTTTGATTTTTGACTTTATATGACCAGAATATCATCATCATATAGCTGGTATCTTTAGCTTCACACTTGCCCTTGTATCTTTGCTTGACGATCGAAATTGCAAGACTTTTCCTAAATACATTACCAATACAGCAACTATACGCTGCAACTATTTTTATCCATTACATGAAAATTAATTTCAATAATAATTCAGAACTGCTTTTTGAATCCGAAGATCTTAACAAAACAATCAAGTAAATAAAAAAAAACTATAAATACTTTCAGATTTCTTCAACCATCCGTCATACAATCTTATCATCTGCTTAATCGTGAGTTACAAAAATCTAGTATTATATCCAGTTTCTATAATTTTTGTATCTAAATTCCATTAAATTTTCAGTCGATGTCGCAAGTAATATATGTTTATTTTATGAGACAGATTAAAATAAATACAAATAAATGTTCTATAAAATTTGCAATCAAACTTTGTTGTCAAAGAAATGATGATGTGATAAAAAAATATTCACAATTCTAACGGTTAATGTGTACTGAAACAAAGACAATGTTTATATTCCGTCATTTTTGACATGTTCTTACAAAAAAAAAAATTTTTTTTGAAAATTTTTCATGTGAATTATCCGATAAATATTTTTTAAAAAAGACAAAAGAAAGCAAAAAAAGCAATAAACGTAAACAAAATAAGCTAAACAGTGAATGAAATGTCTTTTTCGTTTTCTTTTTTTTTCTCCTTCGCCATATTATTCTAACCCTAAATTTGTTAGCGCAACGTAATCTTAAAAGGTTTTCCCCTCACAAGTATCATAAAACCAGAATTACCTTCATCTTGCTGTGTTTATGCTAAAAATCCTAAACATATTCTCGTTTCCAGTGTGCGGTTAACCACGGAACATTATCGTTTATAAGCATTACGAAATCATATAAACCTATTCTAAAACCAAGTGTACGAATTTTATATTTTTATACTGCGCCTAATAAAGATGTTTTAGAAGTCGTAGTGCAAAAGGTTTGCACTCATCATTGTCTTAAGCCGTTTCCATCTTGTGATATTTTTTAATTTCGCATAACTACTAATACTTAAATTTACTCCATCAACCGCCCTCAGTTAACGTTGTAAGTAATATATTATTGTATATTGTAGAATTTAAATTATTTCTCAATTAAATTTCAATTCAATTAATAAACAAAAGAGTCTTCTTTTAGGCTAAATATATATTCGATTATTGTTCTACAAAATTAGTTAATTTTTGTTTCCACATTTTCCAATAAAGAACTACTAAAATATTTATTATTTCTAAGATGAAATCAGTGTTTCATTTTTCTTCAAATAGTTCATCAACAAATTATTCTAAGACTCCTGTTACATCTTTTAATTTAAAAAAATTAAATAAAAAAACAACAGTGTTTACAATTTCTATAATTTTATTCTATTAATGTCAGGAACGGTTATCTCATCGCAAGTATTACCTGCTGGTACAATACAAATTAAATTAAAATTCTCTGTACACATAAATGTGAGTAAATAATTACAAAATATCAATATATTTGTTTTAATCTGCATTGTATCACTTGATAATGCCTGAAATGAGTGATACCGGTTGTCAAAGCCACAAAAAAAAATCGAAAACTTTTTATAATAACCAACAATTAACATCTAAGAAGGGATACTTTTTAAATTAGAGCAACATATTTTTTTTTACTTATTGTCGTTTGAAGAAATTTTGATTCAATAAAGTCTACATTGTATAATAGTTGACTCATAAATATAAAGGAATAACAATATAGGATGAGCTAGTTAAAACATGCAAGAAAACTTAATGAGATATATGTTGTAACTCTTTTCTATATTTGATTATCTATTTCAAGGGAATTTCCTTGGGCAAAATAAAATTATAAAAAGTACTATTTAAAACTTTTAGTATAACATACTGATATAAAATACATGATCACAGAAAATAATTGTCTCTAACAATGTTTCAAAAAGGAAGTTAAATACTACCTATGATTTATTGACTAAGCTCATAAAAAATGTTTATCTTATCAACGTTACCTTCGATAAGTCAGGAAATTTACTCGTCATTTCTGCTTCTCACATACTTTTTTCAAGACAAAAGCTTTCTTACATTTTTAAAAAATGACCCCAATTAATGGCGTGGTTTTTTTTGCAAAATTTTAAATTAAGCCTACTAAATCCAAATGTCTCGATTGTAAAATCGCAAGATTACGGTGTATCGATATAAAAAAAAATTGAAAAGCGTTAGCATTGCTAAAATTTACCATTACGACTTTTGTATTAAAATATTGTCCGATTTCTTCTCATCATCTTTATATATTTGTTCAACGTTAACACTTTAAAATAATTATTTTGAAATATATAATCATAACAATCTAAATTTCTACGTAAGAAATTCATAAAGCCAGTTTATTGTGAAATAAAAATTAATGATATAATTTGTAGATTTAAAAAAAATGTATCTATGAATAGATAAATACTGCTCTAAATTTTATGATAGCTTCATTTCCCAAAAATTATCATGACAACTATTAAATTTTTAATCACTTTAATTTAGAGCAGCTGATTTTTTTTAGATATAGATAAAACAAGGGTAGTTGCATTCTTGAAGGGTGCAGAACCAACCCATTAGGTCGCTAATTATATATTCATTTAATTTCACAAACTATTATTAAATAGTTTGTGAAATTAAATGAATATTTAATTAGCGAGACACTGATTTTAGTACATATACATTGGGATGGATGAGCAAAAATATTTCTAGATTAAAATATTTAACGTTTAAATTTCGTTTTAAATCTTCACAATGAATAACCAAGTCGATATTTTTGCGAATCTTGAAAATGCGATAATTATTATATTTTCATTGAATAGACGAATGACACACTAAATTACATAGTTGGTATATTTTCCGATATTGACAATAAAGAGATAATTGTTTCAATTTATTTTCATGCATAAATAACGGATTTCTCTATAGATGTGTTAATCATAGAGTAAATTCTATAAATAAGGAAGCCCAATATGAAATTTTAAAACTTTTGCGATTCATTTGAGTGTAGTAAAACGTATATGCTATCTGATATGAAAATATAAAATACAGTAGAACCAATCAACCATTCTCGCATAAAACGTTTTCCCGGATAGATCGTTCATTTTTAATAGTCCCGTCAAACACCCATAAGAACAATGATACATAATTCTGAATAAACCTTTCCACGATTTATCGATTTCCTCGATCTATTGTCTAAATATTTTGATCCCGTCTCAAATATTATTCCAATTAACCGGTTTTGGTAGATTTGATAATTCTTTCTATTCAACAAAATTTGTGAGTTTGAGTATATAAAATTTTATATATTAACCTAAGAAATTTAAAATGAAATATATTGTTTGCTCGAATGTCTTGAGATTTTCTTTAATAAAGGGTTTCACAAGAAGAAATTTCATACATTATTCAATTATTTTAATATATAAGATTTAATAAATATAACTTTTACAAAACCGTTTCATATTTACTAATTTTTTTAAAACCCCATTTTTCGAAATTAAAGGGAGGCGGACTTTATTTTTTCTTAAGATTCTCGCATTCATCGTTTCCCGCATATTTCGTTGTTTTTCTAGAGTCCCTTGAAAAACGTGGAATCGAAGTTTCAGTATACTAATTATTGAAGAATAAATTTAAATAGAAGCATCCAATATATTTCATTCAACAAGAATAATTTAACAAAGAAAAACAAACGTTATATATATAATACATTATTATTTAATTAATCACATGATCGAACAGCAAACCACGCATCTCAGTAATTAATACACCATATTCACCTCCTGTATCTAATTTACAATGCGTAGATAATATATGCAATAAGCTTTGAAAAGTTACCCTCTAATCTTGTTGAGTGACAAGTTATTTCCGTGATATGACATTTAATTATTCATTAATCACCATATTATTATAACGAATGCTTACTGAAAATATTGTATAATAAAATTGGGGAGATCAAGTTGCACGCAATGCGTTTTACATATTTAATTTATCTATTTATGACAACGCATTTCATTATTCTTTTCGTGAGTCATTTTAAATGTAATAATATTTATGATTAGTCAGAAATAAAATAAAAAAGCTAGTCACGTTATAAAGGAATCACATAATATAAATTCAAGCTCAGCGCCTAATTGTTTGGATCTTTGTAATAAAGGTCGCAAGATGAGGGCTTTAGAACAGTTGGAAATTAACAAATATCAACTATCACAAAGGATCTTTAACGAACAAACAAATATATGTCAATCGCTATTGCTTAAACCGCTACGGGGGTCCGTTTTGTCTCCGTAATGGACCATTTCCGTGCCATATGTAAACTTATTGATATAGCCGCCTTTTTAGTTTTTTAGTTTTATTGCGAGCAAGAAACAAGCAAGGTCGTTAAAACAGGAGAGAAGATGTATTGTGTACCTTTTCTACACAGCTATATATAGATAAGCAAATGTTCGTTTAAGCATAGTTCTGACGATGGCGTGAGTCGAAATAGTATAATAATATATCTTAAAAATTGATAATTTTGTAGAGCTAAAATATTATACTCTGCTATTTTTTTCACCGTGTTGAAAAAGCTCTTTGATTCATTAAATTTAGAATTTTGGATTTACTTGGACTTAATGATAGAGCTTTTACTTCGAGAATCTAAAATGAGTCAATAGATCCTTCAAAATCTCTCTTCATAAGTCTGCGTATAAAGTAGCCTTCAACTTAGTTCTGCAAATGAACGAACATTATTTAAAGTTTGGCCCATCCGTTAAATTTACATACAGCCTCTATTTATGTGCTTTATTGGACACATAGCTATTGGCATTAAATCAAATACAATACAAACTACAGTCTGTAGAATTCAGCATCAAACCTTAATATCCTTAATAATATGGATTTGTACGTTCCGGATATTTTTTTAAAAATCGTGAGAGATGAATTGTTTGTTCTTCCAAAGTAAAAAACCAGTCTGCCAATGGGGAGGTCAATGGCAAGACCATTAACAATGTTCAACAGTATTGCTTCGGATTTCGACATATTCCATGGGGACGAAAGTGAGTTCAGGCGAATATTATTTTTTAATATGATAAAGAAGATTTTTCATGAGCTTGCTTGGTTGACTTTCTTGCTATTCTCATTATTTTTTTTGTTGTTTATTTCTTGAATTTACAACACTAAATGTTTAAACATTTTGACGTTGCACAAGCAATGAACTTGTAGTTTGTAATTTTTGTAACGTGCATATATAAATAAATAAATCACAACGTTGCTGATCGAATGCATTAAAGCAATAGTTTAACTATGAAAAAATTCAAAGCTCAGTTTTGACATGTGAGAGCACATTATGCACGTTATTTTATTAAATATGTTAACTTTTTTTTTTAAATAATAAAACACATTTTTAGTACTTATTTCCACAATATACTTTTTGATCAGGACCGGTTTCGCTCATCACGAGCATTATCAACTGATGCGAACTGATGAAATTTCCTTTCCTTTCCATCAAGAAGTGACAGTTAAAGCCTTAAAAGTGAAATATGTTTACAGTGAAGAAGATGACAATACTTATAGTGTATCTTTAAGCAAAAATAAAAACCGTCTCTGTCATAATTCCCTTGTTGATTTCCTTTGAGATTTGATAATCTCGGCTTACTTGAGAACTAAGGCAGACACTACTATTAACCGTGCCATATTTGCAGTAAGGCTTCTGATCCTAGAATCTCGGTCAGTAACATAATCCTGTAATCCCAAGATTGATATCATGTCCATCCTAGAATTGAGGTACTCATTGTAAATATTTAAAAAATCTTATTTCCAATGAAATACTTTCTGATTAATTACACAATCATAAAATTAACAATATCGCGTGATAGAATTACAATATTGAACACGGTGAAAAAATAGCATTATATTTTGGTTCTAAAATTTAAGTTGATCGCTAGCTATTTCGGCTCACGTCAACGTCAGAAATATGTTTAAACCTACACAATACAACTTCCCTTCTATCAACAATATCTTATTTTGTAGAACTGAAATACATTGTTATTTTTTCACCGTGTTATAATGGAGTTCTATCAATCAACATATTACAATATTTAATTTGAATTGTTAAAACTGTGTACAAAACATACGTTTTGTCACTCACGAGCCGGGTTTCACCTTTGTGCCTTTTAAGGCATTTAAAATAACTGACAGACAGTTACTAGTTTAAATAACATATATAAAAGAGAAATAACACAAAACAATACAGGCCTTACAGCTTGGATAAGCTAAATACTACGAATATGTTTCTGAAATAGTTGTAATAACTATTAATTTGATTGGAGATTTTTTTGTATATAGTATTTTTTTAAATAATAAAGACAAATTTTTCAGTACTTATTTTAATAATATATTTTTTTGATCAGGACCGGTTTCGCTCATCGTGAGTATTCATCAGTTGATAATGTTCTTGATGAGCGAAACCGGTCCTGATCAAAAAATACATTGTGGAAATAAGTTTGTACTAAAAAATGTGTTTTCATTATTTAAAATGTCATGCCTTTCCATCAAAAAGTGACAATTAACACCTTAGAAGTCATAATAATAGTATTTATCTGACCTCACCGTCGGTAACGTGGAATATATCAACATCCAAAGCTTAACTGTTAAATATTTAACCACTGGCATTCCCACTAGCAGACTGATTTTATACTATAGAACAATAATCAATCAGTCCAAAACTTTTCAAAAAAAATGCTTAGCCTCGTATTAATGACATTTAAATTTGGAAAAGATTATCTTATAACCAATACAGTCTAATGCCTTTGTGATGGCTAATCATCAATAAATTGAACTTTCTATTGTAGTACCGCAACATAACCCGTCAAATGGATCGTTATAGATTTTTAGTGGATCAATTTGTAGCCGTATTAGATTAGCCCATTGCTTCGTTGAATTTTTTTCCTAAGAATATGAATGGGTAACAAATTGATGGAGGTTGTTGATTACACAATTTCAAAATTTGCAAGTTTGTTTACCAGATCTGCCCTGATTCAAATTCGGCTTCGTGTTAGCAAATACCTCTTAATGTTCGCATTAACGTTAATGATTTCATTCCACGACATTTGAGAATTGTAAGGCAATACAGGTCGAGCCTGCTGCGGTGGTAATAGTCGCATACCAATTTTAGGTCACATTCAAAAAACTAAAGAAATATCGTAAACTATTAGCAAAATGTAGAAGGGTTTTTAATTTTAAGCCTGTTTCATTCAGAGGCACAAAAATGATTTACAAAAAAATGAATCATTAGTGTTGGTTTTAACCAAACTTGTCGGGACTATTTACCAATTCACTACTGAGTTGCGTAAAGCATATTCAAACATAGAGAACATTAAAAATTATGCAGGATATCAAACTATATTTTAATCAAGACTGTTAATTTGTAGACATGGAGTCGAGGTGCTATGGTCGGAGCCGGAATCGTGAAAAACGAGTGACTCAAACTACTTTTTTGATCAAACGATTTTAAAAAATATCTCAATGAATTAGAGGAAGTAAGTCATCTTAGTTTGGCGTTCAGTGGCGTTGTAACGCATGCCAGGAACACGCTAGTTGATTATAAATATCAGCGAATGACGTTATGTATTATGTTATGCCTTATTCACAAAAGCTAATACTAATGTTTTGGCAATTATTTGTATTGGAACGGTGAGGTTAAATATTTTTGATTGGTTGTTACGATCACTTGTAGTTTCTATGCGTAACTTTAATATAAAATACATTTTAAAATATTCTTTTTCCATGCAATTGTGCTGATGACCATTGCCTTTTTGTGCCTAACGTTTTGCCAAATATTTCATATTTTTTTTCATATAACAATTTTATAAATATATTTATTTTGGGCTATTTTTTAACGACTGTCAATTAAGTGCAGCTCTAAAAAACCCGAGTTTTTGTTCAGATAATATCTGAAATATTTTAGTACAAATGTGACATGTAGTTTTTTCTTCACACCAAAATAAATGATATATCACTTTTTGTAAACATACATGTAGAAACAGAATACTATGCAGTTTTTCTTTTCTAGAATAAACAGATTCGTGATATACGACCGAAAGTTTTCTTTCCTTATCTAAAATATATTAATATTGAACTGAAGGGAGACATTATATTTTTTAGAGAAAAACAGTGTCAAAGTTCTCATATCTCTTATTTTGCTGCCACGATGTCAAAACTATAAATTATAAAATAATATTTTATGAACCTTATCTCAAATTGCCGTGATTTATTTTAAAACAGTGAATGTAAAACCAAGCTCTGCGTTTCCTGGTTCATTACGCCATTTCACGGCTTAGTTTTTTTTTAAAGATTCAAAAAATACAGTGCCTATAAAATATAGAAAGTTTTATTATTCAGTTAACCTTTTGTTCAGCAAACGATTTTTATGTCACATATTATAAGTAAGGGTTGCCAATTGGTGTCGGATTGGCTAAGATTATCTTGGAAAAGAATTAACTATCCAGAATAACACGGTGACAAAAATAGCAAGGTATTTTAGTTCTACAAAATATTTTTTTTATAATATAAATTCAAACTCAGCGCCTAAGTGTTTGCATCTTTGTAATAAAGGTCGCAAGATGACGGGTTTAGAACAGCTGGAAATCAATAGATATCAACTATCACAAAGAGTTCTTAACGAACAAACTAATAAATGTCGATCACCATTACTTAACCCTCTACGGGGGGCCGTTTTGTCTCCGTAATAGACAATTTCCGTGCCGTATTTAAACTTACTGATATAGCCGCCTTTTTAGCTTAATTTCATTTAAAATTTTTACCTTTATTGCGAGCAAGAAACAAGCTAGGTCGTTAAAACAGGAGAGAAGATGTATTGTGTACCTTTTCTACACAGATATATATATGTTAGATAAGGAAATGTTTGTTTAAAATAGTTCTGACGATGGCGTGAGCCGAAATAGCTTATCTTAAGAAAATACTTTTGTAGAACTAAAATATATTGCTATTTTTTCACCTTGTTATAATGGAGTTCTACCAAGTGAATGCCAATTCAATCAAAAACTACCAAGAAGCCTGCCATATGGATCTCAAATTACTCAACTCCACATCGATTACATATTTCTATCCATAATGACAATATATATAATAAATACAAAAGAAATTAAGTGGATGAAAAGATTCATGCTCACCGGAGGCGTTTTTGAATCTAAATTCAGTGTTTTTGTTTTTTGTAATTTTTTCCATTTTCAGTATTGTGAGTGGCAAATATTTTTTATGTTTTTATTTAATTTTTTCCGGGTTGGCACATAGAATGTTGTCATCCCTATTTGTAACATGGATGTTAAATTGACGTTTATATGCGTGTGCTTAAATGCGGATGCAGCGGATTCGGATACACTTTCAAAAATATAATTTTTGATCAGTTTCTTAAATTGACATTCGAATATCTTTTGAGTAAACTATTCTTCATGTCAACCAGCTATTTAAAACGAAACGATTATACCTTTTATATTCTTACTATTATTATTTATACAACCTCATGAGCAAGACCTTCAGGGACTAATTTTTCATATTTTTTTATATGTTCTTTTGAAAGTACAAATGCTCAATACTTTGATCAGATACGGTTGTAAAAAATGAAGAAATACGTCAAATGTTCCCAAGCGGTCAAATAAAGATTGGTTCCAATAGGAGATAATAATAATGAATTTTCAATTAATTAATATTTTTCATGTTAAAACTTTAAGGCTTAGATAATTATTCGCACATTCGCCAAATAATTACCATGATTACTGTTTGTGTTTTGTATTAAGGATTTCTATGCTGTTTCTAATGCTGCACAATGCCTAATATCCAACATATTACAAATAATGGTTTAGCCAATTGTTTTTTTAATAATAAAACCAAAATAAAGATGCTTTTATTTTTCCCTGCTTACTGTTACTTATACAAAGGATAAAAATGATGTTAAAATCATATTTTTCACAATATTTTACGCTAAAAAATAAATATTTATTTTGAAAACTTTAAAATTAGAAAAAACGCGTCTGTTCGCCGTACGCGATAGAATAGATCAACACTATGCCTACCTTTAATTCACTGGTTCCAGACGAAGACTTTAGTATAATTGTGTTTGTTTTTTTTTTTTGGGAAAATTTTGCGTCTAGTACTATCAGTTGGTGTGTTATATTGCTAGTTGAATAATGACATAATTTTATACGATTTTGAGCAATTTTAATATTTTTTTTCCTCAAGTCTGGCAATGCTTTTCACATATGTGAATCGCGTGTCGCAGATTATGACTCACTCAGTGGAACAAGAAAGCTCTAAATTTTATTATAAATCGATATTAATAATATTTTATAAACTAAACTATTTTTCATACAGTAAGGTATTGAAGCCAAAAATTTCTAACTGGAATATTAGAAACTGTAGCGTGTGAAGTAATGCACCAAGGTGGAGTTTATATAGAGACATTAAGATGTAATCTTCTACGTCTCGACGTATAATTTCAAAACAAATGCGACGTGAATCATTTAAATTGCCATAAAGGTGGAGTGCACAAATCATAACAACCAGCAACATTGAAATGTACTTTCGCAAGAGAAGTCGTTTAATAATACATTTCCTGACGGTATATTTCGGATATTTATTATTTGATCGTTATTTATTTGTATTGTTTTTTTTAATGATGCTGTTGAACCCCGCTTCTTTTTTTATTTACGATTCTAAAGGATATAAAAGTTTCGGTTTTTTTAAATCACTTTCAGCATTTTTTTTAAATATTTCCAAAATTAGAACCTCTCTGTCAATAGATTGGAAGTTTTATCATCTGATAATGGTCATGATAAACGAAACCGGTCCTGATCTCAATCAAACAAAGTTATAGAAATATTATGTTAAAACGTAGAAGCCATTTTCATTACATAGATATACCTTTCTTCAGAGAGTACATTTCAATTACAAATGAAAATATTTATCGATGCAAAACACGGGTTGACCTGTATAAAAAGCTGTACAGTTTAGTACAGGAGGTATGACTATTTAAAAGGTGAATCATCAGCAGAAACATGGTCTGGCATCACAGCTACACGATGACAATTGTATGTTATTTTTTTAACGATTATGACTGCGTAGCGTTGCACAAGCATTTAATTGGTAAAACAAATCTTCAACGAAAGCAATTGAAATGACAATAATTTGTTTTATGCAACGTAATACCATTTTATTAGTACACCAACAGAAGTAAAAAAGCACTACACTATTCTATTCGGTAAAAAAATTACAAGCCGTGTGACAAAAATAAAATTTTAAGCCGTTAGTTGAAAAGCTTTTTGTTTTTCTTACTAACACTAATAAAATAGAGTAGCAGAAAATACGATCAGAGAAAAGCAATTGCGTTGAAAATGTAATAATATTAAATATTACCTTAAAGGTCTAAATTCTTTTAGACCAACGATGTACGAAATAATTGAGTGCGTAAAAATTCCAATCATTCTGGATTACATTTAATGTAGCCATTCAAAAAAATTAGATACTCTATGCGTGGTTTTCGCAAACTGAAAAATAAAGTGAAATTGTACAAAAGCTTTCTTTCAGTGAGGCAAGAAAAGCCATTTTATTACCCTTAAATAAAACTTTATTATCTGACTTATCTTTTTTCAGATCATTTTAATTAATACTTTTATCGCCCTCTACTGAAAAGCTTTTTCAAATACAGCTTTTGGAGGTAAGACTTAAAATGAATAAGCATAATTTTATATAGAAGTAGTTTACGTAAGTGAATAAAAGTGATAATTTTATATTGCCCGCCAAATTGTTAATGTTTATAAATACCAATAAAAAAAATATATACGATTTTTTCAATGAGGATCACTCAGTTCATGTGCATTAAAATATTTTTTCTTCGATTTTCTTAGCTTTAATCTTCATTTTTTTCGTCACTTATTCCGTAGAAATCAAAGAATTAAGCTTGAGTAAAGATTAAAATAAATGTAAGCATAGGTGAACATACCAATTAAAAGAGTAAAATAATATATCATTTTACTCACTGTAGCATGAAAAATCATATTATATGTAGTTTAATATTAAATATGTTTAAATGTTTTGTAGAAAATATATTTATAGAATCACAATATTGACTGAGGATGCTTATTGGAATTTGAATAGTTTTGTCACGCACGGACTGGGTTTAGCATTTCAATATCTTCAGGCATTATTATACACGGATGCGCTAGTATCCAACTAAAGTCATCCATTTAAAATTAGTGTGTATTACATTTTATTGAAAACACTTCTCATTATATATTATTTTTTTGTATAGATTTCAAGATTATTATTTTAAATTTAAATATCATGATTAAATATTCATTTAGCTCCAAGAATCGATGTCTGTATTTTTCGTGTTCTATAGTAACTTTTACTGACTGCTTCTTAGAATGCATCCCTGTACAAGAATACATGAAGATATCTAAAGGGAAAGCCTATATAATGAATGATTACACATAGGAATCTACAAAGATTTGATGAAAACAGCTTGAATATTAATAAGATTTAATAAACATATTTTCTTAAGCTTAGTCGATCTTCAATTAGAAACCTTCAAGAACCAATATCACATATTGGACCGCGATGTCCCCAGCACTTAGCAAAATAATCTTCAACGTCATATATACAACAGAAAAGAAGCCTTCTGACTTATACTTCTCAATCATTTTTAAATCAAACTCTTTTTACCACCACTGCTATAAACTCTATTAAACGATTTTATATTAAGATACTGGGAAACCAGTCAGAAAAAAAACCACAAATATAACTGAAGCTATCGGACAGTATCCACATTTTGAGCATAAACGTATAAAGGTGTTGTTTGATATGCTCTATTAATTATGTTCTCGCAAAATCAAACAGAAACTAACAATTATAATTTATTAGAAAAATTCGTTGTTACTAATGTTTTAAATGCCGTGTAAATTAAGAAAAATGTGTATTTATTATATACATATTGAAAAGTAAGTGTAAAAAATGTTTAGGTGAAAAAGCTCTGAAACAACATTAAGTGCCATGTCATCGAGATTTAATCAATACACTAAACGATGAATAAATAACCCTTGAAACAAAGCGTTGAAGCTCGTGTAATGTTTTTCGCGTAGCTTAGGATGTAGGCGACCATATTTTTTCTTTTACTTTAACCTAATTTCAACATTAGTGCATGCCTTAAATGTCTTTATTATGGCGAGAAAATGAGTGCTTTGTTTTTCCTATCTGATTTTCCTGTGGTATATGAAATTAGCTTCAGAGCACTTTGTCACGATATACCTGAACGACCTGCGCACACGTCATTGCTGTTATTTTGCGAAATAAATATAATATTTCTCACTTTTTTAAATGGTAAAAAAAGACAATTTTGTTGTATTCAAATAGTATTTTTTAGATCTAGACCGATTTTGCTTATTGCGAGCATTATCAACTGACACTATACTTATTAACAAATGACTTTTTATCAACAGAAAAAATAGGCAAAATTACAATGCAAAAAGAAGACTTCACAAATTAAGAAAATTATACAGTATAAATAATTTAAAACTGTTCACAAATAAAATTTTAAGAACTTTGCAGTACTAATTTTTAATTCAAAATGAAAGCACACTTAAAGACCATTAAAAGTTCAAAAATAGTTATAAAATACTCATATGCAGAAATAGCGAATGGGAAATTTTTATGATCAAATTACTTTATATTATAAGAAATGAAATGAATTAAATAATTGGGAATGTCGATGGATGTGCAACGTCGGTAACAGATAAAAAGAGCAATTAAATCATAAATATTTTTTTAGTTATTGTTATTTAAATAAATACATTAATTGATCTAACGGGTATAACAATTGTAACAACAAGGATTTTATTTGATATATAATATTGATTGAATTGGCATTTACTTGGTAAATCTTTATTATAGCACTATGAAAAAATAGTAATCTATTTCACTTCTACAAAATTTATAGTATATATAGTTGATAGCAATTTCGGCTTACGCCCTCAATAGAACTATCTGTTAGTTCTGAAAGCAGAAATAGTTTTAAAATAGATAATTGTGTAGAATTAAAATATATTGCTATTTTTTTACTATGTTGAAAGATAACATAAATAATTTCTTCTAGAAAGTCTCATAAAGTGCTGGAAGATGCAAAAAGGCGACACTCGTGAGAGACAGCATTTCTGGAAATATACAACACTTCAAAAACTAAAAATTCGGCATTTTTTGACATCTTTTGTGTGAGCCAACTGTACCACTGAAAATTAGACTTGCCCTCTTTTTGCATTGTGAATAGCTTAAATGTAACTCATTTGAATGCACTTTTGTGAATAGTTTCATAGAAATCAGAGGCAATAAATTATTCCATCCGGCTAATTACTAAGCATGCAATCAAATATGGAATCGTGACAGGTATAAACTATCTTTGTGAAAAAATGTTTACAATTCATAAAAAATTATACATTTTTATTCTAATATACCTAATTATTTTGAAAATGTATTTCACAAATGTGTTGCGACGAATTTTATGATATGAGTGAAGTTATTTAATAATATCAAGTAAGGAAATCATATGTAAATTTTTAGAAAATAGCTTAATGTAATATCACACCATAAATAGTCGATACTTCTGAAGATGATATTATAGCACGCATTTAAAGATTAGGTAAAATTTTAAGATATTTTTTCTTGTAGAAATGAATAAAAATAGACGGAATATTCACTTTTTGGAACATTGATGATAAATTCAATTTTATGAAATAATTAGAATGCTGCATGCCTTTATATTATTAATAAGAAGTAAAAATATATTGATTGAATTGGCATTTACTTGGTAGAACTTCATTATAACACGGTGAAAAAATAGCAATATATTTTAGTACTACAATTTTTTTTTGTAATATATAGTTGATAGCTATTTCGGCTCACGCCATCGTCAGAACTATGTTTAAACGAACATTTGCTTATCTATATATACAATATCTATTTAGAAAAGGTACACACTACATCTCCTCTCCTGTTTTAACGACCGCATATTTTATGCTAGCAATAAAACTAAAAAAACAATACTTTACTAAATTACATTGCTATTTATTCACCGTGTTGTAAGTAAAAATATTTTTTCTATAAATAAAGCCATGCCAAATAATTTACATTGAAAAAAATGTATCAGGCGATCAGAAATACAGAAATGTAAATATTTAATAGCTACTTCTTAATCAAACCACTGTGACCTGTAGCAATTTTAAATTTGGAAGGATTAAGACATCGGTAATGCGATTTTCTCCCCAGCTCTCTCCTACTATATGCCGCAACACTTCATTATAATAATTGTTATTTACCACCTAGTGTTTCATGCTAGCCCGATACCAGGAGCGGTCATTTAACCGTTTGCGTGACCAGCCCGAAGGTGGACAACAGTCACGGAACTGCGGAATTGCTACCCATAAATATTATTATGGGGTGCATTTTTGTAAAGGGGGTGCAAATCGAAGCCTAGCTTAGGTTGTACTATTGACCGAGGGCGAAGTGGTTTAAAATAGCCGAGGTAAGTTCAAATTAAATGGTATGATTATCAAGTATTCAAATTTTACAACACTGTTTGATAACTTTTTTCGTATCATAAAGTTTTAGCAAATTTAATTACGCATTGAATTAAGCTATCGAATAATCATATAACGATGTGATATTATAAAAAATATGTTATAAAAAAATTTACAATTCACAATAAAAAATGATGTTATAAGAATGCGAATTTAATAATATGCTTAAGGCTAAAAATGTGGAAATTTTTAAGACTTTTTCCAGTTGAACATCATTTAGTACTTAGAAAGGTTTCTACACGACTAATTAACACAAAAATAAAGAAAATCCGGACATGTTTCTCTGACAACAAACCATCATGTTAATACAAAATTTAGATGTTTTTAGATTTAGATTTAGAGCTTCAACTTAAATGTTTTAATCGCTTTCCTTCTCAAACTCTTTTATTAGTCTGTGTGAAGATAGATTTATTAAGATTATAGAAGAATTTCCACGAAACGTACTTATTACTCAATCGCCCAAAATGTTTTTTGAAATGACTTAAATTTGAAAGATAATCCTAGGCCAGTATTAGTTGTAAGCCAATCAACATTTTTTAATATCGATTGGGTAGTTGAATACTAAGGTATTTAATACCGATTCATATAATAAAATGCCTGAAGATGTCGAATAACAAAGCTCGGGTCGTGAGTGACAATACTTGAAACATAAATTCCCCCTAGTATTCTCAGTAAAAATCTAATATTTTTGTTTTTGTTTCCCTTACAATGTATGTAATTACATTTCAAATATATCTTCTTCTGAATTCGATTGAAAACACTATACAAGAAAACATTTGAACACTGATTTTTAAAATATATAGTTGATAACAAAAGATTCCACATGTTTTGTACTAACAATCCGAGTTTCGGCTTTCGGCATCTTCAGGCACACTATCACATGGATGCAACAGAACTGACGCACAATAAACAGTTAGCATAGTCTATATACCATAGGTATTAATCGAAGGAAAACACAGACCTAAATACAAGAATTAAATGAACGCTATAATAAATTTTATAATGTTGATCGTGAAATCAGTTCAATGAATCGACAATCCCATGAAGTAAATTTTTATATTGCATAACTAGATGTTTAATTGTTACTTTGTATTGAACTCGAAATTAGTAGGTATTTCTTAACAAAAAAACCTTCCTTCCTTTATCGGAATAAGCCAAAAATAGCTATCAACTATATACCTTATAAATTTTGTGAAAGAAAAAAAAATATACCATATAAATTTCAACTCAATCGCGAAAAAATTTGATCGAGATATTAATTTCAACGTACAAAAGAAGCGTTATTATTTTTTAAATTCTATATGTAACTTAATTAAATCAATTTTAAAAGTCTGTTATTGATTTATTTTAAGACAAACTTTACAATATATACGTAAATATACTTTGGAAAATTAAATTAAGCATGCTTAGTAAAGTATTCACGCCGATTTTCGTGAGATTCAATTTCGAATTTGTCATCAAGGAACCGGTAATGACTGTTTAAAGGTTATTCCGTTAATTTGTAACATAAAGCTTCTGAGGAGGCGGCATTAGCCTTAATGAAAACTACGCAATCTCTTTATCGACGAAATTAATCTGGAACTCGATTCTAGAGACGAAGACTTTATTTCAGATTTAGCTAGTCAAAGGAACCTATTCAGGATAATGTCGCTTATGAAGGGCGCGTTTAGGCCGTGATAAATTATATTTGACGGTAAATAAAAACGACTTTTCTAATACTTAGATACTAATGAAAAGCGATTTAGTGAGATTGAGGTTTGCTGTCAATTTTCGTTATAGATTTTATCGTATTTTATTCAAATTTAAAGAATTTTCAACACTTAACGATGATTTGTTTTATAATCATTTAAAATTACCAAGATTTATTTTAATTCATATATTATATAATATGTAACTCATAATTTAAGAAGAATTAATCACCTTGAACGAAATATTGAAAATGAAAGAACGAATAATATAATCAGATACAATATTTATTTTTCGTTTTTAACTATAACCACGTAATACAAAACAATTTATAATAATTTCAGTAAAGCCGATATATTTAGAGAGAGGATTTGACGTGCAATGTTGTTAAATATTTCAAAATGGACATAGTTTCAACAATTCAAATTGAAATTTAAATTCCGTCAAGCATTCTTATATTGTAAATAACATATAAAGAAACGATGGCGTAAGCCGAAAAAGCTATGAACTATATACCTTATAATTTTTGTATTTAATAAAACAAATTGCTATATTTCACTGTGTTAATACAAAAAGAGTTTAGCATTGTTTATCATTTACCTGCCTCACAGTAAACCTATCAGCTACTAGCGTCTCGACTATTGAGATAGCTTTTTGCACTATATTCATAGATGATAACTTAAAATATAAGAATATTCAATAATTGCGAAAACTTTCGTGTAAAAACTAATTCTTGCGCTAAAATATGGCATGCTTTGTCCTCATAACCTCTGCAAGTTTATTGAACACGAAAATATATAAAATATTTTATTGAATTAACAAATAAATTACTTTTAGTTTTTCTAAAAAAACTTTTTCAATTCACATGTTATAGGAAGTGACTTGAATAAATAATAGTCTGCTAATTTATGAAAGCTTTTATACTATTAAAATAGTCTTAATGGCGAATAGGTACATTTATGCTTTTTTATCATATTTTTTTTTTACATCAATATAGACAAGAACACTCACAAACTGACTCATATTTTTAAAATATTTGTTGTTGGAGTTCTTTAATCTGACTCAGCAATGAATGGGCTAGTTACAATCAATCATCATGTACATTAACAACTGAGTGATAGCATATAATGTTTACTGTACAGTTATTGTTGATGATGAAATACATTATAAAAGAAAACTTGGCATAAACTTCTATACTAAAACAAAAACATTCAGTACACCCGGCGAAACTTCCCATGAAATTTTTAGGGTATAATATTTTCATGGCATTTTAGCATTGAGTTTTACCATAAACTAAGTCACTCGTGTAAAGAATCACGTAATAAGTCGACGTGTATAAAACGCATAAAGCGCACCTGATGCAGGAGCATTTACTTAGCGAAAAGTGACGGGAGAAATCGTGTGACAAAGTGCAACGATGCACTGCTGTCGATGTCATGTTTGATGGCCTAGCCTGGATATGAGTATATTTTACCCCACACGGTTCGTCAACCGCCAAATGAACTATCGAATTTTAATACTGCAATCTTTAAATAGTATTTAAAAGTTTTCTGACATTACCTTTTCTACGATATTGTTTTATGAATCATTTTTTTTTCACACAGATTTTCATCAACATTATTTTCTAATATTTATTTTTATATTTATTGAAGCAATTTTACAGTACTGTGGTCATATTATAAAAATCTTTAAATGAATGAAAGTAAAAAGACTTGCCTATGAAAAATACTTAAAATTTAAAATTTGAATTGTTAAAACTTTGCACGATTCCACATGTTTTGTCACTAACGACCCGGGTTTCGCCTTTCGGCATCTTCAGGCATTCTGTCACACGGATGCAACAGAACTGACCAATTGTCTGACTGTTCGTTAGTGACAAAACATGTGGAATTGTACAAGTTGTAACAATTCAAATTCGACATTGAAAATCCATCAAGAACTTCCAGTTGATATCATAAATTATACTTAAAATTTTCTTGATTACAGTGGGAAGAAAAATACAATAGAGAAGCCATCAGCTTACTTATATCAATAAAAATTATCTTATAACGATAAGGTTATCTCATTTGCTACAAAGAAATACAAATAATGCAAAATGTGACTTACTTTTTGATACAAATTCATAGATGAAAAGATGCAGACTGAATTCAGTTGTTATTAACTTAAACGTAAGTCGAATTGTTAAGGGCTGAATAAGTTTTTTAAGTATGACGGCTGGACAGAATGCAGTTTTAGTATAAGTGCACCAACAGCAAGAACTTCAAAGACACTTAAGGGTGTGACAACGACTAACAAATTTACTGCAACCAAATTCAATTTGTAGCAACAACGTCATACGAGCGACGTGGAGTTGCTTTAGCGAAGCAGTTTTATCTGCGTTCGTCACTCTGCATAAATAATGTAACATATAATATAATTCACAGAAATTGCGCTATTCAATTTAAAATTAAAAAATTCAGTGTTTATGATGATATGTAGATATTTTTTTAGTGATTTTTCTTTGTTAACGTTATTGCCTTTGTAATGTTTAGTTTTTTCAGAATATCTGTTTAAAAGAAGAACTGGTACTTTTTAGAGTACATTATATTACAAAGTGTCACTTCTTCGTTTTGGTTATATTATATGATTTGCATTCGTAAAAGCACATAATCGGAACACATATTTTACCTAAGAGTATATTGACACATTTAAAAAATAAAGAGTCAACCGATGACTAAGTTGAGTTTGAATCCTATTAGAAACAGTTTTCAAGGAGTTTTTGATATTTCTGAAATTTTCCTTCTAAACAATTGATCCTGTCCCTAATCTGTTTCCTTTAATCCTTACTCTTTTTAAAAATAAAAGTGGAGCAACGAGTAGTAAACGGTAATCGTATAAAAACTTCTTGATCTTGATGATGAGATACATTCGTCAGAAGGCCACATGTTTCATATTGGGAGTGAACATGGATTAAACAATACTGAATCTGCGTTAACAAAATAAAGACACATGATATTGAAAATGAATATTGATTCAGCTTGGTGTGTTATAAATTTTAACATTGGTTTTGCCTATATGAAAAACATCCCCATGCTGTTTTACCTATAAAATGTATAATTTATGAAGGTGCTTGATGGAATTTCAATATCAAATTTGAATTGTTACAACTTTGTACTATTCCACACGTTTTGTCACTAACGACCCTTGTTTCACCTTTCGGTATCATTCTATCACACGAATGCAACAGAACCGACGTAGAATAAACAGTAAGCATCGTCTATATACAAAGTTATTAATTACAGGAAAACACACGCTCCTAAGCAAGCAGTAAATGGCAGCTGAAAAAAAATTATGATTTTAATCCAATAATAATCAATACAATTGCCTGTCATAATTTTCATTAACGATCTTGTTTATGAGTTATTCTTAAAAGGGTTTTACTGAAAAATCATAATTGATAGATTTTTTATTCAACTTGGTTTTGCCACTTGAAGAGGCATTTCCAGATTTATGTTTAAAAGTGCATGAAAACGTTGCGTTACTCAAACTATTAACATGAATCAACTATTATAAGTAATATTTTTAATAGAACATGAGACTCAATCCGTCTAGGTATATTTCATTTTGATCTCAAAATACTAGTTAAAAGTGATTGTTTTCTTGCCTTATCCTAATATTGAATAAAAAAGGAACTATCTCACTAAAAAAATAAGAATTATAAGCTTAGAATTATGTAACTATTTTATCCTGAGGATATTTCGCCTGTATGAACACTTATTAACATATCATAAAGAGTAACATTACAATTATATTTAATTGAAATCATACAAAGTTATCGCAGTTTTCTTCGAAAAAATCATGCATATCTCCTTATTTCAAAATTCGCTGTAGTACGAATAAATTTGATTGTTATGATTCATAATTTTCATTTGTTCTTCACATAACTTTAAGCCTATGAGGTTTTTACTTCTGCTTATCTTGTCTGTAGTGGCTAAAACATGTTAAATGTTGCTATTATATTAAAGTCGTATAATATACGACTAAACTACATGATTAATTTTATCTTAGTCATTATCTGGAAACTTATGCAGAAGCACCCGTATTATTTGTACAATGTAATCATTTCATAATAAACAGTCCTTTATCGTTTGAAACAGTAACATTGCTACTGAATTCGGATTGCTATGACAATATACTTGTTATCCAAGCCATACGAGGCGTTAGGGGTTAATGGAGAAGGGTTGCTGTTCCGAAGCTCAGTAATTAACTAAATAATGACCAATAAATAGATTCGTTATTAAAGCATAATTTGTTCGTTTGTTTTTCCATTCACGCATCGGGATTTTATTTTCGTCATATGCATGCATATCATTTGCCTTGTAACAATAGGTTGTCATGAGAGTCAATTGCAATGATAAAAATAACTCTCACTTCATCATATATCATATCAATATAATTTTTGATATCGACTGAAGGTGCTTGATGGATTTCAATATCAAATTTAAATGGTAACAACTTTGTACGATTCCACATGTTTTGTCACTAACGACCCGGGTTTCGCTTTTCGGCATTCTATCTCGCATGTTATATTGCATCCGTGTGATAGAATGCCTGAAGATGCCAAAAGACGAAACCCGAATCTTTAAGTGATAAACCATGTGGGATCATAACCTTTAGTTGTCTGATATATAATTTTTTTAATTTTTGACGAGACTTTTCTAATTAATGTTAAACATCATTATCATAAAATGAGTAGGTACTATTGATATTCAAATATAAATTTGCATGTAACTCAAATGTTTTACAATCCCTTTGATCTGGCGGCGTAAATTTTTCAACGGTGTTGTTTACTGCAAAAAAGACGAGCCATCGATTTTCCGATTCTTTGGCATAATGTGAATTTAAATTTAATGGCCGCATTTCTAGTGAGAAGGCAGTAAAGAACAATCTAAAAAGCACCTCGTTATCAAAAATTATCTATCATTGTGAGAGTCAAAAGATGAGACCATGGTTATGAGAGACAATACGTAAAAAATCAATAAAAATCTTTTAATTCATATTTCAAATGATACAATAAATTATTTCCACCGTGCATTTTTAATATAAATAATTTAAATGAGAAAAAGCTTGTGAATAATATAATATTATATATATGTTGTATATATGTTGAAGTTATATCGACGGTTTCCGTTACTTTATAACGGTATTTAGGCGTACCGGTATTGTGCGTGTCCCTGTATACAGTTTAGTATTACGATACCATTACTACTGTGTAAGTTTCGTTTGCGAGTAGTATTCAATAAATCATAGAGCGATAAACGAGTAAGTCCCTGCGTCGTCCTTATCGCGACGACAGACCGTCATTTGAACGGGGGAACACCCTATGACCGGAGCCAATGCAGTTTAATCCAACTGCATCAATCTGCATCAACTCAACGACAGCTATTCTCAAAACGTTACATTTTAAATGTATAATTATTATTGACTATACATAATTAAAATATGTCTCTATTGAATTAAATGAAACCATTTATTACGTGTGGGAATTCGTTGTATCTTATATTAGGTGACTAAGCAAAACGTTAAGAACAAATTTCTCAATTTTATATTTTTCAAATTAGGAACAGTTCAAGAAAACTTGTTGTTTTTTTTAAGATAATAGTATTATTTATGTAGATGCTTGTGATGACGGAAACCAATTCTGATTCTGATATTGATCGACCACGTTACTCATACGCGTGGAAACGTAGCGCTGTGTGCATTTCCGGTCTGACACAAAAGTTGCTAGAGTTAGAAAATTGTTATTAACCTACTATTCCATAAATACTATTACATAAAAATGTTTATCTACAATAAATTTCAATGTTCATAAACACCGTGGCTTCTTACTTGTCATTTTTACGGTCTGTTCATTCACTTTATCCAGGTGCTTCAAATTTAGTTTCATCATCCGCAACATTTCCGGGCGCACTGTTATAGCGGCCGGTCTATAGCAGTATATATTTAGTATTTTTATTTATGAATAGCTTATATGTACCAAGAAGTAATAATTATCATCTTAGAAGTGATTTATTATAAATTTTATTTTACCCTTAAATTCTACAGGTGCTAGTTTATGGTAGCGAATCATGGCACAATAAATAAGAAGAATGGTATACTGAGCTGCGGGAGTATATTTATGCGCCTGATATTTGCGGTGAGGTGTCTTGATGACTAATTTCGAGATTAGGGAACGTACCAAGTAATGTGAGTGGTTATGGAGAAACGCTGCAATTGGTTAGGTCACGTGCTGCAAATGCATAAACCCTGCATATCCCTTCTTCCGACTAGAGGGATTTGATACTCTCAACAGGATGTACTCAGCGGATCTGAAGGATTCTGGTATGTTGCGGGAGGAAACAAAGCAGCAGGTAGGTGACTAAGAATTATTGAGGCTATATACTGTACATAGGAAGTGAATCTAGTCAAAGAAGAAGCTAAAATTATGTCTGTAATACAATTCTAAAAATTTTGTTAGAGAAAATGTAACCCATATTTATTTTTTCACAATTTTAGGATTTTATCCAAAAATTATTAATTCAATTGATTATTAAATAGGCAATGTGTTGATTTTATAAAAAACAAAAATAAAGTTTTGAAGACGTATTTTAACTAAACTTTTCGAGATGTGAATATGAAATTATCATAAATGTATAGCGCTTCTATCTAAGTCAAATAAAAATTGCAGAGAAATGTTTGCAAGGTGAACTACAACTTGAAGTTGCAGTATCTATGATGCTTAGTTACAACTGTCAGTCTTGGTGTTGTCGTCAACTATTTGTCAGGTGCTTTGTATAATATTTGTTATATTATATCTCAAAAATTTCTTTTTAATTCTTTTTGCAGTTGGGTGATTTAATTAAATTTTACATATTTCATTCTTTATCATGAATACACATAAATGGAACAAAACAACTAATTCTATTAGTTGTGTTAAAAAATTCAACTATGTATATTTTAAAATATTCTATTAGTAATCTTTGACGTAAAAATAGTACAAGAAGCAAAAATTTAAAACTTTGGATTTAAACACGGTGAAAAAATTTGGATTTGGATTTAAAGATTTTTCTGCCGAAGATGTAAAAAAATCCGTTGCAGCTTTTTAAGAAATTGGTGTCAATTTACTTCCATTCAATTATTGTACATGAACACATGAACAAATTTAAAAAAAAAAATGATAATCATATGGACGCCGCACGAATAGAATATGATAATCCGCGTTCTCGTGTGTTCACTACGAAGACAAAATCAAGATGTTAGAATGATATATTTAGACACCTACATATTTTAATGATCTTGTATCTTCGGATTATCATGAAATTGTTTTAGTAGGAAATATTTTTGACTCATCGAATTACTAATTTTTCATAAATGTATAACATGTATCATACTAACAAAAAAAATTATATTTATTATTATTAAGCAAAAAATTAAGTCATTATTTAAATTTCCTTATTTCAATTAATGTACGAATTTAATTTCTAGTAGATAGTTAGATTAGTCATAGAATATTATAGAATTGACATTGAAACCTGTAATTGTTTCTAAGCTCGAGTGGATTACTAAAAGACTATCGTATGGAACTTGTCAATAGATAATCGCTATCGTATGGACAGAAGTCCAGGTATATAATATAAGTGTTAAACGTCGTTGACTAAAGTTTCAGTGGTCATAAGGTACAACTTTTGTTTCGGCCGGTTTTATCTGTTGATTTTTCAATATATTTACAGATTAATTGAACGAAATTATTGAATTTTGTTTTATCACTATTGAAAAACGGTTGGGTAACAGAGTAAAAAGTAATTCTTGTTAAATTAAATTATGTTGAGATAAGCTCCACTGGGGCTTCATTTCCTTGACACTAGGAGTGGACTTCGAATAAAATTGGATCACGTCATACATTAATGAATAATGTTGTTTTATATTGCTTATTAATACAACTCTATTCAGGGCGAGTGGAATAATACAGTTATCAACAACACGGGTGTCTAAAATACATAGTGTGCACAAAGGTGTAATTTGTAAAGGTGACATGTGTAGATAAGAAAAATGCCGGAAATTCAAAAAGTAGCTACAACGGAATATCGCACTTGATATTGCTACGAAATAGGAGCTTTTTATTATAGTAGACTACAGCCAGTGACACACTTGCGTGTTATACAAAAATTCAGTTGTGACAGTGTTTGCTTATAAATTTCACACGCAATTTATATTAAAGTAATATATGGAAATGTGTACTATTTAAATGTATTTATACACCTGATTTAATTGGTTTAAGTTTTACAAAGCTAGCTTTTTTAAAAGCTCTTCACCCTAGTTATATTTTTAGGGTAAATAAACATTTTATTGCAAGTATTACTACAATAATTATTTTTTAAAAATGTGTTACAGTAGTCTTAAATATTACAATTTAAAGTGCATTTTTTTATTCTGATATAACTTCATTGTTAATTCTTGCATTTTTTTCATTGAAATATGAAATTAGATTATGACGTTATAAACCAAAAAATGCCAGTTTTCAGATGTAAGTACATAATCAACTCTCTGGAAAGTGTCAGTGATATTGAAGGACTGTCATATTTCTAGCTTGTACACATATTTTATATATTTGTGCTTGATGGAATTTCAATAACAAATTTTAATTTTTACAACTTTGTACGATTACGCCTTTCGGCACCAGATCGGCTGATAGTCAGTTTTGTTGCATACATGTGATAGAATGCCTGAAGATGCTGAAAGACGAAACCCGGGTCGTAAGTGACAAAACATGTGAAATTTTACAAAGTTTTATCACTTCAAATTTTATTTTATATATAATGTATTGAATTGATAGAACGTTAAAATCTATAACGTGCTAACGTCAGAGTTCTTCAAGTCCATTCATCTCTAGCAGTATTAATTTGTATTAACTGATATTTCTCGTTGAACATTTAACACTGTAAAGAATATTTGACATTTTTGCGTTTGGCGCTTCAAGGGAAGCGACGTTAGTTATTTAGTAATTCCGAATATTTATTTTATATGGTGTTTTTTTTTCTTTACTGACCATACACGCAATTGATCTGAATTGATCAAGGTATACAATATTGAATCGTTTTTATTGTTTTCTTTGAAATATATTTTGAAAAATAAATCAAACAAAATTTTAAAAAATAACACGGTAAAAAAAAGTAATGTATTTTAGTTCTACAAAATATTTTTTTAAATTATAGTTGATAGCTATTTCGGCTCACGCCAAGAGGATTCAATAGTGGTGACCGATATATATTAGTTTGTTCGTTAAGAATCTTTTGTGATAGTTGATATCTATTGATCTCCAGCTATCCAAAGCCATCATCCTGCGACTCTTACTACAAAGATGCAAACACTAAGGCGCTGAGTTTGAATTTATATTATATGATTCCTTTATAAAGTGATTAGCGAATTGTGAATCTGTTTTTTTACTGTTGAATGATCTTACATGTTTCTTAAGTCGAGTGGGTATACACCTACTTGTCTGTCCGATATAAACATTAATTAAATTTGTAGAGAACCCACTTTTTGAATTGATTTGGAAATTGATCTGAGTTGATCATAGTATACAATACTGCGTCGTAAATATATATTTTTTTAAAATATATTTTACAAAATAAGTCAAACAAATTTTTAAAAAAATATGTTAGTACACACTTATGTCAATCATTCAAAAGAACTGCATCACTGTGTTATTGCATTATCATAGCTTTTGGTGAAACCTGTTCATCAAACAACCCTTTTATAAAAAGCACTTTAAAATATAATCATGAACCACTATCCTCACCCCGTTTTATGATAATTCGGCTCAACCAGCTCGGCAGGGGGCCTACGAATCTACGAATCGTCCCCACCGGGGACTAGGGCACCCACTGGGGGTAGAGTAGCGAGCAGTCTTACATCTTAATCGCAACCCATCCATCACAAGCATGCCTCGCTTGTAAGTCAAGTGCCAACACTTTGCCGAAATCCTCGTTTATATTAGTCAAGCTGTAAAATTTTATACTGGACACCACTATAAAATCAACAAGATCTTTAGATTAACATCTTCATATGAAGATATAATATTTATTATTAAATAAAACAAAATTTAATTTCTATTTTCATAATTTTATAATATAAAAATCAAGAAAATTTTCACTCATTGTGAGTTTTATCAATTTGACAACCGGTTCTATAAAATAATAAAATTATAGAAAGAATACTAAGCGTTGTTTTTTTATTCACATATAATGCTTTCATAATGAATAATATCAATGTTTTGTTTACTAATTAATAAACAAACAATCAGGGCCTATTTTACGTGTCAATTATTCAATCTATAATTATTGATAGTTAATCGTTTAAAAACGAATGATTACTGTAGATTATAAAGCTATGTTGATTTGAAAGTTCTACTCCAAAGTATGTGAGAAGATATGACATGGTGAAAAAATAGCAATGTATTTTAGTTCTACAAAATAATTTTTAACAAATAGCTATCAACTATATTTGTTAAAAATAATTTTGTAGAACTAAAATACATTGCTATTTTTTCACCGTGTTATAATGGAGTTCTACCAAGTGAATGCCAATTCAATCAATGAAAAGATATGCTTTTTATATCTTCGTAAAGAGTAAATAAATTTTAAGCCAAAACAACTATCAACAATAATATTTAAAAAAAATGTAGATGCATATTTACATCATATTATGTTATTTTAACTTCGTTATAATGAAGTTCTGCGAAATAAACATTGAACTTTAAAAGCTTGTTCAAAAAATGATTTATTCATGAATTTCTTTTGTGTTTCGATTTATTTCTACTCATCGGACTGCAAACCCGAGATGAAGGAAGAATGGTAGAATAAAAGGAATCCATATTTTTTTTGTATATTTATGCTCCTAAGAAACATGTGGACCAATTTCTCATTATGATTACACCAAAATATAATGTAAAATTATTAAACAATATATAACATCATTACTATGATCCTTTCCAACTTGACCAAGCAACTTATAAATAAAAACGTTTTAAAATATTACGAAAACAAAAGAGCCTCGATATGAAACAGCACACGTGTACATGCAAAGTGATTTACTGTGCGTGCGTTTTTTGAGATTTTTCGTATTTTTTTTGTTATGATTTGAAATTTCTGAGATGTCTAAGAAAGAATTCTAGGAAACGCACTTGAAGAACGTGCCAAGTGTTGCGTTGTTTTATGTTTGAATAACGGATTCAAGATATTTTTTTTAGCCGAAATGATGAATTGTTGAGTGTTTATTTTAGAGATTACAAACAAACGTTAACTATTATTAATATATTTAAATGGTGTACTTTAGATGAAGATTTACTTATTACACGGTGAAAAAAATAGCAATGTATTTTAGTATGTTATAGAAGTATATCCACTCGAACTTTGGAACATGTAAGATCATTCAACAGTACAAAAACCGATTCACAATTCGCTAATCACGTTATAAAGGAATCACATAATATAAATTCAAACTCAGCGCCTAAGTCTTTGCATCTTTGTAGTAATGGTCGCAGGATGACGGCTTTGGAATAGCTGAAAATCAATAGACATCAACTATCACAAAGGATTCTTAACGAACAAACTAAGATATGTCAATCGCCATTGCGTAAACCTCTGTGGGGTGCTTCTTTGTTTCTGTAGTAGAAAATTTCCGTGCCATATGTAAACTTATTGATATAGCCGGCTTTTTAGTTTCATTTACAATTTTTAGTTGTATTGCGAGCAAGTAACAAGCTAGGTCGTTAAAAAAGAAGAGAAGATGTATTGTGTACCTTTTCTACACAGCTATACATAGTTAAGCAAATGTTGGTTTAAGCATAGTTCTGACGATGGCGTGAGCCGAAATAACTATCAACTATATTTTTAAAGATAATTTTGTAGAACTAAAATACATTGGTATTTTTTTCACTGTATTATAATGGAGTTTTACCAAGTCAATTCAATCAATAGATTTACTTATTCACAAAAAAAATATTGAGACTTTTATTAAAGTCTTTTTACTATAAATTGATGATTTTCATAAATTAGCGGTAATGTTATACAGGTGCAATATGTTCCATTACTATTATAATAAATATTGTTTATCTGTCAAAAATATATCATTCTCGATGACCATTTGAGTAATTTATTCAGTGGCGTAGACAGAAATAATAAGATGGCAAAGATAATCTACTCGGAATAAAGCTGGGAACGTTGCGTACCACTACGCAACATTCCCAGCTGTCCAGCAGCCCAATGTCAGTCAATTCAAAAATCGTGGCGTCAATAGTCTTATTGCCAACTTATTCCTACTTTCTTCATGAAAAAGAAATGGAGTAACTAAACAACATCCAGTTCTCGTATGAAAATACGTGTATTGATAAACGTCAATTAGAATACCATATAGAGCAGTGTTTCTTATGTGCAGCCACCAGAGGATTTTGCAACAGTTTTATAGTTAATAATGATATTTAAAAAAATGCGTTTTGATTGTTAGAATAATAAAATTCTACAAAAACTTTGGTCGGAGTTATACGTTGACCATGAATTAAGTCAGTATACAGAATTAACAACAATTGCGTCATTGATTTTATCGATTTTACTTACAACTGTAAATTGTGAAAGATCATTACATCAGTGTAATGCATTTTATAAAAAATAAATATCGTAACAATTTTTATCACATTTGGTGCGGCCATGCGACATTTCCATATGACCGCTGATGTTTATAATGCGGCCAAAGTAAAATTTCACGTGAAAACCACTGATATAGAGTACATTGGGTATTGATTAAAAAAAAGAAGTAATCCCAAATAATTTTTTTCTATCAAATTTTTACGATTCCATATCTTCAAGTTCATTTGTATGTTATTGCTGTAGAACACAACCATCAAAGTGCCGGCGATAACGTATTACCTATTCATATATTATCCTTGAAATTCCTTGCGAGGCACGCGTCTTATCCAGATTCAGGTACGCCATTACAATAAATCAAAGACCAGCGCTATTTAAAAGCCCTCTTTCAAACTTTATCTTTCTCCATTTCCATCTGACTCGCCCCGCCACTTCTTTTTGAATGCAAGGGGTCTCACTTACCCCAACCATTGCGGTATTCGCCCTCGCGTTTTATTGCGGTTTTTTAAAACACGTAATAAAAACTTTCATAATCTCAAAGCTCTGATTTCGAATCCGTATGAAACAAGTACTTTAGATTATTATCCACTTCCTGTGTGCGGGGGTACAACAGCTATTGTGAAACCCTTTTTATGTTTAATTGATTAAAATACTCACCACATTTAGGGTTAATGTAAAATAAAACATTTTCGAATTATAAAACTTAAGAAAAGATTATTTGGAGTTTCAAGGTGTTACTGGACACTTCTTGGTGAAAAGGAATTATATTTAAATAAATAAACAAAATATTTTAATTCAAATTAGTTTTGTTTTCACTCTCAGTCCAAAATTTTTATTATTTAAATGTATGTGTTAGGAAGATAACAAAATTTTACAACCTTGTGAAAATAAAATTATTTTCCTTTATCTTTTAATTTTAACTTTTAATTTGTCTGTGCTTACATTGAATTATGTAAGCACAGATAAATTATCCCACTATGTAAAAAATGAAGTAAAAAAAATACCTTTGGTATATCTGCGTATTACTAGACTAAATAAAAGTGACTTTTTGAGTGAAAGATATAAAAAAAAGAGCAAAAAAAATTGTGTTTGACGTCATATTCAAAGGTGAGGTTAGATATCTCGCAAGAATTTGGTTCCAAATATGTATACTTCATTCTTTTTTTGTATAATTCTTTTAAGTGGACAACGCAATATGTTGATTTAAAACCACTAATGACAAATAAAAAATCTTTAACAGACGCTCTGCCGGTTTTCACCGAAATGATCCATTGGACCTCCACGTGAAGGTTCTTGGTGGGACAACTTTACTCCTGAGAGGAATGTTTGTTGAGGCTGAAAGGATTCCGATATCCTCAGCCACTGGTCTGTCTGCCATTAAGCAGCGTCGTTCTAGGACTACCTGGATTAAGCCTTAATGATGGACGATACGTCATAAATCTTCTGAGGATGGCGAGCCCTTGCACCAGGTGTCACAAAAACAACTGATTTTACTCAAATATTAAATGAAGAACAGGAAAGTTAATTCCAAATTAGTTAAGCCAATGTACAGACAAGCGTTTTGGATTTTTTCAGGATGCTGAAAAAATCTAATTGTCATATTGCACGAAGAAAGAGAAGATCCCAATCTTCTTCAGCGATTCTGTTAAACTTATAGTAGAGGATATAATCCTCGTGGCAAATAGGACTGATTTTCTTCAGACTTCCACATAAAAAAGTATTCGTTTGTTACTTAACGTTTTCTATGTCACAAAGTTGTCAAATGAGAAAACAGCGATGCGTCGGTGACGAAAGGCAAGTAAAGGTAAGTAAATAATGACCTGGACTTAGAATTTAATTCATGAAATGGTGCTAATTGAAAATGACACAAGGCTGTAGACTTCTATCATTTTTATATCCCTCTAATGTCGCATCCTAAAAATATTCAATGCGCTTTTTTGACTAAATTAAAATTGCCTACGTTGATACTTTCTAGGTTCTTTTTTTATGTAAAAAATCATTCAGTCGGTGGAGTAGAAAAATAGAGTGATTTTTTCCGCCATTTGGTGTTCAGTTACTAACTTTATTGCCTTAAAGCCTATCGTTTCTTATCAAATGCCCCTTTTCCTTACTTCCTTAGGAAAATACCCCTATAGTTTGAATATTACGCCGAAAGTGGATCTCTGACAAGTAAACAACTAATAATTGAATTATATTGTCTAAGCTTTTGCATTTATTTAATTTGTATTAAATTGGTAGAAATCTGTGATAATATGGTAGCAATATTTAAATATTAAGCTTTGAATTGTTTAAATTCCATCGAGTACATTCGGTTGATATCATAATTTATGAAATATTTTAAATAGACTTAGAGAGATAGAGAGAAAAATAGAGCATTTTCCCTTTGATTATCAAAACACGGGTATTAGTGATAGAATAGAAATGTCGATACTTTGATTGTTAAAATTTATTGATGGACTCGTGTTCTATCCTTAGATATCTGTCATATTTTTGCCTTAAATTTGAAAAAAAATCTAAAATAATTACATATGTATAAAACTCAATAGGGGGAAGATAATAAATCTTTTATGTCGACAACTTATTTTATATTTGGTTACTGTTTATTGTTTCTGATACTGCCATCGTTAAAACTATGATAAAACTTAAAATCTCAATATTAGCATTTGTTGAATCAAAATGGACTATGGTTAATCAAATCAGCGTGATTAGTTGTGGTCGGGATGAGTAAAAGCTCCGCTCTTTTGATATTTATCTTAAGGAAGTCTAAGAGTACGCCGAACAAACGGATATAATCATAAAATTCAATTAAAATTTTAACATTAATCGTATCTAACCGCTCACTTTTGAAAAATTTGATTACATTGTCTATTCAGTAAGCTAGAGCTTTAGTAGCACAGTTTCCTGATAGCAGCCATCCTTAGACTCTCTTCTCTGTCAAAGCGCACAGAGGGTTGCATTTCACTATACATAATAACAATTTAGTATATAACAAGGGAGCCTTGTAACACTTTTCATTTTATTTACAGTACAGAAAATAATGCAAACTTATTAAATACAATCAATTGTTATAACGAAAAAATAGCTTATCTACTGACGGATCCACACAAAATAAAGCCACATTTACGATTTCAACAGATAATACAGTTAAAAAAATCTTCTGAAACATAATTTGAATGTAAATATAAAATTATTCTAAGAAATACGCCATTTAATTAATTGTATTGGCATTCACTTGATAGAACTGTATCATAACACGGTGAAAAAATAGGAATGTATTTTAGTTCTACATTTTTTTAAAGATATAGTTGATAGCTATTTCGGTTCACGACATCGTCAGAACTATGCTAATACGAACATTTGCTTATCTATATATAGCTGTGTAGAAAAGGTACACAATACATCTTCTCCCTGGTTTTAACGACCTAGCTTGTTTCTTGCTCGCAATAAAACTAAAAATTTCCAAAAATTATAAATGAAACTAATGAGGCGGCTATATCAAGAAGTTTACATATGGCATGGAAACGCTCTATTACGGAAACAAAACAGCCCCCTGTAGAGGGTTGAGCAATGGCGACCGACATATATTAGATTGTTTACTTTTAAGGTGTTAACTGTCACTTCTTGATGGAAAGGCATGATATTTTAAATAATAAAAACACATTTTTAGTACTTATTTCCACAACATATTTTTTGATCAGGACCGGTTTCGCTCATCGTGAGCATTATCAACTGATGAATGCTCGCGATGACCGGTCCTGATCAAAAAATGTATTGTGGAAATAAGTACTAAAAAATGTGTTTTTATTATTTAAAATATTAGATTGTTCGTTAAGAGTCCTTTGTGATAGTTGATATTAAGCATAGTTTTGACGTTGGTGAGCCGAAATAGCTATCAAATATATCTTTAAAAAATGTAGAACTAAAATACACCATTCCTGTAATAATTATAAATCGAAACATGCATATTTTACCACAATTTTATGGAACTCCAATAATTGATCGAAAATTAAAATTAAAGCTTATATAATATTTCCAACGTAAACTTACAAACAAAAAAACAATTTACAAAACAAGCTGATTTCAATGTTTTTTCAGAATCAAACAAAATTGTTTTGATACGACAACACGTGTTGTATTAAAAATCTTTAATGTCTGATAAGTGAGTGCAATAAAATTTATTAGAGCAAAGTCAATGCGCTTTCTATGCTCGATATATTTATTTATTATTTTATTTATACGTCTCGATTCGTTTCAAACAAAGGCGAGATGAGCAAGTATTATTACCGCTGGAAGATAGTTAGCAGGGTGGGATTGTATTGTCAGTTTACATTTCTTAATTGTATTTTTTAATTTAATAATTGCCATAAAAAAATCGGATAAACATCATTATATTATTAGCAAAGCTGTATTAAGTGATTTAAATTATTTGTAATGATAACTTATGTATATATTGTGAAAATACAATACGTATAATAAATGCTTGGATCGTATTGGAATCGTACAAAGTTGTAACAAATCAAATATGATATTGAAATTACATCAACCACCTACAGTCGATATCATGAAAAAATCATTTTATACACACGGTAAAAAATAGCAATTTTTCACGGTGTTATAATGGAGTTCTACCAAGTGAATACTAATTCAATCAATACATTTTATACACAATAATCGATTTCTGACCACACTCTTGTATCGTTATTCGATCGTTATTAAGAAAATATCTAATATCCTATTATCATTCTGGTGGTATGTTCATTTTAAATATAATATAAGAGTTTTTAATCAAAACCACATGCGATTAGCAAATATATAATATATAGCACATAAAAACAACTTTTTCCCGTGCATATTGCATGATTCTTTTTATTGACAAACTATATGAAGTTTTTATAGAAAATATAAGAAAAGGCTTCAACCGGATATTTTATGCTTTTTTATTATAAACCAAATATGCAGTGATATTTAATAATAAAATTAATTTTAATTACCCAAGACCGTTCAAAAGCCTTATGGTACCGAGAAATAAATCAAAATCCCACATTATCGAGTTAGTTTTAATTGCATGACCACACTTCTCATCAATGATCGTCTTAACGATCGCAAGCGTTACAAGGTAATTTAACATATATTTTGCTTTATTTCATAAAAACAAATTATGTCAAAAAATTGATCTCAGTTTACATCTTTGTCTTTTGGCGTTATTCAATTGAAGTCATATTTTAAAAAATATAATTTTAATGTAACATAGTAAATAGAGTCCTGACCTGTATCGGTGGTCTGTGTTGTGTATCAGAATAAAAGTGAGCCGTCAGTATCGGCAGGTATTATCCAACCGATCAGGTATCAAGCTCGAGAATTCGACTCCTTGTTCACTCATGCGGCCCGGGTATGTGCAAATGCAACTTTTTAAAATAAAATAAAATGCTAAAATTACTTATGTCAGCATTATTTAAAAGAAATTTTAATTTAAATAGTAAATGATGATTTATGATGTCGACTAACTGTGCTTGATGGAATTTCAATATCAAATTTGGATTGGTACGAATTTGTACGATTCCACATGTTTTGTCAGTGCTGTTGCATCCGTGTGATAGAATGCCTGAAGATGCCGAAAGGCGAAACCCGGTTCGTTAGTGACAAAGCATGTGGAATAGTACAAATTTGTAACAATTCAAAGTTTACAATAAATTTACGATGGATAGAAAATATTTTTAGTTATTTTGACTTTAGTGTAATTATTTCAAGAAATGTTTTTTCAGCTTGTTTATAAGATCATGCGATAATAATATAAATGAAAATTTTTCTACTATAATTGATATAGTTGTATTAACTTTGACTGTTTAATTGAAGTAGTTCTTAGTAAGAAGTATTTTAAAGTAACATCTTCAAATGGATTTCCCAAACATTTTGAATTGATATTTGAATTATATAAGTGATTAGCATTTTTTTAAAGTATTAACTCTTTTGAATTTCTGTATAACTGCACTTCAATGCTCGTCTAAAAATATGGTTTAAAATTGAACTGAGCGACTGTCATTAAGAAAATCAAAAAAAGTTTCTGATCAAAAATTCTCTTTAAAAAAAACCAAAGATTTAAATACATGTATATAGTTGCTCACGCAGAATGCATCCGATTGTAGTGTCATTCAATATATACAAGTAAGGCGAGAGCTACGCAAATCTATTCAACGATTCATTCAGCCAATCCACCATCTCTAACCTTATGGCAAATAAGGTAAGTTATCAGATATATCATAAAATTCCACTTCATTTGAAGAGCAAGTTTACCTTAATTCATAAAGAGTTTTTAGTGATTGATTCATCTCACTTAAGGTGCAATCCACTGAGTCTATAACAGTTACTCTGAAGACACTCTTAATTATAGAAGAAAAAGGCTGTAGATATGCTTAACGTTTATTTCGCCACAATTAAATTAACGGATATGAAAGCAGAAGATTGTGAAAGTGTGTGGAAAATCTAGTATGCAAAAAATAAAAGCTTGCACATGTATTATTATGTAACTATGTATACAATATAACATAAGACACAGTTTTTACTTAAATATGACTGGTTTCCTCTTCATAATATACTGAGAATTATACTGTTAATTAAAAAATAATATAGACTAAAAGGTTTACAATCATTCAATTTTAATTCTACTGTAAATGTAAAATAAAAAGTTAAGTGACCAACATATCTTTTAAAATCTTCATTCAAGAGGGTAGGTCAGACGAACACAGGGCGGTCTTATAAAAAGACATTTTCTAAAAGCTGAGCGTAAATTCAATCTGCCTATCTTATTGTATAAAAATATTTTATTTTTACACGTTTTCGGTAAGTATTTTAGCATTTATTAAGCGAGATGAATATATTAAAAATATATGTATAACATTCGATTGCAGACAGATTTCACTCATCTTTAATTAATTGTCTGAGTTTTTTGATCCGTATCATTTATCGTGAAGAGTGAGGTCTGATTAACTTGGATGGACGAATTGAACTGGAATGATATTTTACTCAATAACTAAATACGTCACTGGCCAGGTTGTACACATAAAAATAAATTAAAAAAACACATCGTAATGATTTTATTGAGACGTTTAGATATATATCGTTAAACAAGAAACTTAAGAAACATTCCAAGGACTATTATATCATAAGTTATTTAATTTTTGCGAGATTTTGTCGTCTTTATTAAAGAAGTTACACCGAGTGTCCTTTGATGCGACATTTATTGTCCGAAAATGTTGTGATCGAAACCCAGATTTTAAATCGCAGTATACTATAATTTATGCTATGGATTTAGGGTGTTTGATGGAATTTCGATATCAAATTTGAATTGTTGAAACTTTGTACGATTCCACATGTTTTTTCACGCAGATGCAATAGAACGGACACACAAAAAACAGTAAGTATCGGTTATATACTTAAGAAGTTAATTACAAAGGAAAAACAAACACTCAAAGACTAAGATCCAAATAAACAATTGAAATGTATTTCAATAATATTGATTTAATTATAACGACATTCAATTGCCAATTTTTTGCTATCTGACTGCTAGCGGCTTGACAGCTGAGATGGTAAAATATAGTCTCCATAGGTTTACTCAACACCAAAAATGCTTTATTAATTTTTAAAATATTCATGTTATTTTGTCGTTTACCCAGTTCAGCAGTAAATGGGTTATATTTTATAATGAATCAAAAGCCTTATTCACAATTAAGTTGACTGACTGTCATTTTGTTTATTGTGCAAGAAAATGAATGGGAAATTCAACTAATTTAAATAAGGAACTTGTCGGTTGACTAGTGAAAATTAATTGAGGCTTTTTTTATCTTTTGGTATCTCTGATTCTTGTAGTTAGTTCTCAACTCAATTCAAATAATTTGTATAAATAGACATGTTTGTAAATTTGTATTCAGTATCAGTTGATAATGCTCGCGATGAGCGAAACCGGTCCTGATCAAAAAATATCTTGTGGAAATAAGTACATTTTAGTGTTTTTATTATTTAAAATATACCTTTCTATCAAGAAGTGACAGTTAGCACCTGGAAAGGTACTAAAATTTTACTAAAACACCTTTGTCACAGTAAAATATAACCTAGTCTTATTAATATACCATCAAAAAAGTGCTGTAACTACGCTTAGAAACAACTGGTAATACTCTGGTTTAAAAATAGCTTTTACTTTAAAGTTTGTTGAATCTTCTATTTCGATATTCTATGTTTCTTCAAAGAAAAACAAATCAGTGGGTGACCGATGCATTAAGTCAGTTAAACCAAGACTTGAACGCTCTCCGATTACTAGGGACTGATACCATTGAGGGGATAGGTAATTCGATCTCGGTAAGGCTTACAAAACGCAGCTACGAACAAAACAAAATCACTCGCTTGATATGGAGACGAGTTGACACTTGGACTGAAGTAAAAGATGCCGGGAGATGATAGTATGGAGACTATACCTAAACAGAGTTGTCAAGGATTTTTAAATGAATGTATATTGTACTATTTCAAATTTGTTTTTCTTTTAAAAATGTTTTTATAAATGCTTGTAATTAATTAAAAACAATTTTTTTGGAAAACCAAAAGCAATGATTTTTAGGATATCGACTGAAGGTGTTTGATGGAATTTGAATATCAAATTTGAATTGTCGATTGAACTGTTTACGGCGCCACATGTTTTGTCACTTGTAGCCCGGGCTTTGCCTTTCGGAATTTTAAAGCATTCTATCCCACGCAACAGAACTGATATCAGTGAAAACACGTTATACTATTCGAGAACTGTCAGCTCTTTAGCATCCATGGGACCGAAACCCGGTTCATTAATGACAAAACACGTGGAATCGTACAAAGTTTCCAAATTCAAAGTAAAAAAAAAACAATATCCGATTTCAATTGTTGCTATTCTGTTGCGTTCATATCATAATATGCCCGAAGATGCCGAAAGGCGAAACATAGGTCGTTAGTGACAAAATATGTGGAACTGTACAAATTTTCAACAAATCCGATGTATTTTTTTATAACAACCAATCAAATTGATATTTAATTTAATTCCTTAAAAATTATGTGGCTTAAATGGGTAATCTTAAAAAATAAAACACACTATTTCATAGAAGTTGATAATATTTGCTTTGAGAGAGGTCCTGACAGTTATATTTATTGCAAAAATAGAGCTAAAATTGTTTTTTTTTTTTATGTATAATGGCATACATTTTGGGTTTTTTTTTTGATATGAAATCATTTGTTTTATATGAAAACAATTTAAGCCGTCATTTATTTGAATGTTTAAAAATTCTGATAGGTGAAATCCGAGACTTGAGTGGCAAAAATTTTCACAATTCAAATTCAAATTTGATAAATGTAGAAAAACATTATTTTTAGTCATTTTTCCACGAACCCATTACATGTTTGGAAACACTATAATTGTGAGTTTGCCAAAGCAATTTCAAATGCAATATTTTGGCAAGACTAAAAAAATACAAAAAAAAGTTGGTCCACATAAATTGTATGAAGAGCAACGAAGCGAAAGAAATGAGGAGTTTGAGGAGAGAGACGGAGAAATCCAAGAGGGAGATTGGTAGAACATGAATTCTTAACAGACTTATCTAAGGGGTCAATGAGGGGCGAGATTATACTCCGTTCAATTGTAATACATTAAACTATAAAAACAAATCAATCTAATTATACTATCTTATTATTATGAGAAATTGATAGTAATAGATTTATCTTTAATGGACAATTCGTATAATTAATTAAAACAACTATAAAAAATACTAATCAACTATTCGCTAATTCAGGTTTGAAATCTTCGAGCAAAAAAATATATTGTCTTTAGGAAGGCATAATGATTTTCCCCATAAAGAACTTATTTTACAGGAGGCAACTTTTTTCTCAGTAAATACAACCGTCAAGTGTGTGAAAAAGTGTAACTGACTTTCAAAACTTATTTAATGTATTATCTGTTACTTCTCGGTGGAAAATACATTTAGAACCTTGAAAAATAAAGTACATTTTTTTTATAATTTTTTTTTTTTATCAATAATTATCAGGTATACAAAACAAATGGTTCAAGAACTGTGCAAATAATTTACAAGTTAATCAATTTTTCCTCTAGTGTTTCCGGTTTATGAGTATTTAATTTTTCTTAAAAAAAGTATATACACTCGAAAACATAGCTTAGGAATATTGTAGAAATGTACTATTTTGGAAATTTACAGTCAGTAATGAACGTCAATAACGTAGATTACTTTCGTTCAAAAGACATAATTCTGATATATGAAACGATGATTGCATACAAAAATACGTACGTACACTAAATGTTTACACAGTAAATAATTTCAAATAACTTTTCATAAAATCATTTAAAATCAAATATTTTAGCTTTTATGGATGCAGAATTCAATAAGTTCAAAAGTTTCAATCAAATGGCGATGAATCCAATTCGGTTTTACTAATATTTGCTAAAATAAGTGGTTGATTGAAAAATATGTTTGGATCGGAAATAAAATACGATAAAAAATTATCTTTCATCCAAAACTAAAAATTGTGATGAAATCACAAAATCATTGTTTACTACTAACATTGAAAAGGTGACATATCGGATTGATTTATTTGTCACTATGGTACTACGTCCTAAGCCGAGGATTGATTAATTCTTAAGGAAATGATTTTGAACGCAAAATAATAGATGATAATATTAATGATGTTAAAAAATATTTTAAATCATGCAAAAGACTGAATAAAATTTTACTTGTTATACTTTAAAAATACTTGAAAAATATTTTTTCTATTTGATTTTGTACTAACGCAATACATAAGTGCAAATGAAGCCGCATCGTGGTATCAGGAGATCATCTGGGGCGGGCTGACGTCGTTCGTAATGATTCGATTGCTATTGCACGAACCGATCGTTCCGCTTCACTTTTGCTGTATATATACATGTAGTGCCATAACCACTACATACATATACTCAAACTAACAATATTACAAATGCACGTTACCTGAACATTATAAAATAAAAATACCTCCTTCAATTTATGCAATCCCATTAGAGATTGAAATAAAAAACAAGGGTAACGTAACTTTTAAGGTGTTAACTGTCACTTCTTGATGGAAAAGCATGATATTTTAAATGATAAATAACCATTTTTTAGTACTTATTTCCACAATATATTTTTTGATCAGGACCTGTTTCGCTCATCGCGAGCATTATCAATTCATAATCAGTTGATAATGCTCGCGATGAGCGAAACCGGTCCTGATCAAAAATGTATTGTGGAAATAAGTACTAAAAAATGTGTTTTTATTATTTAAAGTAGCAGTGTAAGACAAATTTTAAAGCTTTACTTGCGTTATTTATCGTCATCCGTAGTTTAATTCCAGCCAGTTTTGCTGGCGGGATAATAAATATATATTTTTAATTTTGTCAGTAAAGTTTGCGGCATTTCAATTTAATAAATATTTATTTATAATATCGACTGAAGGTGCTTGATGGAGTTTCAAAATAAAATTTGAATTGTTAGTCGTTAGTGACAAAACATGTGGAATCGTACATAGTTGTAACAATTCTAATGTAAATGTTTATTTAGTAAAATTCTTTAATTTATAGTTATCTTAGATTATAAACTGTTTTAAAAAATTGGGTACTTCACTTAGATCTCCAAAATCAATTTAGGTTTGGTCACAAGAGATGGTTGATGTATATTGTTGTATAAAAAATCATATCATACTATTAGAAAAACATTTTTTACTTGATTTGAATTGTTACTACTCAAATCTTGTCACAACTCAATTTAATTTCAAATTTCATATTGAAATTCCATCAAGCACCTTCAGTCGATATCATAAATTTTTCACTTGGTACAAAATATCAGCATTCTATAAATGATTAGGCCATAAAATCATTCTCTTTGAGCTTCACATAAAGAATAGCCAATACTCAAAAACTTCGTGTAATTTTGTTTAACTGATTACATAATTAATAAAAATTGTAACACCAACCTAAGGGTAACATTCTACTTGAATTAATACACCAATAAAAGATTAGATCTCGTCGTTAAATATGGTATTTTATTATAATAAAATTCAAGAAACATTTCTTGTGACTTAAAATATCGTTTCACATAACTGATATGTGTGCAATTTTAATTAAAGATATAACCACATTAAATTTTATATCACCAAAACAATAAAAGCGATGCGAATATTTTAACAATTTGTCACAGAGTCTCACTTCATTTCGATTCCATTGCGACTCATTTCAACTCGACCAAAGAAAATGAATTAATAATAATTGATTCGCTTGCGCATCTTTAAACTAAATCAATCCTTCGCGAAACATTTGTCCGAGATGGCGTGGAGATTAAAATTTCACTGTAGCTTACTTCAGCTAATAATTTGAGTAGAGTAGAACCAAACTTGTACAATCAACAAAAAAAAAAACTATGTTAATCTAAAAAATATACGCATATGCCCTGATTGCTACTATTGCTAGCAAAGCTTCATTTGAAAGAGTAGTGTGCTTTAACTGCAGATCGCCGTCAATCAGATACATATCATTTTAATTACTCGACTTTTTCCCATTAAATAGAAGTAAAAATATTATTCAAAATAATGTGTGTTTGCAAGTAACCCATATAAATGTGCAGTTTAAATATGTATGTTAATGTTTTTTATGCTATCTATTGCATTTATTTTAGAAGTAAATTTGAATTGTTACAACTTTGTGCGATTCCACATGTTTTGTCACTAACCACACGGATTTCGCCTTTCGGCATCTTCAGGTATTTTACACACAGTTGTAACAAATCAAAATTGATATTTAAATTCCGTTCAACACCTCCAGTCGACATGATAAATTATTTTAGAAGCTTTAAAATATTTTTAATTTGTATGAAATTTGACTGACGTCTAAGGTGACGGATCTGAACCAGTTGCAAGGCGAGAGCTGATCTTACAATTTTAAGCATTTACTTACTGAAAAACGCATTCAAAAATTTTTATCATTTTGCAGTAAATACTTAGGTAGATACAAAACGGGAGGCTGGAAATTTTTTTTTTCAGATTTCAGTGCAAAATTTAAAAGAAATTCGATGAAAATTTTCACGTCCGCGGATTACAGGTTGAAGAACACTGCGATAGAATTTATAAGAAAAGTTTTTATATTTGCAGAAATAAAGTGCAGATTTTGTCGAAGAAATAAATTGCTAAATGTAAACGCTCCATAATTGGATATGAGAGCATCCATGCAGTATTGCGTTCATATGCATCGATCGCTTGAAGGAGAATTAAAAGTTAGTGCCTAATTGAAACGGAGATCGATTTATGCAAATGCCACGATACTGCATTAAGTGAGTGGCTACAAACAGCCTGTGGCATCCGCTATCATATATAGGATTATTGGTGATTACTTTTAATTTTCAAATGTGTTTAACTCTAAATATGGCAACAATTGGGATCGAGATTTCATTTATCGTTTTTAAAGAAGATTAATGACAACAGTAGAAAGTAAATATAACTTTGATGGTGTATATTGACTGTTAACTGTATGTATCGATAAATTCATAATGCTTGCAATGAGCGAAACCGGTCCTGATTTAAATATTACAAAAAGTAGTATTCTGAAAATTGTAATTTATTATTTAAATTTTATTAATATTTTATTTATATTTTATTTACATAACTGTTTTCAATATCATTTTTCTTTGTCGAACTCGATTTATCAGTTTAATTTTTGTGCAGTCATTTCAATTAATTAGCTTGATTAATGCGGTACCGCTACCGGAAATTTATTGAGGGAATTTATTGACTGCCTGTGGTTTGATTGTAAATGTAAAATCAATCAGGTAACCCATGTGTTTCATTATCATCATTAAATCAGTTATTGGCTTTAATTGTAGCGATCATTTCATGAAAAATAAAAAACTGCATTTGAATTCATAGAATAGTAATACACACTCTAAAAATGAGTTTATGGAACATCGACAAATCAAAATATATTTATAATAAATTCGATTGAAATGGTTCACTTTAGCAAAACAATATTTATAGGAACTTGATTCAAAAAATTGTAATTTTGTCATTCCTCTTGTGTTACTAATTGTAACACGTGATTCGTTTCTTGTTCATTTAATAGAGACATTTAAAAACATATGAAGTGTTCTTGAAAATCGATATAACTATTAACAGCAATTAATTTTTCGTAAAAACCCTTTTGTGTAACATGTGGCTCACAATAAGTTATTTTGTACTTTTAAGTGCTTATAATTTATATACTATCAAGAATATTAGCATTATTATTTCTGTTATTGTATAATTTCTACATCTAGTCGCTGTTGTATCCCCTACCGACGTCCAGTTAAAAGGACAATATTCTTGACTCTTAATTCTTAAGTTAACCATGAGATTCACAGATAACCCTTGTAAAGAATATGAGTCTCATAAACTTAAAAATTACTTCCTGTCACACACAAAGTGGAATATCAATGTTATCAATTTAAATTTATATCATTCCTATGACCTTTGCATTAGAGCAAAAGCTTAAAAATGTTTTCTCGAAAAAAAAAAACAACATTTCGAAGTCATTATGTGGAAAAATAAATTCAAAAATGAAGAACCAACATTTATAGCTCTGTACAATTTCAAAGTTGCACAATCGAGGTGTCGGGCAATTTCCGCAGACCGGCAATTACATTGAAACATTTTAATTGGGTTTCCTTGCCGAGAACAATGTTCGTGTTACAAGGAGAGCAGAAAAATGTGGATGGCCTGTCATGACGAGTTGCTTCTTAGGAAGTGACTGTCTCGTGAAATTAGCAGCAACAGCTCGAGCGTCAAGAAAAAATCTTTCACTACAGCTGCTCGCCTGATACTATCAATTGCAAAAGGTCTCCCTGACTTGACAATTTTGAAAAAAAAAATGATTTTTACAATCATAATTGATACAATAGGCTACTTTACATTTATAAGAATATATATGAATATATAAATCATAAAAAAATATTCCAGCACTTCAATTTACTATATTTGTAAAAGATACTGTTAAATTGATTAATTGCAGAGAAGATATTTTAATCATTTTTTTAATTGTTAGTACTTGACACTTTTTTTGTAGTTGAGCTGGAATGGCGAGCTTAAAATCGAATATACGAATATAATATTAGGTTAACATGTGTTCAAATACTTTGATAATTTTAAAGTTTACTTTCCATAACACGAATCAAAACATTTAATCAATATGTAGAGAATATAATCAGCTCATTACTAGTATTTTTCTAGCAGTCTTTCTATTTGACTAGTCTTAAAATTGAGGTCAAGATAGAATGAAGACTGAAGTACTCCATCAAGAGCTTATATTTCGTCATCAATTTTGGAAATATTTTGTTTGTTGCTAACTTCTATCACCAAAGATATAAAATAAACGACCTTCATTTAATTAATATGAAAAATAGAAATAATTTTAAAGTAGTGTTAAAACGTGATAGAATATATTATATTATAAATTTGAAAAGTTTCTCCTCATATTGATATAAAAAAAAATATATACTTAAGTCATAAAAACGCAACAATACAAAATACAATTCTTGCTGAGACTTAGAGTAATAAGTGTTTCAAACGAAATCTGCAAAAAATAGTTTAAAAGCTTATTTCAAAGGAATGTATTTTACGGCTTCATTTTATTAATATACATCTTCCAGTAAACTTAACATGCAAACATACTCAATCATAGTAATCTGGGCACTTTGGGGTAGGAATTTTAGTTCGCGCGAGTGACGAACAAGTGTCGTCACCGCCGCTTCCGGTTAGCAAAGTAAACCGGATGTCACGTGCCGGAAGTAGAGTCAGAGAAACCCCAATTGGTCGCCTCAGTCAACATGGAGGTCTGTGAGGCTAACTTTTTCTACAATTGGTTCATTAGCCCGGCTTCGTTATATTGTTTATTTGAGTAAACACAGTGATTCTGGATTCCAGCGATTAATTTTTGTACGGATTGACACACATAAATTTAATTAACATTATATATCAGAAAACTAATTTTCAAATGAAATGTATTTTCAATATAACTTATTCATCATATCCACTCTTAATGTGGATACATATAATCACATAATAGAGTCATTTCAATTTGAACTATTTTCAATAAAATGTATACACGTACACAAACAACTACAACTGTCAAGCATAATATGAATTATTGATAATTTGCGCCAATATGGGGTTATATGTGCCGCACTATGAACCGATTAAAATGAAAAGAACGAAGATATCAGTAGCCGCATAAAATATATAAACTCTGTAGTAAAATATGTTTTAACAAAAATAAATAGTGTTTAAAAAATTTAGACAAATATAAAGGTACGTAATAGTTTATTATGAGTAAAGCCAAGAAACTGAAAAAAAAATTGAAAATATAAATGAAACTGTACAGGCGGCAATTTCAATAAGCTTAAATATTGAAGGGGGATGGTTTATTACGGGAAAGCAATAGCCCCTCGCAATGGTCTGAGGAGCGGTGACCGACTTATATTTGTTATAATGGAGTTCTACCAAGTAAATGTCAATTCAATGAATATATTTTTAATTAATTAAAATATTAAGTGATGTCTATAAGACGATATTTTAAGTTAATTAAAAGTAATATATTTCCAAAAAAAGTATTTATTTAATTATTAGTAAACCAAGTAGAAATTTATTTAAAAAAAACTCTAAGAATTCTATTTATAATCTTACTTATGCCAAACAGTCAGTCAGCAATTCGAACAAAATATTTAACAGGAGAGCAGAAAGTAAAAAGCTTGTATGTATAATATTATTTGTCATTACTTTACACATTCTTTAGTTGGAAAAATGCCAAGCAACAGAGCTTGGCCTAAGCTTTGGAATACTCGTAACTTTCAATAAACAGAGCATGTACTCTAAACACTTTCTTTGTTTTATATAGTTAAAAATATTCCAATCTGTATTATAGAGATTTCTAACAGGTCTTATCTCAATAAAACTTTATTTTAATCGTTCCGTGCTGAGAAATTAACATAAAGAATATTTCACTACCGATTCCAATCACTTGTAATGTGTTAAATGTCACTTCTTGGTGGAAAGGCGTTATATTTTACTATTTCCAAAATATATTTTATGCTCAGAATCGATTGATAATTATCGCATTGAGTAAAATCAGTCGTAAACATAAACGTTACCCTGGAAATAGTAGTGAAAATGTGTTTTTCTTATTTAAAATAAAAGTGAATTTAATACCGATTGAAATAGATTAAATATTAATGCGATTCGGTTGTGTTAGCTACGTAGGCTGTTTTTGCTTAAACTCTCTTTTTTGTGGAAAGTAAGGAGTGAAGTATCAAGCAAGTATAGGTTTGGTTGTTAATTAATCAGTCTTGATATGTCCGTTTTAAAAATAAGATCGGTTACGAAAGCCTATTACTGTTAAAGACTTAATAAATCCAGTGAATTTCGCAACGACGAAGTTGACGTGAAGCTATTGGACAAAAATAAAGTTGTTTACTCAAAATGCAAAATGCAATACTTTGTAAATTACACGTTACATAAATAAATTTTATTTTAAAACTTATAAGGAATCTTTTTGTATATTTGATATCCGTTTACCCAGTAAACAAAAGTTTATCGGAAAAGTGTTTCCTGGCTGTGCCAAGTGGAACGCAGTGGGAAATATGAGTGAGTGTAAAATATTTTCCGAGCCGAGTTGGCGCGAGAAGTTTAATTTGAAACAGTTTCAAGGGAAAGGTTTACGAGTTTTGAATCAAATGGTTTGAATTTCACAATAAAATATGTTTCTTTTCAACACGATACAAATTGGAGATTGTGCCATATTCAAAGCACTACTGCCGCCAAAATCGTATTTTAAGGTGCTACACTTTAACTGAATAGAGTAAATAAATAGTTTGGAAATTTTCTGCTGAAAGAGTTTTGCGGGATGTTCTTTTTTAATGTCAAAATAAAATCGTTTAAAATATGTACAATCCCACATTTTCTATCACTCTTGACACGTGATTCACCGGTGTATGAGATGCATTTTTTACTCACTATCCATTCGAGTGCATTAGTGTACTAGTATACTTGAAAAGATTCAAATTTGATACTGAAAATCCAGTAAGTTAGGATATTATAAACTATATGGTAGTTGAAAGCTATTTCAACTTACACCATCGTCGGAACAATAATTTATGATATCGATTGAAGGTGATTGATGGACTTTTAATATCAAATTGAAATTGTTACAACTTTGTACGACTCCACATGTTTCGTCAGTTCTGTTGCATCAGTGTGATAGAATGCCTGGAGATGTCGAAAGGTGAAATCCGGGTCTTTAGTGACAAAACATGTGGAATCGTACAAAGTTGTAACAATCATCATTTGAGTCAGAACAATAATCTGTATAAAAGCTATGCTTTAAATACTGCTTAATAAAAAATAGACATTATAAAGACTCGCTAATTTTAGCATTATAAAATTCTGTTAAGAGTTGTTTTAAGAAAGTAAATAAAATCAAAATATTATTGATGAGTTTTTAAATGAATTCATTAAAATTCAGTTATTATGCGTAAGTGCTTCAGTTCTTTGTTATAGCTTAAGGAGAGACGATGAGTTAATGTTGGTTGAAAGGATTACTTTGATTGTATTTTAAATACAAGTTTCTCGTTGAGCATTCCATATGAATATGAAAAAAGCTTTGAGATATATATAATACTTTAGGCCTATTAAGTAAATATTGCACAATAGCTATAAAATTATCGACTTGTTGGTGAAAATTGGATTTTGAATTGTACAGAGTTTGGGCAGCTTAAAAATTATATAGAAAAGTTTGATGAGCTAATGACTCTCAAATGCTTTTATCATCAAATTTTATGAATAACATATTTATTGAATATGTTCAAAATAAAAAAAAATAATTCTTAGGACACTACTTCTTTAATTGAAAATGTTTTCATATTGTCTAGTGGTTTTTAATATGGTATTGTAAAAATCCAATCTCCTCTCACGACCTTATTTCTCTTGTTGATTTTTTCCCCGTCAGATGTCGGCAAGAATAATAGCTTCTGTACTTACACTAATGAAGTAACCTATATTGCTATTAGAAGGAAAATATTCTTGATAACAAATGAAAAGAACACAATGCGAAGGAAAATGAAAGATGAGGTGTAATAAAAGATTGGAAAGAAGGAGAAGATAAACGCATTGGCGTAGAATTTTCAATATAAATAACAACGTATCGTTTCATATAAATAAATGAATATGGATATGTTGATCGCAAAGTGAAATTTGGATGATTCAAAAAACTATCGTAAACACACAATTTATTCAATTACGCGATATATCGATTCCAGAAAGTGGCACGTGTAAAAAATCGCCTAAAGAAACTTTTCTTCAAATAATTTGAGAAATTGGTTACAAAATAAAAAAAACTCCGAATAAAATGATATATATAAGGAAACAAAATTTATTCTTTATAGTCGCGAATTTTGTTTATGTATAAAATTTAATTTCTTTATCGAAAATAAAAATACAATGAGTACATGTAATACATGTAATTTACGATATCGAGTGAAGGTGCTTGATTTAATTTCAATATCAAATTTGAATTGTTAGAACTTTGTACGATCCCACATGTTTTGTCACTAACGACCCGGGTTTCGGCTTTCGTATCTTCAGAAATTCTATCACACGGACGCAACAGAACTGATAATTTAAATATCCATGTATTCGTTCGTATGAGTTATTGGCTGCTGTCAGTACTGGTTTGTAATTATTAATTAACTTTCGCCCACGACTTAAAACGGAAATTTAATTAATCCTGAATTGTCACAACTTTGTACGATTCCAAATTTTTTGTCGCTAACGACCCGGGTTTCGCCTTTCGGCATCTACAGGCATTCTATCACACGGATGCAACAGAACTGACAAAAACTTACTCTAAAACTGACGTGACATAGACGTGAAACCTGTAGTTATTGACAAAACATGTGGAATCTTCTTACAAAGTTGTAGCAATTCTAGTTTGATATTGAAATTCCATCAAGCACCTTCAATCGAGATAATAAATTATAAAATATAATTGATTAAAAAAGCAATGCTTACGTAAATAAAAATGTAGACGACACTGGCTGGATAAAAAGATATAAATCTTTAATCTCGACAATGAATACTGAATAAACAAGAATATTCAAGCAAAATTCTCTACTACGACTGTTTTTACGTCTACCTAAAGTAATTGGATAGATTTTTTACTGTATTTACTTAATATAGTATTTTGTATTTATTGAGAACTCGTGACTAATATAAAACATACAACAATAAATATTTATTTTTTCATGGCAATTTTCAACGTAGCATACAACGTCAACGATATTCGAAAAACTGCTTACTCACAATACCTGTCATTAATAAAAGCTTGATTGATGGTTTTCCTTATCTGAAGTATTTAAGACAACGTATTTCATAGAAACATTAAAATTTTATATACCATAAACCATTTTTATAAGCCGAAGCTTATTAATTTACTAGTTTACCTCTAAAAATGAGCCTAGAATCGAGGAGATCAATCGTGGTACGGTCAAAAATATAATATCATTAATTGTTTAATTTTCATTTTGATATCACATCTAAAGCTTGCATGCTGATTTTTTCTCATCTCGTTTGCATTTAATATAAACATATTTTCATATTATCATTATTCCACTGATATGTGTAGCTAAGTATACACGTGTTTCACTTGTTTTTATGTGTCAAATCTAGAATAGTAGAACACACCGAGTGAATAACAAAGCTTTTTACATTAATTAATATTCCAAATGAGCTTTTACAAAGCTATGGCCAAATCTCCCGAAATTATTCGTTTAGATTATCTAAAATCGTCTTTCTTTGATTACTCTTTTGATTTAGGTGCTTGGCGGAATTTTTATATCAAATTCTAAATGTTGAAACTGTTACGATTCCGCACGTTTTTCCATTCACGAATAGGGGTTTGAATTTCGACATTTTGAGGAAATCTATCACACTGATGCAAAAGAACTGTCAGTTCTAATTAAAAATTATTTAGTTATAATGGTATATATTTAATTTAATTTACTAGAAGATAATTTTAACGTTTATTTTGTTAGCAATGGATGTTGTAAAATGAAGTATTGATTGAAATATCGTGTAAAAAAATTGTAGTGTATTTGATGTGAAAAGGTGTGTATTTTTTCAATTATGTTATTTGATTTGTGTAGAATAATATTTATATACAATATTATATACAGATTCCAAAATACTCAAAGATTTTGTAATAGCAAAATCACTAAGCGTAAAACCCTTTCATATATTCTTCATATGGAAAATATGGTTTTTTTAACACAATCTTTGATGTATTAAATTAGATTTTAACCATAGTACATCTTATATCGCCTAAAATTGTGAAAATTATTACGTAGTATTATATGTAAAATAAAAAGAAAGACTTTTATAAATCTCCTGTTACATCGACACAAGTGTATTAGGAGCCCAGGAACATGAAGCGGTATATTTCTTTTTCAATGAACGTCATAAAACATACAGAAACCACCTCTTTACCTTTGCGTCTGTCTGCACTTCTAATACCGAGAAGTGGCGATGTCAATCAATGTCTACGACTCAACCGCCCGGGGGTTGATTTTATTTGCCATAAGGGATGTTAGCCATCACGTCACGTCCGATGTATTTATTTAGGAAAGGAAAAACGTCAAGTAAAGATGATTTCCTCTATACTTACATTTCGTTCATTATTTACAATACACAAGGCACCATAATAATACGGTTGTATCTTTCCCAAACGAGAAAACAATACATTAATCGATATTATTATATAAATTGACTTGGGTGAAAGACATACGTTTTTTTATGTGAATTTGTTGCTTTTACTGTACATGATGATTTTTCTATTCGTTTATTGCAATTGCAATTTTATAAGCTTTATTTAATTTTTTGAGATAGTTTTAGTATTCGTGTATGAAAACGTTTTGAGCTTTTGCGTGAAAAAACGTAATTGTAATTTTAAACGTAATTTAAAATTTATAGGTAAACCATTAATCAAATAAAAACTATATCCAAAAAACTTGAATGTATGTCTCATTCACTTTATGCGTGCCAACCCCTAGTATTCAACACTGATTTCTTTAAGTCATAGGTTCCCAACCTGGGGGTCGCGAAGAGTTTTTTGGGGGGGGTCGCCAACTTATACGGTCAACTAAAAAACTCTTTTTTTTATGCTTTTGGATTGTATGGGGTGTCGCGGGTCACATGGATTTTATGAAAAGGGGCCCACCACCCAAAAATATTGAGAACCTATGATTTAAGTGTTTAGAGGTAAGATTCTTTTGTTTTAGCTGATATTTAATTTATTGGACTCCATCTTACGGATTCAAAGAACAGCAATAATCATCTCGGTATATATGTATTGTATATTTGAACTTCTTTGAAAGAATAATCAAAAAATTGCGTTAACAAAATCAATTACAGCCAATTTCATCTTCTTGTCAACATTGATAAAACGTGCACATACGTATTTTTTATCAAACAATTATTTGACGGCTCATTTTTTTTTCATTATTCCGATGTATATGTCTGTGATGAAATTTCGTATATGGGAGTTTAATGTAACAAAGGAACAAAAAAAATATACAACATGTCCTTATACTGATATTAAATTTGTTCGTAGTTGTAAAATCTTCCATATTGTTATCATATATTTTCTTTAACAACATAACCAGCTTTATCCCGAAATTTCATAAAAATAAAATCCTTTGACTTCTACATAAGTTCACATCTGGTTTACGAGAGGTCGCCTCTAAAAACAAGCAGAGTTCTTTTCATTTCTTCAGTTTGTCCAACGTCCTCCGTCCTCCGTTCGGGCAACTATGTGACTTAGCGGCGCGCAGATGGCCGGCGAAAGAAAATGTTTTTCATATTTGAATATGTGAAAGAAGAAAAAAAAAATGTAATCGTGCCGAAAGATCGTGTAGTCTCTGTGGGACTATTATTTATTTATAAATAATTCTATTATATGTAACAAGAAACAAAGTATTAAATTCTATGAAAAATCTTTTTTATTACTGAAACGCTTTGAGCATAGAACTATCTACACCAGTGGTGGCCAATAATCGTAAACTGAAAAATTGTAGACTGTATCAATCATTTTTTTTTGATTACCGTTATAAATAATTGCGTTACAATACACGAGCACCAGCTATATAAATCGTTTCAAAATCAATAAATACAATATATAATTTCAGGTATCCATCTGTTTAATCGTAAAACTTAATGAAATATCATGTATTTGCAATATATATAATCTTTCATTGATAATAAACTAAAAATTTTAAATGCTTTAAAGTTAAAAATGTGTATGCATTGCATGATCATTTGAAATAACAACAAAGTATTTTGCTTATAATGTTGATAGCTATTTCGGCTTCCGCCATCTTCAACACTTTACCCAATTGTAATTTTATATACTATTTAAGAAAATATTGACAATATCTCGTTTTAATTATTCCAGCATCATCGTTTTTATGTAAATTCCAATATGTTATTGTCAAATTTACTGACTAAACGTAATTACTTGAGTTTCTTGGTATATTTTAAATAGTGTGGATAGCGTTCGTTTGTTCATTAAAAAGATTTTAATCTTAATTTTACCTATTTTGTTAGACTATATAATTTTTATTTTATCATAAGGCTCACAAACTATTTTAAAAAAAAGGAAAAAATATTAGTAGATTTAATCATTGTAAATATATATACACCTAGTCCTTTTTTTACGCGATACATTGATTCCATAAAAAGGCGCGTAAAAAAATGATTTCACGCAATTGCATTATATTTCTTTATACACCCTAAAACATAAATTCGCATAATATCCGATACACTTGTCAACATTTGGCAATTGTATGTGTATTTAAAAAAATGGAATGCTTTACAAAATTAAGTTTTAAAAATACACATATTTTTTTATTTAAAAAAATAATGAAACGTACGTGCCTAGCATCATATATAAATGTCTTCTTTAAAACAAATTTGGCGAAAAAAAATGTAGCGGTGCCTTCCAAAAAAAACGTCAAATTCGTATAAAAAACGACTGGGTGTACTCCACATTAGGAGTGGATTTGAATTCAAAAAAATAATTTTTTGTAGGGGAGTAGCATTTAGTTATCACACAACTGCTCTAAATAAATAAAAAAACTAAGTCGAAAGTATAATAATTCTTTTTCTCAAAGTATCTGAAAAGTTTGCAAAGAAAATATATTCCTAAAATGGACTTACTTATCTTAAAGGAGTGCTTATGAGTTATATTATAGAATCAAGCAACTTGACCTCTGCACAGCGGGTGACGCTGTTAATGATATGGTTTTTTGACAATCTGATATATGAAATTTAATAGTTTATAATCAAAAAAAATATTTTATATATTGTGAAATAAAATACGATAATTATTATTCCATTGCTGATCAAATCACATGGTTTGTGTTGTTAATTACCACCTATCCATCAAAAATATTCATTAGGCCGTTTATTATAGAAACATTAATTTATTGAATAAGTATACCTACAACTTTTTTGCCTACGCACCTGGTTTAATAAAAACATAAGCTCAGTACAACGCATAAATAAATAACAAATGTAATATCAGAAGAACTCTCATCACACGCATAAAACTAAATTCCATTACGCTTGTTCGCAAAGACGAAACAAAACAAGACCGAATTGATCTCGGCCGTAAGGATGAGTCCACCTATTAGTTTCTAAGAAAAGTGATCCTTATCGACAAGTTTACATAAGGGACCTTGCAAGGAAGTGATGTCTTGCACCGAAATGCAAAAGTGGACACTGGCACGCAACGGTTGCATGTAAAGAGCACATTCAAAACCGATTCAAAAATGATCGTTAAACCCGGTTTTAATTTACGTCGTACATCGCAATAATTGCTTCGATACTGAGCGAGATGTGATTACAAAATCTGAGTGTTAATTTAAAACCGGGTATTTAGCTGCGTTGTTTATGAATTGATACGGATCGCGGTACCAGGCAAGCAGGGCGAGAGAGGAGATCACAATTACAATAACTAACGAAATATTAATAGTTGTAATGAGAGAGATCGTAAAATATGTCGGCGGTGGCATCCCCGCGTGTTTCTGCTGCCCTGTTAACCTGGTAGTTCCGTGTTCAGAAGCACTTTGTCTTGTGTTTGTGAATTCACAAATCCTTTGAGATATATTTATTGATTTATCAATGTTGAATTAACAGCCATGTTTTCCACATAGAACAGTCTTTATTAGCAATAAATTTGTTGATACTTTATTATAATTAGAGACATCTACTTGCCTTTATTCTCAATTAAGCATTCTACAATATTTTGAAATATTAATCAATGTAACATTTATTTTCCAGCTATATAAAATGTAGACTTATAATAGAATAAATATATCAAAAAAAATATTTTCACAAAAACTGATTGTTGATTATTTCGCTCAAAATTCGTTTATTTATAGTAGTCAGGGAAGGAACGGATGTTACAATGTCTCTGAATACAATGATTCGAGTAACAAACGAAATCACACGACGATTGACCATTTAGCTATAGTACCAGTAAATATTATAATTATAAATGCATTAGTGGTTACAATGTATTATATATTTTATGACAGACAAACCCTAATGCGGGCCTGAATAATATTTGCTAAAATAACGACTGTATGTATTGATAAAGAACTACGCGTAAAGAAAAAACTATTCAGGCTTTTTTGATTAAATTGATTAACTACAATAATTTGATAACCATTATTCGTTTTAAATTTAAACAATGCATTGTTATTTTCTAAATTAAAGCTTTCGATGAATAGACGAATATTAATAAATAAATCATATTTATTAAATTCTTATTCTGAAATAAAAATAGTTCATATAATAAGTGGCATTTATTTGATTTGAAAAAAAGCTCTTAGTCTACAGTTCCACACATATAAAATCCTGTCATAAAAGTAGTAAATGTGTTTCCAATTCCACGATTCGTATTAATTGCGTTTTTGATTATTGTTTTATAGTATTATTTTTGTGTCAAAATAATTCCCAGTCAGTCTGGATAACCACAGAACAATAGAATTTATTTCAACTTAAAAGTTCCACGTCAAGTATTTTGTATTATGATACTTCCGCATTATTGCAAGCATATTTTCATTTCCGTTCCAAATGAAAAAAGGCATACATCGAAATGAAAAAAAACCGCGGCAAATGTTACATACGAATTTTCACTAGCCAGTGACGTGTCGAATATTTTAATATTAACTGTTCAGAATAAATAGAAGACGATAGAATTATATTTTTAAGAATGGTACTGGATAATCCAGTGGCTACCAAGTCAAATTATATTTTAAATGATAAAACACCATTTTTAGAACTATTTACACAGTTATTTTAGTATAAGGACCGGTTTCATTCATAGCGAGCATTATGATGTTATGATATAAACTAGTAAAAGAATATTCAAACAAAAATTTTGCACACACTCAATAGTATAACTATGAAATGTTTGTTTATGCATAAAAGGTCTCAGTTTTAATTTGTACTCATTCAGTTGATAAAGCTCGCGATATACCTGATAAAGTATTCAATGTGATTGTGACAGACATCATTCGGTGGCAAAAATTGGCCATTAACACAAATATGGTTTTTAATATATTGGTTTCTTGGATCAAATATATGTAATATCTAGTACATATATATATTTGATCCAAGATTATAGATTAACTAGGCAAAAAAAAAAGCATTTAGAGAAGACGAATTGAATATTAGGAATAAACATACCACTTTGTTACTGTAGCTGTTTTTACAATAAAAAAATGTCTGTTGATAAAAATTCCAATGTGTCTATAGAATCTAAATAGGAGTGTATTGAAAAATATTTTACTCATCGATTTTGAAGACCGTGCTTTAATTTAGCACGCTACTGAGTCGACCGAAACAATTGAAAGTTGAAGTATTGAAGAATATCAAAACAGCTGAAACTTTGTATAGAAATCGAAAACAATAGTTCGCTCAGGACAAAAAACAATGTGGAACTATTTATTATTTTATGGAATCTAGAACTTAAATACAATATTTTTGGTGAATTGAAACCGCCAAATTTTTCAAATCATTGAAAAGATTTTGTTTTTAAATATTAAATTTTGTACATAAGTACAAAATTTCCAAAAAAAAAAACAACCCTATCTAACAGAATATATAATAAAAATCCAAAAGTTTTTACAACATATTGTAGCGTGGATGTTTTTGTGGCCTTTTCTTACAGTTTCAAATAACTCCGTTGCTCTCTTTGTAGCGGAATTATCTGTATTTTGTATGTCATATCTCTTATATTATGACAATAATCACTCTAGAAGGAAGATTTTTGACACTGAGTAGTAAATTTTAATAATTAAAAAATAAATATATAAAAATTCTGTACTATTAACACGATAAATTTTATGATCAAAACCGGTTTCGCTCGTCGGAAGCATTATCGATTGAGTTACGATAGTTTTTTCCAAATGAATTAAAAAGATTTCATTGATATTTTTTCAATGGCTTATGTAATTTCTTAGGACAACTTTTAACACAAAAATACACTTATTATTTAATTTATATATCCAATTTCTGACGTTGAAATAAATGAAAAGATAAAACTGTCTGACTCGTTTTAAACAAAATACAAATCTAAGCTCAGATTTTGTGTGATAATGTTTCTGACGATGGCGAAGTCGAAATAGATATCAAAAACAAAATATAAAAAAGTAAACAAAAAGTTATTTGTTGTAATTACCTTATTTAGTCTATGGTCATAATTTAAAGTATGGATCCGTATTATGTACAAAAATAGGAGTATGGAGAGATGAATAAATACATCTCGCAGTTGTAAGAATCGCCGCGTAACGGGGATTAACCATAGAAAAGTAACAATAAAAACGTACCTTTTTATGTTCCGCATAACAAAGACAGCTTCTGGCTCGTAAGAGTTGCCAGTATGACGGTTTTAATTGTCCCCATTTTATTGTTGGCCTGAAAATGGGACACACATACCCGATGCATTTTCCGCTGTTCTACTGCAAGCCTTCTCTTGAAACGCCGTCAGTGGTTTGCATATGATTTTCACTGGCAGGATTAAAATAGAAATAAATTGAATGATTTCTTCTTTTCACTTTAAAATATGGCAAACAAAACAATGTAAGGCTTTTATATTTGACGATAAGTATCAAAATTGATCTCCTCTAAAAAGTAATATACTTATATATATTCGCAAAAAATTGTCATGCCAATTTATAACAGCATATTTAGTGTTTGGTTTGCTTATAGAATAAAACTATGAATGCTTATAAGTATATTAAGAGCATTCTGGGGAAAGACAGCTGATCGAATATGATACCAATGTAAGACTCTTTTTGATAGTATTGCGATATTTATTACAATTTTTTAACATGTCAAGATCTTGCATACCTAACATTAAAAATAACATGTTAATGAACTTTTTAAAAGGAATCACTTCATCGCTTTTAACGTGTCAACTCAGAGTTACCCAAACTGTACGCCGCGGGGCCTCACTGTGTCGTGAAAATGTTCCCTTACAAAATATTATTTATATTATTATTTTATAAAATGTAATGTAACACAAAGTTTGCCATGATATAACCAATGTTTTGACTTGAGGCGCCGCAAAAAATCTGATATTTTAAGAACTCTGACACCGAAAAAGTTTGGGAACCCCTTTATAAACTGTCTCTTATTGGTGGAAAAGTGCCATGCTTAAATTTTCAAAATACATATTTTAGTACTATTTTAAGAATATTTTTATGATCAGAACCGGTTAACATATTAAAAGTGATCCAAGAAAATGTTTTAATCGTGCAAAATCAGATACCACACTAATAGATGTTGTCCACAATTTGATTAGCTTTATAACCATGTCATAACAAAAATCATTTGAAAATAGACCCATATGTTAGACAAAAATACTATCTTACACAATAGCTAATACACTTTTCACAGGTTTAGCTACCACTTAATTTTACATAATTTAAGTTAGTTAAGCCAAGTTTTTTATTGAGAAAACTTTCAACATGACTTTGACTTTCTGTTCCAAAACAAAAGATTTATATCAAACGTCATCTACTGTAATAAAAAAATAAATGTTTATTAATTTTGATTGTTGAAATTGTGTACAGTTCTACATGTTTTGTCATTCACGACGTGGGTTTTTCCTTTCAGAATCTTTTCTCGAAATTTTATTACATGGATGCAACATAACTGACAAACAGTCAACGTTTTGAAAATACATTTGGCAATGAACACAGTTTCAACAACTCAAATTTAATATTGAATTTCCATCAAGCATACTTAGTCAATTCGTGTCTATAATTTAAATGTCGACCGTTGATACTTGAAGGGATTTCAATATCAAATATGGATCGTTTATTACTTCCGCATGTTTTGTCTCTCACGACCCAGGCTTCGTTTGTCTGCAGCTTCAGACATTCTGGAACAGGGATGCATTCATTTAAAATTGAAATTATTATATCTTAAGAAAAATTAAGTCCTTTTTGAAAAATAGTCAAAAAACGATTGTACTAATATTTGATACACGTGCGCTATGATCGTATACAATGCTTTCACCAATTTTAGTTGTGTATGTACTTCACTGGTCGCATCCTTCGCAAAAGGCAAACTCTACTGGAATGGGAATAAAGGAAGAATCGCATATATATTCCAAACAATGGATTTTTTCGTTGTTGAATATATGAGACACTTGCTTTTAATCCTATGTAACATTTGCTCCATATTTCACTCGCGGGTACTTTAGGGTTCTTGAAATAAATAGATAATGTAATCTGTTAGAAAATAGTATTTTTTAAAAGTCTTTAGCACATAACATTCCACATGAATATTCAATTTTGTTTTAACATACCATTGCTTCACTCAATACCTATAAAATAAGCTAACAACAGAGACATTTTGTAATATTCTTGATGTAACAAAAAATGTAATATTTCTTGATATAAACGTTTTATAATGTATCTATAGGTAATTTTAACAAAATTTCCATTCAAAAACAATTCTTCCATACTGGTAATGAAAGCTTTTTGATTTCGTATTATTGGTCTTTGTTATTCAAAGTTTTTTGAATTTTGAACTCACCGAAAATTTGGCATTGCAAATTTTTCAAACGATTTTCCATCAGTGGGAAAAACTTCAGAACATCCTATTACCTGGCGGGAGAAAGTATTTTTCAACTTCGAATATGCAGGTAATTTTTGAGACCATAACACGACCGTTAAAATGATTAAATATGAATTTTCAGCATGACAGTTGAATTAACGGAAAAAGATTTTTCTAATTTCAAACATGATAATTATAAAAATCGTAGGATATGCTTTTTTCACACGGTTAAAAATAGCAATTGGCTTTGAATCATATAAAATTTATAAGATTTATAGTTGATGGCAATTTTGGCTTACGCCTTCATCTGTTTATTTACAATGAAGTTCTACCCAGTAAATGCCAATTCAATCAATTATATTTATTTTTCTTAATTTTGGAACACGTTGAAAGTCCGGCGACAGAGGATTTTCGACCTTCGAGAATGGCATTGAAATAGTCAAATAATGTGATATTTCAGGCATAGATTCTTTGCCATTGAGATCGCATTTGTGAGACTAATAAACTCGACACATAGCTGACATGTGTTCTAACATACATAATTCCAAACATTCTGTAAAACATTACTAACGTCAAACGATTTTTCATTTAAATAAAACTATGCAAAAAAATAAGAAGTAAACAATCCCGGTGAACATCCTGTACTTTATTATTTTGTAATAAGAACATAAAGATTAAATTTATATTTATTTGAAAGATTTCCATTTTTTAAGGTCGTTATAACAGTTTTTAGTTTAACAAAAAAAATACGCTTTTATGTGATTAAATACGTCAATTTAATATTTTTATTCGATAAAGTGTTGAGATTTGGTAAAATTAATGTTATTTTACGAGTTTTAAATATCTTAAAGGCTAAAATCTTTCCGCTTTTGCCAGTTTGCTTTATTGCTTGATGAACCTTCCATTATTGTGATTAAAATTGCAAACTTTAAATATTTAAACTTTTCGTTTAACTTCAAGAAATCGGATTAAGTTTTAATATTGTTCAATTATTGCTGTTGAAATTTAAAGTTTCTACGATAGTCAGACCGTCTTCGAAAGTGTGCAGAAGAGTTTCTGGAGTGTTTATTACCATAATTCTACCACCAATAAACTTCTCAAGCAATTATTATTAAAGCATAAAGAATTCTCAAGCGTTACCTGATGCAAAATTAAAAAGTTTTGAAATAAATATCAATATAATGTTATATATACACAATTTGAAAACTTACCCAAAATAAGAGCACTGCAAATATCTGTAGATTTTGTAGAACTAAAATACATGGCTAAATATTTAGTTGCTATAATACCAGGTTCCAAATAAAAATGTACAAACAAAGAGAAAAATGCAAGACTTTTGTGACGATATGAACCGATGTCATAACACTGAGGTTAACTATACTGTGATACACATTTGAATTGTGCCCAATGAGTATCTTCTTGAAAAACTATAAGAAATTGTTTGGAAAGTGTCCAGATATTTTCTGATGTTTTTCCAGAGAAAATCTGTGATCCTTATTGCTTCGTAAGTTGAAAAATCCGGGCAATATGCTAGCCGCAAGAATTTGTGTACTTTGCTAAGTTGCAAGAAATGCAGCTTTCTGCTGGATGTGAAATCCGGAAACTCGGACTGAACTTTCTAATTGAAAGCTTTTAAGTGACAGAAAAAGTGATCGTTAGTTATAAGCACTTCAATACCAAAGCGTCGCGACGCTACATTATTCGAGGTAAAGTTTTTACTAAATATTTCGAAAACCTAAACAAATATCAAAAAAATGAGTAGTTTTTCATATTTTGGATCTCTAAAATTTAAGTAACAGTATTTTATTGCAAAGAAAACATCACAGCATTTTTTTAGCTCAATAAGAAAAATGGTTATGGTTTGAAGCTTAGTAAAAAAAAAATTATACACGCAGTCACGCCTTTCTTTTTTTCAATGAACTTTTTGATATACAGTAAATAAGCTCTCATGTCATGTGTAAACTTTATTTATCAAAAGTTTTCAGTATATTTTTTGACAATAATGTTTTGCATGACTTCCCTTCCAGAATCTGTGAAGTTTATTTGAAATACAGTGAGTGGATTAAAAAAATCGTTTTAGTTCGTTATCCGAGTATGCGATCGTTGTCAGAACAAAAAAATCTGTCATAAAAGGGTTCGTTGTGCGATTTGTTTTTAGTCTGAACTGTTCGTTAACCAAACACCCACTTTATATATAAGTCATCAAACAAAACAATGTTTTTAGCTTGAAAAATAATATGCTTAGATCCAATTTATAGTTTAAGCCCGTAGAGTTCTAACAGTGTGTTAAACTGATGTGTTTGTGACATGAAAAATAATATATTAGTTCGTTATCTGAATATGCGTTCGTTGTCAGAACAAAATTTTTGTCATGATAGTGTTCGTTGTGAGATTTTTTTTCAGTCTAAGCTGTTCGTTAACCGATCAGCCAATAAATAATCGAACACGACATTTTTTTTAGCTCGAAGAATAAGATTTTTCAAACTGATATGCTTGTGACATGACAAATAATATAATTTGTCATTATTTTTTACTCTAGAAATATGTGCCGAAAACTGTGATGGTTATTATTAAATTTATAGTTAGATTGAGTAGAACTATTGCTAAAGAATCAATCATGCGACTAAGCTCATCGGATTAAACGGTTATAAAAAGTTTGACAAACGATAAGCTTTAATTTATTTACTTCTATATTTGTTCCAACTAATCCAGTAATATATATATAAAAATATATTGGTTTGGTCCCCAACCCATCGATATGACTTACTGCGTAAATTTATTATTTTATCAGCTGTTAAATGTCACGAAAGCCCGTCACCTCTCCTTGCAATTGTATCAGGGCGGCATAAATACGTCGAGACAAATATTATTTCTATCAGAACAGCAGAGTACTTTGGGATAAATATTATTTGTATCAGGGTGGCACAAGTACTCTAGGGTAAATATGACGTGACAAATATTACGCTTGAATAACAACAGATTGTTATTTTCAGCAGTCATTCTGTCAAATATGGAGCTTTGTACGTATAAATAAAATCACGCTTTATTTCAAATTTTATTTCGAAAATATCATATTTTTATCCTGCGTCAATACAATATTGAGTCACTTGTCTAAATCTCATGTCCTAAGACTATTTTTTGAGCAATTCATTTGATATTTACTTACAGTTTTTCTATAATTACTATTTTTGATATTTTCGTAAAATGTAGGGCCTGTAATCGAATGGTTAGCGCCAATTTTTATTTGTTCGAGTTTCAGTATAGGCCATTTTATAAACTTTTCATGCAGTGGTAAATTAACGCCAAAAACGTATCAATTAATTTTGTGTAGTAAATATATATATATTTTTTTCTCATAGTAAAAACACATTTTTCGTACTAATTTCCACAATATATTGCAATACAAAACCATGGGTTCAAGATCTATATCAATGTTTACCTGCTACCTTCAACCCAAATATTTTGACTGTTTTGTTAATTGTATTCTATCAGTTGATAGTGCTCGCGATGAGCAAAACAGTCCTGATCAAAAAAATTATTGTGGAAATAAGTACTAAAAAATGTGTTTTTATTATTTAAAATATCATGTTTTTCCATCAAGAAGTGACAGTTAACACCTCAACAATAATAAATAATTCATGATTTTTTTTTCAAATTTATTTAAATTAAATGTATTTTATTATGGTAAAATGAAAAAAGATATGATCGAGTGATAGACAAAAAAAATAACAGAACTGACTCTTCAGTCAGTTCAGTTGCATCCGTGCGATGGAATACCTGAAGATGCCGAAGAGCGAGACCCGGAAACCAGGTCGTTTGTGACAAGACATATGGAATCGTACAAAGTTGCAACAATTCAAATTTAATATTGAAGTTCCATCAAACACCTTCAGTCGATATCATAAATTACAAAAAAAATAGTTTTTAAATCATTCAAAATCTACTCTTGTATTGTCACTCTCGACCCAAGCTTACCCTTTCGACATATTTGGTGATATAATACATATATGCTGTAATGATTAAGCATTTAGCTAAGTTTAGTTTTTGGTTAAATGAGTCGCTAGTTGAGGTTAAGTTTTTTTTTATATGTCATTATTGACATATTTGTTCAAATCTGTTGTCTAAGCTTATTACGTTTCAATATATATTATATTTTGTAATATTGACTGAAAATAATATGAACAGAACTTATACCGCGATCCTATTTATAAATAAATATAACTGATTTAATAAAAGAGAATGTTTCTAAAATATATCTTCGATAGGATTAAATGAACAATCGAGTGCACAATTGTGCTGGACAATTTAGCAAAACATGTCGGCTTTTGGGGGTTATTCGGAAAACCTTTCGCTGTTTATTTGGTTCGTGAGTCATTTAGTTTATGGGAGAAACTTTGTGCGTTTTGGTAGTTTCATTTAATCAAATTGTGGGAAAGTGCTCAAAGGGGGACTTTGTTATGTTTTCCTGATAATAATTCTATTTGAAGAAAAGTTTGGATTACGTGAAATGCATAACTTTCAACCAGTACGTCAAATGCTACTTGATGTATGAGAGAGGTCGAAATACATATTATATGCACAAAAAATAATTTTCTTTTTTTGTGGTATATATACATTACAATTTATAAACTTATTCCTTTTGTACATACGAACGATTTATATAAGGTATTATTAAAAAAATAGCAAGGAAGTCAACCGCACAATCTTAACCAAAACCTACGACAACACATTTAAAAATACTATTCGTGTGATCGTTCTCTCGTCCACAAGTATTATGTCAACATCCGAAGTAATACTACAAGAAAAAATGATGTCATTACCAGTGACGTCTTCATTAACAAATTGGTTTAACTCATAAAAAAAATCATGATGTGAACAAGGATGACAGAATTCTCATTTTTACGACTTATGAGTCAAAATAAATATATGACCAGGTACATTTCTATTAAAAGTGAATATGCAAAAAAGAAAGTCAATTGGGTAAATCCATGGACATTATCCATATGCCTTTCAGTAAAGAAGTCTCAATATATAATATTTTCCCGAATCTTTTCTACCATGACGGTAATTATATTTCAAATTCCTTGGGGCCCAAATAATAGACGCACATAAGCCAACATCGGTAATGACGAAAGCAATAACAGAAGAAAAAATTGCAATGTTTTCTAGTACATATTTCGTCACTCACAACCCGGCTGTTTCCATTCGGTATCTCTATTCGTTCCAATACACTGATTATTACAGCCTCTGAATATGTCGAAAGACGAACCGAAAGGTGTAAAAAAACATGTAGTAATTCAATTTCATCAACAACATTCAGTAGATATTTTTAATTTTCACTCTCAGTATTCGTATGGGGTTTTGCTGTTATGTAGTTAGCTCACGTCAATAGTTAGTTTACTATTCTCTTTTAAAAGTATAGAAATTTTACCAGTATAGATAATACTTAACTATCATTCCTTTATTTGATGGTACGTATTACAAATTTAATGAATAATTTATGATATCGACTGAAGATGCTTGATGGATATTTTTTTAAATTTTAATGAAATTAGATTAATTTTGCACGTTGAATAGTTTACATAACCGACTACCAAGGAGATTTCGTAAAGCGTCGTGTTAACATTTCCATTACGGTGTTGTTTAAAGAAACACATCGCATTAGATTGTATCCTGTCTAGTATAAGTGATAGATTTATTTTGCCGTGATATAAATTAAGCTATCCTGAAAACACTGACAGTTTTATTTTTTAATAACAAAACAAATAACATAATACAAACAGCCTGTACAAAATCAGCAGTTATCTAAAACGTACGTTTTCTTTTCCACTGACGCCCATTTCCTTTTATTTTGTCTCGGTTTTGTAGAGAGGGGCAATAGGGAGGGTTTCGGACAATGATCGTTTTTATTTCTCTTATTAGATTTCGGTTTCTTTTTGTATTTGTACTTTCGCAAAGTTTGTCGTGCCGAACGATTTTATTTTACCCCAGAGGGAAGGCAGGCACATAAGAGTCTTGTATATTTCTAAATACACACGTATTGTTTGAGAAAATCTGATTCTATGAGCGATGAGACCGTCAGCTATAAACGTTATTTTTACACATGTCTTCTTTCAATCTCGAGCATATGTATTTCTCTAAATATTTTTAGTTATTAAAATACTTACTTTATGACCATACTTGAAAACTGTACTACATTATTAGATTTCTCATAAATAGAAAACGCAACCCCACAGCCCCACTGTTAACACAATTTAAAATATAAACATAACTGCGAGAAGAGCTTTAAGGAAAAATAGTAAAAGATTTTTTTTCTGGAAGCTAATTAAGCAAGAAGTATAATCACGGAACTAGTCCGAAAAAAGCGGATTAAAGCACAACTCTTTGTGACACACGACGATAAAAAGGAAGTACAGGGTGGTTAGCTGAGCTTTTTTGTGTTAAAGCCGGAATTAATTAAAACTTCAACACTATATTACAGCAATAAATATCTGCTAATATTCCTTTTCTAGAGTATGTAGGATAGACCATAAAATTGATAACTTTATTATTTGTCTTGGCGTATTATTAGATATAACACGTGAAACATCTGTTTTTGTGGCGGAAACTATCGTTAAAAGTATATTTATACACACGGAAATACTGCACGTGATAACATGAGCATATGTCATTTATATGCACATAATAATATATTTTTATAAGTAGGAAGGCTTTTGAAGAGACTCAAGTTGTCCCAGAATATTTGAACTGAAAATATTTTTTTCTTTGTTCGAAGAGAATATTTTACGACTGTGACATATCTTTTTGAAAAATATTAACAAGAAGTTGATTATTGATAATTACTGATTACTAAGCCAGATCGATTTTGTAAAGATCTGAAATATTTTCACACTTTTGTTTATTTCTTTGGATTTTATGGTTTAAGAAAAAACAAGACAAGTTTTATTGATAACTATATGTAAAAACTGACTGGTGTCCAGGAAACTAGCCGGTGATTATATTCCAGAGGGGGTGAAATAGTAATCCTGTTTACAAAATGGCCGACTGCGGTTGCAGGGGTGAATAGGGGGAGGGAAATCAGAGGCATAGTGGGGGAGGCAGATGACCACAATAATCTGTAGCCTTAAGTATTTACGCACATGTTTGACCAAAAGATTTATCTGGTGTGATTACCAGAAAACAATAGGCGGCACTCCGGAGCTCTAGAGAGCTTTTCTGTGAAGGGACTTTATCAGAGCTTTTTATCTGATTAAGTTTTGGTTAATTAAAAAGATGGTCACTGAATACTAGTTGATTGAATTAATATCCAAAGTCCGTTCTCGTTAATAACTGCTTTTGTGCTTGAAAAATAATGTTCATGAATTACAACTAAAGGATTTCAAATACAAATTAAAAAATAATCATAAACCAACGTATTATAAAAATGATAATGTATCATGATTTCGGTAAAGTTCTGGTGATAGCGGACTGTCAAAATACTCTCAATTACTAACATGATACTTGAAGAATTGAATACTTTAAATTTGATTAATACAGATCATACGCGCTAATATTTAATGTAATTGTATATTCGATAATGATAGTAAATAATAATACAATATAATAAACCATTTTTTAGTGTTTATTCCTTGTCAAAATCAAAGAATACTGTTGCAAAAGAAGCAAACAATCTTCGGAAAATTGTGCGACACTTTTCATTACCATAATAGTGTTTATTGGTATTTATGTATACTTTACTGTAGAATTGTACATATTAAAATTTATTGGTGAATCTACATACTGTCGATTTAATCCAGGTAAGGATAATTTAACACTTTAACTCGTCAATGTATACACTAGCTAGAGAAACTTAGTTACATTGTTTATAAGCTTCAAATAACACGTGTGCACCTATAATTTTGTCAGCTTACTATTACTAAGTTTTATTTTCAACATATCTAACCTGAAATTAGACAAACGAAACACGACCTAATCTAAGCGGTGTTGTCTTCTCTTCGATGTTGAGTGCTCGTCAGTATGTTTATATACTTACTTATCAATTCATATAAGTATTTTATCTTCTATTATAACTATTTTACAATGAAAGAACTCTCAAGTGAAAATATATTTTTACTAATGAAATACTGGTGAATTAAAAATTTACGCAGCGAAAACACAATAAACCTGTCATCGAATCAAATTTTGTCTATGGTTTCAATAAAGCTCTGCAGATAATGTTTCTTTCTTTTTAAATAAAATTTCACGCGTGGAAATATATTTAAGCTTGTTTAATTTTATATTATGAGGATGCACTGAAGCGTGATTTAACGTAAAACACGTCATTATTACAATACATATTACGGCTATAGTGTCGATATAAAGATTTCAAATTTCTCAGCAGACGTAAAAAAAACTTAACTAGCGGTCTTAGGTTAAAAAAAAAGCTATATAGCCCAAACTTAGAAGTAATGCAAAAAAGTAAAGTAATATAATTTACTCAAAAAATATACCCCTTTTTTGTATCAAATTAATTATTTCGGCATTGTAAAAAACTTGACACAACGAGCATGACGATAAATTATTATCAACAAAAAAAGATTCTCCATACAAGGATTGTAGTAATAAATCTTTCCAGGGGCGTGCTTTAAGATATAACAAAAGAGAGGAAGTTTATTGATAAATAATGATGCCTCTTTGGTGAATTATTTGCTCGCTGAAATACGCCCCCTATAAAATAAATATACACAATACAAGAAATGTATACTGAATTAAACGCACAATAAGTGCATCTTGGAAAAAGATACAACAATTATTTCAAGCCAAAAAAGCTATGTCAAACTTCAAATAGATCTTACACTGTTATTTTTATAATTTATGATATCGACTGAAGGTAATTTAATAGAATTACAATTCAAATTTGAATTGTTGAAACTTTGTTCGATTGATTGAACTGACTTTCATGTCTTTTGCATTCGTGTGATAGAATGTCCTAAGATGCCGGAAGAAGTAATCTGGGTGACAAAGTTTCAACAATTCAAATTTCATATTTATATTTTTTTTTTCAAATAGTTCAACAAGAATTACTGTGAGCTATTTCACCTCCACGCAATCGTCAGAGCGACGTTCTCGTCGATATGTTTTTACTGCATTATACGGTAGACTTGTACTAAAAAAATGTCAATTTAATCAATACAAAAAATATATTTTTGTACGTTTTAAGATAATACAGATTTCATTAAAGTAGCGCGACATCTTCTATTTTTAAATAAATATATCGAAAAGTCACACTGGACAAAAACAATAAGCGATCAACGACAAATAGATACACGGAGAGGTGTGTGCCGGAAATAGCCATAGATTATTGTTTACTTTTTATGTATCTATGCTATCAGTGGCTATATTAGAAATTAATATTTATTTTAATTAAATATATCGCTTTAAGCTTTAGGGTCAATTTTTTTTGATTTAAGCTGTTTACTGATTGTCAATTCTATTGCATTCGTGTAATAAAATTTCTGTAGATGTCCAAAGGCGAATTCCAGGTCGTGGGTGACAAAAATTACGGAATTAAGATCGTTTAAACGATTGAAATCTTACGTAGTTATTTAAAAATCAATTTGATTTATGTTCAGAAACTCGTTGGTGCAACGCACATTTTTTATATGAATTTTAAATTGGAAACAAACACAATGACTGATACATACCTTGTGGATACACCGTGTCAATAAAGCAATAGGTCAGTTAGTCCTTTACTTAGTGTAGAGGGTGAACAAAATAAAAGAATAGAGGCAATTTATATAGAATTTTTGAGACCACAAAATGTATAGTTGATTATACGAAAAATAAAAAAGAAAAACTTTTTAATTTTAACAGTTTATTTTTATTACGTTGTAAAAAATGTTGAATAAAAAGTCATTGAAATAAAATAAAAAATGTCGTCTGCGTGCCATAATTCTTTGTTAAAATTCAAATTCAGCCACCAAATAAATGTCCCTTCTTCAATAATCTTTCATTTTGAGTATTCAGCGGAGCAAAACCAAGAATATTTTACTATTTTTTTCTGCTTGTGGTCTTTTCTGATTTTTGTAATTTTCTAATTGGTCGCATAAATTCGCCCAGCTACGTAAATTCTCTGTGAAATATTGTGACAAACGAAACGAAATAATTCTTTTTTTCGCTTTTGTCAGTGGAAAATATTTTGCCCCTTTAACGATATCACGAAGTAATTTATTATTTATCTCCGCGACCATTTTGTGTTAGCCTAATTATTTCATCGTATAATATTACATATCACAATAACATTTTGTAAAATATACACAATGAATTAATAATGTCTATTAAACAAAAACTATTTCAATTTTAAAACTGTATCTGATAATCATTATCACAAAAAAATATATGTAAAAAATGAAAATATGGACAGCCGAAAGAAATATAACTCAAACTAATTTGCGATAATTTTTCAATATTGATTGTATATTTTTTTGCGTAATGATTTATCATAATGTATTACATTTAGCTTTGTTGAAATTTTACGAAAAAGGTACGTAAAATGAAAACTATTCCGTTTTTGTGTGCATAGTCGATCCAATGAAATTTCTTAGGCCGTGTCTTATTGACAGTTGTAAGCATTGAAGTACTGCTCGAAAAAAGGTCGACGTAATCCAAAATAAACATTGCCGTTATTTTTTGAAGCGCAAAATATGTGTTATGCAACCTTTTCCCGCAGTCAAAATATTACTTATTTTATATAAATTATTAATTTAAAAATCTGAATTGTTGAAACTTTGTACGATTCCATATGTTTTGTCATTAACAACCCGGGGCTTGCTTTTTCGATGCAACAGAACTGACACACAATTAACAGCTAGCATTGGTCATATACCAAAGGAGATAATTACAAAGGAAAATACAAACCCTTAGGTTAGGATTCAAATAAACATCTGAAATAACTTTTGACAGCAAATAATAATCAACTAACGTTAGTCGATTATTATTTGTTGTAGAATCCTATCATGAAAGACTTTTAATTGAGCCCACTATTTAGCTTTAATACGACTTTTCACAAACAATTAAATACCTTTAATTATAAATCGATATTATTGAAAGTTATTTCAGTTGTTTATTTGGATCTTTGCCTTAAAATCTATGTTTTTCTATTTTAATTAACTCATTTGGTATACAACCGATTCTAACTGTTAATTGTGTGTCAGTTTTATGACACCCGGGCTTAGTGAAAAAACACGTGGAATCGTACAAAGTTTCAACAATTCAAATTTGATATTGAAATTCCATCAAGCATATTAAGTCTATATCATAAATTGTATAATAATCATCAACTCAAATTGTTCATTTTGGCAGCATTCGACATATGTAAAACCATACAATTTGATTGCAAATTCACTAACACGATTTACTTTACTTACCGACTTACTTTTAACTATAATTTTAGCCAAAAATGTATTTATAATATTATTGTAGACAACCCATATATATATGACACAGATTATTTTGAAGCTCTTTATAAAACATTTCATTTAACTGTATTTATATATATTTAGTATTATTAAGAACCCTTTGAAATAATAATTGACGTTCTTGATTGGCTCACCGTTTTAGATGAGTAATTAAGGATTTAATCAATTTAACAAGCCACACTGATTGCAATTAATCTAATTTTAAAGTTCACTATTTGATTCCAAGATTAACAATCGAGTTAAGTAAGGCAAAGACAACTTTTTATGAATAATTCTAAAGGTTGTCATTTGAATCGAGAATTTCGTATTACTCTTTCGATCTGATTGCGAGTATTTCAATTCTTACATCATTAATTATTTTTTAATTTAATTTAATGATATAAATTAATACGATGGTGTATTTAAAAATTATTTTGTCAATTCTTTTACATTCCTCACATTTCAAAGTAAAAAAAATATATTGATTGAATTGACATTTACTTGATAGAACTCCATTATAACACGGTGGGAAAAATGGCAATGTATTGAATTCTACAATTTTTTTTATAAGATATAATTGATAGCTATTTCGGCACACGCCATCATCGGAACTATCTATAGTTCCATACTGTACGTAGTTTTTAAAAACTTAAATACATTGCTAAATATATACATAAAATATCTGAAATGAATAAAATATTATATTATAAAATTATATGGACCTCTTTTTATTCAAATTGTGAATATGTTTATCTCAAAACTTTTTTCATAGTTCTAGTACCAATTGTTTCGTTCGTCTGGTAAATATTAGCTCAAAACTAATAAGGTAATTTATGATAACAAATGAAGGTGCTTGGCGGAATTTAAAAAATAAATTTGAATTGGTGAAAATTTGTTCGATTCTACGTCTTGTTACTTATGTCCGGGCTTCGCCTTCAGGCATCTTCAGGCATTCTATTACGCGGATGCAAAATAATTGATAAAGTGTGTTGGTCCTGTTGCATCCGTGTGATAAAATGCCTGAAGGTGTCAAAAGGCAGGTCGTAATTGACAAAACATTTAGAACCGTATAAAGTTTCAACAATTACAATTTTATGGTAAAAGTTGATAATGCTCATGATTTGGATAAAATCGAATAGTAGAAATATTACTTAATTTTTAATTATAATATTTAAATACAGACATTTAATATAATGAAAACAATCATTCAGAGGCTTTAACTGTTATTGAACAAGACCTGGAAATAATAAGACATATTGATTTCAGGAAGAGTAAACGGTTAGAAGGGGAGATATCAAATTTATGGGCAGACTACAGTTTCTTATTATTAAGGGGAAAGGTGTGACAATTCTAATAAAGTAAACTGCAGAATCTCCCTCTTTGTATCAATGTTACATTTGAAAGATATGGTAATGATAGGTAAGCCATGTATAAAAATATATATTTTAGTGAACATAATGAAATATACCATATTTTCTTACCCCACTTTCGAATTGATCTTTACGAACCATTATTGTTATATGACAATGAAAAACTTTTAAGGTGTTAACTGTCATTTATCGATGGAAAGTCACAATATTTAAAATAATAAAAAACTTATTTTTAGTACTTATTTCCACAACATACTTTATGACCAGGTTTCGTTGATCGCGAATGCTATCAACTGACAGAATACAAATAACAAGTCTGTTTATTCAAATTTTGAGTTAAAGTTATCAGGTATACAAAACCATGGGCTCGAAACAAGCGATTTTGTTTTTCGGAAAAACTTTATTGTTCAAAATTGTATTCTCTCAATTTTAATATTAATAACTAATAAATTTTACTGCGATTGTTATCGGCATCAATAATAAGACGCACTTCATATTCAGAGATAGCATAATAGAAAAAAATCGTCTAACTATCTAGGTAAATAATATATATTTTTAGATTTCTCAACACAGTATTTAAAAATTCTAAATATGACAAGAAATATTTATAAATAATTGTGGATAGCTGAACAATGAACACGATGAAAAATAGCAATGTATTTAAGTTCAACAAAATTTTGAAAATTGTTTATAATTTTTGTAGAAATTAAATAGTTCGCTATTGCACCAAATAAATGCAAATAATAAGCATGACAATATAGTAATAACGTATTTAAAAATATCTTTTAGATACTGTTAGATTTATTAAATCCTGAAATGTTATATTTATTTCTGCCTTATTTATATAAAACACACTCACAATAGTTTTTATCAAACGATGAATATGTGTATTAATTTTATAAAATAAATACGTTTTACAAAATAAAAAACAACTATTACTTGTTCACTTCTATAATGCGACATATATACGAAATTTTTCAAATTCAACGTATTGAAAATAGAAACACAAGTATAAAATATTAATTGATACATTATATTCGAATAGAACATCCGTTTGTGCTGTTCCCTATCATTATTATAAATTAATGTCACTTCCCCTACAAAAACCGAGTTGGCAATAAAATGTGACTCACGATAATGCAATATCGATTCAATTCCAACTGCCCCGAAAATCTGCAATTATAAGTAGATATTTCATTAATTCGTAACAGTTCGTAGAGATGGTTTGACATATATTGTATATTGGCATCAAATTGCAACGTTGCATACAGAATAAATACACCCAGTCCTCTTTTTGCACATAGGGTATGTTCCAAAGTTTACCATGCAGATGATCAAGTTCTCATACAAAAAAAACAAATAGGTTACATTATTGAAAATCAATTAAAAAACGAAATTATTGAACTTAATAAATCGAGTTTATTTTTTAATTACACATGATAATATTGTCATACATAACACGCTATGAAAAAATTAAATATTTTAATTTACATTCACAAATTTAAATGCTGTTTTAAATAAAAAATCGTAATGTATTTAAGTACTATAAATTTGAAAAGTATATAGTTGACAGCTACCAACAATTTTTAATATTTTAGAACTTACATACAGCGCTATTTTTTCACCGTGTTATAATGGAGCTCTACCAAGTAAACGCAATTTCAATCAATTGCTTTGTCAACTTTTGGTGATATTTTATTATGAATACTTATATTGGTGACAGTTTAACGGATTTATTTGAATTATTTTTTTTTCGTATTATTAAAATAATAAAAACACCATGTACCAGTCAGTTTCATTTCCACAACACAAATTTATACTTTTAGTATCAGGACCGGTTTATCTCATCGTAAGCATTACCAAATCTTCACTGCTGTACAAAACCTTCAAAAAAAAAAATATATTTTTAATAATACTAAGCATTATGCTATTATTATTTAAAAATAATGCCTTTCCAACAAGTGACAGTTACGACTTGCAAATTTTTACTTTCAATTCTTGGGGAATTTTGGAATGGGTATTTTATATAATAATTGTTGACACGGTGAAAAAATAGCATTGAAATTTAGTTCTACAAATTTTATTTATAAGATATAGTTGAAAGCTATTACGGCTCACGCCATCGTCGGAACTATGCTTAAACGTACATTTGCTTATTTATATATTGCTGTGTAGAAAAAGTACACAATACATCTTCTCTTCTGTTTTAACGACCTAGCTCATTTCCTGCTGAATTGTTGAAACTTTTTACTTTTCACACGTTAAAAGTTTTAACAATTCAAATTCGAGATTGAAATTTCATCAAGCACCTTTATTCGATATCATAAGCTTAAGAAAATGTATTTATTATTTGAAATAAACTTACGTCATTTTAATTCTGTCCAAAAATGAGTCGTGTTGTAAATGTCAGTATGATAAAAATGTTCGCTTCTTTTTTTGAACTGAGATATTTGGAAATTGTGAAAAATAGGAACGTGTCTAACTTTCATGTATATGTGCGAAGTATAAAATCTCGAATTATGCCTCGAAAGAAATCCAATATCTCAAGTAGTGCAGCTTGATATCGAAAGATGAATGGTCAGTATTTTAAGTATTCTCTCTTAGTCGTTGTTGACATATTAAGAAGAATCGATCTCGATATTGAGTAGTATCAAAATGCTGATCCTTTTTAAGACTTCCTTGGCCAACGATCACTCAAATTTTATTGGCGATCTTAATTATTCTTTGAGTACTCTTGCTTTGTTCCCAAATCTAATTCTCAGCACACATTGGAAACCCCTAGTCAAAGAAACGAACTAAAATTCCACGCTTAGTAATTACTTTATTCTTAGATCCCTCGAACTATTTCTGAATCTTTAACTTGTAAGAATAACAAGATAAAAAAAAATTATTTGGTACTTATACGTTACAAAAATTACAAATTATAAGTTAAGATAATCTTGCTTTTGCAATGGCAATTATTGTTATATTTCAAAAAAAATGAAAATAAATGGAACAAATACCAAGATAAAAATTATATAGTTCTGATGATGGCGTGAGCCGAAATAGTAGGCAACTACAAAAAAAAATTGTAGAACTAAAATATATCACATACATGCTATTTTTTTACCGTGTTAAAATTCTAGTTTTAACTTTTTAACTAATTGTTTTTTAAGCCTGCATATTACTAAATTCCAATTTATTTGAGATGGCAAATTTTATCTCAGCTGTGTTTGTTCTATAAAATTTTATCAATAATGCTGAAAAAAATATTTTAATTATTTATATAAACTGACCCGTCGCGCGTTGCTGTAATGCCAGAGTAAGGAAATTCAAGATTGAAACAGTCGCGAGAGTGTATTAAAGAAATTTGTAAAGTTTTATATCGATCCGATAAATGATGTAGTAATGCATAAAAAAACAAGCCCACACAAATGAATATACAATACATAAATAGAAAAAAATTAAAATTTATGATTTTTTTGAAAGGGAGACACTTTCACATGAATTTACTTAAAAAATCGTTATGTTCCATATCAATTTTGGGGCGAGATCGAAGGGCTTGTATGCCAAAACTTTTGTGGAAATGTAATCAATAAATTTGTAAAGTTTCATGTCGATCGGATTAATGGTCTAGTAATGCATAAAGGACAAACACACACACACGCAATGATTTATTTGTATAAATAGATATGGTGCCTTTTCTTCAAGAAATGTCAATTAACATTTTAACAATGAATTATGTTGACACACGAGTCTATACTCGATTAAGAATTTTATCATTCCGAGTAAGTCTATATTTATTTCTTCAAGAACGATAAATAACAAACATTCGTTTTGTGGCACAAATAAGTTGACCTTATCCTAATACTTTATTTACCGATATCAGAATAATATTTTTGCTGACAAGTAAAGACGAATTCGGCATCAAATATTGCGGTCCCTTGAGATTGATTATCATGACGTCATAGTTATGATTGGAATGAGAAGATTCTAATAATCAATATGCGACACTGAACATTTTTACGGCAGCACTTTCTGATATGTGGTTATAAAATTTCCGTCATACTTCTAACCATTAAATATGAGCGTTGACATATTTGTATAAATGGAATAATAATATCTCTTTGATATTATACTTGAGCAGTTTTATGGCTTTTTAATGGCTTTTATTTTATTCAGGTCCGAATTTAATTTATGTGCAAGTTAAGCACTACACACGAACACACAATTTTTGAGGGCGGCATATAGTAATTATTTTCTTAAGATGGTAATGCACAAAAAAACATCACAAAAAAACTATATTTTGAGAGTTTAATAAAAGTTTAGATACTAGATAAACTTTAAAATTTTCTAAAAGATATTTAAAAAAAAAAACAGTTTTCCATATGAAAATAAAAATACTATCATATCCATTCCCAGTAATGAATTGGAATTTTTTTATTCTTTTTTTTCTTGTTTCGATTTTCATAATTAGTTTTCTATTTATTTAAGTCTATTATATATACTTTAATCAACTGTGTTAGTATGATTTTTAATTTATTATAATAGCTAATAAATAATTTAAAAAAAATGTTTTGACTTAGAAATATTTAATTTCAATTTTCATAGTTATCAAACAAAAAAGTTATTATAATTTTCGAATTATGTAACGTCATTTTTATGTAGGCTGCTTAGGTCTTAGGTTCGCTACTTATTCCATTAATATTTGATTTTTGTCAAAAAAATAATATTTTTGTTTGAATTCAGTGACAATGTATAAGGAATTATTTAAAATTTAAATTGTTGAAACAGTTTTTCCAATGATAATTGACATATTTTGAGCATAGAAATAATACGTTCAAATATGAAAACTCATATTAAGCCTTAAAATCTTATTTAGGCAATTGAAAATTATTTAATGCTGCATCTAAAATACTATCAAATACATTTTTAGTCATATGTTTCATATTTGGTTGGTATACAGGAAAACTATAATAATTTAGTGGGAGATTGGATTCGGATGATGGTGCATTCTATCACACGGATGCAACAGAACAGACAATGCCTGAAGATATCGAAAGGCGAAACCAGGATCGTTAGTGACAAAACATTTGGAATTGAAAGAAGCTTCAGCAATTCAAAATTGATATTAAAATTTTATCGAGAACTTTCAATATCTCATAACATCAAGACATATATATAATTTAAAGTAAATTTGATGTAATATTAGCAAGTCTAAAATGACATTTGTTAAAAAAATATTTATTCGAAGTGTCCATCAAGTCATAACCCATAAATGGTCTAAGGAGGACATTTGTATATGGTCCTCAAATGAATTAAGAGATTTGTCATTATATTTTTGAAAAAACACAAGTTATATCATATTTTACTTATTTATAATCATAATATTTGTATCAAACAATTGGGCACCGGCCAAGAAGTCATAGCGATGCTCTTTTGAATCGGTCCATCATTTTTTTACTGTCGCCAATTTGGTCCAAAATTCGCTATTACACTATCCACATATCGATATTGCAATAATGTTATTGACATCACTCGAAGTACTAAGAAAACATAATACGATCGATATCAGAGAATACTTTGGGCTTGATTCATTACAAAAGTAATAAGCTAAATGATTAACGGCAAAAAAATTTATTCGTTAATTAAAATAACATAATTTTTTTTTAGAAATATTCCTTTTGATAGCTCACGTTAAAATTATGTTTTTGCTATCAATTGTAGGTTCAAGTATTTTGACTTACTCGATCAAATTTCGAGCTAAGCCACTTCATGACTCACACGTATCAATAATTTCTTGTTAATAACCGTCATTTTTGTTGGGAAAAGGTACATTATTCTAAAAAATAAATATTTTAATGACAAGGACGTTTGTACGTATCACGATCATTATCAACTGAATTTTGCTTAGAAATCATTTCTAAAAAATGTCCTTAAAATTAACTTCTCTAAGTATTTTAAGTACTTTAAGTATTTTACTTCATTAAGATATACTAATTATAAACTATTCTAATCTATATAGCCTTTAGTTTTGAAGGTGTGCTTTTTGATAGCTAATAATTTTTCATAAATAGTACATTGATATTTACATGCGATGAGCGAATAGGGTCGTGTTCACAATTTATATTGTGTATATAAGTACTAAAAAAGTAGTTTTATTATGTAAAAGATCTTGTTTTTCCATTGACAGTTAACACCTTAAAAGTAATTATATACCTAATAAGCCTTGAATAGTTTGTTTCACATTACACTTGAATTCTTGAAACTATGTCAATTATATTCAACTTTGAGGCATTCGATAAATTTCAAACATCACACGGGGAACGAGATATTTTCTATTCGTCTTTAGGTTCAACGCAGATTAAACTCTTCCGCCACAGCGGATTTTCAGTACACAGAAACACAGGATACTTAATATCACGTAATTTAAGTTCGTTTTATTTTCTTTTGCTTCTCTTTTAAGCACAATAGGGCATGGCTTAAAGATCTATCCGTGCGACTCTGCATCGGGCAAAGAAAATAAAGACTAGAAACGATTTTTTTTAATAAGTATTGCGTTACAAAAGCTGGCCGTGTAATAACGGCAGCATATTAATAAAATATTATATATATATATAAAGTAAAACTTTCCACATGTTTTGTTACCAGAGTTTTCCTTTAGAAATCTTCAGATATTTTATCAAACACATGCAATAGAACTGACACATAGTAAACTGACGCGATGCAAAACAGTTTTTTACGTTTCATTTATATTGCATCTGTGTGATAGAATGCTTGAATATGCCAAAAGGCGAAACATGTGTACGTGTCAAAAGTTCCAACAATTCAAATTTGATATTGAAATTCCACCAAGTAACATCAGTATCGTAAATTACAACGGTTATTTAAAAAAATCATTGGATACATATTTTTGATTTATTTTCTAGTATTATAATAAATACAGTATACCTCACCAATTTTCTACGAGTGTAGACCCCGAACAAAAGTCAAATAACTGATCTGGACTTTATTAGCATGTGTTGTCAAAACCAAAGAAATGGAGAATATTTAGAAGAAATTTACAGAAGAAGAAATCATTTTTTTTCTTTTGATTAATCTGCTGAGGTAAAAATATTATTAAGGATTATACATATAACCCTGATAATGTATCAACAATGTGCTGAATTTATCTTAAATGGGCAAATAAGTTTTTCTGGTGCAGGAAACCACGGTACTTACAGGTTTGCAATGGGAGGTATGGCAATAAATATCTCTAAAGATAGGTCAGCAAATTTCCCTGAGTTAGTAGCGAAACACATCGTAAAACAAGAATAACATTGTGCGAGCTACACAGTTTTTCCGATTGGACTTTTTTTAACATGATAACAAATTTGTTATAAACTTTTTTTCATATTGCTAACTTATTTTCGGAGCTTTTATATTAGTTATTTTTATATATTTTATTTGAAATGTTAAAAAATATATAATTTAACTACAATTTCATCATATTGTATCATAAATTAAAAAAAAACTAAGCACTACTTAACTCGTCCTCAATTTTGAATGAACAACTAAGCATTGTAAATTTAATTTAATCAGTCAAAAATTAGAAAAAATTGAATTATTATACTAATATATCATCTGATATTCTATCCCATCAAATCCTACACACTTAATATCAAATTTTAATTAATTAAAACAATAAATTTTGGTATTTGTATCACTTCTCAATACAATGTTGTTGTAGTTGTATTGGTGTAAAAGTTATTTTTGAAATTTGAATGTTAATATTATCATTCGGCTTGAGAAAATAATTTAACGGAAAATCGTGGAAATTTAAACAAACATTAGAAACGTAGAAATACTCCACCTAATTAATAATAGAGGAATTAAAATAATACGCTTAGAGTTCTGAGAAATTAATAAAAATAAAATAACAGCAATCAACTATCAGTGAATAACATTTTAAATAGAACAAACGATTCACCACTATTAAATTTATTTCCCTCGAGATTTTCACCTTTGAGTTTAGTAGTTTATAAGATAATAATAATTAGTGCTATTATTGATTCCATCTTCACGTCTTGTTAAAAGGGAAAATATCAAATCGGATTCTAATTTTAAAGATCGTAATTAAATTCAATGCTTACCTTAGTAATAAATAACCTTGAGATACCACTAGCCTGAAGATGTTACAAGCACAAATAAGATAAAAATTTTATTGATTGACTTGGCATTCACTTGGTAGAACTCCATTATAACACGGTGAAAAAATAGCAATGTATTTTAGTTCTACAAAATTATTTTTAACAAATATAGTTGATAGCTATTTCGGCTCACGCCATCGTCAGAACTACCAGTTCTGTACTATATATATATATACTATATACTATATATAACTATAGTTCTGACGATGGCGTGAGCCGAAATAGCTATCAACTATATTTGCTAAAAATAATTTTGTAGAACTAAAATACATTGCTATTTTTTCACCGTGTTATAACAATTTTATTTGATATAAATATTAAACACAGGTTCAAAAAATTTTCATTTTTATTCTCATGAAAAATTATAAAAAGTCAAAGTAAAATAATAATTTATTACATTTCAGTCAAATAGAACTACGACCTAGACATGTACATTCTGACATAATTGCGTATTTGAATTGTTAAATTTTTGTACATTTCCACATATTTTGTTACTAACAATCCGAGCTGCTGGCCAGTTCTGTTGTTTCTGTGTGATAGAATGCCTGAAGATGTCGATAGGCGTAACTTGTGTCGTTAGAGATAAAACATGTAGAGTCGTACAAAATTTCAATAATTCAAATTTAATTTCAAAATTCCATCCAATCTAACCCAAAATTATTATCATAAAACGCCTAAAGATGCTTAAAGGTGAGTTCCGGGTCGTGGCTGGCATAACATATACAAATAATCAATTTCGAGATGGGAAAATACAAACGAAAGCTTTTATTTTATTAAAAAACTAGAACTGATTTCCATATCAAAACACTAATAAAATACTATATAAAAATACATCAACAAATTACTATTGATACGTGTCATGTTGTTCGATGAAAGATTTGCGATACAAAAATAAACTTTTAATACTGTCGTGTAGGACGAGCTTTAGGTAGGACAATTTAACAACAGCCAGCGCTGCGTCAGCAAATGTCTAGCAAAATAAACGATAAATTACTTCGACGTCAGCTTGCTCACCACAAAATTTACCTCATGCGTTATGTCATTGATAATAATTATTGTGTTGACTCTGTGAATCCTTTCAAATTAATGGATTGCATTAAAACTCTTTCAGTGTAATGAAAATAGTTGTTAAAATGCTGTGTCCATTTTCATCGAAGTTTGATATATTTCGATATTTTTTTTATGCTTCGTACTAAAGATCAAAGCTTCCCGATAATTTATTAGGAAAAGTTTATATATCAGCGATTGATATAGGTAAAAAAATGTAATGTTGTTGCTTTGAATTTTCTACAATTAAAATGTCAACATGTTATCCTTAAACCTAATTTGTATATTACTTACGAATTTCTTAAGATTTTTGTCCTCAGCCTAGTAATGACATTCCGAACTTATCAGGTTGGTGTAAGCCACAATCGATCATCAAAATAAAACATATCAAGACAGAAGTTCTATTCAAAACAAGACATCAAATATCTTGATTGTATTGCATTCACAAAGTAAAAATTATTCTTAGTATCACAAACTTAACATATGATTTAATGTATTAACGTAAACATATAAAATGATATGCTTTTTACCTGATTTTTTACCTGCAAATAGCAATTGATTTGTATAAATTAATTAAGATATGCGTATTTTTAATGACCATTCGACAAACAATTGTAATAAATAGTAATGAAATCAATTGGTTCATGGTGTTATTTGATTTTTAAATATTGTTCTCTGCAAGCTATTGAATATTGACACATTTTTTTTAAACATTTCTCATGTTTGCAAGTATTTTGCCATTAGCATCGTGTAAAACTATTTTTCGACAAAATTTGAATGTTTCAGTGCATAGCTACAACAAATACACCTATTGTTCCAGATGTATGATGATGCGGTATTCAGGAAATTTGCTATAGAAGCAATTATTTTGAAATCGATTGGCTAAATAGCCGCAGAATTAGATTTCACGGAGATAAAAGCCTATATTTTAAAACCGGAAATAGCATTCGGACGGAAACTAGATCGCCTGAATTAGTGAGCCGCAATTCGACAGGTACTTAGTCACGATATAAGCAGTTAAATACATACGGGATTTTACTTTGAACCGAAAGTATCATACATACTGATTTCGTTCTTTTCAAAGTAAAGACATTTACTTGCCAATAATCTTCAAAACATTACGATAGTAGATTATGAAAACAATACGAAACGAAATTGTCAAAGCATTACTTTTATCACATCATTATTTTTCGATATCGTTTCTTGAAATTTTAAAATATAAACTGAAAGAAACACATGAAACATTAACCGTTTAAATTATGTACATTTTCATTGGCTTTATAACCAACGACTGGAATCGTCTTTCGGCGTTTTCAGACACGAATGCACTTGAAGTTATTTTGACTTATTAGCGAATCAGTGGAAAGTTTAATTTATTTATTGCGTTGGCTTTTACTTGTTAGAATTCCGTTATTACTTAACTGAAAACTTAGCACATGAATTTTATTAATAATTATTGAATAAATTTGTAGGACGTTTCATTTCTACAGTTATTTTTAATCTCTTATGAATTTTTCAAAACAGGGAGATTTTCGCAAGGGTTGTTAAACTTTTCACAAAAAAATAATACAAATAATGAAAACAAGTGTGTGTGATCACATGCGACATTAGTGTTCTAGCGGAACAAGTGTTAACCAGGGACTGACGCACTGGCCCGGAAGTCGCGTATCACAAGTGGGTAACTTATGAAGATAGGACTTCCCCTTTCTGCGTCACTCGTTATGCGAATTACTCGTTCATGAAAATGCTCGTTATGCGGGGTTCCCCTGCGAAGAATTTGTTTGTCCGTCTGAACGAAAATAAACACCAAATGTGACACCCTGGTTGACAACCGTAACCAAAACACTAAATATAATAAAAGAATAAATAAAAAAAAGAAAATAATTTCATAGTCGTATTCATTATTGTAATATTCAATTAACGAAGTATTTAATAAGTTATTATTATTTGTAAGTTATAACCAATATTTTGAAATAATTTAAACTCTTTATTATGTAATAATTGTCACACATAATAATGATAATTATAGAGTATTTAAGCAGTTTACATAATAATAATCTCCACTCGATTAATTGCATTTATAATGAGAGGTCACAGAGCGCTACAGTTGTACGCAGTGCAGTTTGTGGTCTTCGCTGATTAATGGTTGGATTGGAACGTTTTGCCTCCAAAACAATTTGTTTATTGATGCTACCGTTTTCAGGCATACACGTAAAAACTAATTGATTTCTAACAGTATAAATGTTCATTTTTTATTAAAAAAATCTACTTAATTTTTCTGTAAGAATTTCCAAGCAAGTATAATTAAACAGGAAACATTGAAATAAGAATTGGAATCTCGCATTTTTAGTCAAATTCGTCCAGTGAGCCATTATTGTTCTCACTTACACGCACGTATAATAATGTGTGTGAGTGAGAAAAAATTTCTAGATTTTTTCGTTTACAATTCAGATAAAAAGAATATATTTAAAATTTGCTGTTGTTGTATTTTTCAAATGAGCTCAGATGTAATCGCACTTAGTAAATAATTTTGAAGTAGCAAAAAAAAAAAAAAAATAGGTATTTGAAATTTTCAAAAGACTTTCGGAAAGCATGTGCATTAAATAGATTGTTTATAATTTGTGATATGGACTGAAAGTGCTCGATCTAATTTTAATATTTAATATTAATTGTTAAAATTTTTTACATCTTCTTTAATGCGTGAAGATGTCGAATCGCGAATCCCGGATAGTAAGTGATAAAACATGTCGAATTAAACACTATTTAAACAATTCAAATTTGAGATTGCTTAAAGTTATTGTATTGTCGTGTATATATAATATATATTTTCATTCTGCATCCAAAGAAAAAATATTTTTTATTTGTAATGTAATTTGGCATAAAACTAAATTTACTACATATATTCGATATGAAGAAAATAGTTACAAATTAGAGCAGGAAAAATAAAGAAATCGGAATGTGTAAATAATCTACCGAGTTGGCAATTTACACCTTTAGCGTCGCTATTTATTGATTACGATAGTATAAAAAATACCATCAATATTACTTTTCAGATTTTTCTCGGAAAAGATTGAACAATAATTGTTCATATTCCAAAAATGAAAAAAGATTCTATGAATAAAACTCAATGCTTTCAAATTTAGTTCGCCATTGTATGACCGAAAAACAATACACGTCACATTACAAAAGGCAATAAATTTTGAAATAGATTATCACAGATGAACGATCACAATGCAAAATTCACAAAACAGAGCTTTGGTTATTGCAAACGAATAGATAGCTAGTTTTAACTTTTTACATTATATGCTGTACAATACCTAATAAGTTTGCTGAAAGTTTTTAATAAATAACTTTATTACTTTGTTTTTTTGTAAATTCTTTTAGGTACCCATTTAAAAACTATTTTTTTATTTTTTTATCAAACAATTTAAATGATCAACACTCTTTTGAAACAGAAAATGTGTTATCAAATAATATTGAAAAATATGTATCGATTTTTCAATTCAGGGAAATATTAAACACGTTTTGCAATATAGTGGAAAATTTTAATCGCTATCAAAAATCATTTTTTTGTGATTTTGATATGTGTGATGATTCAAATGTGTAAAAATAAATTTATGTGTTAAAAGGTAGTATCCATGTATAGTCTAAAATTTCCAATGCAAAAATATCTAAATAAGGGATTCGTTTTGAGTAAATTTTCTTTTAAACTCGTCATCTACAACCATACCATTTGTAAAATCATGAAGAAATCAGTCATGAAATATAATATATGAATTTCAACTCGAGTCTTTGTCAAGCAACTAAACGTCAAAGTTTGTCAATGACTTTCAAAGAAAACATAAGATTATATTAACCAATTGTATTGTAAGTTTATTGCACGCTTACGCGGCAATTTCTGCTTTCCCATCTATTTGCATCCAATATATGAAAATACTTATGAATTTCCAATAGAATTATAAATGGAAATTATCACAGTTCTACGATATTGGAATCTATTCTCTTGGAAATAAAAATACGTCTAATATGGACGCAATCTCTATGGTGTTTTTAGGTGATTTATTTATTTAGGTGGTTTATTTGATAATACTATACATTGAGTTTATTAGCGAAATTAAATAAATATAACTCTTGGAAAAAGATTAGATGTCTTTTAAACTTCCTTTGTTGTGATTTAATTGAGAGTTATTATATTTCTAAATGAACCGCGATTGTTGGAATTGAACAAAGTGATTTAAACTAAAATATATCAAAGGGTTACTTGGTTTTCGTTTAAAAACCGCATAAAAATATTGTTGCGAAAATACATCAAAGCATTTTCACTTAGCTTAGGTTGAGCTCATAATAATGATTATTATTTTGTGAAAGATGGGGTGGATACAAAGGGTTGTTTTTGTGATCGTGTATTCTTTTTTAAATATCATTACGAAGGGATAGACTACATTTTTTTATTTAGTTATATACAAATAACTCTCTGAAGAATTGTTACGTAAAAAAAATCACAAATTGTTGTTACTTCATACAAAAATTAATTCAATTAATTTAACGAAATCGACTGAGATTACTTGATGGAATTTCACATGTTTAATTATTTTATTGTTGAATCTGTGTAAATAACTACATACATATTTCAATTTTAAGGTGTTAACCGTTATTTTAGATGGAAAGGCATGATATTTTAAATTATAAAAACACATTTTTAGTGCTTATTTTCACAATATATATTTTTTGATCAGGACGATGATTGATTTGATGAGCGAAACCGGTCCTGATCAAAAAACATATTGTGGAAAGAAGGACTGAAAAATATATTTTGATTATTTAAAATATACAAATTTTGTCAATCACCACCTGGGTTTCGCCTTTCGCTGTCACCAGGCTTTCTATTTTTTTTTTAGTTAGCGCGTCAGTTCTACTGCATCTATATATCTTGACAATTCAAATTGAATTTGAAAAATACTTTTGTGCAGCATATTTTTTTTATAATGTATATATAATATTCAAAGCTTACGATTTTTTGTTGAATTATCTTGAACTCTTCACATCAAAAGCAAACAGATTAAAAATAAGCAAAAAAAATGGGATAAGTTACAGTTTATCTAGCAGCGAATGTTTTGTAGCGATTTTATCTAATAGATGGCGTCACTTGTGTCACAATATATATCCTTCAATAAGCCAATCAACTCCGATAGGATGAGCGCGTTTTTCGTGTAGTTCTTAGCTTTGATATTAGTACTATTGAGTCGCATAAATTGACTGCCAGGCTAGAGATCGCCAGCTCAAATTGATAATATATAATACATACTAGCTTTGTGAACCGATAACTTTAATAAAGCTAAATTATTTTTGAGATTTTATAATAAAATAATGAAATTCAACGATTAAACAAGATTCATAATTTTAAATTAAAGAAAAATGCTGCCATCTATGATGTTTTAAAAAAATATTTTTGATGACTAATTCAGCAGGCGACTTTATTTGAACGGTCTGTTCAAGGATTGCTAACCATCCAGGATTATCCAGAATTTTAAATTAATGTTGTTGTCCAGAATCCCGTAAGAAAAACAAATTATTCTTCAATTTTATCAAAAGTTTATGACAGACATTGTCTGCTCTTTAAAATATATAATCGGGCATCTAGCTAAATTTATATATATTTACACTTAATTTGGTTAACGAAAGATTCTTTTTTAAGCTCAATGAATATATTATAAAAAATGGTTTAGAGTGGAGAATGTTATAAGATCGGTCACTTTTATAAATGAAACTATTTAATATATGATATCGACTGAAGGTGCTTAATGGAATTTCAATATGAAATTTGAATTGTTACAACTTTGTACGATTCCATATGTTTTGTCACTAACGACTCGGGTTTCACCTTTCGGCATCTTCAAGCATTCTATCACACGGAGGCAACAGACTCCGTAACCAGGTCGTTAGTGACAAAACATGTGGAATCGTACAAAGTTGTAAAAATTCAAATTTGAAGCTGTTCAAGACATGTCTCTCAATAAATTGACAACATTGGTAGTGACCGATACCTAAGTTATATTTCTGTAATATAATACATATAAAGCATAATATAGCATATAAATGTTTTATATATAAATTGGCAAACACTGGCAAAAAGAAGAGCTTACCTCATCTTATGTATGCTAGGTCCAGATTATTATCAATCTGCAACGTTGTGATCGAGTTGAACAATGTTATTTTTTCCATCTTGGTAAATTATTTTGTTTGTAAAATAAATACAAACTTACAAATCACCCTCTGTGAAGAGAAAACGATATAAATAAGAAACATTTAGCGTTACTTCCGGCGACGAACAAAAGGTCCCACCAGCATTTTTATGTATGGAGGCAATACGCTTTAGGCCCTTTAGGGTTTGTAACAAGTGCTTGTCAAACATTTTGAATTGACAAAATATAACAAAAAAAAACTTATCATCTTAATGTTTTATTTCCGTTAGTACTACGATAAAAATTTGCCTACTTTATAATATAGTCCAAAAAGTAAAAGTCTTGGTGTGCTACGGATAGCTTAGAAAGGTCACGGCAAAACCACGGCCCGCGGGCCACATGCGGCCCACCGTGTATTTTTCTGTGGCATGCGAGCGTAAAAATGTGAAAAGATTTTCATTTTTTACTTTTAGCGCTTTTTAAAAAAATATTGAAGACAAATATAATAACTTAAAATAAAAAAAATGTTTATTAATTTTATCATCTCGAGTCTTGTTCAAACCATTATAACAATAATAGTTTACGTACATATTAAAAATGGTATTTTATTTGCGGCCCGCCGCTCATTTTGAATTCTTGAATTTGGTCCTTCATCCCAAAAGTTTACAGCACTCCTGGCTTAGAGGAATTTGAATACTGTCAGTCACTTCTAGCTAAATGAATTCCATACGCTGAACAGCTGTAGATGATCATCTAAAAAACTCGTTGAACTGTCGTTCTTACAGAACACTGGAATGATGCGAGAAGAAGCAAGAAAACTAGCGAGAGACATGAAATCTTTTAAGTAACATAAAATTCTAAGATCAGTTTTAAAAAGAACGAATGAATGAATTTCTTCACCTAACAACACAATTTTGAAAAACATAATAATTCACTTTTTTTAATTTTATTTATTATATTGACTGGTGAGTGTATTTGTCAAAATTTATTTTCAGAGTTTCTTTACCACACCATTTAAATTGAAATTTACTTGGTCAAACTTCATTATAACACGGTGAGGAAATATGCAATGTATGTTAGTAATATAAAATTTATATTGTATATAGTTAATATTTATTTCAGCTTACTCCCTCAGTTAATTGTATATATACGTTATAGAAGGTGAAGTGGTTCCTGTAAGAAGTCTTACGAGAATTAAAATTATTTCAATACATCAAAGATTTTTTCAAAAAAGTTTTAGAGCCACATGTAGATACTAACAAATAATAACGATGTGTCGCCTTATTGTTATTTCTTCGGCCCTGAAGTATTTTTTTCGGGCCGGACGCTTCATTCAACTTCCAGGGGTGAATCAGTCGTTCATTCAATGTGGTAAATGAATGAATAGATATAACTGCAACTCTTCAAATTCATTTCGGTATGAATAACGTCTCTGAAGTCAACCATAATGTATTGTTCAACTCGCATTGTTTGAATTTAAACGCTTTATGACCATTTTGTGAAAAAAACTTTCGAGAAGAGAATGAAAGGTTTTTTGCTTTACTTAATTAACGGAAATACTATGCATGAAAAGAGTAAATTCTTATTTATAGTGAAAAACGTTAGCGAAAGCGTATTTTAAATAAAACACATATTTTTTATGGGGTTTTGAGTATATATATATAAAAAAAAGATATTCAACAAAATATTTTCGTAACATGTTGAAATAACAATAAAAATTAATACATATAAATTTTAATTGTTATGATTATAAGGACACTAAAGAAATTGATAATAAAACGTATATTGGCCATTAAGGAAGTAATAAAATGAGATAAGTCGCGTTAATGCCTTATTTTGTTAATAAAATAAATAGTTTCCTAAAGTTAGAATTGAAATATTTTAAAGTGTAAGTGTTGCTGCGATAAGATGAATAAATTATACGTCACCTATAAATCTCAATGAATTCGCTGTTTTGATATAAATATAGCCAAGAGAGTTTCTCGCCAGATGGAAATCTGTATGAATTATTAGTTTTAGGAAATTTTAGTAGGTTTTGCGTTTTGCCTAACAGCGCCATTGGATAATTTGTTTTTATTGTTATTTCTTCCTTTTCTATTCAGTTTCTTGCCATTGAAGGAGCAAACGCCAAACACTCACCCTTCTAGATGAACTAGTGTGCCCAACTTAGATTCGAAATTTATTTTTATTTATTAAAAATAATATTATCCGATATTACTTTTGCCTCAATCAAAATACTATATTGTATAATTTCAATCCAACCTCCTGATTTTTACCCAATTCAGACCACCAAAATATCCAAAAATATTTTATGGACCATCATAATAAAAAAAATTATAATTGATTTTTTATCCAAAATATTTAATTATGCAACACCGTATGCTGATATAACAATAATAAAACAGACAGTAACAAAAAATGTAATTTAAAAATCCATAAAATACAACATAAAATTCGATTGTTTCGGCTCACCTAAAAATCTTCATGGACCACCCAAAAATACCCGCGGACCACCGGTTAAGAAACTATGGTGTATAGGATATTCAAAAAATAGTTTATTAGAGCCGATGTCAAATAAAACCTATAATCATATTTAAAAAAAAAAATTAGCATGAACACGGATGTTTAAATACTGTTTATACTCCATTAATTTTCATTATCAACTATTAGATTTTTAATATCAGCCGTCTCAAAATTTGAGATGTTATCAATCAGTTGTTTAAAAACGGTATGTAGTTCAACTCTATCTTCATTAGAGCTACTTTTATATCCACACTCTCATATTAAAAAAGGTTGAGTTACTGAGTAACCAACAGTCTTCGTAGAAGAAAAAACGTTCAAAATACCTTCAATTTGAGTGAGTTAAAACAAAAATTGATGTCCAAAATCTAAATCTGATTTTAAGCTTAGCAACAATATATGTATCAGATAAATAAATATCAAAGCGACTAAGTTGCTACGAAGGATATAAAAACGTTCCCGCTATGACAAAGAGATAAAATTAAATATTGTGAATTCAATTTTAAAAAGCATTGCCACCCTATTTATTATTACAAATGGGGTCCAAAATGAATACATAAAAGGTATACTGGTACATCCGTAAACCTAAATTTACCAAAACGACCGTCTGTGACAATAGATTCTCAGAATCGACTGATTTCTTTGGAAATTCTCTTCAAGGTAATGTTTTCGAGCAATCATCTGGTTTATGGGCAAAGCTAACTTTAGACAGCGTGGCGACACTGTGCGACGCTACTATCTTCTTTCGATTCTCGTCAACTAGTCAACTAGTCAGCGACAAAAGACTTCGCAAACTTCTTTTGAAGTTGAAGGTGTCATTAATGGTTTTTATGGAGCCACATAAAATATTTTTTCTCCTTAAGAAAGTTCGTAAGTATTCCTCAAAAGAAAGTTACTGACTTTTCGTACTTCATCGAATTAAAATGAAGTTCTTTTGAGAGACAAAGAACATTCCATAATACGAGAAATATTTTATGACTTTTAACTAAAGTTCTATTTATGATGACTTTAAAAATAAATAGTTTATAACATTACCTAATTTTTTTTATTAATAGAGGATTTAATTGAAAACCTAAGAGATCTTTTAAAAAAATAAATCTTTCAACAGTAAAATATTAAATGATCAGACCGGTTTCGCTCATCACGAACATTATAAACTGATTTAATAACTATTAAAATATTTTTTTTTTATAAATGTATAAGTATATTGAAAGGAGAATTAATAGACAATCTAAGACATCTTCTAACTCATAGTTTCTCAACCGGTAGTCCGCGGAGATCTTTGGGTGGTCGGCGATGTGATATTATCTCGATGAACAATCGAATTTATGTTGTATTTTATGTATTTTTTTAAATTATATATTTTTTTGTTACTTTTTGTTTTGATTTAATTAAATATTGTTATATCAGCGTACAGTGTTTTTGGAATGCAAAATTAATTATTTTGAATAAAAAATCAATTATATAAATATTTATTATTTTATTCCAATGTTGATGGTCCATAAAATATTTTTTGGTGGTCTACGGATGTAAAAAGGTTGAGAAGCTATGTTCTGATAACGAATAAATCTTTAATGAAATATACTATTGTAATAAGTACTAAACATTTATTTTAATAATTAAAAATAAATTACTTTTAATAACAATCAATTGATAGTAAATAACATTTTTCACAGAACACGTGGCTTACTTATAATATTTTTTTTCATTTTTAGGCGCCAATAATTAATTTATAAATACTACTATTATTGTTTAAATTATATTATTACTCAATGTTTTAAATTAATAATAATTTTAAATTAATTAATACTTTAAATTAAGAATGGGGTGAAAAATAATACATAATAAAAAGTTAGCATCCGTAAAATAGAAGAAACAATAAAACACAGGAATAACACAAAACGTAAAACTATCAGCTGAATATAAATACATCTATGTATTATATCTAAAATAACTCAAACTACTGACACAGTGAAAAAATAACAATGTATTTTAGTTCTATTAATTTTAAAGATATAGTTGATAGCTATTTCGGCTCACGCCATCATCAGAATTATGTTTAAATGTACATTTTCTCATCTATATATAGCTGTGTAGAAAATGTACACTATACATTTTCTCTTCAATTTTAACAACCTAGTTTATTTCCTGCTAGCAATAAAACTAAAAAAATAATTTGAATGAAACTATGTAGGCGGCAATTTCAATAAGCTTAAATATTGGACGGAGATGATTTATTACGGAAATGCATTAGCTCCTCGCAATTGTCTGAGGAGCGGCGAAGGACTTATATTTGTAGAACTATAATAAAATATATTGCTATTTTTTCATCGTGATATAATGGAATTCTACCAAATAAATGCCAATTCAATCAATCAAACTACTGATTTGATCATAATAAAATTCAATTTTTAAAATAGTTATTTTACATATAATACAGCTCAACATCGCAAGTAAATTCCGTTGTCCATAAAAAAGTTTACGTATTAAATTTATAAATGTCATATCAGAATATATAAAAAAAGCATTTAAAGTTCAAGCAACCGTCACCTATGCAACCAAAGTGACAAATTCGACGAAAGCGTTTTATTTATATCTGTATGAAAAAGGGAACAGGAGAGCAGAACGTATGAGCTGTCAAAAGAATTATGTTAGGAGGTCTTCCCTGCCATTCGACGCGTCTGCCAACTAATGAGACAGTAATTGCTTCAGACCCGAACATGTATCTGCAAGCCTGGTATTTAAAATTTCGTCTCCTGCATGACATGTGTGAAGCCTAGCCGGATTTATTTATTATTTTGGGTTTGTTTTTCTTTTTATGGGTAGTAAAGTAAAATAATTGATGTGCTGAGACTATCTTCATAGTATAATTTTTTTTTTTAAAAGAGTTTATTAAAAAATAATGAATGTTTTTAATACGGCCATCCGTCGTCATCAATATATGCAAAAATTTGACATCGTGGACATTGTGAATATCTCCTTTTATAATTGATTAATGTATGAGAATTTCCGTGCTTGGAATCGAACCCACGAGCACCGCCAACAAAGCCAACTTCTTTGTTTATGATATCGACTGAAGGTGCTTGATGGAATATTAATATCAAATTTGAATTGTGACAACTTTGTACGATTCCACGTGTTTTCTGCTGTATCCGTGTGATAGAATGCCTGAAGATGCCGAAAGGCGAAACCGGGTCGTTTGTGACTTCTTTGTCTTGTTGAATACGGACCATAAAATTTTACATGCTTAGTAATATTTTAAAATCAATAATAATTTATTAATGAATCAAAAGTTGGGACATGTGTTAAATGAAAATTTTGTAAATATTTAAAAAAATTGTGTTTTTGTTTTGTTATAAGAAGATCCGTTAACACATTAAAAGTAGTAAATATACTATAATTGATCAATACAAAATACGTTATTAAAAGTACACTCATCAGAAAATACACAATTATTTATTTAAAATAATTTGAATTGAAAAGTTTCAAAACTATTATTTGAGAATAATTCCAAATGAGCATGCTGTAGAAAGTCAACAGTATATCGGTTACTAGTGGCAAATTTAATAACATGCGACGTGATTTTAAGTTGTTACTGTGCGGTAGGTGTAAATAAAATGACTAAATGTCGGTTTGTAAAGGGAACTTTTACTTAAATAATTTAACTCTCAAATGTGGTCCATTCATTCTTTAACATCTAAATCATGAATATTTTCAACTACGCGCAAAGTTTTGTATCATTTGATATTCGAATGTAAATCATTGAAACTGCATATATATATTTACATGCCACTTAATTTTAATATTATTTCTTTTAAATATTCTTAATTATAAAAATAACCTTACAAAGACAATTAACTCGTGTAATTCTTTGTTTGATCTTATATATTTACACTTTGACGTAATTGGTCTTCTAAAAAATATTCTAGTTCGTTATATTTTCATTTCGGATTAAACACGAATTATTTAGTATTAAAAGTTGTTGATTTAAGATGTTATTCTACTAACATTATTGTGAAATATAAATTTCTATCGATACGCAAATCAAATACCTAAAAGCTCTTGTATTGAGAGTTCCCATATATTATACATTTATATCACAAACGATTTTACTGTACCCCAATTTCTAACCAAAACAAAAAATAAAACACTTGAAGTTATATTCTCAAACAGTCTACACTCTCTACAACAGGCTACAGTCTCTTATCAAAGAAAAAACATGCCTACTCGTATTTTGAAAAGTATGTGTGTTGTTTTGTTTCCATTTAGAATACTTCTATTTTTTTATACAAACAAAAGTCTGATTCGTATCTCAAAACTTCTTTCATTTGAGATTCTTTGGTAGATGTGAAATTTCTTCAGAAAACTCTTTTTGCTACCATCATACAGCTAACATTTGGAAATAAAAACTTTTAAATCTCCAGTTTATGAAATTGACACATTTTGAGCTGTCGGTGGATTTAAAATTTTGAAAGTTTTAGAGCCATTTTGTTTTTTTTTTTTTTGACTTTCAAGAAAAGGAATTTTTAACATAACCATCATCACTTTTAGACATTTTTTAATGTTGATTCATAAAGTTATCATTTTACTTATATAAATGTAATTTGATTGATTGTAAAATTATTTAGGTTTTTTTGTAGAATATTTATCGAAATGCAAACTATAACTACGATTGCCGAATGGTAACAATCCTACGCTGCCATATTTTATATAATAAAAACGCATTTTTAAATATTATTTCCACAATATGTTTTATGATCAAGACCGGACTAACGCTCCAACTTAATCTTGTATAGAAAATTTTAATATTTCTTTTTCAACATTAATTGATTTAAAGCTTTCTTTGAGATACATAAATTCCTTGTCGTGAGTTGAAAAATGGGACAGAAAAATACCAATCAACACACTTCATTATAACACGGGATAATAGTTCTGACGAAGGCGTGAGCCGAAATAGCTATTAACTATATCTTATAAAAATAGGTAGAACAAAAATACATTGCAATTTTTTCACCGTGTTATAATGGAATTCTATCCAGTAAATGGCAATTTAATCAATATTCTTCATTATGTTTATTACTTTTGCTGCACTTTTTTCTGACAAACACTCAAGGGAATTTTTTTTTCTTGAGATGCCTTAAAATGATTTTAAATGCTTGTAATTAATTAACAGCGTACATGGTTTAGAAGCTTTCTGATATAACTAATTCAAATTAGTTCAAAATTATCGACAATTTTTGTATTGAATTATTCAAAAATCATTTCAAATTTGACCCACTGACCGGTAACGTCTAATTGTTGAAACAACTGATTGTTGATACTAAAAATATACAGAAGAATGCTAACATTGTTGAAACTTTGAGTAAAAATATATTCTAAGCTGTTTTCATGGCCTCTATAACTTTGTTTAACTGAAATAATACATCTTTAATTTATTAATCATTCAGTATTGAAATATTCTTTGCGTAGCTTATCAGGGAAAGGGTTTAATCTCATTGTGTTACTAACACCTCATTCAAACTCAACGAGGCTTTATATGTTTTAACAGTTACACTAATTGAGTGCTCGTCTTTTTAAAAATGTGTATTGTCAAGAATAAATAACTAGTATGCAGCAAAGTATTCTCTGGTCGACAATGAGAGCTTAATCACGCGCCAAGAGAAGGATGCATTCCGAAAGCGCATTTAAATCCTCGATTCAGGAACCTGCCGTAAATGCGTCCACCGCCCTGTGTAGCTCGTGCTATCATTTTGATGGACTTCTCAAACTTTACTTTCTATTAACGTTTTTTATGTTACAATAAAACGAGTGATTTTTGTTTTTTTGTCGATTGTATATGCATATTTTAGCAAAAGAATATTTACTAATAGAACGGACATGTGTAATTTGCAAATGGGGTCGATTTAATTTAAATATATTTATAAGCTAGATCAATGTAGTTTTTACAGGTCGTTTTTTGAATTTAATGTACACTTATAAATAATTTCTTATCCACGATATCAACTGACGGTGTTTAATGGAACTTTAATGCCAATATTTAACGGTTAAAACTGTGTACCCTTTAACACCATCCTGTTTTCGATTTTCGGCCTCTTTAGGCATTCTGTTTCGTGAATTTTATAGAACTGACTGACAGTAAATAGCTTAAATTGATTATATGTAAAAGAAGCTGCACAGAAAAAATATAATACTAAGTTTGATAAATGATTAATAAAACAACTGTTTTGATTCTAAAAAAAAACGTTTGAATACATGATTGTGAATAATTTTTAACACTCTATTCTCATTGCGAAAAGCAATTATTGCTTCATTTAATAAATAGATAATAGTTTTAAGCTCATTTTTATGTATGCATATGGTAGTAGAAAGTGGTTTTAGTTGGCGCTATCGTCTGAACTACGATTAGATTTGAATTTAAGTGTACGATACATTGTATCGCTCATTCAGAATGCATACGTATTAATAGTACATAAAAAAATATAAAACTTAATCATCATGTAGACGATGGCGCAAACGGAAACACATATTTATAAACATTTAAAAAAACAGAGCTGAATACTTTTTTTTAACTCAACCAAAAATTCATGAAATTTTAATCGTTGCAACTTTGTATGAGTCCACAGGATCCTAGACTTAGAATCTATTTGTTTCCTTTGTAATTAATTTTTCTTGTATATAATCGATGCAAACGGTATATTGTGTATCAGTTACATTGCATTCGTGTGATAGAATGCATGAAGATGCCGTAAAGCAAATCCGGGTAATGTGGAAACATGTGGAATCGTACAAAATTTCAAAAAAACACATTCAATCAAAAATATTCTACAGTTATAAATAAGCCAACAAATTTGGTCGCGTTTTCAAATAAAACTTTAAAAAAGCCTAATGAATCTTTTTAAGCTCCGTTGTGATAACATTTGACAACCTCCTGTTGAAATGCAAAATTCCTAGATGTCACTACTTAGGCATTCCGGTCAGCTGGCGGTGCAATCCGTCGGAAACCAATATCCTGTCCCACCGCTAAAAGATGACTGCTTCCCTCCGTAGAGTTGGTACACACCTATCCATCGACAGCAATTGGTGTCCTCTGCATTGCTATTGCTATTTGGAAATGACCAAGCGAACGGAGTTTAATGAATACCAATTAGTCAATCAGCTGAATTGAAGAACTCTATCCGATTATATCACGTGTAATTTCACTGCAACCCGCACAGGAATTGAATAAGGAAATTCCATTTTTATATAACACTTCTTACGAGATATATTCATCATTAACAGAAATTGTCCGGTTATTTAAATTTAGCTAGGAACATATTGATTGAATTGTCATTTACTTGGTAGAACTCCGTGATGGCGTGAGCTGAAATAACTATCAACTATATCTTATAAAAAAATTGTAGAACTAAAATTCATTGTTATTTTTACACCGTGCTAGCCAAGAACGATTATGTAAGATTTTTTTGCAACTAAAATGCATTCATTGTAGTTTCAAAAATGTTTTTAGATATACATCATTTATAAAATAACAACTAAGGGTGCTTGTTGGAATTTCGATATGAAATTTGAGTCGTTTGATTATTGCTTGAAATGTATCGTATCCTTAAATACGTTGAAACCTCGTTTTTACGTTTCTCGCGGGACTTAAAAAAACGGAAAAAGAGGAATGTGAGAAAACTTAAAATACTAATAAAAAAACGTCCCCATTCCATTTAATTTCCAAAAATGGAGTTATAAGAAATGGTAAATATGAGAGGGTTTTTGTAAAAGTTATTAATTAAATCTTATTTATTGAAATAATCGAAAAGTGTTTTAAACTTCTTCTTGAGTAAATCTTTATTTAAAAAAATCTCATCAAATCAAATCTGTATTTCCCCCCGATGAAGAACATCTTCAAACTAACGTATCGTTATAATGCTTATTTTTTAAATTATATAGTGAATCTAACCTTCCCTTTTTAATGTACGTGAAAAGAAAGAAGGGGTTAAAGGGTTGTCAAATAATAAACGTACCAATTATCATAACAGAATTTAAGATACATGTGCATGGAGGTATAAATCTCATGGGAAACAAATTTCATAGTAGAAAGCTATGCATTCTGTTTAAAATTGTATGGCTTTTTTAAAATTTCTCATAGCTCGTTTTACATTTCGTAAAAAATCAAGTGGAATGACAGAGTCTTTAATGTAAATTAATATAAACTTACTAAATCTCCTATCGACAAAACTCTGATATTTCCTATCCGGAAAACTATCAGGCGTCTATAAAATGTAATGGGAAGACTGCATTTCGTATGCATTCTGCGTCCGATCGCAGGACCGCAGAACAGGGAGGAGTGAGTCGAGTTTGCGAGGTGGAAGACTGCCTTAGGGTTTAATCAATCTGCACGGATGCGGTTCTTTATGCGAGGGCCTTCTCATTTCTATTTTCACCCTCTCACTATCATACTGCTCTGGTACCCTAATATACCGATAGTATTCAGCCGTGGTCTTCATAATAATAGCGTGAAAATTTATTGGTCTTGCGAATCTAACAGTGATACAACGATATATATTTTTGTATCATCTTTGGAATCAGTAAAAAATAGTTAGTTTTAATAAAAAAATTATTATCATCACCCATAATCACACATCGATTCCGTGTACTTATGCCTGAGGATACTGAAAGGTGAAACTTGTGTCGCAAATGAAAAATAATTTAGAAATATAAAGAGCTTGAACGATTCAAATAGGACTTTGTTTATTATTTCTTGGTGTAATAGTTTTTTAGATCTTGAACATTTATTAATTCATTTTATTAATGTAGCAATGTTAACATTAATAGTTTATCAATTCATAATACTCACAATGAGCGAAACCGGTCCTGATAATTTAATATCTATGAAAAAATGTAAAATAACTCATTATATTGATTGACTTAGTATTTAGTTGGTGGAACTCCATTGTAACATGGTGAAAAAATATCAATGTATTTAAGTTATACAAAATTTTGTAAGGTATAATTGATAGCTATTTTGGCTCACGCCATCGTCAGAACTAGTAATGCTGACGATGCGAGAGCCGAAATAACTAAATACATTGCTATTTTCTCACCGTGTTGTAAAATTAACTCTATTAAGTAAATATATATAATGATTAATAATAATATAAATATACACAAGTGACTATTTAAAATCTCATACATTCTTATCAGAATTCTCTGTATGTCTCTATATCAAACGAAATATAAAAGAGTTTTTATTTTTTTGTTACATATTTTTTTTTTAATTATGGCATCAAAATTATAAATTACATTTATTTATTACATTATAAAAATGTAGGATTTTGTAGTAAAATCACATGAATGTTTATTTTGAAACAAATGGTTTCCAAAAGTAGAAATCTTATCGCCTTTTTTGGCACAAGCTAAATGTTCCTTAAATCTAGTATGAAACGATCTTGACCTGGACCTGTTTGACCAATATACCTAGCCTCACAGGAATCACATTTTAGAAGATAAATACCACTTTGACTTAAAATATTAATTTTGCCTTAAGTGTTAACTAACATTCGACTAAGATTATGATTGTTATAAAAATTTACATTAAAATGTTTTTTGTCTATCTTTTTGGATATGTTTTCAGAAACTCTGCCTAAATAACTTAGTTTTACCCAACGTTTCTCAACGGAGGGAACATCAATCATTAAGCTCGAGGTTACATTTAATAAAGCTAATTTTTTAGTTTTTTTAAATCAAAAATATTGGAACGCCCTTGACTAACCTATCTTCTCATCTCATCGATTCATCTTTAATTGACTATCATTAAAATTTTCATATATTAATTTATTTGGTCCATTAAGTAGTAAGTGTGGGTTATTTTCGTCATTAAAAATTCCCACTCCTTACTTCCTAATTGATTGTTCAAAGCTCCTAATTGGTTATTGATTCACCATAATAGTATTTGTAATTCTTAATAAGTGATTGTGAACATTTAATTTTTATACTAATTTACTTTATTTGTATCAATATTGTATGATTTTATGTAAATTGTTTCCTAGTTCTTGAACCCATGGTTTTGTACACCTGCTACCTTTAACTCAATTTATTTTTTTGTTTTGTATAAATAGACTTGTTTGTAAAATGTATTCTATCAGTTGATAATGCTCGCGATGAGCGAAACCGGTTCTGATAAAAAAAAAAATATATATTGTGAAAATAAGTATTAAAAAAATGTGTTTTTATTATTTAAAAAATAATATTCACTTATCAATACACCCTCATGCCTCGTCTCATTTGGTAAGCCGTTCTGATCTCCCGGTACAAAGGATCCAAGTCCACGCTCACAGTATAATATCGTTTACCTGCTGAGCATCTATGCACGCCTAATACCCCGGACGTGATTCCGATACAAACGGGACAGCATAACGGGGGAGGAGTTAGCATTTATTGCTGACAAATTGTCCTAGAATGGTGTTTTTAGGCAGGCACAGTATTTTAATCATCGACAACCTACGGTTTATTGATAGAACGAAAAATAATATATATTTATTTATATAATAAAAACACATGTATAAACTAAATATCACCCTTAAGGTGTTAACTATCACTTCTTGATGGAGAGGCATGATATTTTAAATAATAAATACTCATTTTTTAGTACTTATTTCAATACTATATTTTTTGATCAGGACCGTTTCGCTCGAAAATTAGTAATAAGTGACCGTGAACATCAAATTTTTTTACTAATTTACTTTATTTGTATCAATTTTGTATGATTTCCTGTAAATTTTTTCTTAGTTCTTGAACCCACGGTTGTGTATACCTACTACCTCTAACACACATATTGTTTTTTTTTTATAAATATACTTGTTTGTAGATTGTATTCTATCAGTTGATAATGCTCGCGATGAGCGAAACTGGTCACGATCAAAAAATATATTGTGGAAATAAGTACTACAAAATGTGTTTTTATTATTTAAAATATCATGCCTCTCCATCAAGAAGTGACATTAAAAGTGATATTTATTTAAAACAAAATATATTTGCTAATGATGTGAAAAAAAAACAAGATGTAATAGAGATAACTTGTGATATCGACTGAAGTTGTTTAATGGAATTTCTGTATCAAATTTGAATTGGTAAAACTTTGTACTATTCTACATTTTTGTCCCTAACGACCCGGGTTTCACCTTCGTTAAGTTCTGTTGCTACGGATGATAGAATGCCTGAAGATGCCGAAAGGCGGAACCCAGGTCGTTAGTGACAACACATGTGGAATCGTACAAAGTTATAACAATTCAAATTAGGTATAACAGGGAGTTATGAATTGCGTAGATTTCTTAGAAATTAATAAATTTATTATAAGTAAATGAAATTCTAGACAGAACAGGTAACACATTAGTATGGAAATTATTTCAGTTAGGGATTTCCCTTCATGTTTGATGTTTCGTCACTCATTGCCCGGGTTTCGCCTTTCAACGTTTTCAAGTATTCTATTACATGGATGCAATAGAAATGATAGATCTCACGCAGCAAAACATGTGGAAATGTAAAATTTTAATTTGATATTAAAATTTCATAATGCAGCCGAAGTAAAGTAATATTTTAGTTTGATTCAACACCCCTACATCCCGATCCCAATTCTATCAAAAACGCTATAAGAACACTACCCCACATACAAATCATTCTATTATATTTACTATCGACACAGCAATGTACAAAAAAAAATCGCGACCAGTGATTTGTCTCAAATATATGAGTTCTAGAGAATATTGCCACGAAAATTTCTTAAGCATGGCTTTGAGGCTCGTGAACAAATCACAAAGTGAATATCTGGAATACATTCACGGCGTCTCCATTCTTTGGTAATGCCAATAAGTGTAAACCACGGTAAAGCCGCCTTTGAAAGCTTCTTAAATATGTTAAAAGGAAGCTACGCTTTTAAAAGGAATGAAGAAATTCTAAAGAAATCGATCACACGAGGAATTCTATTATAGAGCGACTCCGCCTAAGTTTGCGGGGCATTATGCGAATTTTAGGGTGCAGTTGTTTGGAATGTTTATATTTCTTGTACTCATTATTTTCATTCAACCTCGTTTCCTCTGTCCACATTTTTTTCAACCCCTAATAACATTCTGACAAAGAGCGGCTTAGCTATTTGGATGTGCATGTAGATAAATACATAATAGGTAAAAAAGATTTAAGGAACAGGGTGTTTACACATAACTTACCGAAAGAACACTTTTTTACATAACCTTTCTGCATAGTATATTTGTATATGCTTTTTTGTGCGTATTTTTATATTATATTTATTTTTATATTTTGTTGTGTGCTCAAAGTTTTGCCAAGAATATCCGAAAAGACTTTCCTTGTGTTATGTGCACTCTTGCACTCATTTTTTCACCGTGAACTATATCAAATGAAAACACATTTTTAGTACATATTTTTACAATATATTTATGAGCAAGACCGGTTTCGCTCATTGCAGGCATTATCAACTGATGGAATACAATTTACAAGCAAGTCTTTTTATACAAAAATTTTGAGTTAGGGGTAGCAGGTATACAAAACCTCATGGGTTCAAGAACTAAGAACCAACTTACAGGAAATCATATAATATTAAAACAAACAATGTAAATTAATTTAAAAATTAAACTCATATTCACAATTATAAGTAAATTTAATGTCTATTATGAATTAAGAAATTATTCTGGAGTACTGTTTATCAGTTGATTATGTTCCTCAAATCCATTGACATTATAAAAGTATGTTTTTATTAAGTTAGTAATGAAAAAAATATTTTTTATATGCTACACATTCTCGGTATAATACTTAAAAATTAACTTGCAATATATTTTGTTTTATTATTTAACTGGATTTTTAAAGATACTTTGCGGTAGCCCTGTGCATCACTTATGTCACATCGGCACATATCAGAGCATAAAATTGCATTAAATGGAGTTTTTACACCTCCTGTGTGAACGTGACACCCCAGTACAAAAGGTCTCTTAGGCATTTAGGGGTGATTCTATCCCATTCGACTGTCAATCAAAAATACCTATGCTACAATCTGAACTTGATCTTTAGAATAAATTTTATGATATTAAGAATAAATTTGTGAAGTGTTATATTCTTTATACATTTAAAGATAATAATCTATGTATAAGTAAACTGTTTGCATCGTTTATATACAAGAGGAATAATTAAAAATATTCACCCTAAAATCAGGAGCTAAAAATATATCTAAATTAATATTAATAACCACTTATTTGATTATAATGACTTTCAAATTTTTACAGTATAATGATTTTGTGATGGGAAGTTTCCATAATAATCAACTATTATAAAAATGTATTGGGAAATTTTATACTGACATATACCTAGTTATTTTAAATAGCAGTATTATGGTAGAGTATATTTGATATTTAAATTCCATCAAATGCACCCTCAGTCGATATCACAAATTACTTCTTATATTTGTGTTTATATTATATTTATATGTACAGTGGAACCCCGATCTACCTTTCTCTCATAATACGTTTTTCCGGATGGATAGCTCATTTTTTATAGTCCTGTCAAACACCCATAAGAACAGTGTTAAATAATCCCGCATTAACCGTTCCCTGATTTAACGATTTCCTCGTTCTATCGTCCCAAATACAATATAATATTATCCCAATTGATCGGTTTTGGTAGATAAATCTTTCTATCTAATATAATTTGTGAGATTTAGCACATTAATTTTTATGCAAAATATAGTCATCAAAGAAATGAATGATGAAATATATAGTTCACTCAAATATTTTGAGATTTTCTTTAAGAAAGAACTTTACAAGAAGAAGTATTGTATTAAACACTCTTCGATTATTTAAAAAAATAAGATTTAATTAACATAACTTTTACAAAATCCTCACATATTTACCAATTTTTGTGATGCCCTATTTTTGCAAATTAAAGGGTGGACTTAATGTTTTCTTAAGAAACTTTTTTAGTATTATTTTAGGCTTTCCCGCATTTTTCATTTTATTCTTACGGTTCCTCGAAAGACGTGGAATCGAGGTTTCGCTGTAAATGTGTATGTTTCTAAAATATGTATTTAAGTTATAGGCGCTTCTTTTACAGTCAAAGTCTTTTTTAAATACAAATAAATTTCTGAAAAAAATAATATTTTGAACTGTATAAATGCTGAAAACCTTTGAATAATCTTCCAATTTTTATTTTCAAAATAGTTCATTTATATAAATTATCTTTCATAATTACGGTGAGGGTAGTAGATATATGCGCAAATTAAGCTGCTCAGTGACATGAATATATGTATAGATTGATTTACTTGGTAGAACTCCATTATAACACGGTGTAAAAATGTCAAGTTAGATAGGAGAACTAGATAGTTCTAACGAAGGCGTGAGCCGAAATAGCTATCAACAATATCTTATAAAATTTTGTAGAACTAAAATACATTGCTATTTTTTCACCGTGCATTTTTTAAATTCCATCGCTAGTATCCGTCACTGAAACAGTGTGTGACGCGAGTGATTAGCCAACTACTGATGACTCCCCTAGTTATATTTTTCTACTTTTATCGTCTTTGAAAGAAAATTTTTACTCGTACAACAACTTTTAACAAGGAAAGCTCCGTTAAGACCAATTCCGATAACACGGATAAAGAAATAATAAGTAAGATCAAATAAAAATAATCAATTGGAATTTTCTTGTAATATTATATATGAAATGCTTTTTCATTTAACTTAAGAATGTTAAAAAAGTTATCGAGAAGATTTCTATAATGAGAAATAAGGGATGTTCGAATTTGAAATATAAACCTTCTTTTGTCGCAACCAACAAAGTTGCAGAACTCGTCTAGAAGAGACAAACTGAAACTTTTCAATTAATGCTTCTGTTATCAATAAACTTTTCGGCGTATTACTTTCCCGAGAGCACATATTGTTTACTTTGTGAATACAACTTCGTTTCGTTTCGGTCACATTGCACGTTCCAAGCAACCAATGTACAACTTTTGCGTTTAATTCCTTATCTTTTGTCATTATAACGACACGTTCAAACGCAGATGTTGGTTAACCAATTAACTTTCCTGCTAGGAATAGTATTTCAATAATCATAACAAAAATTGTATATTATTTCCTCATGTTTATATTGTTGGTTAGAATCGATTTTGCTCATCGCATTATCATTTGACATAATAAAAATTAAAGCGTTGTTATTTATATATTTAGAAATAAAAGTATTCAAAATAAATGTTTTATGAGCTTAGATGAGAGTTTACAGGTGATCATACGAAATTTAGTTCAATGAAATTCAATACTTAGCAAATAAAATTAATAACGGATTACTAGATATTATATTTCTGCATATAATAAGTAAACTATCAGAATTATTGATTGAAATGGCATTTACTTGGTAGAACTCCATTATTACACAGTGAAAAATTAGCAATGTATTCTAGTTCTACAAATTTTTGGATAAGATATAGTTGATAGCTATTTCGACTCATGCCATTGTCAGAACTATAGTTCTGTATTTGCCACAATTACCACAATGTATTTGAACTATAGTTCTGACAATGGCATGAGTCGAAATAGCTATCAACTATATCTTATAAAAAAATCGTAGAGCTAAAATACATTGCTATTTTGTCACCGTGTTAAACTATCTGATTTCACAGGGTTATATTTTGTGTGATGACAAGTAAATGCTTGTCTTAGTATTTGGACTATTTTTTTTGAATAGCTGTAAATTGTTAACTTTATATAAAGACAATTTATGAAATCGACTGAGGGTGCTTGATGGAGTTTTAATATAAAAAATTGAATTGAAAAGAACTGACCTCAGTTCTGTAGTCTCCGCGTGACAAAATGTCTGAGTCGTTATCTGACAAAACATGTGAAATCCTACAATGTTTTAACAATTCAACATTTTCAAATGTTGGATAGGAAAGAATAATAAGAAATTCTTAACATCAAAAACAAATTAATCTAATATAATTAATCTGTGTTTATCTCGACGGTAATGAAGATAGAAAGTAAGCAGTATAAATGTAGCATCTGCACATAAAATATTCTATAGCAAATCCATTGATAATAATTTATGACGACGAAGTTATGGTTCTGAAATTCTCTCGTTAAATTTAATTTATTATCAAAACACATAATGACGACACTTTATAACTCATGACATGCTGTAATAAACCACTCGGGTACGTTCATAAATAATTATATCAAATAACGTGAAAATGCATCAAGAATTTACAACTTCACTGAAAACACATAAAACTTGCCTCAGATACTATTGCTATAGAGTGATAGTGCATTGTGCTTCCTGCCAATGTGAGAGAATGTAGTATTTTCTCTCACTACAAAGTTACTTTCCAACACGTGCCAAAACCAAGACGATGCAAGTTTTAAATCCATCATACAACTTCACTAGAAATGAACATTCATCAAATATTCTCAATACATTGCCTATATATAAACTTTTTAAAATAAAGTAAATCTTTAAAATGATTGATACAATTGGATTTATTAAAACGGCATCTTTTCGGATATTGGTTAAGTTATAGCTTTTCGTAAAAAGCTCATATTTGTTAATTATTTACGTGCTTACCGCTGACTATCCGACACAGCTACATGAACAAGACTTCTAAATGGATACTACAATAATTTTTAAACAAATTCTATATTTTTATAACGATCACTAGATAAAACCATGAAGTGTGCAAAACAAAACCTTCTTTTCATACAAACAAATACTTTGCAACCCGTCGTAATTCAACCTCTATCGGACATAATACAGTATTAAAATAACTTGATTGTATATAATTTTATGGCTATTTAATAAAAACACATTCCTTAATACTATCATATTACCAAAATGTATTTGATGGTTAGGACTGATTCCACGAGCATTATCAACATTGCCGCTTGCGAAACGAGTCCTGATCATCATATATACTGTGGAAATATCATGTATTATGGAATATGGATATTGTATATGTCGTAATAAATCAGTTGATAATGCTCGCGATAAGCGAAACAGATCCCGATCAATATATATATATATATATTGTGGAAATAAGTATTAAAAAATGTGTTTTTATTATTTAAAATATCATGCTCTTCCATCAAGAAGTGACAGTTAACACCTTAAAAGTGATTATTGAAAAAGTAATTAGCAGGCATACCAGGCAGAGGTTAAGTTCCTGAGAAAACAATTTATAAGCAATCATACAATATAATATATGCTCATCCAAATCGAGATTTTTTTTTATTTACAATACAATTGCTGTCCTCTAAGAAGTGTTAGTTAACACATAAAATCTATTTTTTTGGTGGCATTTTCCAATCGCTCCTGTTTCATAATTCATTTATTTATTAGTAAGAGATAGATTTAATTCATTAAAAAATATAATTTAATATTTAATTAATGAGTTGATGAATTGATTTTGAGTATTGAATAGTATTTAAGAATAATACTGTAGGAAATCAACTTTAATAGGATGAAAATGTATTAATTACAAAATATTATTATTTTAACACGGTGAAAAAATAGCAATGTATTTTAGTTCTACAAAATTATTTTTAACAAATATAGTTGATAGCTATTTCGGCTATTAGTTCTGACGATGGCGTGAGCCGAAATAGCTATCAACTATATTTGTTAAAAATAATTTTGTAGAACTAAAATACATTGCTATTTTTTCACCGTGTTGTAATGGAGTTCTACCAAGTGAATGCCAATTCAATCAATAAATTCTTATTTTACTTAACTGTATTTCAAATTCATTAGATGATCTTAAATCAAATAATTACAACTATTTATTCTCACTATGAACCTAAAGATGGAACTTAATAGAACATTTTAACATTTTCTACTTTATTTAGATAGTACAGATAACTCACAAAAAATTATATTTTTAGCGTAAATTATACGACTTTGTTCTACAATTATTTACAAATGAACAAAGATTGCTGAAAACAATTTACACTTTCAACAAAAAGAATGTAAATATAGCAATAACTGCTTTGACAAAAAGTATCAAAATAAAGAAAAACTTTTTAAGTCGATCAAAGGGAAGTTTTGGAAAACGCTTAGGGTGGCAGCCCTGTCGACTGACAATGCCGTCTTCTGTCGAAATGAAGCGGAAATTAAAAATCCCTTAAGTTTTTATTTTTATTATCATATTTTGAAAGAACATTGTTTTTTAAAATGGTTCCGCTCTTCGTCAATGGCGTTAACTTGGGTATTATTAAACAAAATGAAAACACAAAACAGTGAGAAGGAAATTTATTATAAATATTATATTGTCATTTAAATTGATTTGAATATATTGATATGACCCGTTGTCATATAAACCTATACCTTAACAACAATATTAATAAGCCATTCCATTATATATTAGTGGTAATACACTGGAAAACAGGCTAAAAGTAATATTCGTCCGACTCACAATTCTACGTGGACTATATCGAAATCCACAACATAATAAATACTCTCAACAGTGGCATCTCCATTTGCAAGTTGGTTTTAAACTTCATTCAAAACAAAAAGTTCATTCCCACAATTTCTCAAAAAATCCGAAACATACAATTTGATATTATCAAAGATAGTAGAATTCTCATTTTGAACTCATATAAGACGAAATAAATGTTTACTCATATTCATTTTTATTCAAGTTTTAATATACATAAAAATACATGGCAAAAATCAATCCATTTTAATTAGTGTATTTTTTCAGGTGATTCTATTTGTTGATTGCATCAAAATGAAATCAAGAGATTATTATTCTAAAAATCATTATACGTTGAATTTTACTTGTAGCCTCTGCAAAATGATGTTGTTAGTGTCATGTAGTTAATAATTTATTATGAAATAATGATCACTATTTCTGTATATGTGTAATATGCTTTAGGACACTTCATCTACATTTAAGAATCAGTTATAGAGGTGATTTTAAATTCTTCAAAGGCTGATTAAGCAATTATTGAAGAATATATTCGTGTATTTCAAAACTAATTTATATAGCTCAATAATAGGGAACAAATAACAAAGTATTTATCTTTACAATTATTCAATATGTCGTTGGTTGCTGATTACTACCTCAGCTAACGCGATCATCAGAACTAAGTAATAACATAAGCTATCCTATTTTTATATATTGTTTAAAAGATTGATGTTATATGTTCTTTATTTTACAAACATAATAAAAATTATGAAAAATTTAAATTTAAAAATTCTGATTGTATTTTGACATCTTCCAAGAAAATAAGTATTAAAAATGTTTTTTTTAAGCAGTTAAAATAAAGTATATAAAGTTAATTGATATTGCATAACTATGCAAATTTCTTCTAATGGTTTAGGGAGGCATAATGGATTAATGTTCATTTGTTTTTTTAATAATATGATTTTTACTCAATCGATAACATTTAGTCTAAAATCTCTTTTGAGATTGGTATTTTAATGATATACCGATTGTTTTTACACATTTTTAATGTCACACGTACATGACCATAAGCTTTTTGACATAAAATCCGTGATATTTCAAACAAAACTTTTAGGTTTATTAATTAAATCGTTATAAGCTTGCTAGCAAAGCTAGTTTTGTAAACTTAACAAATTAATGAACACTGCCTACATCAATGGGCGATATTATATTATTACATTATAATATATCTTTTACAAAGAATAGCTGCAGAGTTGCGAATTTCTTAAGAATAAAGAACTATATTCTGAACAAAATAAGAATATTTTGATAGAATTTTGTCTTTCTTTGTGAGATTTACTGAACAGTCGAAATGCTTTTAATACACCAAAGAAGCAGTAGAAATTCTAATGCTATTAAAACGACATCAAAGAAGATAGTAATTTCTTTAACATTGAAATATGAAATTATTTTATAATATTGAAATTTCGGTTCATCTTGGTGAAAATATTAATTATCTAATATATATGTTACAAGTATTCAATTGGTGTACGGATTCTAGGAACAGTAACTGAAAACACCGCAATTTCTTTGCATATTTATATAGCGCAGGCAAATAAGGCAGACGAGAATGATAATATATCTGGTTTTAGAAGGAATAACATTGCTTTGTCTTTAGAAACATGATTATTCTTTGAAATTGTGCCCTGGAGCGACACGCGCTCTACCCTTAGCGGAATATCGTTTAACGTTTCTATTTGAGGCTTCTACGGCCAACCCCTCGAACATCGTTTTAATCTTACGCGAACTCAAAAACTTTAATAACACAAATAAATTTCGTTTATCCTCCGTTATGTTTTTAACTAAAAAATCATTTTTAGCTGTACCAAATTGTTTTTCAAATTCTGAACACAATTAAAGCGTTATAGGTTACACGGTAAAAAAAATAGTAATGTATTTTAGTTCTACTAAATACATTGCTATTTTTTACACCGTGTTATAATGGAGTTCTACCAAGTGAATGCAAATCCAATCAATACGTTAAAGGTTAATTTATATTAATATTACCGTCAGCAATACATGACACGCTGGACGCAAACACTTCAAAAATATTCATATTGTGATATCACGATATCTTAAAAAGAATACACACGTCAATGAAAAATGTATTTGATTCATTATTGATTCTAATTTATTTAAGTATTCGATATTTTAAATTATAGCTTCACTCATAAAGGACATAAAATTTAAGAGTTCCTTAAAATTTAAATTGTAAAATATTTAACATACTTTATATGACTAGTATTAAATTATTTTCTTGAACCATTTTTTTGTTTACCAGGAAACACAAAAATAAAAAAAAACCTTGTTTGGGTAAAAAGAGCCTTGTTTTAATTTGAATAGAATCAGTTGATAATTCTCGGAAAGAATGAAACAAGCTCCGATCTTTCTAATACAAAATTTGGGAAACAGTACTCAATATTGTATTTATTTATTTAATTTTGATCATTTAAACATATTTCTATATAGTAGAAATACGTAAACTATTTTTTTTATTACACAGTATTTTAATTTAATGGTATGTGTCGAAACAGAAAATTATTAAAATAAAACAAGACCATCATAATTCAAAAACGTTTAATCTAGAAATTTTAAGTATCTGAAATGTAAAATTTGAATTGAAAATTTAATTTTTTTAATTTTAATATATATCAATGATCTTTTTTTTTTTTTGTTATATGTATGATATGAAAAAAAAATAGACTAATTTTAATCAAGAAAGCCGAGTCAATTTTCATCCAATAACATCAAATTATAAACAAAAGTATAAATATACAAAGATTATTCTGTGTAAGAAAGGAAACAATTTAAAAGATTCCAGCAAAAATTCAAAGAATTTTCATCGAAAGCTCTCAGATACATTTTAAAATGAACGTAGGTATACTAAAGAAAGGAAATCTAAGTGAGTAGGAATGCGAACAAAAGCATTCAAAGCTTCTTCCAGAAGTTTCAATGGAAATTTTCTTTTGAGCCCAAAATCAAATTAAATTGTAATACTTGGAATGTGTTTCGCATAGTTTTGGCTAAGGAAGTTATTTTATTAAGTAAATTTACGATATCGAATGAGGGTGCTTGATAGAATTTTAATGTCAAATTAAAATATTAGAAACCGTTGATGCTTTGCCAATCACGGCCAGTTAATGTTTGCATAACTTTTATACAAGTGGAATTACCCAAATAAAATATTGACACTAAAACTAGGAGCTATATATTGTATATAAATATATTGTATATATATATATGCATATATACCGAAAGTTTTTTTTTACTATTGATTTGATTATAACGAAATTAAAATCTGGAAAAAATAATATTAAAAAAAATTAAATCTTTAGACATTTTATGAAAGACTTTCAAAATAATAAACTAATCTTAAAATTTAATTGAGAAATAGTGTGGAATTATTTTAATCGAGTTGTTAATGGTGAGATTGAATATTAGTAGACCTATTATACAATCTATTGTGAGATTATTATATAATTGCACTAATCACAGGCAAGTGATAAAGCAAAGAAGAATTAATGAGGTGTAACTGCTAGCTTAATAAAGGTAATGAACGTAATTCAGCTCCTTTTATTTCTTAAATCCCGTAAAAAATAGTAAACACCTTTTACAATAGTAAGAAAATATCTGGTTTACAAAAAATTTACTCAATATTGTATGACTCAACAAAAAATACATTTTTTCGATCATTGTAAAGAAAATGATATTTAAAGATTTTTTTATACAATTTTGTAGCATCGAAGTTGCCCCACTCATAATATATTTAATAAATTTATATTCAATAAATTTTAATCCTTACTCAATTTATTGTTCAATGTTTGTGGCACTTGGCGATTTCTTAATAAAATAGTGGCAAATTAAAGTTTAAGGTAAATTTTTTTTTTGGGATAACGTAATTCAGTTTCTTCAGTACAGATTCAGATTATTACAAATTTACAACACATAAACTTTATTTTGTGGCACTGTACTGTTTATTATAGGCAGTCAAATCAAGATAATATATTTATTTCAATTTGAAAGAGATTTAATTATGACTCCGTCAATCGAAACATACCTTTAAGGTTCTGCTTATGTTGATAATATTTAAGTATCTAATTACCTTCGTCAAAATTACAGTTAAATTGAAATTTAAAAAATATATATATAATATGTTAGTTACTCACAGTAAACAACATTTCTTTGCAATGTATAAATATGTCGGTATATCTGTCGTTGAAACACGTTTAAAACAGTATACAGAAGCGACGTGATGTCATACTGGGTGTTATTTCTAAGTCAACAGGACTATTTTCTACACTAAATATCGTTATTGATAGACGGACACTTTAATTGGGTATATATAGATATATGTTCATCCTTTAATATTAGTTGGGTAAAAATAAAAAAAATATCAATTCCATGGGTTTATTTACTGACCAGGACCGGTTTTACTAATCGCAAGCGTTTTCGGTTGATATCTTACACGAATTTATTATTAGTATCAATCACAATGATCTATTTATCAAAATGATTTCAACACGTGCTCGACCCATACATAACATTATTCAAACATAAGTTGCGATTAAAATTATTTATATATATCTCTTAGCTCATCTCAGTTAGGGAGATAGGCTGTTACAAAAACATGCTTGTAAAACAATTTATTAAGATCAATAAATTTCTATCAAACGTTTTTATTATGACCCATTTCCTTGACAAGTTTAATAGCATGGCAGTGAAGTCGGGTCGGCCAACGCGAAAGTTGAATTTTACTTGCATCATATATCAGTGATTGTAAACCCATCAGCTCTCGTTTTTTTCGAACAGTGATTTATAAAACAATCGAAGAAAGAAAGAAAGTGACAGATATATGAGTTCTTCGCAATACAATATTTTTTATTGATAATTTGTGATGCCAGACTAAGGAAGATTGGTGTATGATTTAACCTAACAACAATATGTAATTGTGACTGGGAACCGTTGGTTTCGCAGCCAAATGATTACACTCTCCCGATCGGATGGGCACACTCTCGAATTATCGAAACACTGAATCAATCAATTTATTCTTTAATAAAAACTTGTCAAAATGAATAAAATTAAAGTAAATATGCATTGATCAATTAACATGTATTTAGAATCACTCAACTAAAATCGTGCAAAGGTGTTTAGGTTTCAAAGAATTTCAACACAATAAGATATAAGAAACCAAGTATTTAGTCATGTAGATTTTTTGATTTAAATTTGGATGTCTATGTTACAAAGAATAGTTTTATTTTTATTATCAAACCAAAACATTTATATATAATTTATCTTTTTGATTAAATAAACTAAAACTAAAATGAAACAAATAGACTTGCCCTAACAGTAGCTATTTTATGACAGCTGTTTGTTACTTACTCAATTCCTCAATACTAAGTTTTTTTTTTTTTTAATCACATCTTGCTTCATCAAAACATTCGATTTATGCATGAATTAATTCACGAAGTTTTCTGTGATGTGATTCAAAACGTTGTTCGTTGCGATCATTATCAACTGGTAATAATCGAGTATTTACATATAAAAAAATGGTTATAATTGCTTGGCATTAAATTAAGCCAAAAAGGTGGTTGAAGAACTATGAAAATAATTTCGATATATTCATACAATATATATATATATATTAAATAAAATGGTTTTCCAATAAAATATTGAGAACAACTTAAAATTATAAACTACCGATTTTTAAACAAAAATAAAACCAAATTAAACGCCTGGAGATAAATAATAACTATAAAATATACAATACAAAGCATAACAAATGAAAATTTTTTACAAATTGAATAAAATTAAATAGTTTTTAAATAAGGGGGTTTTTTGTTTTTTTAAAAGATGCATTTTGTAATGAAACTAAAAAATCCGTCTGCATTGCGAGATGTCGTTGATCATTCGGCTACAAGCTCGAAAAAACATATACTTACTCATTTACAATTCATGTTCGAAACAATAATAAAAATTGTTCAACACTACTATTTGATGATTGCAACCATTAATACAATAGAATACATCATATAATATGTAGAATCTATTAAAAATAATTACTCAATAGTTTTATTACACTAAAAAATATTTTATTATTGACATTAACCGCCTCGCCCACTCTACTAAAATGTTGTAAACATCTGATCAACACATTCAAACGAGCAATAAAAATTCAGACAATAAAGCAAATTAAATGAAACCGAACATAAATCTGCCTGACAATCATTAAGGAGTTAGTTTTTGAAAGAAAAGATTTTATACTAGTACTAACATGTGTAATATTATATATTCGATCATGCGTATAAATAAATGCACACATCAATGAATCAAATAAGGAATATTTTAATGATTTGCGCATTTTATGGTTTCCAGTATTAGAGACAAGATTGTGAAACCGAAATTGAAAAAGAGTATCTGAATATTCAAAACTCAAATATTAAAACTTCTTAATGTTTTTTTGTGAGTAAAATGAAATGAATATACATAAATTGCAATCAGCTGACGAAAGGTTGCTATGGATTCACAAATATAATTTGAGCCGGTGAAAAAAAAAAATTATGTAAGAAAAGTCGAATGCAAAAGACTTCTTCACAATTCAAAAGATAGAGTACCTGCTGATCTATTAGATCTTTCACATATGGGAATATTTTTTAAAATTTACGCTGACGAGGTAAAACCACGAATTAATCAACGTGTTACGAAAAGTGTAAATGGATTACACGGTGAAAAAATAGCCATATTTTTAAGCTCTACAAAATTTTTATAAGAAATAATTGATAGCTATTTCGACCCACGCCATCGTCAGAACTAGTATGAACAGAACATGTATGAGTAGAACATAGTTCTGACGATGGCGTGAGCCGAAATAGCTATCAACTATATCTTATAAAAAATTTGTAGAGCTAAAATACATTGCTATTTTGTCACCGTGTTATAATGGAGTTCTACCAAGTAAATGCCAATTCAATGAATAAAACGAGTGGATTATTTATACCATATTGTCACAACAGCTAGATATATTTTTTTTTAAATTAAGACAAAAATCATTATTAATACACCTTCAAATATTATAAGAACAGAAAAAAGTAAATGCTATAAATTCATTAATCACCCATTCAAATTTGCGATTTAGTCGTCTGGTGGGAATCGAATATTTTATCTGTTGACTGAATTGACATTTACTTGGTAGAACTCCATTATAACACAGTAAAAAAAAATAGACTTTTCTCACATCCGATTATAACAGATATAGTTTTGATGAACGTTAAGCCGAAATAATAAATTATACATCTTATGAATTTTGTAGAACTAAAATGCATTGCAAATTTTTTCGCCTAGTTGGAATATTTTGTCAGTGATTAATATCATCGAGAATTTTGGATTTATAATTTTTCCGAATGCCATCTTTGTGCCTCAAAAAATGAAATGATGACGTAGATAAAATATATAATGTTGATTACGTGTAAATGACTGACGGTACGGTGACTTGACGGAATTATAACCAAAATATCATATTTGTAGTTTTTCTCCGCAATATATTTATTATCAGGATAGGTTTCAAACATTGTAACCATTATCTACTCACACAATACAAATTAAAACACACTTATTCACATAAAGTAAAAAAATCTTATTATTTATAACAAATGGGTCAAAGTTTTTTTAAAATATAAACTATACTTAATTGTAATAAAAAATTAAGCCAAATAAAAAATCGATAGATATAAAACATACTTATGATATATTAATTAACAAAAGTACCTTGTGCGAAAAATTTGGAATCAAATTATAAGCAGTTTAAAAGTTCTAGGGGCTATAATGAATTAAATCATTCTGAATAATATAAAATTGTAAAAATAGTACAGAACGTTAAAAATAAAATTTTCCCTTCTCGTCATTAAAAAGTGCCATGAACCTTTCTTTATTCAAAAAATATAACGTCGAAAAAATCATTTTTCCCGCCTGTATATTATTTAGCATAAAAAAACTATTTATGGCTTTTTGGCTAAATGAATATAAATAAACGTAACCTAATTCTGTCAAAACACTGAATTATTTATGTTAAATTTTATAAGAAATTTCATTTACTAAAAAAGTAAGCCACAAGCTGTATACATCAATTTGCATTGATTTCACTTTTAGGTTTGCAAAAAAACCATATTTTATTTCTCATGATAGTTAATTTATTACCAATTATTTTTTTAAATCTGGCAGATTTTATTTATAATATAAATAAACTTTCTGTGCATGATGAATGTATTTTTTTGAATGAACCAATGTAAAATGTCTATTCATTGAATAACTGCGAATAGCGAAAATGTTATGTGAGGATATAATGTGTTGTTCAAACTTTCTATTATTAAATGCGATTATAAATTTAATTTACATGCATTTCGATCCAATCATAATAAAAATATTCAAAACGATGCAGTAATGCTCACCTATCAAAAAGATTGCGCATTTAATATATAACTGGATCGTATAAATTCAATTAATTTTGACGGCATTCAATTCGTTCAAACAATTCAATCGTGTTACCAATTCATCATTCAGGTTTCTTTTCGCTTTTTAATTTTATTTTTTTCTGCTATTCAAACGGCAAGTGATTCATATAAGTGAAAATAAAATAGCTATACTACGTAAATATTTAGCAAATTTCATTTATACATATCTTTACTAGACTGGCAATTTTTTATGATAATTTAGCTATTTACTTTTAAAGTAATAAATATCACTTTTTGGTGGAAGTTCATTATATTTTAAGCAGGACTGTAGAGGCGTTAAAAAAACACGACCCTGACTTCGGCATTGACTAACAACACGACCAAAAAAAATTATTTTGTAACGTTTTTTCCTACCTTTCCTATTTATGTGCATTTAATTAAAGATTGATCAACCAATTCAGCAAATTGATCATTGAGATATTCTAAGAAATTGCCTATTCGAAAATGTGCTCGTTTTTCACGACACAGCCGGTTCGGAGTCAGTCAGTTCTGTTGCATCCGCGTGATAGAATGCTTGAAGATGTCGGAAGGCAAAACCCGGGTCGTTAGTGACGAAACATGTGGAATCGTACTAATTTGTAACAATTCAAATTTGATATTGAAACTCCATCAAGCACCTTCAATCGATATCATAAATTATATCTTATAAATTTTGTAGAACTAAAATACATTGCTTTTTTTTCACCGTATTATAATGGAATTCTGCCAAGCAAATGCCAATTCAACTAATAAAAATGTCATATTGCTTTTGTCAAAAAATTCTGCGTGTGTATTTTTTAAAAAATATTTTAACACATATCGATCATAAATATTATCAGATTTTTTTAATATTCAATTAGTAAATTTTCAATCTACATTGTATGTTAGATTACCAAAGATTTGATTCCCAAACTATATAATGCGCCATATATAAGGCGACCTTTGAAGGGCGGTGATAGTCTATATCCGTTCACATCGTCTAATGACGTAACAATTGACAACGTAAGGAAGGAATCGATTCCCACATTAGCCCTATATAAATAAATGATGTTTCAATGACACGAAATAGAATATTTCCTCTTTACTCAATTATTGTCTAGACTGCAAAGTGGTCGAAAGAAAGTTTCAACAATTCAATTTGAAAAATGTACGTATTTTACTTTTGTAACAATCAAGTCGCTATTCAATTTGTGGTTGGAATTATTTCCTGCCATTCGTTTATATAATAAATTGACTTCAGCGCTCCACTTAATTTTGATTAGTATCAATTGTGTTTATGGAACTAATAGCAAATAAACAGTATATTTGCCATTTTTTCGTACATACAATGTTTGCTCTCATCCGTATAACAACTCCTAATAGAGTATGATGTCAACGTCAAGAGATTTGTAGAAGAAATCTAATGAGTGTACACTCAAATGCAACAAGCTGCAATTCAAATAAATGTATAAATTTTTAAATAATTGAAACTTTCTACAATTCTACATATTTTTTTATGATATCGACTGAAGGTGCTTGATGGAATTTCAATACCAAATTTGAATTGTTACAACTTTGTACGATTCCACATATTTAGTAAATTTTTCTGTTGCATCCGTATGATAGAATGACTGAAGATGCCGAAAGGCAAAACCCGGGTCGGTAGTGACAAAACATGTGGAATCGTACAAAGTTGGCACAATTCAAATTTGAACAAATATTACTTGTACTCACTGCGGATGAAAAATAAAAAAAGATGAAAAGATATTTACCAAGCTTTTTGTTATTGTGGTCTTGGAGTCGTTAGAACTATGTTCTGTAGTTCTCTATGGTTATATTGCTCTGACGAAGGCGTGAGAAGGAATAGCTATCAACTATATCTTATAAATTTTGTATTGTAGAACTAAAAAACATTGCTATTTTCACTGTGTAATTAATATAACATTTTTTTATGATATCGACTGAAGGTGAGTGGTGGAAGTTCAATATCAAATTTGAATTGTTGATACTTTGTACGATTTTACGTGTTTTGTCACTAACAAACTGGTTTTCGTCTTTTGGCATCTTTATGCATTCTATCACACGGATGCAATGTTTTATTACTTAAGCAACCTCTGCGATAGTAAGTCTGAAGATGCCTCTAAAAGAGGCGAAAGTTTCATAATTAGTAACACAATTTGTAGAATAAATATTAAGTTTAAATTAAATAGTAATTTAAGTCATATTGAATTTTGTATTAAAATGAACATCCATTAAGTTGCCGTCGAATCCATCAAAAGTATATAATTTTAGTTGAAGTATAGCAATCTAATATAAATATTTTTTTTCAGACAGTTTATAGAAATTCCTTATCAATATAACTAAATTTCGAACAAAACACGCACTGACACATTAGCCAAAGTATACATATAATTTGCAACCCCCAAAGAGATTGTAACACGAATGGACAGTAAAATAACATGAATAGGTACAGAGTGGGTAAGTGTTTTGAGCCAGACACATTAACGTTTGATGGGGTTGCATTTAGCCGGACGCCATTCAGGGGTTAATGTCTCAGTAAACAACATTAAACTTTATGGGACACACTGTATTAAAACAAAACCATTTCATGTGAAATATGAATGCATTTACTTAATGCGAATTAACGACTATCTACTTTACTCATTAGCATTTCACAAAAACAAACATTTTTGTAATAAAATTTAAATTATCATTGCTCAGTGAAAATAAACGTGTTGTATTTTTAATTTAAATTGTTGAAGCCGTTTGTAACTGTATTTTACTGATGTTTTCTCGCTCATGACTTGGGTTTCATCTTTCGACATCCTCAGGTATTCTGACATAGTTATAAAGTTGACATTTAAAATAATAATAGCACATAATTTAGTAACATTTCCACAGAATATATTGTGGAAATGGTATTCAAAATCTGTTGTTATTATTTAAAATATTATCTTTTTCCACCAAGAAATTACATTGATAACAGTTAGCATCACTTACTTACAAGTAAAAATTATTTTGATAGTGCACAGTTTTAACTGTTCAAATTTGATCCGCCATCAACATTGTTAAGTGTACAATTTTCACATTGGTCAAGTTTTTGGCACGCCGAGTGGAAATATCGGTTTATGATTTTTATTATAAAGGCTTAGATTTAGTTGATATTTGCACTTATATTTTATGTACACTTTGGTATAGTTAAGAAAAATCTAATTCATTATTAACCATTTTGCAGCCGCAAATAAATCACGCCGCAGTGCTTTCGAGGCCGAATATGTTTGGTCAAAATAAAGCTTATAATAATAATAAAAAAGACATTATAGTTAAGAGGCATTTAAAGTTGATTCTTGAAGTTAACCAGTTTCAAAATTTCGTTTTCAGACACGGTTGTCATACTGAGTCTCACACGCTTCCAAAACAATTTGCGGGACATATAGTCTCTAGCAACACGAACACTGCGATATTTGACGAAGTATCTCGGCTATGGCAACTATCAGGTTAATAACAAAATCAAGACTATTGCTTAGATACTAAAATCCTACAGGAAATACATTTAATAGTTATATAATTATAATTGAATGTTTTTAGTAGTATTAATTTTTATATCTGAATACTCGTATAACTATATATTTTAAAGCCTCTCTTTTATAGATCGAGTATTTCGACATTTTTTTTAAACTATGACAATTTTTTGGTTTTAATTAAAGTAAAATTATTTTTAATTTAATAGTTGTCACAAAATCCATAGACAATAACGTCAAATGTACATAAAAATAAACACAATAGTTCACTATCAATTACACTACACTCATGTACATTATGTTGAAACTTACGAACTCTCCAAAAGATATGTAATAATCTAGCTGCTGTTAGTAAGTATTGTTTATAGTTCGAGGTAACAATTGTACGATATTTAATTTATGGTCCATTGTTAGTGGGAAATGGTGGCCGTTATTTCATTAAAGGCTAATGATATTCCGTAACCAACGGATTAGCCCTGCAGAAGCTCTAAACAATTGTATACAATGTCCAATGGCTTAACCCAGAGCTTGATTTGTATTTATGGCGGCTTGGCCTGTACAAAATATTATTATTGTTTCAATTTTTCAGTTTGATTTCCTTAAATTTATATGCTTAATTCATTCATTCATAAATATTGATAATACGTTTTTCGGTTTTATACACAACATTATTATGTTAATTTTCACTTTGAATTCAAATAATCAAAATAATTATATTAGTTTATAACTAATCATTGAAGCTTTTTTACTTAGCTTAAGATAGATATCGAAGTGTGCTTTTTGGGGCATGCTAACTGTTTATTTTACGTCAGTTCTGTTGCATCTGTGTGATAGAATGCCTGAAGATGCCGAAAGGCAAAACCCGAGTCGTTAATAAAAAAACATGTAGAATCGTACAAAATTGTAACAGTCCAAATTGAATAATCATCTTTTCGCGACTAAATTAAGCAATACAAAGGCGTGTGTTTGTGTAATCAGCGCACAACATCTCAATTAAAGTACTACACCTCAAACCGTTGCATCTTACCGACTCTGGCATAATTAGGACGTCTCTCCACTCCTTTCCTCCTCACTAACTAACACCGCTGCGTCTCACTCTACAACTGCATACTATTGCCGTGCACTTCTGCATAAACATGCCCGTACTTAGGAGGCCAGCTGCCCTCTAATGTAAGTAAGTATCGAAGTTATTTTGTCTGCAAATATATTATTTAAAGCTTGATAACAGTTTTAGAACTCAGTAACGGTAAAATTATATTTGATAGATACACGTACACGTACCGGCATGCCACGATAATAATAAGAAAACAATAAAATGTATAATTCGAATGGTCATTTCACAAATTTTAAATTTAGTTTCGATGCTAGTATGGAAATAGTTATAATTTCAATAGTGAATATATGTTAATAGATTACCAGTAGAACTATATATTTCCTGGTGAAAATATGCCTGGATATAATAAGAAGGTTCTTGGATATTATGTGAACTAAAGCACACTTTATAATATACTATCACTTGAAATATAATAGATAAGTAACCTCACTTTTTTACAAATATATTCAAAAATAATATTTTTATTGAAATTTTATGAATGTATATTTTTGATGAAATAGCTATGATATATGCAACTGAAATACTTAAATATACACGCATTTTATCATACTGATTGATTAAAACTCCGATCTTTAGAATCGACAGGGACATAATCAAGATTATAGCATATTTTAAACTTTTCATTAAACATTGAATATGTGGCCATGATGTATGTGATGTTTGATATCTTGAAACATGTTTTTTTCTACCAACTGAATCTTGCTTTTTGTGAATAAAAAAATCGTAATTTTATTATTAAAATTCGAAAGGTTTCATCATAAAAAAATATGCCTTGGTAAGTCCCAGACGAGACTGGCTTTAGAGATATATTTATAATTGATATCACAGTAATGAAAATGGAATGTTTCGTGGAGCTACGTATTGGCAATCTATGTAATTTTCTGATACTTTCATTCAGTTTATGGATCCTGTACTATCCAGTTACTGTAAAATTATACCAAAAAATATTATAAAAAAAATTACAATCTCCAGAATACACAATATCTCTGAGGGGGGCCTGCATATGCAAAATGCAATTTGCATCCTGGTGCACGATGGCGGTAGTTTTCGTAGCCATCCTGCCCCTACAACTAATGCACCCATTTATCACGTTTTGCCAAACACTTTGTTGTGCCGAAATCTCGAGGAGGTTTCCTAGGTAGTGTTCCGCGCGCGTAGCCTTCACGCTACCCGCTAACTAACTTCTGCCGGATATTTGCCTCAAAGAAGGAGTTTCGTGAGGCTGCTGCGCGATACAGCTATAGTGAATATTCTTGTCGCAAGGACTTCTTGGTCACGTGCCTTTTGTTAAAAATATTTCATGACAAATATTTGTTAGAGATACTGATTGTTTTTTAAGGTTTGCATTTTTTAATTATATATTATAAATTAATTATCTTTTTAGATCGATATCGTAAAATGTTATTCTAATTAGATTTTTTACTTTAAAAATAAGGCTTATTTTTCCATGCATAATGGCTTATTTTTCTATGAATAATAAATACATCACTTAGATGCAGAACTAGTTTGACGAAGAGCTTTTTAAATATTTTTTTTTTAGTTCATTTTTTAAGTTTAGGTAGTAATTTATAATGTATCAAAAAGATAATATAACAATTTTAACATTGCAATTCTGATACATAAAACAGTTAATTCTTTTAACGACTCTCCAGTATTATTTACGAAATGCTATTTGTCCTGGTTCTGTATTAATATGAGGGTTTTGTACCAAACTATTCGTTTTTCAGTAATCAAAAAAAAAACACGCGTAATATCATTATACATTCAATTTACAGTAACAATACATATGGCAGAACTTCAAAAAAAAATATTTACTTTTAAGGTGTTGACTGTCACTTCTTATTCGAAATATATTATATTTTAATTATAAAAGCAATGGTTAGTAAATGATTAAATTATTTCAGATCTTGGCCGGTTTCTTCCATCAGATCATCTGATGTAATATAACTTCTCGTTTTTATATTTACCGTTGGTATATTTGCTTGACTATGGTATTTCAACACAGCTGTTTATTCAAAATTGAGAGTTGATAATAAATTAGATATACAAAAACAAAAGTTTATTTTGTATAAATAGCCTTGATTTAAATTGGATTGTATTATTTTATTATGCTCACAATGTAAGAAGCCATTCCATTGCTTAAAAGTATGTTTTGTATTTAAATAAATAAAAAAATAATTTTGTTGAATTTTATATGGATGAAAGCCAATAATATTATAGTAGAATATGTTTTTAAAACACATTTGAAATTATAGGCAGAAAACATCAATGTATTAGATATTTTGAAAATTGCAACGAATTATATTAAGGAGAAAACACTCATCTATGCTCTCAAATATTCAATTATTTTTTTGTGTATTAACCCATTATTTTAACACGGTGTAAAAAATAGCAATGTATTTTAGTTCTACAAAATTATTTTTTTATATAAAGATGGTTTTGGCTCACGCCAGCGTCAGAACTATGCTTAAACTAACATTTGATTATCTATATATAGCTGTGTAGAAAAGGTACACAATACATCTTCTTTCCTGTTTTAACGAACTAGCTTGTTTCTTGCTCGCAATAAAACTAAAAACTGTAAATGAAACTAAAAAGGCGGCTATATCAATAAGTTTACATACGGCACGGAAATGGTCTATTACAGAAACAAAGAAGCACCCCGCAGAGGGTTAAGCAATGGTGATAGACAAATCTTAGTTTTTTCGTAAAAAGTATTTAAACCTAATCGGGCCTTGGATCTTGATACTTCTAATTGTTAGCACATGTCTTAAAGTTATACCTCAGTAACGTCTCTAAAGATAAATATTAAGTCGGTTACTTTCAAAAATATACAGTTAAAATATTCGACATCGAGCGTGAACGTAGTTAAAAACAACGAACTTTCATTTCACTCGCATTTTAAAATCCAATTTATAGATTTCACATTATCATAGTTGACCTTTGAATACCGCCTCATCATAATTTTATAAAGGCCACTATTTATAATATAATATATATATATATATAAGAGATCGCCGAGTAAATTGAAACTGATTGAAAATACTTACATTATATTATATTATATTATTATGTCGAAACGTTTCGCTGCATACAGATCGGCCGGTTCAAATCTCGATAGCACAAAAACTCTCACTAAACGAGAATAATAAAACAAAAGTCTTCCACGGCAACTTCCCTGTTGAGCTTTATTATTATTTAATATGTTGAGCGGAATTATTGTGAAAAAGATTTAATCGATTCTCACGGAGTTATTTACTTCAATAGCTTCATGTATAATGGCAATATTATACTCGAATTCGCTCAAGGTATTTGTAGTTTATCATTTAAAAATAACGAGTCTATGTAGAGTTTTGTTGAGTCATTCGTTTTCACAGGGAACTGCTTTATCCCATACTTCATTGAAAAACAAAAGATCTACGAGAATTCAATTAAACTTAGAAACTAAGAAAATATGTATTTATTATTTAAATTATACGAAATTAAATGTGGTTATAATTTCATATAACAATTAGTAATTGAATTTCAATTGTTACAGCTTTGTACGATCCACATGATTTGTAACTTTTCGGTCTCGCCTTTCAGCATCTTTTAGCATTCTATCACACGGATGGAATGAAATCATATGGAATCGTACAAAGTTGTAAAAATTCAAATATGATATTGAAATTCCATCAAGCATCCTGAGTTGATATTATAAATTGATTAGTAGTTCATTGAATTGACATTTACTAGGAAGAACTCTTATATAACTGGACATCTTGAACTCTTATATAACATTTTTAGTACTTATTTCCACAATATATCTTATGATCAGGACCGATTTCGCTTATCCCGAGCATTATCAACTAATGAATCATCTGTTGACAATACATGCGCTGAGCGACAACGGTATTGCTCATAAAACATATTGTGGAAATAAATACTGAACAATGTGTTATCGTTATTTAAAATATCATGTCTTTCTATCAACAAGTGACAGTTAAAACCTTAAAAGTCCACGCCTATATGTTTTTAAAATTGTATGAAACCGATGCAAACCGTGTCTATTCTATTACATCCGTGTGATATATTTTAAATAATGCCTAAAGAGTTTTCAACAATTCATATTTGATTTAAAAGCAGATTTTTTGGTATTATTTCATTTCTTGACTGTCCTAAAATCGATAATGAAATATTGTTGACTCTTTGATGTTAAAATCATTAAGTATAACTGTAATAAATTGTTGTTGCGATAACTTTTTCTTCGGGTGTATTTTTTTGATTAAACGTGTTGAATCAATACATACCCGTAAAATAATACTTTCTTGTATAGCTATGAAGCTTTTTCATGCCATACAAACAGGCAGACACAATATTTAGTAAATATTTAGTAAATATTGTGTCGTTAATGTGATAAATTTACTCTTTTTTGGATTTAATTAAAGTAAGACCATTGTTCTTTCTTCTGATACCGAAAAGAAATAATATTATTCTGGGTACATCGCAAGAGAGATAATTCAGCAAGTTTGTACACCCAAGATTCGCCTGTCGAATTCTGTCAAGAAGTAAGTTATCAGACACTTTGATCCTCGTGAATCGATAAGCTTCTAGAAGGAAGAAGCAGAAAAAGTGAAGATATATACATTACAAGTTACAACTGGGCCTGAACACGACTTTGTGGAAGACACAAGAGAAAAACTAAAAGGCTTAGTAACTTTCATGATCCTTTAGATATCGACATTACACAGGGTGGAGTTGCGCAAATGACCTACCACTCGGGTATAAATAATTATCATCTACTACAGAGATCATTTTTTGTAATAATATAATCATTTTAATATTCACTACAATGCATAACCCATAATATGCCATAATTTATTTCTGATACAAAAAAAAAAAGCTTGTAAATATATTTTTTGTTTGCTAAAATTTATTTCTAATTTACACAATATTTTCACTGCTATTTATGCACTTTTCATTGGTTGAATAAATTCAGACTTTAAAGTAAATTGCACATTTTTTTTCAAAGAGAAGCTCGAAGGAAATTGACTGTACACAAACTATTCATCGTTAGCAATTAATCATTATCAGTTTATCGCCGGGTCGATTGATCGCATAAATAACGTCTACAAATGATTGTTCGCATTTTTATCGCTCGGGAATAAATATAATTTATGAAAAATAATTTAGCAGTGAAAATTGAATTTTATCTTACCTAGCCGTATACATTTCTCAAAATATCATTTTTTTTACAAATGATAAAAACTTGATTCTTAATGCTAAAAAATACGAGCAATCATTGATATCTAAAGTAAATGTTTACTTTTAATATTTAAACTGTCATTTCTTGATGGAAAGCATGTTTTTATTTTTCAATTAAATTAGGTAAAAATTGTTTATGCGATCAATTATGGTGGCGTTTTTTCTGCTAGCGATCAATTACTGCCGATGAATGTGCTGGACCCATTACATATTTAAAATTCGTATGTAAATCTGTTAAAATATAAACTTTTTATGTCTGAAAAACTATTAAGTATGTATTATCAAAATCGATGTAAAATACGTCCATATGATTAAAAGAAGACAGATTAAGGTTTCGTGGATAACCGCATAGTAGTTGCGCCCGTCTGTTTTTTTATGTTAAAAGTGCACGTAAAAATCAAATGACTTGCCGAGAGTCATTTCCTCACTTTTTTCATTTTAAATCAGATAGTTTTACCAAATCAATTTTTCCATTTCTTTTATCACGTACGAACATAACAATATATGAAAATAAACATTTTAATATTATTGTCCCAGTTTTCAAATAGTCGGTATATTTGAAAAAATGTCTCTAAGCAGTGATAAATAACTTATGGTGAAATAAAAATATGAGTTATAGATACTCCACCCTAATGAACGTTTTTAATATCTCACGAAGCTACATTTGCGGCTTTTATTTTATACTTTGGAACGAGAAGTGTTAGGCGCTACTATCAGGCAGTGGTGGCCCACATATAAATTACGGGGAACAATTCGAATGCCTTACAGTAGATACAAAAAAATCTCAAAGGTCGATAGTTCATTTCAAGAGATTAAAACTTAAAATAATGGGTATCAAGTGTGCGCGATAGATGTGTTTTTTGATTTTTAATGCAAAAAGTGTAGTAAGTTTCGTTATTTCGACTAGATAGTTTTCGTTTGTATATTTATCCTATCGATTTAAAATATATTCGTTTTATCAATTGTGAAAGGATTTTTGTTTTTTAATACCTTCACTCCTATAATAATAAGCGATGGTCAGTGAACAGCCATAATTGGCAATAGTCTTAGAGACGTGGTAAACATTATCTGGATTTAACGACAATTTTGAGCTTTGACTGAAATGGCTGAACATATTTGTGTGAGTCAAAAACACACTTCAAACTCGAACGCACAAATATTTATTTTTCTTAGTGATAGCGTCGTTACAGTAAAAAAGATCGTTAATGAAAATTATCACAGGCAATCGTGTTAATTATTATTAGATTAATATTATTAAATTTGGTTAGCTGCAATTTACTGCTTGCCTTGGGGTAATGGTTTTCATGTAATTAATAACTTTGGTATATAGACGATGCTTACTGTTTATTTTACGTCAGTTCTGCTGCATCCGTGCGATGGAATGCCGAAAGGCGAAACCCGAGTCGATAGTGATAAACATGTAGAATCGTACAAAGTTGTTACAATTCAAATTTAAAACCAATTCAATCAATAAATTCAAATTTAAAATATGTAATGAAATATTACCAAATATGTTAATATATTGGTACTATCTAGTCAAATGAAAAGAATTTTTGTTATAATCAAATATTTGTTATAATCAAATATTTGTTAAGGAAACTTTGTTTTTATTAGCTTCTCTTGAAACAAAAGAAGAAAAAAAGTTGCTAATTCAACTCTCTGCTTTCAAACAATCTCGTACGCCACAGACGATATCTTCCGTTCTCTCGCACGTTTCGAAGTGGTCTACGTCCTTCCTCTTTAGAGTTAGCTCACCTTACCCGGGTACGTGATGAGGTAAACCGCGATTGCTGTTTTATGCCATTTTCAAAGCTCACTGCCTCTCGATATCTAAATACTTTTTTTTATACGAGCTGGGAATTTAAACAACGTTAACCATCCTAACTAAATATTTTATTCTAATAATCAGGAAATATAATTGAATTAATTTATTCCGCCTTCTTTTTTTTTGCTTACATAAAAGGTTACTAAACTAGGTACTAAATTATTCACTATATCGATGGAGGTGCTTGGTGAAGATTCAATATAAAATTTGAATTGTAGAAACATTTCCAGGTATTATATCAAATGTAATAACGGACACAACTTTAACGGTTCGCATCGGTTATACACAAGCGAAATTACACAGAAAAAAAACACATGTACCCTTAGGCTATGGGCCAAATATACATCTTTATATATGAATAACTTTGCTATCATTAAGTTAAATTATAGTTTTATACACAATAAATTTATAAACAATACATACAGATAATCAGTTTTTGATTGAAAGGTTGTTACAGTAAATATAATAATAAGCGGTTATTAAAATGCTATTTGTTAATTTAAATCTTAGAGATAGATATCTACCTCATTTAAATTGAATGGTTTTGGTGGGGTTTAATTTCAGATGTTTTTTAGTTCTACAAAATTTTAATAATAAAATAATTTTGAAACATAGAACTATGTTTCTACAATGGCGTGGGCCGAAATAGCCATCAACTATACGTGTTTTAATGGAGTTCTACCAAGTAAATGCCAATTCACTCAATAAAATTATGAGATTGACGATTCGTTGAACTCGTTTCACGGAAGGAATATCATTTTTTTTAAATTATGAAACATATTTAATGTTTACTTGGGTAATGTTTAACCTTACGATAAATTAGCGGTATAGATGCTTCTGAAAGAATCGAAGCACGTGCCACATCTAGTAAATCACTTAGTGGAATCGCAAAGTTACGTTGGATCATGAGAAAGGAAAAGTGTTTAATTTGACTATTACGACAGCTGGTTGTCTTTGCGATTTTGGTCAATGTATCGGCAATGCAAAATATTCGAAATTGAATTAAGCAAGCAGCGTGTACGCGGTAGTCGTTGGCAGTTGATGATACCCATTATGAAGGCAATGATGACGATGATGATCCAATAAGAGCGAGAAGGAGTCGTTGCAGTCAATTGACTCCAAGAGACGTCTCATCACATTCGTCAGCAGTCAAATTACGCCGACCATTCTGCCTTCCTTATACCGGTTTTCTCAAGTCACGCCAACAAATCGTCGACGGTAAATATTTTTTTGAAAACAAATTTGACAGTTTCGAGAATATATAATATATTATTCCAACTAATTATTGTCTTTAATTTTTTTTTATTTAAATCAATTCACTTACAAGATAAGTATAAGAAATTAATTTTGCTTAACATATTTTATAAGCCGATATCCCTTTTTTTGAAAAATGCTCGCTCACAAATAATCGCATTTACATCATCATCAAAGAGAGAAACAATTTAAGACATAAACTGAGAGCACTTGATGGATTTTCAATGTATAATTTGCATCATTTTTAGTATAATATTTTTATCACGGTGAAAAGAAATAGCAATGTATTTTAGTTTTACAAAATTATTTTTTAAAAAATATAGTTGATAGCTATATAGAAATAGCTATCAACTCTACCATATAAATATTATGAAGAACTAAAATACATTGCTATTTTTTTCACCGTGTTATAATGGAGTTCTACCAAGTGAATTCCAATTCAATCAATAATATTTTTAATATCCATATGTTTTGTCACACGCCTCAGAATTCGTCAAAGGGTTTTTTGGCTATAACATAATAAAAAAATTCAAACAAAGAATGTATGAAAAATGAATTCTGTAGTAAGTTTTCATAATAGATTATTGTGACAAAAAGGATTTTAATTTCTTCTTAGATCTACAAAATATAACCAAAGTAAAATTGAAAACATTATTGTCCATAATAGAATGAACAACTTTTTATACATGTATCAATAAAAAGTTTTTTCTCTTCCGTAGTAATTTATGAAATACCAAAGTTCTATGACCTCTGTCTTTTTCTTTGAATACAAATATTTTTGCTCCTCCGGTATAAAAAATGGCTCCCAAAATGTGTGCCCGCAACTTAAAAATTTCCGAAGTGAGTTATAGTAAAATTCGATAAACGTAGATTTTACGCTTTAATAAAATTCACTCAATTAGGTTAAGTAAAAATACACGAAATATATGTATACAATATATATATATTATTAATTCATTTTTTTGCTTTATTATCTAATACTAAGATTACTATTATTTGATTAGTTTTTACTATCAAATGATAGTTATCTAATTATCTGTCGCCCTTTGAATAACCAGTATACTAGTTGGGATATCAGAACTGTTTTTAAATTTTTAATTTACAACCACTATTAATAAATTTGAAAATATTTAATTAATATTATTTTAAAAATATATTACTATTTCTTATAAAATTTTGATTGGAAGTTGATCGCCATTAAAACCAACATTCTAAATCGATTTCGGCATAAAAAAGGCTGCACAAATTGATCATCTTTCAATTTCAGGAAATGTTAACATAATACGCAATCCATTCTATAATAAATAATTACTTTTCATTTATAAATGTATACAATATTATGTGTGTTCTTTTCAGATATTTATTTAAGAAATTATTGAAATTTCAAATAAATTATATTATTTTCTTTGGACGAACTGTTCCGTTATTACAAGAGACGGAGCCGACGCTAAACGGCTCGACCAATTTTATTGAATATCGACGTGATCGATCAGAAATAAGACTCGGGTGTAATCTATGCAAGACGATTGGATAAGGATTGAAGAGTGAACGCGAGGGCATCCCGATTCAATGCCTGGTGCTTCGATAAGCGATTTCAATGGGCGATTAAGTCTTATCTTTTATTAAAATTATTTTCTTCAGAAAAATATTGAGTTTCTAATATTATTAGTAAATATCATTTTTTAAAGACAAAAATTAATTTCATTTATGAAAATGTCAAAAGGCGAAACCCGGGTCGTTAATGGCAAAACTTCAGTCAGAATTTCAGTCGATATAAAAAATTAATTCCTATTTATCATAAAAAAAATGGCGAGTTTACCCGACAGTTACTTTTCGATACTTAAAAACTTTAAGTTGACGTCTTATAATTGTTGTAAAACTTTGACGACACTGTTTGTGTAACAACTGTTGCTTTGGTGAGATCTGAACAGTCTGGCGAAATTGCTCCCCAGTGGTCGCCAACTCAAGGAAAATGCCACATCATTGCTGCTAAACTTTGGCGCACTTGTTACCCGATCATTTTGAGTAGAACAAAGTACTCGCAAAACTGAAGCAAGCTATATTAGTGATAAGCATGTCAGAGCTGTTACTATTGTATCCAACAGAATAAACATTCATTGCATTCATTATCCTGTGTCCTACATATTAAGCGATCTGTATCTTGAATGACACTAACTTCCAATTGTCAGTGCTATGACATGTCAATAATATAAAACAAGATTGGTTATAATGTACCGTACAAATTTAGAAAAAAGTTAGCATCGTTTTGAACTAAATGGTGAACTCTCAATTGATTACTTATTTTTTCTGGAATATTCTACTGTATTTTTTTCCCCTTCCAAACAAAAGTCACTTATATTCTTTATAAGTAGTTTAATCATGATTAGTAGACACAATTTTTATAACTATCAAGCCTCATTTTCCAGATCTAATAAAAGAACTCAAAATTTTTTACCAAATGTAAACTAAAAATTCGATTCAATTCATATAAATAATCTCACACAAGAGTTTGTCTGGAAATATATGTGAAAATTATTGCAACGATCAGTCATCAATGAAAGTAAAAAAAAATAACTAACATTTAATTAATTCGTCAAAAATCTTTTTAACATATATTTTTAATTTATAAATTACATTTTTATGTGGTGTTTCTACAGTATATTTATGATCAGGGACGATTTTGCTCATCGCTGAGTTGATAATTAATACTAATGAAACCGATCCTGGTCATGTATTACATGGTAATAGTATTAGAAAATGTGGTTTTATAAATTAAAATATAATATCTTTTCAGCAAGAAGTGAATCCCACCTTAAAAATATCTTTACCAATTTAAAAAAATGTATTTAGAGAAACGGGACAACTTCAAGCATCATTTTGTAATGTATATTATTAATTCTATATACTATGTCTAAACGGAGAGATTAACTTCTTCATATAACTATGGAATCAGCACAATGACATAAACATCAAATGATCTATCTTAAATATGTTAACTGTTAAATACTGTTGTTATTTAGTGAAGCCAATGTTTAGCTCGATTCGTAAAATATGATCTTGAAATTCCGCAAGTATTCGGTTGTGCTAACTCACTGTCGATATAATTATCTATACCGAACTTGTAATATTTCAGTATTTTCTAAGATATGTAAGTATATGTAAGGATACGTTGCGGTATCCCGGGAGTGATAATAATTTGGTTCTAGACGTTAGACAGCCGAAACCGCATCCGGTTTCGAGCAAGCGGTTTTGGTTTATGGTTTAGATTTTGATTTAGCTAAATCGATGAATGTCGAGAGCGAGGTCAGGCTTTCAATAGTGCGTCGTCAAGTGAATACACACTAATGGATGCGTTCAGTCTAAGCCTTAAACTCTAAGGAATCTTCCATTATCAGTTAACTATGTTTTTTTTAGTTAATAACTGATCTTACACCAGTACATAGTTTGATCAGTGCATATTGACATTTTTCTTTGATATAATATTTTTCTGATAATTTCATTTGTCTTTTGGAAAAGGGTTGTTTATAAGTGGCTGTTATTAAAATTAATTTAGATATGCAATAAACTACTAGACTTAAAATTAAAGTTTTCGTAATTCGTCTTATAAATGTATAAACAACTATTCTGACTGTTAATTGAAATTTCATAAAAACCAAAAAAACTACAACCCAAAATATTATGCATATTCCTGGAAAGAATTCTATCACAGTTTTGTAGCTTGATTTCTGAGCCAGTCATAAATGGCTAAGGTTGATTTGCTGCTAAATTCTTCCAGCTCGCTCGACTTTGTTGATTGCCAAATACATATATTAATATAGAAAAATGATTCTGGATCATATCTTTTGATAATTTCCAAACGGACAACGAACAAGGAAAAAATATTTAGATCTATAGGCGCCGTTGGTCATGCCTACTATGCGTTACCACTTAAGTGATTTTTTATTGGAAAAGTCTTAGAATAATGTCATGAATTCTGCAAATTGAGACTGGAAAACAATCAAATTGTGATGACTTCTAGTCATAAATTCGTTGACTTAACTTGATTATTGCAAAATGAAGAAGAATTTTCGTTAACAAAAATAAACAATAACATATTAAAACAATAAACTAAAACACAACATTAAAAAATATTATAAAAGATAAATGCACATTGCCAATAGATCGATTCAAATGTAAGTTAAAATATATTATAATAATCAAGATTTACACGTCACGCTAAGCACCACCATCAACCTGCCTCAATAGTCTGAGGTAACGAATTTCACGTGAGTCTATTACCCAGTAAATGCTCACTAAGGCTACGGTTACGATAGGTGATCAACTACTCGTATTGATCGACTGAGAACGGCAAGTTAACTGAGATTCCCAGTGACGTAAAACTATGAGCTAGCTTTAATTATATACCCATGTTTTGTGCTAACCAGAAATCTTTCGAAATGTTAATTTTGTCTATAATATCACTATATAGCTGTTTTATTAATGTTTAAAAAACACTCTCAACCATAATATTAATAATTATCTAAAATTATTTAAAAAATATATACTGTTTTAAGTGACAAAGTCAATTAAATATAATGCATTTTTTTAAACGATTTTTATCAAAGTTACAAGTATTTTGGAAAAATAGATATGAAGAATACCGAGTAAAATTTGAATTATTGAAATTTTGTACAATTCTACATGCTTAGTCAGTAACGACCAGGATTTCGCATTTCGACATCATTTTATCACAGCGACAGAATAGAACTGACTTGACACACAATAAACAGAAAGCATCGTTTATATACCAAAGGAGTTAATTAAAGGAAAAATACAGACCCTAAAGCTAGGAACAAAATGATTTAAGATTAATTAACGCTAAAGACTGAAAATGAGTCTTTCATGAAAAGATTTTACAACAAATAATAATCATATATCATTAAAATGCAATTGGGAAAGTTTTGACCTAGAAATACTTACTATTGTACTAGTGTATCCGAAAAGTGAATGATGTTCCAAGACTATCCGAATTATGTGATAATCGATCGTTATTATATTAAAGATAAATAAGTATATTTAAAAGATCGTTTTAATTCGTTATCCGAATATGTGTTCGTTTTCCGAACACAAAAATCTTTCGTGTTTGTAATTGTTGTCCGATTTGTAAAATATCCAAACTGTTTCTTAACCGATCACCTACTGTATATGAAAAGATAGTAATCATCTGAACTTACTCTTGTCGACGTGGAGTATTGATAATAATTTTAATCGTCTCAGATATCGTACGATTTTATTTAAAAAATAGTTATACATCTTCTGAAATCAATAACATTACTGGGCAATTATTCTGAAGGTGATTATCAAAGAGAAACATGCGTTATATTTAATAATACACTTTGTGGAATAATACATTTTTATTATTTATTAATAACATTTAAAAAAAGTCGTGATAATATCGTGATATGACTTTTCTGACTGACAATAAAAACGAGAAATTTTATTTTATAAAAAGCAATTGTAATATTCTCCATATATTAATTGAGCTTGACAGCATTGAACAAATCCTTTTAATAGGTCGCAAGTAATTTTTTGTCTTGTGCCTTTCGTAATGATCGTAAAAATAAACTTAATAAAAAATAGTTGCTCATAACTGGTATAGACGGTAGTACGACCGCAAGTGGATCCATAAAAAATCTATTTGAAGCAATAATTATGGCCGTAACATGGCATCACCTGACCATCACTATTAACTCACCTTCATAAAAGATATCTTGCGATCGAAACACCTGAGCAAACTCTTTGAAACATACAGAAATCTGCTATCTATGAGAACAGATTTGTTATTACATTACGTTTAGTAGCGTATAACAATTTAAAAATAGTCTTATATTATAGAAATCACTTAGAGTAAAAAAGCTTCCTTTGTTTTCAGTTATCTTCATTTAACTGTATTTCCTATGAAATTAATAAAATTAAGCTTAAACGTTGGATAATAAAAGGTTCGTTGCAAAGAATAGTGTTTTTTTGCCATTTGTACGTACTGGAATAAATAAGCAACGCTTTAATACATCAAGAAATAAGTAACTATAATCCTTATATACGTGAGAATGAAACAGTTTGTGCTGTATATTTTCAACACTGTTAAATATAAAATATTACAATAAATTTAAAAAGAAATTTATTTAATTTTCATTTTCTTGCTCCAAGCTAATGCTGTTTAAGATCGATCTTTACATAGTGCACTATTTTGCTAAAAAAGACGAATTATAAACATAATTATAATGTCACTGGATCAATTAATCTAAAAGTTATAGCTCGGAAAATTGAGAATATTTTGTTCCTTATATTATATTGCAAATTTATTTTAATTATTATTTGACAATGCAAACTGTACCCAATATAAAACCGAGAATTTTATGATAAATATTTTTTTTATAAACCATTGAATTTTATTAAATTAAGGATCACTACCACGAAGACAGTTTACAAAATTACTCGGTAGCATGTATGAAACATAACGTTGTTGTTTTTTTATTTTGCCAACAACTGATAATTATAAATTTTTGCTGTAAAAATATTCACTGTTTTTTGGCGACACACTTCTGAGAAAAATATAATTATTCATGTCTGGCAATGACGAGATACGATCTTTGTTTTTGAAAAAAAATATTCCCTCACAGACAGGAAGTCTTGAATGCAACAATTTAAATGGTTATTAATTTTAATGCGTTTTCATTGTAACGCTTTTATAATTTAATTGCACCGCTTTCTTTAGTAAAGTTAGAAAAGATAAACAGTTATAGGGTCAACATGATTTTTTTAAAAAATAGTTCATGTTCTACTCAACACAAAATTTCTTTAGTTCTCCAATGATATAACCAAGAATATCGAACACTTTTATAGCAAGAACATGATATATTTTAAGTGAAAAATTATATTTGATTGTTGAAAATATTTTTTTGGCCTATGACGCAGCTTTCGTATATTTTGTTACGCACCTAAATAATATTATTTTGAGGATTTAACAGTGAGCTTTTTTTCTTTTTGTGGAAACAAAACGAGAGAAGATTACATGACTTGTCTATGGTAGAAAATTTTTAAAAGAACGGTCTCGTATAAAATGAAACAAAATTGATTTTCAGAAAATCAATAGTATTTCTAGGCTTAGTCCAAAGATCTTCCTTAAATATAATAACATCGTGGGCGACGAGTAGATCATTATCAGTGGAAGCCAATTTTAAGCTCCTGTATTATTGTTTTCCCGCATGTATTGTTTTATATTATAAAATGTCGGCTACACATAAGAACAATGTAAATTAATTGATTGAATTGGCATTCACTTGGTAGAACTCCATTATAACACGGTGAAAGCCCAGAGTTATCGATTTTCCTGATTTTTCCTGAAACTATCTATGTCCGCTTCCAACAATGATAATGTAACCTATTAATTAAACTAATGTAAACATTTTTTTATAAAAACTGCTGTTAAATACATTACACAATATTTATTTTTCAGAGTGTGAGAGTTAGAGAGTTAAGATAGAAAGATATGTCTAAGAAAGTGATGAGTTAATTGCTATATTTTTGAAGATTGATATAATTTATAACATCAACTGAAGGTGCTTGATGGAATTTCAATATCACTTTGTACGACTCCACATGTTTTGTCACTGATGATTCAGGTTTCGTCTTTCGGCATCTTCAGGCATTCTACCACACGGACGCAATAGAACTGACAAAAAGTGTAAAACATGTGGAATCGTACAATGTTTTAGCAAGTCAAATTTGATGGGATTGATTTTGTAAGGATTTTGATCACCGCACACCTAATTAATATCTTTTGAAGACAAATCCATGAATAAATTAATAAAAAATATGTTAAATATTTAATTATGGAGCTTTAACTCGTTACATTCTTTAACGACAACAACCACTCTAATAACTGGGCAACTTTATTTAGTAAATAAATTTCTGCAAACTGCACCGGAATCCATCATAATAATGGATAAACTTAAACAATGTTTTGAGCTTGGTAAATTTATCTGTTATTTAATAATGGCAATAAGATATACCCGAGTTACGATACAACATAATTGACATGGCATGGTATCCGCAATCCAAGGTTGAATAAAAGTTTTGTGTTTTTTTTTTCTGAATGACCGCGAGCTTTTATGATATAATTGGAGTATCCACAAACCGAAATAATAACATCGTTTCGCCTCGGTGATACAAAAATCACTTTTTTACATAATTTCTGAATTGAAAACTATCCAAGCGAATCGATGTATAAAATTTCATATCTCAACTCATATCCCGTTTTACATAGGAGTAAAAAACATTTTTTTGTATCACAGATATAATGCATATATTTCCCAAGCCAAGATAAAGATTTTAAATAATTAATAAACACCCCTAGCGTTTTGTTGAAAAACCTTAACCATGTCCATTAATTACATAATAACTTTATGCCTTTTTTCAAAACCAATATCGATCTATTTTCATTAGGGCATTTCGTCAGTGTTGTCAAACAGTGAGCGACATTTATCAAAGTCAATAAACATAACATTTTCTGCTTATTAATTTCTTCGCTTTACTGTGATAGTTTTAATAAAAAAACAGTAATTCTGACTTTAGTGGTAATGTACTGTGCTTTATACAAAATTGTACACAATACCGCAAAAGGGTGGACAAAATCAACTGTCCGGTCACACGTATTTCATAATTAACTTTCTGAGATGAATTTGGTCTGATCGTTATTTTTTTTCGAAAGCAATAGAATTAATACGATATATGCTTTATAGTTGATAAATATTGATTACATTGTTGTTATATTTTTATTGCACAATATTATTAGCCATAAATTCTATTGAATGTGACACAATTATATATATACACCCAGTCCTTTTTTTACGCGATACATTTGTTCCAGAAAAAGGCGCGTAAAAAAAATCGCGTAAAAAAATCACAACTTTTACGCAATTGCATTACATTTCTTTACACACCCTAAAACATAAACATAACGCATAATATCCGATACACTAGTCTACACTACACTAGTATGCATATTTAAAAAAATGGAATGCTTTACAAAATTAAGTTGTAAAAATACATATATTTTTTATTTAAAAAAATAATAAAACGTACAAGCCTAGCATCATATACAAATTTCTTCTTTAAAACGAATTTGGGGAAAAAATCGCGTTAAAACGAATGAAATGCTTAAAAAAATGTAACGGTGCCGTCCAAAAAAATGCGTAAAAAAGGACTGGGTGTATATTTTTTGTTGTTGATTGAATTGGCATTTACTTGATAGAACTCCATAATAACACGGTGAAAAAATAAGATATACTTGATAGCTATTTCGGCTCCTGACATCGTCAAAACTATAAAGTTCTTAGTTCTGACGATAGCGTGAGCCGAAATAGCTATCAACTATATCTTATAAAAAATCTTGAAGAACTAAAATACATTGCTATTTTGTCACCGTGTTCATTTTTTTTTTGTTTTTCTTTTTAATGTAAAATGACGAAATTTATTGAGAATATTTTAAATGGTATTATGTAAAGTTCAATGGTTACGAACATCTGTAGTATTACCGCATCAGTAGCAATCATTTTTTATCCGATTTTTCAATAGAACCACCAGAAGCTATTACGTTTGATTTTTATCTTCTTGCGTGGCGGTAACTCGCCATATAAAAAATACCATCCGCACTTTTTCATTGTTTAAAGGTATTGAATCGCATTTTTTCACACTCATACATTCTCGCCGCGTGATTTTTTTCGTAAAAAGTAAATAAAAACACTGAAGTGATGCCAGCATATTCAATCGAAACGTTTTTTAAATACGGCATTGCGATACGAATAAAAAATAACCAACATGACTTCATGTAATACTTTGATCGAACACTTTTTTAACAATATGACAAAGAACGTGTCGATTACCTTCTTGTGAGCACTTCTTAGAAAATTATTTTTAAATTGGTGTAACAAATTAATATCGTGAAAATAAAATTGAATATTTTTTATACCATCCTTCGTTATTATTTCCATTTATCCCAAAAGCAATTCTTTGTTAAATTGTTAATTATCTCTTCTTTTTCAAAAATTAACATGTTTATAACTTTTTCCACAATTCCATATTATTGAAAATTGTTAAATTTATATTTTGATCGAGGTGGTGACATTGCTTTTTTTATCGGTATAGAACCAACCTATATATATATTAATTCGATTTGAATCTAATTTTTAGATTTCCTTTAAAGTAATGTAAAAAATCTACGTATTCAGCTAGACACTATTTTTATATTAATGTTGATTATCTTCAGAACTGATGAAATGGTTAAACTAAATCTAACCTAAACTATAGATTGCTTCACTTATACAAGAATCGTTTAGCCTTCTTTTTAATATGATTGTTGTTAGCTATTTCGGCTTTTGCTATCGCCAATATAATGATTGAATTAAATTTTACTTAAGATCCACATCAATAAACGATGTTTATATTTTTTATACGCATTGTTTGTTTACCTGAGTTTTCTCTAGACTCTTGAACCGTTTGTTTTGTATACCACGTAATTATTAACTCAAAATGTTGTATAAAGAGCTTAGTTTTAATGTGTCTATGATTTTCGCAATGTGCGAAACCGGTCCAAATATTTGTAATATAAAATTGCGGAGAGAGTATTTAAAATTTAATCTTATTATTAAAACATAATTTATTTGACAGTTGACATCTTGAAAGTGTCCAATTATTGAGAAAATCTCTGAATCAAAGTAGGTCAGCTTATTTAATGTTACCAGGAGAAGAATTAGTTTAAAATACTCGCAACGAGCGAAACCAGTCTTAATATTAAGAATGTGAAAATGTGGAAAGAGTGCAAATCACCAAACCATTTTGCCACCAAAACGGGACACTTATCACCCCCAAAAAGATCAAAATGATGTAAGAAACACAAATATTTCAAACTATCCAACTTTTAATGGTGATTTATCAATCAAGAAAGTGCCCACATGAAAATTATTAAATCCAAAGAAATAAAAACAATCGAAGTATAAGTAGCCTTTAAAGTTCATAAGTTTATTTATTATTCGAGAAAACCCATAGTCCAGTCGTCAAAATCAGTTGGTAAATATTATCCATTTTCTTAACTGAGTCACGCTCGGTCATCGATCAAAAACCACTATCCAATTTTATCTGCCAATATTGTAAACAGCACTGACTTCAATGAATTATTAACAGATAGTCAAGGTTATATAAAGAGCGTTCTGGCAGAGGTATACAAAATATATTTTGTTTTATTCTTAGGCTACGTAGAGAACGTGTTATTTAAAAAAAACATCGCTTTATTGATTGAATTGGCATTCACTTGGTAGAACTCCATTATAACACGGCGAAAAAATAGCAATGTATTTTAGTTCTACAAAATTATTTTTAACAAATATAGTTGATAGCTATTTCGACTCATGCCATCGTCAGAACTAACTAACGATGGCATGAGCCGAAATAGCTGTCAACTATATTTGTTAAAAATAATTTTGTAGAACTAAAATACATTGCTATTTTTTCACCGTGTTAAAAACATCACTTTTTACTGTATACGTTTCTTTACATTGTTTGTATTGGCAACAGGAATTTATTTCCAAATTTGAATTTTATTATTATCCAATCAGAAGTTCTGACGATGGCGAGAGCCGAAATAGCTATCAAGTATATTTTTTAAAAAATAATTTTGTAGAACTAAAATACATTGCTATTTTTTTCACCGTGTTATAATGGAGTTCTACCTAGTGAATGCCAATTCAATCAATATATTTTTAAAAACCGTTTAACATGTGTCAGTTATATTGCAACCATGTGATATAAATGTCTGGAGATTTTTCTACAATCCAGTATATTATTATATTTAAATGACATTCAATTTTGAGTATTTTAAATAATCAAAGCACAAATCGCTTTACTTGTGGCAATTTATTTTTAGATAAAAAGATTTTAAATGTGAAAATTTTGGTAGTACTCAATAACAAATTTAATAAAATAAGTGAATGAGCAGCGAAAATCATTTACTGTCAATTATTCCTATTAATAACATGTTCACTGCTGTAACGAGTGTACACCGACTGGAAATGTACTGTAACAGTTAACCTATAAGGACGATCAAATGGGGCGCAACCCTCAACTCATAAATCGAGTTGTTTTTGAAATTTTGATTGAGCACAATTACGGGTGCCCTTCGCTGATTTATGGCCTCATGGATATCGACGAGTCATGCCTTAGAAATACTTCAACGGTGTTTCGCGATCATATTTAAATTTCGTTACACGTAAATTTCGGGAAACAAAATTCGTACATTGAGTCAAAAAAAAAAATTTTTTGTTGTAAAAAATTGAACGTTCTATGTGTATTAAATAGCTACACATTTTAAGTAATGAAGTCTCAATGCATTATTGAAAATAAAAGAGAGTTGAAATTCTACAATAATTTAATTTTGATGTAGTTTATTAATATATTTATATCGAAATCACGTTAGTTCTAAGCTATTATAGTTAATTTCTATTCTTTATCTAGTGCAACTATACTCAACCTGAGGCTTCCAAACCTTTTTGCTCGTTGCAATTATACTTGGTTTGGCTTAACATCAAAATGCATCATTATTGTGGCTTGTATAACGTTGTGGCCTAAGGTTTTGTACACCGTTCGATATTGTCATATAAAACTATACTATACTAGACAGGAAAGGATTTTTTGCCAAAATAAAAAAGCAATTAGAAAAAAACATGTAACAATTTAAGCCAACATATTAAAAGACCGTTCTACAGTTTCACTCTCGTGTCAGTAGAGCATCAATATAATTGAACTTTAAAATTCAAAATGCGCTTTCATAAAAGATTTTCAAATCGCATTCTTCACTTAATTATTTTGTGTGGTATTTGTTACTAGTCGTTCTCGCTAACAAAAGGGTGTAATCGTTGCAGAGCTGAGCAATGTACAGTGGGACTATTTTTTGTGGTTACTATTTACATTAATATGCATATATTATATTTATAAACTTTTTAATAAACTATAGGATGGTATTGCTGCAATTTTTAATTTTGATACTGCAGAAAAGTTAATAAATAAATGAAATCACATATTTATCTCATTTTATATAAGAACCACTGGAATGCGTCATGTATAAATGTTGCCAATGTAAAAAAAATAAAAACAAAAGCAAAATAACCGCGGTCGTTTTCGATTTTGTCTCAAATTGCAGTCAATTATATCTGAATAATATGTTTATTCTGCGAAACAATTACTACCTTCCACACTTACCTGCTCGTTGTCTGACCAATACATGCTTACACCTTTTGCCATCCATGCTTTTAATCGTTCATAATCGGCTAGGCTTTGAGCGATCATGTTTGACTATTATTTTTGAATTAGAAGGACCGGACTCAAACGTTTAGCGGTGCTCCTATTCTGAGAAGTTTGATGAGTTGTATTTTTTGTTTATTGTTCCAAAAGCTGAGTAAGAGAGATTTTACCACACGAATCTTAATCGTCGATTTTATTCTATGAAATGCCGTGAATAGCTTTTTACCTACGAATATTTTTAGTGCATTTTGCAGTTCTTTAAAACTAAACTAAACAGATTCACAATTCGCTAATCACGTTATATAGAAATCACATAATATAAATTCAAACTCAGCGCCTAAGTGTTTGCATCTTTGTAGTAAGGGTCGCAGGATGACGGCTTTGTAACAGCTGTAGATCAATAGATATCAACTATCACAAAGGATTCTTAACGAACAAACTAATATATGTCCGTCACCATTATTGACTCCTCTGACTGATGACTCTTTGTTTATGTAATGAACCATTTCCGTGTCATATGTAAACTTATTGATATAGCCGCCTTTTTAGTTTCATTTATAATTGCCAGTTTTATTGCGAACAGGAAATAAGCTAGGCCGTTAAAACAGGAGAGAAGATGTATTGTGTACACAGTTATATATAGATAAGCAAATGTTAGTTTAAGCATAGTTCTGACCTTGGCAAGAGCCGAAATAGCTATCAACTATATTTTTTTTTAATAATTTTGTAGAACTAAAATACATTGCTATTGTGTATGTATTGTACATGTGTTTTTTGAAAGGCATGAAAATTTAAATAATAAAAACACATTTTTTCGTACACATTTTCACAATATTTAAGCGAATTATGAGCGAAACCTGTCCTGATCATAAAATATATTGTCGAAATAAGTACTTAAAAACGTGTTTTTATTATTTAAAAAAACCTTCAGTTGATATCATTAAGTAAAATATTACATTTGTTATGAAGGAAACACTAGGTTTACGTGATTCCAAAATAGTTATCTAGATTATTTATTATACTAACATATTTTATAATTTTTTATTATACTGTCTTAAATTGTACATCGTAATACATGTTGTGCAATTTAAGCGTGTTAATTACCAAGAATTTAGATGAAGTTCAGTATTGTTGGTTAGGTTTCTGAAACTTATTTATTAAACATGTCAAAACTAGTTAACATTTTCCGTCTTCTTTGGCTGAAGATTAATTATCAATTTCCTGTTGACTCGCTTTCTAAATCTACATACACTCCGAACCTCGACGAAAACTTTCGCAACGCGTGAAAATTATACTAAGCAAAGATGGTCTCCTATAAAACGGATTATCTGCTCGTATTGTAGAAGGAAAATCACGATTATCGAAAGATAACATAAATATTTCAGTTCAAACTAAATTATAATATAAATAAATTAAAATAACTTCGATAAACTTTTAATATTAGTTAAGCTCTGTCAACATTGAAAATATTTATGAGTGTGTATGAACGAGTCACTTGTTTCATCTGATTCAAAATCATCTTCAATATTAATACTATGTGACTCTTGGCATTTCAATTTTAAGTCCTAAGAATTTAAATGATATTTGATGCAGGCTTATTGACAATTTATTTTTTTACATTTGAAAAGAACACGTGGTTTTATGCTATAAAATTTAATTTTCCATAGAGAATTTTACCTCCAAATACTAGCTTTAGTTAAAAATCAAAAGTTTTTGTAAATACGTATTATAATTGTTGGAATTAACGCCCCTCTCCACATCAAGTAGTCTAAAAAGAAAAGTCTCACCCCATTTGTATTTTTTTAATAAAGTATTTACTCCACTGTTAACTTTAGTAATGAATTACCATACAATATTATTTTTCCAAAAATGCTTGTAAAAAAAAGCTATATACGTATAAAATCAAGAAATACACCAACTTTAATTACAAAGTTATCAATTTTTATTTAAAATATATTATTTTCAATTTTTTCAAATGTTATATTCCAATATTTAAACCATAAGCTCTCTGTCCGATATATTTGGCTGAGTAGATTTAACACAAACGAATACAAAATCCCTATTGCTTTACGTAACAACTTTATTTAGACTGCTCATCAAAATATATACATATATTTTTTTAAAATTGAGTGCCAATTGTAATGCATATTGTAACAGTTATAATCAAAATAAAAAAGCTCCAAGACATTTTTTTTAAATTTGAATAATTTTGACGAATATTATTTATCATCAATATCACGCTATTTTTTAAAAATTAATACTTTAATTTTCTAAAATATTAAGTGATATATGAAATAAATAAATTATAATTAAAAAATATAATTTCAGAAAGCTATTTTCATATTTTATAATATGCATAGAAAATCATTAATTCGCTAGAATTAAACTATATCAAAAGTTATTATAATTGACTTAATAAGTTAGTTTTCAAATACTTGTCAGTAAACTAATTGGGTCGTTTTTTTGCTGTTACATTACACATTAAAATATCAGTGAAGATGTTCTAGCTGGTGAATTTAAGCGCTCGTGTAATGCTCGCGTGTTTAAGCTTTTGTTCATTTCCTCAGGCTTAGCGAAAATATTTTGAATGCACTAGCAAAAAATATTTATGCCTTCCTCTAGAACTCATTTATGTGTTTTGCAGTAATTTTACCCAACGTTTTTAAGAAGAGCTTTAATTGTATAATCACACACGCTATTTTAAATATCGAATTAAATCTCATTTCTACTACACCAAAATTTCTTTGTTCGTATTGAAACATTTAATTTCTTCAAAAAGCTTGTGAGTATACAGCTACTAAATATTTGACCTTAACCTGGGAGAAAACGGTTACAAGTTGAGGTCATGCAGAAAACTACGATGAAAATTTTCAATAGAAGCATTGGACACTGGCCAGAAGGCGATCAGATGGTATTACCAATATGCTTTTAAACACTCAAATTGTTACTGTATAAACATAAAAGGAAAATATTCTAGGGATAATCAATCATTTGTTATAAAATGACTATAAGAAAATTTTATAGCTAGTAAAATGAATTTTAATGCGCTGGGTGTCATTTCTTTGTGGTAAGACAATAAATTAAAATAAATAAAACACACATCAGGATCGATTTCACTCATCGCGAGTATTATCAACTGATACAAAAATAGTATACTTTTATAAATTCAGGGGTAACAAAGCAAATGGTAAATACAAAATATCATTTTTAATGTGTTAACTGCCATTTCTTAATGGAAAGGCAGGATATTTTAAACGATAAAAACACATTCTTTAGTTCTTATTTCTACAAATTATTTTATGATTAGAATCTATTTCGCTCATCGTAAGCATTCTAACTCAATTGATAATGCTGAAAGCAGTCTTGATAATAAAATAGTTTGTGGAAATAAGTACTAACAAATGTATTTTTATAGTTAAATATAAAATAAAAAATACCTACAATAAATGATATTACTAGTCACCAAATACAATGTAAGACCTTTTTCATTTTAAATAATAAAAAACTGTAATATTTTCACAATATGTGTTATGATCAGGACCGGCTTGATGAGGGAAACCGGTTTTGGCGATGAAATATGTTGTGGATATAGCAATAAAAAATATTTTTATCATTTAAAATATAATGCTTTTCAACTAAGAAGTGATAGTTAACACCTTAAAAGGTATTTAGAACCTCTTAAAAATTTGTTATGGTCGCAGTATTCTTTCATGTTAATCGACATTTCTCGCTAAACGTTTTCGACTGTGTTCATTGTATTCTTAGCACGGTTGCTTTGAGACATATAGTTGATCTAATATACATTAAACTATTATAACATCGTAAAATAGATTCCTGAATAGAAATCTCATTCATTTATAATGATTGGATGAATATAATGGAATGTGAATCAGATGAGACTTTAGTGATATTATTGTGCTATAAGAGTGTATCCTTAAACACATGTTTCTTGTTTTGATTACTGTAACGGACCTGTGATACATTTTTTAAAATTGAAAAAGGTTCAATATGTGAGGATGATTTTCAATCAACAATTTTGGTTAATAATAACAGGGTATTTGCCGTCATATAACACCTGAAAAGGTAGCTCTTCAGTAGCATAGGCTCAAATCGATGCAATCATAGTTAATATTGTGTATACGATTTTTACTCCTCATTGTAAGACACATCTGAATTGGCCTAAAGAAATGCAGATGCGTATGTATTACTTTCAACGTAACATTTTTTTTGTGTGAAATAGTTATCAATATTTTTAAGGTGTTAACTGTCACTTCTTGATGGAAAGGCATTATATTTTAAATAATAAAAACACATTTTTTAGTACTTATTTCCACAATATATTTTTTGATCAGTTGATAATGCTCGCGATGAGCGAAACCGGTCCTGATCAAAAAATATATTGTGGAAATAAGTACTAAAAAATGTGTTTTTATTATTTAAAATAGTTATCAATAATAAAATTTGTGTTAATTTATGATAGTTATACACATCAGCATTTTACATAAAATAGAAGTTTTAATTTTTTTTCTGCTAACACTAAAAGCAATATAACTTATTTTAGTATTTTAACACGGTATTTTATTTCAATTCTCAGCAAACGATTTTATTTTTTACCCTCGTAAAGAAATTGAATATAATATCTGAAGATTTTTGTGCTGTAGTTGTTGTTATAAAAAGCTTTTAAACTAACAAACTTATCAAACATAGCAACATATTTTGAAGTATGCCAGATCTACTTTTTTGTTAAACGGACTATTGTGCCAGATAAACGTTTACTAAACATTCTGTTTTTTATAATGTGAATCTTTTTCTTAACGTTTGTATGTGGACTTGATCACGGAAACATTGGATTAGTAAACCATCAATTCTAATGGCAGTTTTATTTTATGCCAGTGACGTGCAATTTACAAAATTAAATCATTTAGTAACACAAATCTTTCAGAGTTTTTTTTTAAATATTGGTTCGAAAATAGCAACGTATAATTTTTCTAAAAACAGTTATAAGATATCTCAATATTATCGCAATTAAGAATACGTTAAAAAACGCAGAAAGAATACTTTTATTATACTTTTTAATTAAAACAAAGCATTTCAATTAAAAAGCGTGGTATAGTTAAAAAAAAAAAAATTTTACATCACTGCTATACGGATCATTGAAGAGATGACAAAGACCATAGATAAATAATAAAAATTTTGAGACATATATTTTTGAACGTTTTTATTTATTTATTCATTTTATTATCAAAAAATATCGTATTCATTAAACAACCAACCATTAATTGTTACAATTCATTACGATTCCACATGTTTTGTCACTAATAACCCGGGTTTCGCTTTTCGGCATCTTCAGACATTCTATCACACGGATGAAACAAAACTGACTGAAGGTTGATGGAACTTTGAATTGCGTGAAGCCTGAAGATGCCAAAAGGCTTAGCCCGGGTCGTTGGTGACAAAACATGTGGAATCGTACAAAATTGTAACAATCCAAATTTGATATTGAAATTCAATCGAGCACCTTCAGTCGATATCATCAAAAAAAAATAATCAACCGCGTTGTTCTTGGGTTTTTTGCTCTTTTTAGATCCCTCAATATAAAATATCCTCTACCACTGCTGGAATCTATAACACAATAAGAAGGAATATAATGGTTTTTCGGGTTGCACGCACCAAAAAGCTTTTCTATTGAGCCGCTGGCAGCGTATATTACATTAGTTTTTGAGCCAAACCGTTCACTTACTATAGCCCGAAGCTCGGCAATAATTTTATCGGTTAAGACTTAAAAACTTAATAGCGTTTGGGGTAGGAAAACATTCATTCGCATTTTTTTGTTGTTAAACATTCTAAAACTATACTTACAAAATTATTCATTGTGTAAATTGTTCTCTTGCATGATGTATGATGGTGCAGTTGTTCTACAACTGTGCAAGCAGTGAGTAGTGCAATCTTCATAGTGTTCAACTTAAATAATATATTAAATTAACTGGCTCTGCTATGTAACTTTGAATTCGTGATTCAAAAGCTTCATAGTAATATTTCAATTGAGAGAAGGTGAATGTATATGAAAATAATTAAAATATAAGATCACTCTCCAACCTCACTCGAATGCCTAAATATAATATAAGAAATAGTAATATATGTTAATTTTACAGATTTAAAACAAATAAATGTAGATTTATTAATTAGTATACAGTGTGATATGCTAATACAATGTTATAAACGTGCAAGGGTATGGTGTATTTACTGAAATTTTTAAAACACTTTGTTTAAGAAATTTTCAAAACGCTCTATCTTACCTGTGCATCCGTTTACGAGCTATTGTCTACATATCTCAGAATGACACCGATTTCGGCAAAAACAATAAAAAAATGATTTTGTAAGGAATATACACCCAGTCCTTTTTTTACGCGATTCATTGGTTCCAGAAAAAGGCGCGTAAAAAAAATCGCGTAAAAAAATCATAAATTTCATATAATTTGATAAATTGGTTCCAAAAATTAAAGTATCGCGTAAAAAAGTACCAGAAACGTATGAAAAACCAAAATTTGCTCTTTGAAATTCGTGCAAAAAAAAATTATATGTTTTATGATCTTATATACACTTATATGAATTATTAGAGGCCGAGAAAGGTGCTATTCAACGAATTTAATAAATGAATTGTGTTTAAACAAGTTTACATACATCCCATGATTTTACACAATTCCATTATATTTCTTTACACACCCTAAAACAAAAAATCGCATAGTATCCGATACACGTCAACATTTGGCAATTGTATGTGTATTTGAAAAAAATGGAATACTTTACAAAATTAAGTTGTAAAAATACATATATATTTTTTTTATTTAAAAAAATAATGAAATGTACATGCCTAGCATCATATATAAATTTCATCTGTAAAACATATTTGGGGAAAAAATCGCGTAAAAACGAGTGAAGCGCGTAAAGAAATGTAACGGTGCCGTCCAAATAATCGCGTATAATCGAATTCGCGTAAAAAAAAATCGCGTAAAAAGAGGACTGGGTGTACTATATATTTTAAGTTATTGCTGCTTTCATAATTGTTTAACAGACGTAAATAGTTTTTAGCAAATATTTTTACCGAAATGACTATCCAAACCTTTGTGTTGACTTCAAATATGTAACTAAGGTGTCGCGTATGTTTAGAAAATTAATGAAATGAAATATTTTCATAGCTTCCAAAAATGAAAAATAGGGCTTATGTGTAGATACATGCTTTCAAATTCGGCGTACGCGCATAAATCGTTGATTTAATATAAGCTTATGGCACTGTCAAAAATAGCAATGTATTTTAGTTCTACAAAATTTTAAGGATATATTTGATAGCTGTTTCGGCTCACGCCATCGTCAGAACAAAGTATATATCACAATTATATTGTTTATAAATTTTGTATAACTAAAATGCTAATTCAATCAATAAGCTTATGGATTTTAAATTTTTTGAAAGATTCTCTTACTTGATAGTGATTATAATTTTTACTAAAAGAATTCTTCTAGTTTTGGAGCTATTCACAGCTTTTATGACAGAAAAATACGCGAAACAATACTCGGGCAAATGAGTTATCTTTTTTTCGAGCGGCGCGCGGATGTTTGAAGGTTAAGATATCGTAATTAATTAATTAACAGAAAAAATGTGTTAATTACTTTGACTCAGTTTGACATTCTTTGACAAATGAACACTTCTGTCCACATGCACCAAGTCGAACTAAACGTATGGGAGGTGCGTGCAGATATTTCTTTGGCGTAGATTGTATTCATCATTACCTGCCATTACGTATACCATTTAACTTTTCTGTTTACCTGTTACCCACATAAGAGTCGCGGTTGAGCTGCAGTTATTATACTCAACGGTATTATTAAATATTACGTTCCGCTGTCAAACGCGAAGCAGATGGCGATATAATATTTTCTCCAAAAAAATACATTATTTCAATCCAAAAGTGAACGAAAGTGATTGCAGGTTTATTGAATAACATTAAATAAAATATATTCCAACCTGTGTAAAAGTTTAAAATGAATCTTATAAAAATTGGGAATGCAAAAGTGACTTAACTTGTCTTTATTGTCTATGTCGTTATTGTTTTAACCAGTCTAATTTCAAAAAAGGAATTTATGTTAATCAATGTAGAACATTTATACGTCATTTATATATCGCTGAAAACTTTCGAAGTTGATTTATCGCCTTATACACCTATATACACCCCTTAAACTCGAAAAACGATCGCATACAACTGAAGTTGTCAATTCTATTGTGAAAGATATATAACAGAGTCTTACTCTCATATTTAAAGGAGAATAAGCAATGTCCAATTATAATTGATATTGAAAAAACAATATATTAAATTGCAATCCAACGAGTTAAAATTGAAAAGTTTTTTTCTTGACCCTTCACCAGATATTTTAAAATAAATGATCACAGCCCGAAATATATATTTTTTAAATTTCCTTTTTAATTTTTTTTTAATAGAATGCCTGACGATACCGAAAGATAAAACCCGAGTTGCTAGTTACAAAAGATGCGGAATCGTACAAATTTTCAACATTTTAAATTTGATGTTGAAATTCCATCAAGCACCTTCAGTCGATATCATAAATTAATAATAGTAATAGTGTGATAGAGATCAATTTCAAAGTACATTGAAATGGTAAAATAAATCAAACACGACGTCACGCTAGTTCGAAAATATTTTTTGCGCACAACAATTACCAATAAAAATCATTCCGACTTTATTACATCTGTGTAAAATTGATAATAAACAAATTGCTATTAATAAAACAATAAAATATGGGTTAAAAATATTATATATTGCCTACATTATATTTAAAGAGTCATAAATTTGGATTTGGTTCGAGGAATCTATAATTTCTAGAGAATGCACAAAACGCAGGAACTGAGGCATTACGTCGACCGCCTTTGCGAGGGTGATTTACTGACAGAGGGTTAAAACTTCAAATTATCGCCTATTAATCAAAATACCTCCGTCTGACATTGAAGAGATATGTCTGACGATTAACATATAATTCCAATTCGTGACTGAAGGTTCGGGATATACATTGAATAGGCTGATACAAATCGAAAATGATCAGTTTAAGCTTCATTTACAAATTCATAAATTTCTGATTCATTTATACACTTATATAAATAGTTTTGTCTATATACGAAACGTAGTTATAAAAATTTTTTTTTTACGTTATCGAATAATATTACTTGAATTCAATTTTAATTAACGTGGTGAAAAAATAACAACGTAACATGGTGAATTTTATTGCGGTTTATTGCGAACAGGAAATAAGCTAGGTAGTTAAAACAGAAGAGAAGATGTATTGTGTAGGTTTTCTACACAGCTACATATAGATAATCAAATGTTAGTTTAAGCATAGTTATGACGATGGCGTGAGCCAAAATAGCTATCAACTATATATTTTTTAAAAATTATTTTGTAGAACTAAAATACATTGCTATTTTTTTCACCGTGTTATAATGGAGTTCTACCAAGTGAATGCCAATTCAATCAATAAATAACAATGTATTTTACTTCTACAAAATTATATATGGTTCATAGATATTTCGGCTTACGCCTTCATCATAACTATACTTAAAAGTACATTTATTTTCCTAGTTATAGCTGTGTAGAAAAGGTATACGAAACATCTTCTAATCTGTTTTCTGTTTTAACACCCTAGATTCATATTGTGCTAATAAAGTCTAAAATGCGGCACGTTGATTTTATGCATTTTACGAAGTGGGAGTTCATCTGGGTTTTTCTGATGAAGGCGTAAGCTGAAATAGCTATCAACTTTTTATCTGATAAATTTTGTAAACTTAAATACATTGCTATTTTTCACCGTGCTATAATGGAGTTCTATGAATGAAATGAAAAATCAATCAATGAATATAAATTGTTGATTTTTTTACATCGAGTTTATCATTCACGACCCGGATTTTGCCACTAAGCATTTTCAGGCATTGAAAACTGACACTTAATGAAATTCTTCCAACGGTTACTTACAATAATCTCGAAAAAAATAGATAATCTTGCATATAGGCGATGTAAACAGCTGGTGTGTCGGTTTTATTGCATCGGTATGATAAAATCTGTGAAAATTTTGAAAGGCGAAGCCTGTGTCGACGACAAAACATGTGAAAATGTACAATTTTTCAAGAATTCAAACTAGAAACATTTTTTATTTGATATCATATTTCACAATTCGAAGAATTGTTGCGTAGACTAAGGTTTTTTTCGTTCTTATTGTTTGCCGTATGAAAAGAATTTTAGATTTTATTTTTAATAGAAAAAAGCGCACACAATAAACAAACAACAATGAATATGAAAAACCATTGGAATCATTTTTTACTTATTATAAAAAAATATATTATTATAAAAAAGCCTCTCCAACAATATTTAAATATTTTACACAATATCAGTGATTTATAACGCATAATTCTGTAAAATTATAAACGGATGACTAAAAAATGTCGCTTGGAAAATTTGACATTTATATTTTTGCTCCCACTGCCAACAGCAGTGTGTTATTGGGTAGCCTTAAATTTTACATGTGAATACAAAACATAATTTTCCTCATAATAGCTATGCATTAAATAAAACTGTCTGTTATGATTAAACACCTCTAAAGAATCAATTGCTACAAATTTCTAGTTTCGTAAACATTTAGATTGTTTGAATTTGTACGATGTTAATGGTAATATTTTAATGGAAAAGCATTGAATTATATATACAATATATAAACATAGAACTTTTAAGGTGTTGTAGGCATGATATTGTAAATAACATTTTTTTATAATTTAATATTCTATGTTCAGGACCGTTTTCGCACATCGTGAACATTATTACCTTATATCATCTTCATACAACTTATAAATTGTCAATTTTATTAAAATATTGGTGTTTAAGCGAATAATAAAAAAATACATTTCTTAGTACCACAATATGATTATGATCAGGACCGGTTTTGCTCACAGCCAGAATTTTAAAATTATTGAAATTCATAATGCATCATTCGATCGAATTTGCATTTACTAAGTAAAACTCCATTATAACAAGGTGAAAAAATTGCAATGAATTTTAGTTTTACAACATTTACAAGTAATATAGTTGATAGCTATTTCTTCTCAATAACTATACATCTTATAAATTTTGTAGAACTAAAATACATTGCTATTTTACCACAGAGTTAGATTGTATCAGTTGAAATTTAAAGAATATTAACAGTGGATATATTGCAAAACACTGAAATAAATACCTTATTTAATTTATTTATAATTGATTCGATTATATACATTTTTTATAATAGTCTGTGTATCATTTATTTTTTAAGACCGGGAATTTTTTAGCTAAGAAATTCATTCAAACATACTATTTTGTATTGTGATTTTGTCAGTTGATATTGCCCTAATTGTTAATTATTATATTATAACATTTTAAGGCAGTCATATCTTTCAAGTGTTTACCGTCACATCTAGGTGGAATGTCATTTATATTCAAATAATAAACCACCATTTTTAGGTACTAGTAATAGTACTTCCGCAATACTATATAATTATTATCAGGTCCTGTTTCGCTTACTGATAGATCATTTGATAATGCCCGCGACGCAGAAGGCAAGAACGCGTGTTTCATATGTTGAAAATTTAAATATCGACCGTTATAACATTCTCTGCGGAAACGGAACAAACTCAATCACAGTGTTGCCAACCACCGAATAAATGTTATTTTTGAATTCTTTATTAATATTTATTCATAATACTTAAACTTCAGTCCTAAGCCTAACTCATTTCCATATTTGAAAATAGCACCTGCAAGTCTATCTAACTTAATAAATCGCATTAACATTTGGATTGGTAGGTATAGACCAATTCGTATTGATGACTATAATAAATCCGCCAATCGTTTAGCCAGGCCACGCCCACTATACATTTTGACCTTGGCAGATTTAGGAAAAGGTCGACCGTCATTATAATATCGTTTGATCAAGAACGCAGGTATTTTTTGTTCATATAATTATGTATTTGGTGATAGATGACTTATATTAAATTCACAAGGATAAAACATAATTCAAAAATTCTTTTTAACATATTTAATCTCACTTTCTGATGGAAATTCGTTAAATTCATAATAAAATACAGTATGTGTAATTATGATATCGACTAAAGGTGCTTGATAGAATTTCAGCGTCATATTTGAATCGTTAAAACTTTGTACGATTTCACGTACTTTGAAAATTGATCAGTTGATAAAGCAAGCGATAACTAATGTGCCCATTTATTTTTTCCTCAAAACGGAATATCGTCTTATTTTATGTAAACATAGTATTTTTATTAAAAAAGGGCATATTCTTTCATGTTTTGTATTATTTAACATATTGTTTGATACAAAAAATACACTGAAAGAAAAATAAATTTGTATTCATCTATACGCAATAAAATTAAAAATAAATATTGTTTGATGGTTCTCAAAACACGTGTCTCTTATTTGAAAACAAAACCATAAGGAAAAATTCGAAAATTTAAGGATAGGAAAATTGAGTATGAATAATTTATTTAGTACCTATTTTTGTATACCATATTTGCTCTTGAATTTTAGCTTTATAAGAAAACGCAGAAATCAAATAACCAACTATAATTCCACTCAAGTTGTATTATAATTTTCGTCAATAATTTAGAATATATAAGGTTTCATTAGGTTATTTAAATCAGGGCTATGAAATGGTTTAAATACACGACTCCGATATCGGCCAAAACTGTCAGTTTTTTTTCTTACCTTTCCTATTTATAAACATTAAATTAAAGGTCCAATCGTTTATTGAATTATCTTTCAAAATCGTCCAATCGAAAAATCGGAGTTGCTCGTTGTTCAGGACTTTGAACTAAATGTTACTGTCAAATACACGTGTTAATATAACGAATATAGTGCGTTTATAAAGTCAAACGATTTGAATTTTATAAAATTTAAAATACTTTTATATTATTTCTTGGAATAAAAATATGTGTAAAATTAAATAAGTAAATGTATTCATATTTGATGCGAAAATTTATGCAAATATTAGAGGAAAAATCTTGTTTACCAGAAATTCGACGATCAAATAATAATATTTTATAGGCATTTTGTTTCAACGCTACATTGAATGAATTTAGTAATGATGGGTTATACAATTCCAAAACACGCACAAGTGGCTTATTGGTTCGATCGCTAATAACATGTGGTTAGGGTTCTATAAAATTATATAAATAGACGGTGCAAATTCATATCCCACAGTTTAAGGTTTGGGAAACTTGGAATAAATTAAAATTCGAAACACGTAAATTGGAGGGCACTGCAATAATTATTTTCAAACATTCAAATTTCATACAAAAGATCATTCTAACTTATAAAGGTTAACAAAGTGATCATAAAAAATTATTCTTATTCATGTAGTTTCTAGAGTGTTCACAATTCTTAAAACAATGTATACTTTTGGTATAAAGACGATGCTAACTGTTTAATTTTAACTGCCTAATTTTTAACTGCTAAATTTATGGTATCGACTGAAGGTGCTTGATGGAATTTCAATATTAAATTTGAATTGCTACAACTTTGTACGATTCCACATGTTTTGTTACTAACGACTCGGGTTTCGTCTTCGTTTAGTTCTGTTGCATCCGTGTGATAGAATGCCTGAAGATGTCGAAAGGCGAAACCCGGGTCGTTGGTGACAAAACATGTGGGATCGTACAAAGATGTAACAATTCAAATTTTAAATAAATTATATTTAAATATCATGACTTCTCACCAAAAAGTGACAATTAATACTTTAAAAGTATTAAAATTACCTATTTTTTTTGTTGATTTTTACTAAGTTGGTCAGCAAGCCATGTTTCTGGAAACATGGCTTTTTCTATTAAATAAAGCTAAGTGTAGCCATGGGACATTATGTGTTGTAGTTGGAATAGCAGAGTTGATTTAATTAGGGATCAGTTTGAATAATAATTAGCCAATAATTGATGACCATGTGATTTATGCACGCAAACGGTCGACGTGCTCAGACTCTACTTGTATCTATTGATTTGCTGTGTTCAAGATAATATAATTAGCGAGCAAACCGCTTATTTTACGCCCTTTGCTTAAAACGGAAGATTGACTTTTTACTAGATCACCGTGTTAAAAGAAAGTTTGCTTAGCGAGTCCAATAAAAGTGGATTAAAAATTAAAAATATGATATAGGCCTGTTTTTTTAGAAAACACGCATTAACCTTTTGAGGAGTATAGATTAACAGGACTTTAAATAATAGGAACACATTTTTTGATACTATTTCTACAATAACACGGTGAAAAAATAACAATGTATTTTAGTTCTACAATCTTTTTATAAGAAATAGATCTAGTAACTAGTTCTGACGATGGTGTGAGCCGAAATAACTATGAACTATATCTTATAAAAAAATTGTAGAACCAAAATACATTGCTATTTTTTCACTGTGTTATAATGGAGTTCTACCAAGTAAATGCTAATTTAATCTATAATATATTATTGATTGAATTGGCATTCACTTGGTAGAACTCCATTATAACACGGTGAAAAAATAGCAATGTATTTTAGTTCTACAAAATTATTTTTAACAAATATAGTTGATAGCTATTTCGGCTCACGCCATCGTCAGAACTATTTCTAGTTCTAGAACTAGTTCTGACGATGGCGTGAGCCGAAATAGCTATCAACTATATTTGTTAAAAATAATTTTGTAGAACTAAAATACATTGCTATTTTTTCACCGTGTTATAATATATTATATTTATGATCAGGACCTATTGCACTTATTGCCAACGTTTTTGACTAACAACACACAAATTAAGGTGTTAACTGTCACTTCTGTCACGAGCATTATCATCTCATAAATCATCATTTTGCCAAGAGTGAAACCGGTCCTGATCATAAAATATATGGTGGAAATAATTACTTAAAATGTGTTTTTATTATTTAAAAGAAAGATTTTTAACAGACAATGAAAGTGTGGAATTGACACGAAAAACTAGTTTTATTTTTATAAATTTCACCCATTAGCTACAAAAAATTTCTGCCAGATGTTCTTATATACTTACTTAGGTTTACTGATTTTAATTAAAATCTTCCAATAACGTTTATTGTATATCCTGGCAAAAAGAAAACAAAACTAACTAAAATAAAGACATTTTTTCTATGATATAAAAACACTTGCATGTTCAGATAATACCCGTTGCTGCATTAAGCCCTCTCTCATACACTCTGGTTGATGGAACTAAACTCACGTCTTTATTAAGAAAGTTTTGCTAGAATAAAAGAAGTAAGTTTGGCGAGTGGGTAGTAAGAATTGAATCTGTATGGAGTTTCACCCTAAGAAGACCACAATCAGGCAAGTTTGGCGAGCATTTGTTCGATTGGAAGTGAAACTATTTATTTTGTAACAGGAGCGCATAATGTAACATCACAGTTGCGTGACCGCTCCAACGGAAACGTTATGTTCGTTCATTGCCTATCCAAATATAAAGAACAAAGATATAAATTCGATTCTTTACATCTTCTGTTCTTTTTTGCTCCCGATACCGAAAATTTTCATTATTGTTTTTAGCCCACGCTTATTTAAAATTCATACTCAAATTTTATATTTGTTAAATTACATGGAATATTAAAGAAGATTTTTTAAATATATTTTTATTAAATTTAAAAATATTAAAAAGTATTGATTTCGTTGATTGCCCTTTAGAAAAATATTAAATATGTTATCAATTAAATATCATGCAAAATTGGAAACACGGTAAAAAAATAGCAATGTATTTAGTTCTACAAAATTTTTATAAGATATAGTTGATAGCTATTTCGGTTCACGCCATCTTCAGAACTATGTTAGTGATTGAGTATATAGTAAAAATTTTGTAGAACTAAAATACGTTGCTATTTTTTCGCCGTGTTATAATGGAGTTTTACCAAGTAAATGCCGATTCAATCAACAAAATTTGAAAGTTAATAGATCTTATACACTAGTATTTTTATATACTTTGCTCTGAGTGGATAACAAAGTCTATTATGGAAAAACATACAAAAAATTAATAATAATTAATATTAAAAAGTTTATAGTTAAATTAAAAGTGGGAGCCAGAAAGTATATTAACAAATTTCTTATTGCTTCTACATGTTAAACGTTTATGGCTTGAAATTTTAAATGATCAACAGACACGTTTATTTTATATTACATAATAGAGATTTATTGACATTATTTCCATGAACGATATATCTTCTATCAGTTCTTTTAAAACTGAGTCTTGTGGGAAATGCTGAAAAGGCAAAATCTCTTTTTAGTAAGAACGTGTTATGTAAATATAATATTTCTTTTGTGTAATAGTTTGATGGTTGAAAAACAATAACGCTTCATTGATTGAATTGGGATTTACTTGGTAGAACAACATTATAACATCTAAAAATTTTGTAAAACGAACATACGACAAATTCAACGTTAAAATAGGTTTAACACTTTTTTTAAATAAATAAATCTAACGATATTTCTAAAGCGTAACTCCTTAATGCCCGAAAGTTTTCTTGGATAGTAAAAGTGTATTCAAATGGAAGTATCCTAATCCAATAAATACTTGAACGTAGATATGTTCCTAACTAATTACGTGGAGCTTTTTCGGCAAGCGTTCCCCAAAAGCTTTCAGGACCACCTCACAGCTGCACGTATTTAATTCGTTTGGGGTTATTTGGCGGTGGCGGGGTACCTCGCACACAACTTAAACCATAAACCTTCCCGCGAAGCCTCCGATTGATAAACTCGCCGGAAGAGTGTGTTGAGAGTAACAATTTAGCGAAACAGCCTGCGAGTTTGCCGAGATTCAATATGGGAAATAAAGTTTAGCGGTGGATGTCGGTACTTTCGCATAACGGTTACGTTGGCATCACCAGCAATTGGTTTCCGGAGTAGAGCAATTATAATAACGTGTTGCGAAACGGGTTGTAAAACATAAGTTTATACAATAATACTACTCAGTGGGCTCAACAAGCAACGTCGGTAATACAATTGGAACCCATCTAAATATTATGTCACGTCCTAGAGGGGAAAGGGTCTCAGATAGTCTGTTTTTTGTTTCACATTAGTTACTTTATTGGCTGCAAAATAACGAAAAAATATCCCGTATTTATCAATTAAAGAATTTAATTAAATGGAAAAAATTGGTTGACATTTATTTAAATAGCATTTAATGATAGTGTAACTAAAAATTGACAGAAATAAATCAAAAAGCTTTTTTATATAACTTTTAATGTGTTAATTGTCACTTTTTGATGGAAAGACATGATATTTCAAATAATCAAAACACACCTTTAGTAATATTTCAACAATAAATTTTATGATTAGTGCCGATTCCGCTCACCATGGACATTATTAACCGACTGATTGAATTGGCATTTACTTGATAGAACTCCATTATAACACGGTGAAAACAAAGCAATGTATTTTAGTTCTGAGTATAGCAGTTATAAGAGTTCAGATGAAGGCGTAAGCCGAAATATTTTATAAATTTCGTTGAACTAAAATATATTGCTATTTTTTCACTGTATTATCAATTTACATCATCATCTCTGTATAACTCCGAAACTGATATTTTATGAATATATTGATGTTTAAACCAATAATTTTATTTATATCACATTTTTAGTTCCTTTCTCATAATATTCGTATCATCAGAACCGGTTTCGCTCATCGTGAGTATTATCAACTGATTACTCGAAAAAATGTATTTTTATTATTTGAAATATCATGCCTTTCCATCAATAAGTGACAGTTAACACCTTAAAAGTTTTTAGTATTTTCTTATGTCCTACACTGTTTACCTTTAAAAGAAAGTAATTTTCAACTTAGTTACGGATGATTAACTATTTATCATCGAATATTATATTTATAACAATGTTGCTCGTAAATTATAGGCCGTATTATTATTTTTGAGTAAGGAGCTGTAAGTAGTTTAAATAAAATTTTAAATTCAGTCATCGTTTCGACTAAATATCTTAAAATTCCAATCGTATCAAATAAATTTCATTGAGTCGTTTCATCAAGTACCTGCCAATCTGTCCAACTCACAAGTCTTCTCAAACACGCAATCAAATATTCAAAACGTGATGTCTGAGGGTGCTTCTGAATTTCAGTTAGCAGTGTTGCCCATATGTACGGTTCCGTTAGATTCAACAAATTACTCACAAAAGTTACGGTTAGTTACCAATACCGCAGGTGTAGGATATTCAGAAATGATGGTACGTTTGTATAGGGGAACAGAACATGTTTTATTAATTTAATATCATTGATTTTTCGATTACGATTTTTTTGTCACCGTGTACTCTATCAACATATTGCAAAGCTATTATCCTTCTTAATATATAGACGATAAAATTATTTTATAGTTTGGAATATAATGGTACAACTCAAACAATGAGAAGTCTTTTAAATCGTATTGATTTTTTATACAAATTAGTTTTACTACGTTTAAATAAATAAAGTACAAATTATCAAATTTCAATTGGTACAACTTTGTACGATTCCACGCTGTTTGTCACCAACGACCCGGGCTTCGCCTCTCGGCATCTTCAGGCATTTTATCACATTGATGCAACGTGTGGAATCGTACAAAGTTGTAACAATTCAAATTTGATATTGAAATTCCATCAAGCACCTTCAGTCGATATCATAAATTAAACAAATTATCAATACTATTTTCATAATTTTAAAATAAAATGATTAGGACCGGATCCACTTGTCTCAAGCGTTATACACAGATTAAATACAAATTATAAAATAGAGAGTTTTACAATATATATATATATAGAAATTTACAATGGAAAAAACTATTAGGAAATCATAAAAAATATTGTATACCATTATATGATTAATGAGACTTTTTTCCTAATATTTTTAATTAGGCAGTAATAATAAATTAAGCATAATTAAACGTTTATTTTTAAATAATAATACCAGAATTTTATTGTTTATCACTATTTGTGTAAGTACGTGTTTTATTTATTTAAATATATCTTTCCACTATCAAGTGACATTTAACACATAAAAATTGCTATATCAATCATTATAACAAAAAAAGTATAATTTATGATATCCACTGAAGGTGCTTGATGGAATTTCAATATCAAATTTGAATTGTTACAACTTTGTAGGATTCCACATGTTGAGTCAGTTCTATTGTATCCGTGTGATAGAATGCCTGAAGATGCCAAAAGGCGAAATCCGGGTCGTTAGTGACAAAATATGTGGAATCGTACAAAGTTGTAACAATTCAAAATTAAAAAACGTATTTTTTGCGCCTGCGAAAAAATTGTACCCAATATAGTATATTTATATTATCCTGAAATAGTTTAATACAGATAAATGTTGATGATATCGACGCATTTAAAAAAAAAAAAATTTCGTTTGATTTAATTAAGCCGTACATAATTTATAAGTTGTGCAGAAATAATATGAACTGTGAGAGCTATGGTAAAACAAAATAAATGTTTCCATTCTTATCAGTGCCAATAGAAAAGATAGACAGGACCGTTTCAAACTTTGTTAGTTTTTTAAAATATTTTTTTTATCTAACACATACACACAGAAAAACATATTTAAGGCTATTTTTTCGCTGTGATGTAGTTTAGATTTTCAATGTTTTTGCCTGATTTTTATTGCGACTTTTAAAGAATTTATAATATAGTTATATATGTAGAGAGGTCACGAGTTTGTCATTCAATATTAATTTCGCTCATATAAAGGATATCGTTCGACATCATAATTTGCGATGCCAGTCGTGTTCAATCCCATGACGCGGCGCTCCGACGGCCGCAACTTTCTAACGTCGTTACAGTCGTAGCTTAATGCTACGAGATTGCGATGCTACGCCACGAAAGCGTCTGGCTTATTCTTTTGCTTCGTGTTTGTATGTAACATACAAAAGCTGAAAATGAAACGATATTTTCATAATACCGAGTCATGCTTATGACATTCGTGTAATAAAAGTTTGAGATATATTATATATAACACAACACAATATTGTGCACCAATATTATATGTAAGAAAAATTAAGTAAAAAGGAAACCTTATTCTACTAAATATAATTTAAAATTATTTTATGCCTTATTGCAATAATAAAAAAAACATTTTCTTTGGATTACAGGAGAACAATAATTGTAAAATAAAATTTGTTTTTAACTCAACAAACTTCCAATGGTTATCGTTTCGATAATTAATTTTTAATGTATTGATGTTTGAAGGAAAAGCATAGTTTTTTAAAAAATATAACACATATTTTATTAATATTTTTACAATATCATTAATGATCAGGACCGGTTTCGCTAATCTCAAACATTTTCAACTGATAATATTCGAATTACAAACAAGTCCATATAAACAAAAATGAGTTTATAGTAAGCAGGTGAATAAAACCTTATGTTCAAGAGTTAAGAAATCAATTTACGGGAAGTTACACAAAATACATTCAAAATTTAAGGCCAGGTTGTTTTGATTATAAAATTTTCCAATCATAATTTTTGCTAATGAGTCTCGGACGATTGTTCCTAACTCTTAGTGTATCGTTGATTTGTCTGTATTCTTTTTAATTGTTAATAAAAGGTCATTAAAATTTCATTTCAAAATTAATTTACTTCAATTGAATGTATATTGTATAACTTTCTGTTAATTGTTTTCTTATTTTTGGTTTTATATATCTGCTTACTACTAACTATGTTTTTTGAAAAAATTGGCTTGTTTGTAATTTTTATTGTATCATTTGATAATGCTCGCGATGAGCAAAACCGGTCCTGATCATAAAACATATTTGGAAATAATAATTAAAAACGTGTTTTTATTATTTTAAAATATGTTCTAATATTTTCTTAGTAAATATTTATTGTTGAATATAGTATTTAATATTGGCTAAGTAACCAACACTTTTGATTGTAGATTGTGCTTACTAAATTGTAGGACAAAGCATTGAAAGGTTCAATAACTGCAGACAACTTTAACTAACTATATTAACTCTTGGACTATTCGTTTTTTAAGTTTGGCTATTATTTACTTCTAATTCACATTAAAAGCTTTTATGCTGCTCATGATGAGCGAAACTGATTCTGATCAATAATTTAATGATGAAATATAATAATGCTAAAAATAAATGTTATATTTATTTATATACCGTTTTTACGCACTAAATTTTTTTTTTTTTTTAATACATTTTTATTTTCAGTGTTTGCCTAATGTGCGACATTACCAAGAAAAGTAAATATATTTTATGCTTAACAGTAAAACTAATATTAAAAAGCTTTTTAATATCTTTTACATGGCAATCCTCAATAAAGTCAGTTACGTTCAATATCACGAACCCAGAAGCATGACTGAAATACATTAAAAGCCTTATGCCGAATTAATACTAATGTCAGTTGAGATAGCTTCGGTAAGTTTTGCTTTCGGCGAATTAGAGATATTGATAGTGGCATGTGTTGAAAGATGTATGGGGAATGTATTCTCGTATTTCATCTTAAATGTATGTATGTATTATGTTTGCAGTAAACTAAGATGTTGTACTTAGGTAAGTTTTACGTGTACGTGAATGCCGATGTGGTGTTTGGTATAGATAGAGGCACCACACGACAAAATATAGTAGGACTAAATATTATTTTTGAAATTTCACAGAATTCTTATTACCAATATTAGACGAACGGTCGTTATTTAAAAATACTGTTAATCGGCAGCTATAATTTTTTTTTCTAATATTGCTTATGTAATTCCAGTCGTCTTTATAAAATTATCGATTTGAGTAACCTGCAATATATGCCAATTTAGAGATGAAAAAGGTCAACATTTTTAGGCTTTTAAGGTGAGATTATATTTGAAGCTTTCAGTAAATATTCAAAACGCTTTCCTATATTTTTAACCGGCTAACTGCCAAAAGCGTCTTAAGACGCATAATTTTCTGTGAACGGAGCGCTGCTCATACAAAAATTACGTCTTAAGACGCGCCGTTTTAAATGGGCTTTTACTAAAGAAAACCGATTTTTTTAATGTACAAATATATATATGATTATGGATAAATGACTGCACGACTGGCGCGCTCTTCATTTATTTGATCAGTTTTATAAACTTTATTACACTTTCAATAACGATATGTTTAGAAGGTTTTATTTTTGTCGTGAAATTCGTGGCGTGCTGGGTACCGCCATACATGTACCTGCCGGCAGTTAAGCGGTTAAGCTACATTACATGTAATTTATGATATCGAGATTTGTTACAATTGACTATCAATTAAAACACTCGATAACAGCTGGGTGACAGATAACACTATATAAAATCCATATCCAAGATCTATAATGTAAAACTAAAACACCCAGTTATTTCATAATTATTATTCAGCGAGTAATTAGCTCATTATCAATCCAATACGTTTATTTATATAAATTTAAAAAATCCATCGAAAAATCATTTTAAGAATCACTTGATAGTACAGTTAGACAAACAACTCAATAATATGACTGTGATTTCATAAACTATTTTTTACATTCCCAAATATTTCCATACAAGACATATAGGTCACCCTTATATGGAATACAACTTGACGTGCTTTTAATGGGCAAGTTTCCTTCGAGTTAAAGACATTTTTAAGATTGAAGTACTTGCTGTGAGAGCTTTCAGAATGTTTGAAGGGGTAAACTGAGATGAAATTAACAAACTACTTTCGTATGAGACGTATTTCCTCACTACGTGAATTGTGATTTTATATTCAATTTGTTCGAAAGTTTACTAAGTTAAAATATACTATTAGAGGCAAAGAACAAACGTCTGATGATTCAAGTTTTTATTTTGCTTGAAAATTACTTGGTTTCTTTTCATCGACGATATAGAGCAGAATATAAATAATTAGATTTGAATTGTTGCAACTTTGTACGATTCCATATGTCTTATCACAAACGACCCGGGTTTCGCCCTTCAGCATCTTCAGGTATTCCATCGCACGGATTGCAACAATTCAAATTTAATATTGAAGTTCCATCAAGCACCTTCAATCGATATCATAAATTATAAATAATTAGTATTATAGAGCAGAATATAATTATCTGTCTGTCTGTTTGTCACAAATATTTCTCCTAAGCGGTGAATAGTAGCGGTTAAATATTTCCACATGTCATACAGAATTTCATTTGTATGCTAAAATTATTTTTTTTAATATTATAATTTTTAAAAAAAGAAATTGATTAATAATATCTATTATGTGGGAGATATATTAGGTATGGCATGCGTTAATATCTTAAGTTTTTTCAAGGAATGTTATACGAACACGTCGTCGTATTATAATGGAGTTCTGTCAAATAAATAAAAATTCAATGAATTAAACGATATATAATATTAAGTCAATTTTATGTAAATATCTTGTTAATTGAATATGTTTTTTTTTATTTTCTGAGAATCTGTCACTCACTTATAAAGAACCAAAAAAAAAAATTCTTGACAACTTGAAATTAAGTGAAATGAATATGTTTATTTTTATAATATTAACAAATAATGTTAAATGAAAAAAATCAGTGAATCCAGAAACGATAGATTAGAACTTTCTCAAATTTTAATTAAGCATAACAATATGGATTTGAAAATCAGCTTATGCCGTATAATGCGTAACATATTCAAAACGTGCTCTTGAAACTGGCGTGGTTAATTAAAGTTATCATTTTTTTTTGTCTCGATACAAACCGATGGTATGAATAAGTTTTGTCTCGATTCTCCAACTTGTCGACACTTAACAAAATTATAATTTATGCATGAAAAAATCTGTGACTCTAAATTCGCTTCAAAGACAAACAACTCCGAAACAAAATAATTGAAGCGGGTATTTCTACTCAAGCTGAATCAATCGTTTTTTATCAAAAGAAGGACAAGTGTTGCTGTTTTAATTGGGCCACCAAACATTGCAATCATAAATATTGTATTTGTATCTGTAACTACAGATTTGGAATCATTTCATATCTTTTTGATTAAAAAATCAAATATTATGTGTCTAATTCCAATTAGTAGACATCTTTTAAGCTCTCCAAAAAACTGAAAGATAAATATATATCGATATTAAATGAGCCCGGCGTTAAAATATTAGATATGTTTTTTTATCGACTATAAATATCAGATTTCAGTTTAGTGGGTTGACGTCAAAGAACACAAGAGAGTTAATTGTTCTAATTATCTCTTTATGCTTAATATAGCGCGTTAGCTTCTGAAAATTCATTATCAAAACATTTTTGAGACAGCTCGGAAAGGAGAAGGTTTATAGCTATTTCGGCTTTACACAATTTGACAAAGCTCTAACGATGGGGTGAATGCAAAATGTCTTGAGATATTTTTATTTTCTATCTTAAATCACCGTTTTTTATCTGGCTTTAAATTTATATATTCATATAATTATATATCGACTGAAGGTGATAAACGAAATTTTAATATCAGATGTGAATTGTTGAAACGTTGTACAATTTCTAATGCGCAGATGGGTGCAATAGAACTGTCATGCAATAAACATTGTGCATTCGGCTATTAGCAAGAGGAAACAAGAGACCACAGGAAAAATACAAGCCCTAAAGGTAGGGTCTAAATATATATCTGAAATCAGTCTCAATACTATTGATTTCATTATAATTACATTCAATTTTATTTATTACTACCGAGTACCCGACATGAGTTGCAATGCTACTGAAAGAAAGAAACTGCCTGTGTTTTAATTCTTGTTACTGAAGTGCTTTTGGATAGACAATATTTTTTCCGACGTTTTTACGACACGTGAGCAGGCCACATAAAGCTATCCATATGAGGAGGATATCCACATTGTCCAGTACATCACTTGGTAGTCTTTGTGTTAAGTGTAACTGGTTCCGATCTAATGGTTATATAATACTTATTCAGAAACGTTCATGGACGTGTGCAAAATAACACGGTGAAAAAAATATCAATGTATTTTAGTTCCACAAAATCGTTTTTTAAAATGTAGTTGACAGCTATTTCAGTTCATGCCATTTTCAGAACTATGCTTAAACTAACATTTGCTTATCTATATTTACCTGTGCAAAATAACTCATTTTTCATCGCAATTAGATGAAAAAGTAAATGCTCGTAATGAGCAAAACCTGTCTTCATCTAACGGTATTTCTAGTTAAAAGTTTTTACGAGCATATTCACAACAATTGACTAAAGTTTCATTTAAAACGGAGGTATTTAAATAAACTGACAATGAAAAATTATTGAGTATACAAAACAAATGCATTAAGCTATTTTTATCTACCTATTAATTATTAACTCATATAAATATAACTAGCCTTGATTTAATTTATATTGACATATACCAGTCAATTATGCTTGCGATGAGTAAAGCTGGTTCCGATCATTTTATTGTTAAACTGTGAACATAAAGATTTTTTTATAATTGTAGTATTTTAAATCAATTAACACACCTACGAATATAATAGTTTTAAAGTCGAGTCATTTGTGAAACTAGATGTGAACTGGTTTGCTAAAAATGTTATTTTGATTTTGAATGTGATATAGAATATATTTTGATTAACGTTTGACTGTTCTTAATATACATAATAAAGCTTTTGTCTTTTAAATTGAAATATCACACCCTTCCACAATAAAGTTACAGTTCACACCTTAAAAAAAGATTATTCAAATAACTGAACTAGTTCAGCTCTGTTACTACCTAAAGTATTCGAACACTAAACATAACACAGGCAAAAAAATATAATTCAAATGAGTCAATTATTTAAAGTACATGATGGGGACTCACCGTGAAATATGACATCTGAATTGTAAATTTATTCAGGGCAAAGCGCGGAGTCCCGCCGAGAGATGGCGGCGCTGAAAAGAATGTATTTTATTATTACGATTTTCGCGGGAAAAAACTCGTGTCCCCTGGGGAAAGAACCCGAGGCTTTGCGGTGTGGGACGGGGGGTTTAATCTCGCAAAGAGAAGCCCGCAAATTCGGCGGGAGATGAGGTTATTACATTAAATATTCAAGTAGAATGATATCTGAGCCTGAAACGACAACTTGGTTTAATCCCATGACCATAGCAATCACTTGGTGTCGTTCTACTCAAATAAAACTTCAATGATCGTATTAACGATTATTATGAAATTAAAATATTTGTATGCTTCACTTTGTATACTGTTGAAAATATAAAAATTCTTAACGAGAAAACTAATATATGTCGGTCGCCACTACTCAATCCATTACAAGGGGCTGTTTCGTTTCCGTAATAAACCATTTCCGTGCAATGTGTAAACTTATTGATATAGCCGCCTTTTTAGTTTCACTTACAATTTTCGGAATTTTTTAGTTTTATTGCTAGCAAGAATGACGGCTTTGGAACAGCTAGAAATCAATCGACACCAATTATCACAAAGGATTCTTAACGACCAAACTAACATAATAGTATCGCCACTTGTCCAGCCGTTGCACAAAGGGGTGGTCTGATTTACTTCCAGAAGGATCACTTCCATCCCACATATAATCTTATTGTCATAGACACCTATTGTTTCATTTAGAATTTTGAAAATTTAGTGTCATTGTGTTAAAGTAACAAGCTAGGCCGTTGGAACAGGAGAGAGGATGTGTTGTGTGCCTTTTCTGCACAGCTATATATAGATAATCAAATGTTAGTTTAAGCATAGTTATGTCGATGGCGTGAGCCGAAATGGCTATCAACTATATTTGTTAAAAATAATTTTGTAGAACTAAAATACATTGCTATTTTTTCACCGTGTTATAATGGAGTTCTACCAAGTGAATTCCAATTCAATCAATAAACTGCATTGCATTTCAGTTTAAAATATACTTGAACATTTTTTTAACTCGGCCTATCTTACAAAACAAATCCGGTATTGAAATAATTGTGCGGGTTAAAGGTATACTTTCAATTTTATTTTGCTTTTGGTTGATTTAGTGGAGCAACGTTCGACCGCAGAGCAGTCGGCAGCGCTCACCTCAATCACCGGTAAATTACGATACAAAATACCAGCTTGCGGACAACACGCCAAGTAGGATAGCTTACAAATCGAAATACTACTGGAGAAGTAAGCTTATGTATACAGAAATCAAAAAAGAAGATATTGTAGTGAAACCAACACTGAATTTTTACAGAATATGCATGAGCAAATTAAATATTCATTGCAAATTTTATATAAGTTTTAATAAACTATTTATAGTAAGAGAAATATTGATAGAAAATTATTTACAGCATTAATGTTCGTTAACGTATCAAATTTTAAGTTGATAATACATTCGATGAGTGAAACCGTTCCTTTTCTTAACATACATTGTGGAAATAGTATTAAAATTGTGTGTGTTTTTATTATTAAAACAATCATACCTTTCCATGTGACAGTTAACTCCTTAAAAGTTATTAAGATGGTGAATTTCAATATGTAAATATTTTAAATAGTAAAAACACATTTTTAGTAACTATTTCCACAATATGGTTTTTGATCAGGACCGGTTTCGCTCATCGCGAGCATTTGTTAAGTTGATAATACTCGCGATGAGCAATATATGTTGTGGAAATGAGCACTAAAAATGTGTTTCTACTATTTAAAATATCATGCCTTTCCATCAAGAAGTGACAGTTAACACCTTGAAAGTGAAAATAAAATGTTAATAGTTGACAGTCAATAACAATAATACAAGAAAGTTTAAAATCTAAAAAAATTGTGTAAGACCTTATTTTTCTATTGAAATATAATTGTAAGCAGAAACTTTTTAAGGAAAAGACATTATATTTTACATATTTGAATATTTTGCGTACATAATAGTAGGTAACCAAAACAAATCCCTCAAAAACAGAAATCAATTTCCAAAATCTTTATGAACCCAATGACTTGCAAGTAAAATGTTAACGATCGCTTAAATTTAATAACGCTAAAATTTATAATAAAAAGTACGCCAAAAAAATATTCTTATCTAAATAATACAAAACGTTGTTTCTTAACTTGAGTTTCATTAAGAAAATATTGACCGCATCCCGATTTGTATGCATTGAAATGTAAAGTTCGACCTAAATTATCGAACGTCTACAATATTCGCTCAAGAATTGGACCACAGATACGACCGTCCGATACTTACATCTACTTCTGTCTCTATATTGCTATTAAGATTCTGAGAAAGGATGATTTTTGATGCCAAAGAAGAACTTTGAGATGAAGATTTAAGGTCTTCGTTTATATATAAAATAAAATCAATATTATATTTAGCACTCATAGGATATTAACTTCTTCTGGCTTCTTGGTGGAAAAACATCGTGTTTTAAAAAATAAAACACAATTATTTATACTTTCTCCACGATTCTTAATATTTATGAACGTTTATATTCATAACGATCATTATCAATTGATTAAGTCAAGAGAATAAATATTTACACATTATCCTCTCTGTGGTATATATAATATAATAGATTAATGTGGGCAATAGAATTATTGAGAAAAGAAATTCATTGGATGTAAATATATGTACATACTTTTTAATTTTATAATCCTTTCTTAATTATTTGGTTTTGGAAATCTATGATGATATATAAACTCTACTTTTTGAATAAATAGATTGGTTAATTTGTATCGTTACAGTTGATAATGCTCCAGATAAACAAAACCGGTTCTGATCATAAAATATGAAAATAGTACTGTAAAATCGTGTTTTCTTTTAATTAAAATATAACAAAATTTAATCCAAAATATGAATAATATTATTTGAAACGATATGGAGACATGCGCTTGATTTGTCAATAAAAATTCGCCTCAATTTTTAGATTTAAATTATTATTTTTATGATTAAATAATCTCAAAGGATTGAAGGTAATTTTTAGATAGGTTAAATGTTATGGCACATCTTTTACTACAACCAGTGAATAAATAAAGCTATAAGTTTATTTAAAGTTTGTAAAAGTTGAAAACCATATATGTTTGCTGGTATAACCATGAAACAAACAATGCGACTTAATAGTAAATAATATAAAAGATGTGTCAAGTCATTTTATGCATACTTTACATATGAAACAATTCCCTACACACTCTTTATTATGTGTCATAAACTCTTCTCATGATCACATCATTTCTCACTACAGCAGCAAAAGCTCTTTTATCGAATTTTGATAACAAAAAGATTCATAATCTGAAAGCTTCAAAACGAAATCCTGTCAAAATCAAGCGCTTATTTCTATTATCATTATATGAACATCGTCAATAATATGCTTTATTCTGAATTCATATCAAATGACGAGTTCAAATATGTTTTAAGATTAAATAATATAATCATTTACACATTTTCTTCAATTTAATAAGGTATAAACACTAAACACTAAATTGTAAAACTACAGCTGATGGTTGTCTTGCCTTCACATCATCGTCAGATATGTAGAAATAAATAAATAAACTAGGATTAAAATACAATATATTCAGATATATGAGTTTGTTTCAAAAGCATTTTATTTGAATAACATTTTTGATTCGTAAGCACTTTCTGTGATAAAAAAAGAATCACATTCGTTGCAGATTCAAATTACACGTTGACATCGGAAATTTGTTTATTCGTTTAATTCATGTTTATTTTTGTTTGTTTGCTTTATCAAAAAAATGTTATACGGTGAATAAAAACTTTTTATAAATGTCTGTTTAACAGAATGATGTTTATTTTTACGATAATTTAACTCAATTTTAAGCGAGCGTTTGGAAAGGACACAAAAAATAACAGGTATTCCGAAATTACGGAATCTCTTTGAAAAAATATTTTTTCCGAACTAAATATTTATATTTCATTAATTCTCTTCCTCTGTGTTTCGTAATGTTTTTTTTTTTCAAAAAAATATTCAACAAGCAAATAGATTTTATTAACAGCCTTATAAAATTGTATGATTTTACGCAGCGTGTAATGTAATTTGGCAAAAAAACTTCCACTTTTTATTTATTTTTAAAAATTTAATTTAAATATAAAATTCATAAGCAATGAAAAAATTGTACATTGTTATTCCAAATCATTAAACTCGATATATTATCAGACAGAAAATATTTTCACCTATAAACAGATTTTTGTTATTGTAAGGAAATTTAAATTTTATACATAAATTGAAATTCCGTAAGCGAATATAAAACTTTTTTTACTCGTAAAACTTTACTGTTGTGTGTATATAATATTATATCATAATATCAAAAAAATAGATCTCTAGATCTCTAGAAGCGAACAAAATAAATTTTATTCTTTATTCAAATTTGGCAAGAAATGATAGCTTTATTATTTCACGTGACATTTTTTTGTGCGGTGCCTTCAAAATATTTAGCATAATAAAATTGTTTTCGGTATTAATTCTAATTCAATAATCATTGTTTTTTTTTTTTTGATGAAGCCGTTTGGTTCCTATTGCACAGCATATGGCCACGTGATAAAGCTTATCTCAACTATCTATCAGTTTCTTATATGAGAACTGTTTTCTGCTCATTTATTCAACCTCATATTACATGAAGATATATCTAGGATATTTATAATATTCAGCTTATCGTTCTTGCTACGCTTTGTTAAGAATGGTGAAGGACTTTTTATATTAAGAATGAAGAAGGGGATTTGAAACATAAAAATTTATGCCTTTAACAACAATACAACAATCGATTTAAAAATCAATGAATGAAAACTTTTGCACTGGGATTCGAGCTCTTGAAGTCTTTAACCATGCTTTCAATTATTTTCTCTCAAATCTTACGTCTCAGAAATCCAATGCATTTTTTTTCGTATTTAATTTCTTATCATCTTCCACTATAAAAAAATACGTTCAAAAGCAAGTATTGACTAAAAAAAAACTGTCGTAATAAGTATCATATTTCAAATATTAAAACACAATTTTGGTACTATCCCCAAATTTTTATAATAAAGGATAGCATTATCAATTAGTCAGTTAATTATGCTTGCGATGAGCTTAACCAGTACTAATCTTGCCAATATATATTTTTTAAATAGTACTCAGCATTGCATTTTATTCTTTGAATTTTAACACGGTGAAAAAATAGCAATGTATTATAGATCTACAAAATTTTTATAAGATGAAGTTGATAGCTATTTTGGCTCACTCCATCGTCGGAACTAATATATATTACAAATATAACTATAGTTCCGACGATGACGTGAGCCAAAATAGCTATCAACTATATGTTATAAAAAATTTGTAGAACTAAAATACATTGCTATTTTTTCACCGTGTTATAATGGAGTTCTTTCAAGTAAATGCCAGTTCAATCAACAAACTATAATTACATTCCTCGATTTAACCACGCTACAAAATCACATGCAATTTTGAAATAATAAATAACGTCACCATTGTAATATTAATTCGATTAATATATCCGTATATTTATTAAGTTCCTTTTTTAATAAAGTACTTGGTCATCTTTTTTAATGGAGAAAATAAATTTACTTTTAACATCGTAAAATTGAAAATATATTTTAACGAATAATTTATGTTACACTAAAAAATATTTATTTTCGACACGACCGAGCACAGTTGGGTCATATTCTCGAAGCAAGATCACTTACACTTGATGTAACAAAAAACGCTATCATCCGTAATGTAAGAATTTTCGGATCAAATCCCAAAGAGAAGACCTGAATAGTAGATTATTGTTTTCAAAGAAGTGATATCGATCACTGGTCAAGCCATCTTGAAAGCGAATTTGACAGGGTAAGTAAGATCAGTCTCGAGGATATTGTTTATTTCGATTAAGTGTGGCCTTGAGACAATCTTATCTCGAGTCGGTCCATTTACTTGTTAAGTGTAACAGCAGTTTGTATTGTCAAACATTTTTTATTAGCCAATAAGTTTTTTGCTTTGCGATTGTCTGCTCCCGAAGAATATCTCTAAGAATAATTAGGATTATTATCGAAAACAGTAGTTGATATTTAATCGATCAAATAAATGCTGTTTTTTTATTTTATTTATGTCTACTCTCAATGTAAAGCATATGGATTCCAAATTGATGTATTAACAAAGAATTGTTTGAATGGAATTTTTAATAAAAAAACAGGAATACAAAACCAAAGTTTTTTTAAGAACCAAAAAAAAAATAACAGATAATCATACAATATGTGTGTATTGAAATGAAGTAAAATCGGCTACAAACATTCAGATATGTTGAATCCGTGTGATAAAATGCCTGACGATATCGATAGGCGAAACTCAGGTCGCTAATGACCAAACATGCGGAATCATAAAAAGTATAAATAATCAAAATTTAGTACCGTTAAAAATAGCAATGAATTTTATTTCTAAAATTGATGATTTCTATAGTTGATAGCTATTTCGGCTCACGCCTTCGTCAGAACTATGTTTAAGCGTACATTTACTTATAATAGAGTTTTTCCATAAAAATCAATTCAATTAATAAATTAAAATTTAGGATTGAAATTCCATCAAGCTCATTCGGTTGATATCATAAATTATAGAAATATAATGTTAAGGACCTCTTACTATTATAGTTTATAATTTGTATTCGTTGATTATGCTCGCGATGAACGTAGCCGGTCCTGATAATAAATATCTTATAGAAATGGTACTAAAAATGTATTTTTGTTGCTTAAAATATAGTTCCTTTCCACCAAGAAATGACAGTTAACACATAAAAAGTAGTTTGAAGTTTTCAGCTCAACTTTTATTTTATGGAGTGGTTAGGGATTTGACGATTGGAAGGAAATAGAGCAATATTTGTATTACCGGTCACGCTACGCTGTGTTTTTTAGTATCGGATAGGTAGGAGGAAATTTTCGGTCATCACAAACACCCATGTCATCAATTAGAATCGATGAATAAACTTTTAAAAAATATCGTCTGTATTAATACTCGACCCCGTGATATCCGTCACGAAAGTCAACGACCTCAACATCTGCATTACGAATCCGAAAATTGTGCTGCATAAGACAATTATATAATTTGTAGTGGTTACTAGCAATTTTTATTTATACAACAGGTTTTATTGATTGAATTGGCATTCACTTGGTAGACGCCATTATAACACGGTGAAAAAATAGCAATGTATTTTAGTTCTACAAAATTATTTTTAACAAATATAGTTGATAGCTATTTCGGCTCACGCCATCGTCAGAACTATGCTTAAACTAACATTCGCTTATCTATATATAGCTGTGCAGAAAAGGCACACAACACATCCTCTCTCCTGTTCCAACGGCCTAGCTTGCTACTTTAACACAATGGCACTAAATTTTCAAAATTCTAAATGAAACAATAGGTGTCTATGACAATAAGATTATATGTGGGATGGAAGTGGTCCTCCTGGAAGCAAATCAGACCACCCCTTTGCACAACGGCTGGACAAGTGGCGATACTATTATGTTAGTTTGTTCGTTAAGAATCCTTTGTGATAATTGGTGTCTATTGATTTCCAGCTGTTCCAAATAGACATCAAGAAATCAAGAATGACGATATTGGCTTCAAGAAGTGACAGTTAATGCATCAATAGTCGATTAGGTCTTTTGAAACAGGTTGAATGTCACTAGTACTTTCTTTAACAATTTTAAATACATTTAAAAAGGACATAAGAATTATCACCGATCATCATAGATCATAATGTTGCATATTTCAGGTGTTATATTATATCTGCTGCGATAATATTTCACCGAAACGCTTGTAAAAACATTTTTTTTAAATACACTGTCATTGTAACGTAAACATGTAATTTTGGAACAAAATTTTATTTAAACTCCTGATGCTCGGTTTACGACATTGTTGGCAGATTTATTTTGGCGAAAATAATAACGGCTTATTTTTTTTTGTTTTTGAAAAGTAATCATTTTTGAGGCCGCCGGCTTTACAACGGTGGGCTCAGTTGAATGAGCTTTTTTCTGAAAATACACGTACAAAACTTTGTAATTATCAAGAAAAGCTTTATGGAGAATTTGAAGCTCGACAAATTGACACGATAATCGTTTGTTTAATGGTGATAATTTTTTTCCAATCGAAAAAATCATAAACTTTCCTATACATTTATTATATAGAAACAAATATTGTCCTTTCTCTTCTGAATTGAAGGGACAGCATTAAGGACAATTGTTAAAGTGAAAATTATTGGCTAATATTCATTGTTTCGATTCAATAAATCATCTTCGAAATAGCCTGATTTGGAAATTTCATCGGCTCTACGAAAATTAACGCCAGATCGTGAAACAAAAATAGAACTATTAGCAACGAAAATATAATCCACGAAATTATTAAATAAATCTTACATTTCATTTTTACAATTGTACTTTGCGAAATAAATTTATTTGCCTTCGCGCGAGTATTTTTTTTCATTTTATGAATATTAAACACTTAATCAAAAAATCAGCTCCAAATTATTCAGCGCAGGAAATTTAATTTTGAATTGTTAACATAAAGATATTATTAGATAAAAAAATATTAAATATTTCGTAATTTTAAAAATATATCTCCATTCATATAATTTTATTTTTATACAATCCAACTGTCATAAATAATCGTTTATTTCTTTTTTATCATTTTTTCTACTTATGTGGAACATATGTCCATTCGTTGTTGGATTCCTTAGAGTCAAGCTAAGAGTAAACAAGAAAGGATCAAGGTTCAGTCAGGTTTCAACATCTCTTCAAAAACCGCTGATATAATCTGATGGCTAGGTCCTTTAACTAATATAATTTGGGTAAGTATCCTGCAATCGTGAAGCTCAGACTAAAAGTTTGGTGCACATAAAATATAGTGAACAAATGTCGTTTAAAAAGTTTTTTGATAAACATTTAAATTTGACTTTTAAGATCTGCTTATAAAGTAAGTTTTTTCCTCCAAGCAGACCTTAATTCAGCTTTCTTGCCCTAATCAAAAATTATTTTTGCCGCCCTTAAATAAATACATAATTCGTAACAGCCATTTTTTAAGATGTATTTTAAAAGAAAAAAAAATACTATTATAATTTTTTTAAAATATATTCATTGAAACAAAATGTGCCACAAGAGCTATATATAAGCAAAAGCTTATGGTGAAAGCCATAAAAATGGTTTTTGAGTTTTGTGTTATGGGCATAGTGCGTTGGAACATACGCTAAGCATCATGGTCGACTTTTTTGATTGTCCTAAATATCGCCCAGTTATGTTATGTAATTTCCGACGATGTATTATACAAAGTGCTCTTGTCGTATATTTGTTTATTTCTTTGCACCCATTTCTGTCGCTCCTCAATTCTGCACGCCTCCGGCTAATAACAATATTGCCTCCCTCTAGATCAGTGGTTCTCACGTAAAATTTCACTGTGGCCGTAATATAAACATCAGTTGTTCTATAGAAATGTCTCATGGCCGCACCAAATGTGATAAAACACTAAATGATATTTCACAATATACAGTTGTACGTAAAATTGTCAAAATTAATAAAGCAATTGTTTGTTAATTCTTTATATTGACTTTATTTATGGTCATAACTTCGACCAAAATTTTTGAACAGTTTTATTATTAAAATGGTCCTTTACTTAAGCTCGAATAAATGCTGGGTAATCAGTTTTAAAATCGTAATAACTTAAAATTCATTTGTAATTTTTTTTTTTAAATATCAATATTTACTATAAAACTGTTGGTAGCCGCAGCAAAATCCTATGGTAGCCGCACATGAGAACCACTGCTCTAGATCTAAGCCTGTCTTCAAATTTCTTTTTAAACTAAGCCAGATGTTCTAATATATAATATATACAAATATTATTTATCAAATTCAAGTGTTCCCTATGGTAAGACCATCCTACTTGCTTATTGTACTTACAAGTTGCTTGACTAGCAATGATAGCTTGATAAATGAGAACAAAAAATAAACAAGTGCAACATGAATATATATATGTATGATGCTATTCAAAAATTGTGCTTACAGCTTATTTCGGTGGTGTCCAGTGAGGCATTATGTAAAAGTAAACAACAAATATTTCTGAAGTAAAAAAAAAGAATTCAGCACCAGCGATGATGATTCAGCATTAGTGCATCAGACTCAAATTCACGGCTTCTTACTTCGAGACAGTGGCGTACAGTAAACATTAAATTAAAGTAAACACATTTTTTTGACACTGCTGATATTTTTGCTTGTCAAATGTTGATAGTTAATTAACAGCTGAGGGTTAAGAGAAGAAGAAAATTCTGTAGGTTGATTAAGCTTTCGATAAGCGAAATTATCCCTGATATTAATAATCTGAAATTACGAAAATAGTACTAAATATTGTGTATTTAATACTTCTTTTAAGGTGACAGTTAACACTTCTTGATAGAAAGGCATTATATTTTAAATACTTTTAAGGTGTTAACTGTCACTTCTTGATGGAAAGGCATGATATTTTAAATAATAAAAACACATTTTTTTAGTACTTATTTACACAATATATTTTTTGATCAGGACCGGTTTCGCTCATCGCGAGCATTATCAACTACTCGCGAAAAATCAAAAAATATATTGTGGAATTAAGTACCAAAAAAATGTGTGTTTTTATTATTTTAAATATTTAAAATAATAAAAACACATTTTTAATACTATTTCCACAACATTTTTATGATCAGGACTGGTTTCGTTTATCGTGAACACTATCGGCTGATTGGAAACAATATATATCTTATTCACAATAATGGGAAACCATGAATGTTTGCCTTCATTTACCTTTCATCTTGGATGTATTTGTGTTTCGTAAAATATACAAAAAATAAATAAAAATAAATACGGAGGTTCCGTGGAGTTGGATTGAAGATGATTTCTTGGTGATGGCTACACTGTTTCATAATATAACCTTGACGTCAGCTCTCAGAAGTTTTATATTAAATACAAATTTTGAGTTAAAGCTAGCAAGTATGTAAAACCATGGGTTCAAGAAATAAGAATACAATTTTAATGAAATCTAACGATATACATAGAAATAAAATAAATTATGTAAAAAATTAAATATTAAAAATATTTTATTTGTAATTTATAAAATAAATATTATTATACTTTATGGAACATAATGTATTAGTATATAAAAATTTACTGGTAGTCAAAAAGGATGTCCAATTACTTTAATAAAAAAGAAACTTAAATAAATATACGGATATATTAATCGAATAAATATTACAATGGAGACGTCGTTTATTATTTCAAAATTGTCTGTGATTTTCTAGCGTTGTTAAATCGAGGAATATAATTAAAGTCTTGAATGTTTTATGAAACAAATCGTACTTGAATAATATATCAATTTTTAATTATAATACATCTCATTAATAGTTATCTGTCTGTCATGGGTTATTATTTTTGTCTACTGCACTGCACGTGGACAACAAATCGATTCCTTTTGTGATTGTTTCGAATAGTTTAATCGATCAACCGGCTATCGGCTATGTAAATTTCATTCACAGTCATTTCCTTGAACAAATTTTTAAATTGAAAATCGTAGTTATTTGTTGGGCGGACGCTGTATGTCGACCGCGGCCGTTATGACCCCCTGCCACTCTGATTGCCTATCATTATTAAATACCACAGTTGAATCAACAATCAATAACTTTTTGATCGTTGATCGTAATAAAGAAAGCCACGAATCATTAGTTAAATATCACACTGAGATTAGTATTATACGTAGTACAGATTAATAAAACCATAACATTTAAACGACTACACTAAATTGTTAAAATTGTTGAAACTTTTTTTCAGGTTGTTGCTCAACTGCTGAATTTTTTATAATGCCTGAAGATGCATAATGAGAAAAAGCGTAATCGTAAAAATCTTCAACAATTCAAATTTGATATTAAAATTCCATGAAATACCTTTAGTTGACATCATAAATTTAAAAAAAGATTAGACTAATATCAATTTATCCCCGCTGCTCAATCCTTAAAAAAAATCCGGCAAAAAATAAAGATATTTATTATAAATAGTTTAAGACTTATTAATGTTTAAATTTGGTTTTTTTAATAATAAAAGTAAACAGTTTATAAAGATAAGCTTAAATTAAAGTTAATTTATTTTTCGTTTACTTTTTTCGGTTTTCGCAAGTAATAATATGTGTCATTGAATATTAGGTATATGATATTAATTTATAGTTTACTCATTATTATTTTTCAACGGTTTTTGTTGTTGTATTATATCATTCTGAATTTTGCTTTGATCGCCTGGCGGCGAAGGTGTTGATTCAATATTGACTAAAACCGTCAAAGTGAAATGGATTTCGTCACTCTACTCCTAACAAGTGAATTAATAGGCAAATATACAGTTTAACAATTTATTATTTCCATGGTTGATTCACTACAATGACAGGTAATAACGTTTATTCAACCACCGGTGATTCATTTCTTTTTTTGTTGAATACAGTTGCAATATTTTACTAGAGCATGTTTGTTAACTAAACTGTACTAAAAAACACCGCTACAGTAGTGTTTGTATCATATATCACGAACCCGTTTTTAATTTTCATTCAAACTAATTTATTTCGATTGTTACAAAATATGATGTACGTTTCTTTCCAAGCATTGTGGTTATAGAAAAAAAAATTGTGCCTCAAGACATATTTTCTCTTTCGTTTTCGTAAGCATATTTCTTTTTTTTCTACACATGTCCGTCCCTGTATGTAGCATATATACGGAATCCTCTTATTCTAACTTCATCACCGTCTTTGAAAAAAGGATCAATATATTTTTATTTTAAAACACGATTTTTTACAGAAAATGACTACAGGAAAAGGTTGAAAAAGTAAATATACATTTCATAAAAATAGCGCGTCACTCGTTTCCCTGTGTTTTTTTTATATAAAAATTTAAAAAATCAGTTCATATCAATAAATCCGCTAAAACAACACATTCATAAATATTTTAGCGTTTTGGATTATTAATTTATAAATGTAGAGGTGTTGAGGTGTGCGTCGGAAATAACCGTTAATTATTGTTTAATTTTTAATGACCAGTGATAAGTATCATCGAATTTTCGTAGAGAATTGAGTGTCGACAGCGTAATAGCATTTTTTAAATTTTTTAAAAAATCTGTTTAAGAACTTTGTTATTTCTCCACACAAATTTTTGCCGCCTATCAAATCTGACTTGCCTTTACCAGATTTTGGTCTGCTTCTTGCAAAACTTATTTCAACAAAAGAAGTTTTGGGGCAACCGTCATATTCACTGATTATTTACATAATAATTGTATACTGTGGTTTTTCACGTTGAAAAGCACTGCACTCAAAACTTGTCCATAAATTCTATGATTATTTGTTTATAATATATATATATATTGATTTCAATTCTTAACTAACAGATTTTGTCTTTTAGACACAAAATAGGCTTGAAAAAATTACAAAGGTACATACCAATAGCAAAATCATAATCAATTACAGAATTAATTATTTATGTTTGGAGGGGCTGGTATTTTAGTTGCATATTATTAATAACTAAGTTCATTTTTATCTGTTTATTGTCACTTCTTGGTGAAAAGAAATTATATTTAAATAACAAAAACACATTTTTCATTGCGATTTCCACGACCAGTTTCACTCATCGCAAGCACTATCAACCCATACAATACAAATAACAAACAGAGCAATTTTTGTTTTACACAATGATAAGTGAACAATTAGTACGTCCTAAATATTAGGTTTAATACTTAAGGGAACAATTAAAGGTAAGCTCACATGCAATAATGTATGATTGCTTCTGGGTTATACTAAAAAATGATAATGTATAAAATGTTAAAACTTTATGTCATTTTACCTTATTAATTTCCTTTTTGTCAATGTAATATTCTGGATCTATGGTAAAGTGATGAACATCTTAGGATTATGGATGACTGTTCGTAAGCAGGCAATTATTAAAAAAGCTAAAATTGTATTATTTGCATCAAATTCAAAAAACCGGACAATATTAATGACCAATTAACTAGTCTTAGCTCTATCGTTTTACCCTTTTTTCAAATGTGAAATAGTTTTGTAGTGCTTACAATTATGTACAGATCATTTGTCCCACACAGGGTGAGGGCATGGGCTTAAATACTTATGTTTCAAGAACAAACTAAAATAAATGGAAAGAGATCTAAGGGTAAACGATTTTTTATGATAAATATTTAACTGTTATATAAAATGAAACATAAATGTTGAATTATAAAAAGCCAGCTGCATTATTTACATGTACAATAAAAACATTCGAATATTAAATTCGCTCAAACGGTACATTGTAAAACTTTTGTTTTCTTTACAATGGTCATAAAACCATATTGGGTTCGTTGCCCACCCTATAAAAAACGCATACACTGCCAGATTTATCCACTGGAAGTCTGCGAAAAATTATTAAATGAGGCATCAGAAATGATATGCATATCATTTGATTGGAAAACTGTCTAAACGTTAGCAACATGATAAAGAAGAAAAAACCTATTGAGTAAATAATATTGGAATCAAAATTAATCATTCTGAAATAGTAAGTAATATTTTTTCCACAAGTTCTTTTTAATGAGCGTAACCAGCTCCAACTTTGTTAATAATAAAATGTGGAAAGAGAACTAAACACTGTGTTTAATCATATAGTAGCGTGAACTTCTTAAAAATGTAAAAAAAAATATTGTAAGTTGTTTGAACCAAATGTTGAAAGCGTTAGAAGCTCCCAGAAAGCTTTGAAGTAAAAAATGCCATTCAAAGCTATATTGAATCTTTATGCCTTCTTAAAGGGACTTACTACCAGTTAACCAAAGGCTCGTTGAAAAAGATGTTGTAACAGCAAATCCTTTTATACGAGATATTGGGCTTGAAGCTTCGTTGAAGCTATTCACAGCTTTCGGCTCACCAAAAGCTAGCGCGTTTAAAGCTCTCAAAAATCTTCTTATAAAAAAAATCCATTCAAAGCTCCACTATTCCTAATCCAGCTTTCAGTTTACTAAAAGCTTATTACGCCAAAAGCTCGCTAAAAGCTTTGTTGTTTAAAAAAGCTAAAGCAAAATTCGTTCCTCATTTGAAATAAATTAAGAGCTTATTGTGGAAAACTAGCTTTCACAAAACTGCGGCCGAACACGTAAAAAATATTTATTATCTTACATATGTATGGTATTTAATCATTTCGCTGTAAATTATTGGCATTTAAATATCTTCTTAACTCCACTTCAACCAACATAACACAAATTCGAGTAGCTTAAAAAAATATAGCAATGATATATTGGTTTGTTTCTATACGTAGTTCACATTTATTTCACCGATTGATTTTATGTCTCAAACAGGAATACGTTACTATCAATATATTTTTTTATCATTTGACAGAATTATTTGTTGATCGGTTTACGATCGGTTGAGATACGTAACTAGATAGATTTGACAATTTTGTCAGCTGACTGTTGCTGACTTTCAATCAATTTATTTTTTCCAGTTATTCTTCTTAATGCGACCTTGAGATATGAAAAGTAATATTGACCAATTAAAAACATTCGTTAGATTTATTAGAGTAGTACAATTGAACTTCGTTTATGATTTCAATCAATAACTAATTAAGAGATCTGATGTCAACAATAAAATGATCCCATTTTTTAATTCTGACAAAAGGAAACCAACGCAATTTGAACTTAATTAAATTTATGTCATCGAATCACGCATTTTGTAGTTGAATTTATTCAACAAAAATACTGACAATGTATAGCGACATTTTTGCATACCATTTTATTGTATTGTATCATTTTCCATTTTACTCGAAACTGCTTTCCCGCGATCGCGACAGAATAAAATTTGAATATTTGAATTTAAAAGGTGAGTTAAAACTAGCACCGTCGCGGGAATAAAGGGAAAGAAAAGAATAAATGGTTTCCACTTTTCAAAGAACACCGTTTGACACTTGTTAACGAAAGTACACAATTATTTCAACAATTTGGTTTTTATTATACTGTTAGTTTGAACTGTAGATGTATGCGTGTTTCTTAATGCATGTTACTTATTATCACATTTGAAATAAGAATAGTTAAGTCAAGTCAATGACATTATGTAAAATTATTCAACTGACATAATATATACTAATAAATTCTAGTAAACTTGCTAAAATTTATTTAGTAGCTAAATTATTGAAAAATGATCCAATATAAATACATAAATCGTAATATTTTCAAAGTCGTATTTCAGTACTTAAAACTGCACGAACAAAATCGTTTTTGTAACGACGCAAACTAATTTAAAGTCGCACTACAATAAAAATACATATTATTTAAATCACAAGTAAAGAGGTACGAATTAATTTTGAAACTTTGAAATGATAATTTAATAATTAATATCTACATTTTCCATCATTTATATAATAAAAAAACATTAAACATGAGTATTTTTTAAAATATATTATCGTCGATAGCTGTTAAAGTTACAGTAAACTATCGTCGTTTTGACGTTTGACGGAAATTTGTTGATCGATTAAATTGACATTTACTTTGAAGAACTCTATTATAACACGGTGAAAAATAGCAATGTATTTTAGTTCTGCATAATTTTAAAGATATAGTTGATAGCTATTTCGGCACACGCAATCGTCAAAACTATGTTTATACAGCTGTGTAGAAAACGTACACTATAGATCTTCTATTCTGTTTTAACAACCTATCTTAAATCATGCTAGGAAAAAAACAAAACTAAATTTCAATTTTCAATAAACCCGGAGATGATTTATTACAGAATTTGTTGAGTTGTCATACATACCCATTTTGTCTTATAGTAATAGATTTCTTGCTATTGAAAGTCAAATCAAAAACTAATACAAAATATTAGGTAACATTTTTTTATTATTGCTTAATTTAAATGGCTGAAAATTGTCGGCTAATTGTTATGACGGCGAGAAAATCTATAATGGTAAACGTTATTTAGAAAATTATGTATTATTTTTCTTGTACCAAGATGGAGCAACATATTCCAGAAGTGGCTAGAAACAGAACAGTATTATACATTTGGTACATTGTATTTGTCGCCATTAGTCAAGAGATATTATGGTCGTAAGCTCTCGCTACTGAATCGTACCCAGTGTCGACTAATTGGACCTTTTGATCCTCTTAATAGTTGCATTCAGCTGGGGTCAGAGGTCCTCGGTGCCCGCTGGTATCTCTCCCTCACATAAATCATCTAAGATAATGACGTCGTTTCGATTGTAACCGCAATAATAAATTGTCATTTCCGAGTTGATGGCAAATAACACAACAATAATTAGAAATAAGTATTATGAAATGATATATTATGATAAATTATCCGAAACAAGAAAAAATAACACACAAATTAAAAAAAAAAATGAATAGAAAAAAACCGTTTACCTTTTATTATCTCATCACTGAATATTGTTTATGAGATTTTTCATCTATATATTAACATATTTTCTATCATAAACAACCGAGTTTTTCTTTTCGGTATCTTCAAGCATTATATTTCTCGGACACACTCAAGCTGACAATTTAAGTTTATACCGTTAATATAGAAGACAAGTAAAAAAATACGTTAAATATTATTTGGTAAATTATATCAGGATTTTCGTCAAATATTGAAATATCGTATTTGTTATACATGAATACAACGCTTTTGATATTTAAAATTTTTAATGATCATATATTTGAATATTATCGATATCAATTGACAATTTCAAAGATTCTGTATGACTTTCTATTAAAAACGATAAATCCGTGAATATTGAACTTTTCAAAATATACAAAGTTAGCAAATTATAAAAGTCCTCACATTACACTCAAATCTAATAAGAAAAAATAAACGCGTAAAGAAAATAATCAATCTCCTGTCAAGATTAAGTAAACAGTCTATTGTCAAAGTGACTTTGTTGATTTTCGACGTTTTCCGGAAGGAAAACCTACCAGCGAGATTTAGCCGAAAAATAAAAAAATACAAAATAAAGGAAATCCGCTCGCCTGTGCTAAGTGCCACATCGCAAACATACTTAACCCTCGACACATCAAATTGATTACGACAGATTGAATGCTTATAACGAAATAATGTTTGAATTGTCGAAATAGTGTATAATTATTTCTCAAATTATGGATACGAAGTACATATTTCGTTGAAATTATATTTTGACTAGGTGACTACAAGCCATTCATTAGCTTTTTATAACTTTATAAAAAAAATTAAAATACATTTAAGCTTTTCACATTCTTTTTCAAAGAAACTTATAAACTCTCTGCAGTTAACATATTTTTCTCTAATCCAATCAACAATCTGAAAGCCAAAAAAATCAAATATTCATGCTATTAGATTTTTTTTTAAACGTAAAAAAGGAGTTCAAAAAAAATTATTTTTATCTTCAAATGCCAACTTTAGCTTCCTTATTCTCCTTTGCTATACCCCCTACAAAAGATGAGTTCAATCAGTCTTACACTACGTCATCTTAGATATAATCCCACCGTATTTCATCAATTTAAAATAATTAGGTATTTAGCACGGTGAAAATATAGCATTGTATTTAGTTCTATAAAATTGTAAAGATATAGTTGATAGCTATTTCGGCTCACGCCAACGTCAGAACTATGCCTAAACGAACATTTGCTTATCTATATATAGCTGTGTAGAAAAAGTACATAACAAATCTTTTCTCCTGTTTTAACGACTAGCTTGTTTCTTGCTCGCAATAAAACTGTTTTTTTAGCTAAATAAGCAAATGTTCGTTTAAGCATAGTTCTGACGATGGCGTGAGCCGAAATAACTATCAACTATATGTTAAAAAAAATTGTAGAACCAAAATACATTACTATTTTTTCACCGTGTTATAATGGAGTTCTACCAAGATAATGCCAATTCAATCAATTAATTAGGTATTTAGGTTTAAAATTATTCAATTAAATATTTACAGTATTTGATTTCCGTTTATTGTAAAAACCTTTCATCAAAAACTCATTCGCTGTATGTATAGTTATACAAAACTGTATATTATAATAATAAAACCTTAATTATTTGTTATTTCGTATATATATATATATTCTACTCCTAGCTTAAGTGTCTTTATTTTTCTAAGTAATTCTGATTTTATTTAATCGATGCCAGTTGTTTACTGTGTATCAGTTCAATTGAATCTATTCCTGAATAATTCAAACAACAATTATTCATTTCTTAACCTTAAAATATCATTTTGAATATTTTTAAAAGACATCAGTGCATTCGCGGTGAAAGGGTCAACCAAATTCCCATTTGAGCGAAGCATGAGGGTTTGTTGATTGCTTCGCGAGTCCCGTTCGAATCCCGCCCGTGCCCATAATAATAAATAATCAAGCTTTACGTTTTTTTTGCAAACCAAACGCTAATCGGATCACCAAAAAAATCTTTCGAGATCTCACCAAACAGCGAGGGAATTGGCGAGGTATTACTTAGCAAGCTGAGACCGCGGCGGGGATTTCCCAGCGTCAAAGCCCTGGTGAATTTATTATTGGTAATTTGTGAGTACTTCAGGAAGATTCTTTTTAAATTGACTGAAAATACGCCAAATTTGGAGGGCTTTCACAAAATTGAGCCCAATTTTGAAAAAAAGTAGGTTAATTGATACTATGTACCAGTGGTCCTTAAACTTTCAACTAACAGAAACTTTAGAAACGAAAGCTTTTTTCAGGGAATCCCAGCCTACTTTTTACAGTTACTTAATGTAAATACTGGTTATCCTCGACTTACGACCGAGATACGTTCCTGGACTTTGGTCGTTAGCCGAATTGGTCGTAAGTTGAATTTCATACAAAATATGTATGTACTTACATATTAAAATAAAGCATGTGTATTTATGTACATTTCTTTTTTTTTTAAATAATAAAAACATATTTTGTTTTAGTACTTATTTCCACAATATATTTTTTGATCAGGACCGCTTTTATTTATACAAAACAAAAAATTAATTTGATTTAAAGGTAGCAGGTGTACAAAACCATGGGTTCAAGAACTAGGAAACAATTTACATAAAATATTGATACAAATAAAGTAAATTAGTATAAAAATTAAATGTTCACAATCACTTATTAAGAATTACAATATTGTATGATTTTATGTAAATTGTTTCCTAGTTCTTGAACCCATGGTTTTGTACACCTGCTACCTTTAACTCAAATATTTTTGTTGTTTTGTATAAAAAGACTTGTTTGTAAATTGTATTCTATCAGTTGATAATGCTCGCGATGAGCGAAACCGGTCCTGATCAAAAAATATATTGTGGAAATAAGTACTAAAACAAAATGTGTTTTTATTATTTAAAATATCATGCTTTTCCATCAAGAAGTGACAGTTAACACCTTAAAAGTTACATTTCTTTATTCTTTAATTTAAACTAATTTATTAATGCAAAATAAAATATTTACTTCATTATTATTTAAAATCTTTCGTTATCTGTTCTTATAAGTACAATCCATTGGCTCATTATCAATACTGGAAGAAGAAGCAGTAGTAGTCTTTTTAAAAAACATATCCAATTTTAGTTAAGTTTTTTGTTGTTTTTTCCTTGTATATTCCAGAGTAATGGATTTTTTTTATAAAATGCTATTTTTGGCCGTTAGTGCGAATGGTCGTAAGTCGAATCGACGTAAGGCGAGGTCTACCTGTACACATAAAGAAAAAATATTCCCTCTCCTTTATGGGCAAGCTTTCTGGTGAAGCGCTACCATACTAATGAAATTAGTTGATAATGCTTGCCATGAGCGAAACCGGCCATTATTATAAAATATTTTGTGGAAATATTAATTAAAAATAAGTTCTTATTAATAAAAAAATCTAATTCAAGATTCAAGAGAAACACAGTTTTATGATCACTGTTATTTACTGAGTAAATTCAATTATTGTAAATACAGTATATTTGATTTTAAAGATATAAAGGATTTCTATATTGCATATTTAAAAAGTAAATTAGGACTTCTTATTTATATCTTCGTTTCTTTTTCTTTTAACGACTAAATAAAATAGAGTGTATTTTGGTTCAACCCAACCGTTTGAACTCGAAGGCAAACACTAACCGAACAAACAAAGTGCTGGGTATATATTACATATAGAAAAAAAAAGATTTATATAAACGAAGCGAAGCTTAATCGTCAAGTATCAAATAAGTTCTCTTCCCTAAATTCATATGTAGATGGAAGTTGGATCCTATAAGGAAATCATGTACGTAATTATATAATTACATAATTTCTTGTGCTAATGCCTTTGTTAGTAGTAAAATTATTGCAATACGACAATACATCGTGGTGTCTTTTTTATCATTACTACATAGAAATTTTAATCGATCAAACTCTAATAACTTTCACATCATTTGGCATTCACAACTCAGGATTCAAGTTGCAATTGAACTGAAAAATTTAAATTCTAAATTAAATTTTATAAAGAAATTTAATCAACTTTACGTCCATATCAGTTAACAACTTAAATAATATTCAATCTATTAGATTATATTATTTGACGTTCGCGAAAATGTTCTATCTTATATGAATAAATAAAAAGACTCTTTAATAAATTTTTTAAATAATAAAAACACATTTTTTTAGTACTTATTTCCACAATATATTTTTTTTGATCAGGACCGGTTTCGCTCATCGCGAGCATTATCAACTGATGAAAAAATGTGTTTTTATCATTTAAAATATAATGCCTTTCCATCAAGAAGTGACAGTTAACACCTTAAAAGTCTTTAATAAATATTTAATTTTAAAACTAAATTCATTTGAATATTTTGTATAACTCCTTCTGAATTGTTTTCTTGAACCTTTGGTTTTTCTATACCTGATAACTATAAACACACATTTTTTATAAATAGTCTCATTTGTAATTTGTGCCCTATCAATTGACACTGCTCGCGATGAGCAAAACCAGTCCTGATTATAAAATTTACTGTGTAAATAGTACTAAAAATATGACACGGTGAAAAAAATAGCAATGTATTTTAGTTCCACAAAATTATTTTTAAAAAATATAGTTGATAGCTATTTCGGCTCACGCCATCGCCAGAACTATATATAACCAATAGTTCTGACGATGGCGAGAGCCGAAATAGCTATAAACTACTTTTTTTTTAATAATTTTGTAGAACTAAAATACATTGCAAATTTTTTCACCGTGTTATAATGGAGTTCTACCAAGTGAATGCCAATTAAATCAATAAACTAAAAATATGTTTTGATTGTTTATAATGACATTCGTTCCCATTAAGAAGTGACACTTATCGCCTCAAATGTAAAACATATTTTTTATCCCAGGGTAAAGATATTTGGTGTTTTCCAATATGTTTTATCTGCTTTACCTTTACCCTTAAAATTTGGCAAAGAGAGAGAGATGAAATTAAGTTCTTTGATATTTCCTTTATCTTATATTTTTTTTAAGAAAAAGGTCTCAAACTTTCATGAAATCATCTGTTATGAACTGTTTTTTAAATAATATTTTCCATATTGTTTGTAGATGGCTAATGAATATGCCGTTTGGATCCCAAAATATTATAAGAAGTATTGATCAATAAATGTTTAACATCTCTTAATCATTTTCTTTTATTCACGAGATGATTTCTTAAAGATCTTTAAAGCATCAATTTACAATCATATTTATAATAATGACTATTTTAAGTAAAATTCTGTGAAGTATTTTTTTCTTTATTTCATTTGATTATGTACATATTCATAGACACACGTTGCTTTTGTTATGTCTTTGGAAAATCTTCCCTGAAACAAGAAGACAGGAATAAATTGAAGGCAATATGTCAAGTAGATAGTCTACAGTCAAACGTGAAGAGACGTACAATCTATATAAAATAGTACCGACATTTGCAAGATTCCCTTTCACCCCCTATTTGGCAACTTTGTCGGGGAGTATTCATCGTCTACAGACTCGGGGGTCGCGCGTCTGGTCCCGGTGGGAAATTAATGCTGTCTCCAGTTTTGCAGCGTAGAGCGTGACACGCCTTGGAATCGTGTCCCTGGATTCCAGGATCCACAGCTAGCTTGGCTTATAATATTATTATCCTGACTTACAAGCACGTCTGATGACGATGAAGAAGTGGTCCGTTGGGGGTCGTTCGAAAATTTTAATTCATATTATTTGTGAGTCAAGACGCTGCATTGAATAAATTTGAATGGATAACGATTGAAATTAATGGTCTGATTTCGTACTTGCTTGGATAATCAGAGCCATTCAAATAAATTTATGAGTATACATAAATTATAAGTTCAAAAATCTTTAAACAGTAGATATCGTACTTTTTTCACAAAAATGCAAGCTCGAAAAAAACATGTATACTACATAACAAAATCATAAGTTTCACTGTAATGGGAACAAAAAAAAACAATTTTTGTCCGTTCTTATAAAATATTGTTGCAATCGCAAGAGATTTAAAAAGGATTCCATTTTTCTTGACATTTTAAGAAAGACCAATAACAATTACTTGACTCGTACAAAACCTTAAAAGATAAAAAATATGGGTTTCAAAAACAATTGTGAATTTATGTAAGCCGTATTGAGAACGTCTTCTATTTCGATTACATTTGTTCGAGTACCAGGAAGAAAGATTACATCTCAGGATATTTTGATTCTTTCAAAAATGTGTATTGAAAGCTCATATTTCAAGAATAAATAAGTTAAATTTGAATTGTTGCAACTTTGTACGATTCCATATGTCTTATCACAAACGACCCGAGTTTCGCCCTTCGGCATCTTCAGGTATTCCATCGCACGAATGCAACAGAACTGACGTAAAACAAACAGCGTCGTATATATAATGTATTAGAATTATTATTAACAGGAATCTACTTACCAATAGGCAGGCAAAAGATTGCAACTGAAAAGAGTGTAACAATATTAATCCAATAATAATTAGCTATAACAACTCAAAACTTAAATAATTCATCAAAAGTACACATCGTGCTCCTGCAAGAATAGTGCCACTATTTGAATATTCAGTTTAATTCAAATTCACTTATTGAAATAGTCTTCTATATAACAAATTCTAATGAAACGGATTTTTACAACCGCTCAGTATTATTTTCATATTCATAGATAGCTTCTTTAAAACTATCATTAAAGAATGTGACCATATTAAAAATTAAATCGACAGCATATAAACAAATCCATTTTATCTTTTAAGCTGTCGAGTATTGTATTAATGAAGTCTAAAAATGTCATATTTTAAAGAAAAAAGATGTTAATAGGAATCAAAATTTGCATTTTTCGAATAGTGAAAGTGTTTGACGGAGGTAGTCTGTATTTTAAACCAAGATTGATGGAAAATTTGTGGACTTAAATTAGAGAATAAATTCCTTTCCATTTGTGAACACAATTTAGAACTTTGATGGAGTACAATAAGATTATTTGTAATTTAATCTTAAGAATAAATAAAATTTACATTAAGTAAGACTTTGAATACGGCATTAAATTTGTAACATAATACTTAGCGAAAAATAATTCAAGCAATAAAAATTCGATTAGCACGCCTTTTTTCTTTATTTTTTCGTACTAATAGTGTAGTTACTAAGTAAAGTATAAAGCGGATTTTAAATAAATCTATAGCTATTCGTTTTGCATTCGAAACAACACACAAAGCGAAATTCGATTTACTCAAACGGAAATCTACGCTATTATGGTAGGTAAGTTCGTGGGCTTTCTTGTACAAACCATGTATCAGCATTCAGCAATCCCATTTAAAAGCGCCCGAACCCGATTCAGCTCTTACGAGACAACCTACACTAAGTTCGCGTTAAAGTCACCCTTACAAAAAGGATCCAGTGGCGTTTTTCCTTCCGCTAGTATTGAATGGCATTGGGACTTGTATCGCATTAGCATGTATATGAGAATTGAAGGGTTCGACTTGTATTCTCTGCCGCCCTCCCTGCCTTCATCTTCAAATGGTAGATAGTTCAAGCAAATCGTCTCCACGAAAGCAGAAATAAACGAAAACTTAAATGACGATATCTATTAATGATCACAGCTTAGGCTTCATAGAATTTTATAACCTTTCCGGCACACAATATGGCCTACATTCTATAAATTTTCAATCAAGAAACTTTGCACAAGCTTTTTTGAGAGATAATAAAATAACCACTTTTAAGGTGTTAACTGTCACTTCTTGATTGAAAGGCATGATATTTTAAATAATAAAAACACATTTTTTAGTACTTATTTCCACAATATATTTTTTGATCAGGATCGGTTTCGCTGATCAGTTGATAATGCTCGCGACGAGCGAAACCGGTCCTGATCAAAAAATATATTGTGGAAATAAGTACTAAAAAATGTGTTTTTATTATTTAAAATAGTAAAATAAAGCTAGAAAAGAGCTAGTAGAAAGTTTATTGCTCCCTCTATGCATCGAAATCTATATCTATGACTATGAAAACACATTATTTCAGTCTAGATATAATGATTTCCAGTTTAAATGTTTTGAAACCAAGATGGTTTTAGTTTATCATAGTCTTGACGACTGTCTATAATGAGAATATCAAATAATACTAATGATTTTTAATATCGACTGAAAATACTTGATGGAATTTAATGTCGAATTGGAATTGTTGAATCTTTGTACGATTCCAGAATTTATACATTATATTTTTAGCGACCAGCTTAATCTTCACAATTCCCCTTGTAATATACCTGACATTTGATTAGCTAAATGAATAGACAACCTGATAAATTAGATTCCTTTATTATGTCACCTGATTTGAAATAAGTATTATTTTTAAGTCAAAAATTTTCCTGTGCATTTTAATTATGTCTGATTATTTTTTTTAGAATCCTTTCATAAAAGACTCATTAACAATATCTAGCGTTAATAAAACTTATCACAGGCAGTTGAGTGTCAATATTATTGAATCAATAGTATTGAACGTAATTTCAGTTGTTTATTTGTATCCTAGCCTTAGGGTCTGTGTTTTCCTTTGCAATTAACTCCTTTAATATAAAACCGGTGCAAACTGTTTATTGTATGTCAGTCTTATTTCATCTGTGTGATAGATTGCCTGAAGACACCAAAAGGCAAAACTCATGTCGCCAGTGAAAAAAAAAATAGTATCGTACAAAGTTTCAACAATTAAAATTTAATCCTGAATGGTGTAACTTGATTGTTTGAGGCGAAGCAATTTCATTCGTCCAAAGTTGTCTCGTTCGTGGTGCATAGGTCATAGGCCAACGTCGTTGGCCTCCATTACAGAAATCAGTAGTTTAAGACAGCTTTTTCAAGCGATGCATAGATATCTTTTTGAAGGCATGTGTCTGTTTTGTGTCACATGAACTGAATTGACTGTGGATTGCTCAGCTCTGCAGCGAATTACATCTATCAACAACGACATAGAAAAATATTGATAAAAGAACATATTCCCAAAAAATGGATAGATGCGGCATTTAACTAAGACTTCTTGATAAGGTGTGCAATTTAAAAAAAATTTAATATAATTTTTTTAGTTTAATTTCCACAATATATTTTAAGATCAGGACGGCTTCGCTTATCGCGAGCATCATAAATCATTATTAACATTAGTTCATAATACCCGTCGTGGTCATAAAATAAATTGTGGAATTAATAGTGATTTTGTTTATTATTTGAAATTTAATATAGAATCAGTCACTTTAAAGGTTATCAGCTTTACATAAATATTAAATATAATTTTGAGATGCTTCTTGAATCAACAAAACGCTGACTATAATAATTTTATTGGACGTAAAAAATATTATATTTATTACTTATTTGGTGAAAATTAATTTGTAATGAAATAAATAAAAACGTTTTTGTGGGAGAATAGACTGCGAGTCTGGTATTTACGTCGCAACACTCTGGCAACGAGAAGATAAACACATTTCCACCAATAAGGATATCCTTTTAGATTTGAACCCGTTTTTCTGGAGGTTTTGTATGCAATACACTCCATCTACAGGATAATGGTTTCTCTTACTAGGCGCCTGCCGATAATGTTTACTTAGCCGTCTTATTAAGGATTTAACCGATTTTCGCAAATACGTGCGCATTAGAATTAATTTATGTACAAAAAGAGTTGGAGACTCATAACAACGTCATTTAGTTTGTAATGGTTACTTCATTTATTGAACAACGTTCGTTCAATTAATCACTTTTAAAGTGATACCTGTCAATTCTTGATGGATAGGAATGATTTTTTGTATAATAAAAACACATTTTTAATACTATTTACACAATATACTTTATGATCAAGACCAGTTCGCTAACAGCGAGCATCAAAAAAAAAAAAAATACAAAATTATTCAATTTGAATTGTTGAAATTTTGTACGATTCCACTTGTTTTGTCACAAATGACCCGGGTTTCACCCTTCGGCATCTTCAAGTATTAAACATGTTGAATCGTACAAAATTGCAACAATTCAAATTTGATATTGAAATTCCATCAAGCACCTTCAGTCGATATCATAAATTACAAAATTACAAATACTCATATTATTTTAAGCTCTTCAAATATCTCTTTTTTCTCTTGATATCACCCAGCGTTGACGGAAATCGGGAATATTTACTGTAAAGTTTCAATAAAAGAGACAAATGACATCGGATCTTTATATCAATGTAAAAAAATAAAGATACAGTGTCTCCATTCAACTTTAGGGTCAATATGATTTTTTTGTTTGATGTGTTACAATCAAGCTTTGGTTAAAAATGATCGAATGAAAAAAGTTCATAACCATCATGTTTTGAAAAACATAAATATGGTTACCAAATAAATTCTTTTGAACCTGTAACTTCAACTATAAACAGTTTCTGAGTTTGTTCAATATTTCATTGACTGTTTCAAAACAGAGGCCGATAGAGACAATTTCAAGTTGTTTTCATGTTACAATGTTTTTAAATGCAATTTAAAGTTTTATTGTGTTTCGGTAGTCTGGCGCCCACTTTTAAGCGAACAATCATCAAACTTTCACTTACCCCTAAGTCTTAGGTGATCCACCTGTTCTATCAAGTCCCCCGCCAAGTTGTAGGGTAGTCGAAGACTTGCGCAATAAAATGTCTCCACTCGCCCTTTGTATCTTAATTTTGTCCTTTATTCTGGTTCGCATTTCCTTTGTTCAGCCGCGTAGAACGACGCCGCTGGGATGCCAAGTTATGATGGTTGAAACGTCTCTACGAGAATGTACTACGACGTAGACGTTGACAGGGATCGACAACTAAACATCAACGTAATTAACAATACTTATTTCAGTAAATGCTCAAATTATTTTGGAACATAATTATCACAATAAGAGAACAATGTGCATTTTTAAATAGTTTATCGGTTGCTGAATGAATCTTACTGCAAAATAGCATCTTGTTAATTTATCTTGTGGTAATCTTGTTTAATTATTTTTTGACATCGACTGAAGGTGCTTGATGGAATTTCAATATCAAATTTAAATTGTTACAACTTTGTACGATTTCACATGTTTTATCACTAACGACCCGGGTTTCGCCTTTCGGCATCTTCAGACATTCATTCACACGGATGCAAAAGAAATGACAAAGTTCAGAGTTCAGTTCTGTTGCATCCGTGTGATAAAATGCCTGAAAATGCCCAAAGGCGAAACCCGGATAGTCTTGTTTTATAGTACGGTGAAAAAATAGCAATGTATTTTAGTTCTACAAAATTATTTTTAAAAAATATAGTTGATAGCTATTTCGGCTCACGCCATCGTCAGAACTATCTATATATATATATATATATATTGTTTTATAGTTGTAACCGGTGATTAACGCTCTTACGCGTTTGATTAATAACGCTGCTTTAGCCAAGATTGCATATCGATTCATGAATTAATGTTCAAGACTAAATACTTTAAAAAGCTAGCATGTGCAATTGAATGATGAGCAGTTTTACTATCAGGCTATATATTATATTATAAATATTATATACGTATTCTTTTAGCCTTGTTATCAATTTATTATGATATCAAAATTAATCATAAATTAGATCAGTCAGTAATAGCGAAATTGCCCAACAGGCACTCCAAAGCAAAATAGAATAGCCAACCTGGCACCTTTTTTCATATCCCAACTCTTTCCAGACTGTTCATAGTCTGAATTGAAACATTAAAGAAATCATATATAATTGTATTTTTCTAACTTATATATATGTATATTGTTTTCTATAAGTACACAATAACAGTAAACCCATAAATTAATTAATAATTAATGTTACAGTGTGTTCATACACTTATGTATCATATATCCGGAAAACTCTATGTCTTCGCCTCTTCATCACTTAAATAACAAACTAACACCATTTTAAACATGGAAACTTCCCGGAATCACTGTTATAACTTAAGCAATCAAGAGGCTTTATTATTTATAACATTGAAGCTGACAGAATGATTGATTGTTAAGTGGACCTCACTTGACACACATTGTGTTGCATAATTTCTCTTTGACCAAAAGGTTGCCAACTTGCGTCTGAGTTTCAAAGTAAACCAAGTAGAGACTGGACGCATCGTTACATTTAAGTTATGTTATTTCAACGATTACTTTTTTTAGTTTAAATATAAAAATAAAAATTGACATCTTTTTTATTCCATTGATTGTTTGACCAACTATTTCTTTGAGAAGCATCTTCAATTAAACAGTATTGCAGATTATTTAGTTAAAATGTTTATTTGTTCATTTTTTTGCATTAAATCATAAAAATGAATAAAGACTTAAAACTATTATTTTTAGCTTGACGCTAAGAAATTCTTTAATATGACTTAAATAGTACTTGTAGCAAATTCCAGCTAACGTTCAACATCATTTAGCAAAATCAAGATTCGATAAAAAAAATTGTCATGTCTGAAACTTAGACAGTCAAAAACTATTTTTTAAGTGATTTTAAAACTATTTTCGAATTTCTAAGAACCAATAAGCTTTCATCATGAATCGGTGTATTTCAATGATGTAATATTTTAAAATTATTAATTAATCATAAATTTACTACTACTAAATTTATTTTAGCTGCCATTTACTACTTGCCTTGAGGTAAGTGTTTTCCTGTAATTAATAACTTTGGTATATAGACGATGCCTACTATTTATTTTACGTCAGTTCTGTTGCATCCGTGTGATAGAATGCCTGAAGATGCTAAAAGGCGAAACCAAGGTCGTTAGTGACAAAACATGTGGAATCGTACAAAATTGTAACAATTCAAACTGTACACTAATACTATTGATAATGGAATATTTTATACTCTTATGTTCCATCACAGAACTGGTTAATAAGTGTACGTATCAATACTCAAATACTTCCATGAGCTAAAAGTAACGAATACTAAATCACCGTTTAATTTTTTTCTCCAAAGCCCATCACTACAACTTTGGACGAATAGCGACCCCTGGGTGGTGGCAAGATAAAGGACTTCTGGCATAGTTGCCACATGAGAATTAGCATTGTTCCTTTATATCAAGAGTAAAGTCTGACATTTTGGCTGCGTTTTATAGGTGAGCCGCGGCCACTAAGGGTCCAAATTATAGCCATAACTTTAATTTTTCATTTGGGGCCCGACGTCGTTTTGTGGCGGATGAGTCGATTAAAATGACGGGACACAGGGAAGAAGCGCTTAATGGAGTAAGTTTTATTTCATAATAATTTGCTGTAATGTTTTTTATCTTCAAAATATTGCGGCGAACTTTTTATGTTGCAATATTCTTAAGAGGCTGAAGTAGGCACTTGAGGAACAGAATCACTCATTCCAAGACATATACAAGCTGTTTTTTTTTTTAGTATCTAGCACGTTTTTTTGAAACCTTGATCGACCATTCCACTAAATAAATACCCTAATCATGCAAGTCAATAAAAAATACTTCAAATTGCTATTTGATATTGATTGCCTTCATTTCTTTTACAAAGAACGCTGCATTTATTATACTTGACCGTTAGTCAATTATATCCTTTTCCATTCGGTCCACGGACTTCTATATACGGGATATCACAACACGTGTCCTGCTACAAACCATTTACTTTTCTCTCGGAAAAAAATACATTTTGTAAGTTTATACTTATACATGCGGTAAAGTACATTACAGCGTAATAATGAATACCATGAAAAAAATTGTTTTAGTATATTTTTTTTATTTTATGCAAAAATTTTAATCAATTAAAATATATAAGGAACAGCACGTATATACCGCGTACCACAACTGGCATTTTTTCTGGGTGATTCCGTCTGTATATAGCTGATGCCATTTGTTAACTGTGTGTAATTTTTTTTTTGTATCCATGTGACAGAATGCCTAAAGTTATCGAAAAGAGAAACGCGTATCTTGAGTGACAAAAAAAATGGAATTTTTCAAAGTATTAATAATTCAAATTTGATGTTTTAATTACATCAAGCACCTTTACCGTCGATATCGTAAATTGTATTGAAATTTAATCACGCGCTTCCATTTAAGAATTTGAAAATTTGCATCAGATCACAAACCAAATAAATACGATTACATAAAAAATAACTCGAGCTAAGGAACATGTAAGATCATTCAACATTTAAAAAACAGATTCACAATTCGCTAATCACGTTATTAATGAATCACATAATATAAATTCAAACTCAGCTCCTAAATGTTTACATCTTTGTAGTAAGGGTCGGAGAATGACGGCTTTGGAACAGCTGGAAATCAATAGACACCAATTATCACAAAGGATTCTTAACGAACAAACTAACATAATAGTATCGCCACTTGTCCAGCCGTTGTACAAAGGGGTGGTCTGATTTGCTTCCAGAAGGACCACTTCCGTCCCACATATAATCTTATTGTCATAGACACCTATTGTTCCATTTAGAATTTTGAAAGTTTAGTGTCATTGTGTTAAAGTAACAAGCTAGGCCGTTAGAACAGGAGAAAGGATGTGTTGTGTGCATTTTCTGCACAGCTATTTATAGATAAGCGAATGTTAGTTTAAGCATAGTTCTGACGATGGCGTGAGCCGAAATAGCTATCAACTATATTTGTTAAAAATATTTTTGTAGAATTAAAATACATTGCTATTTTTTCACCGTGTTATAATGGAGTTCTACCAAGTGAATGCTAATTCAATAAATAAAAAATAACTCTTTATTTGAATGCTTTTTTCACGAAAAAAATTATTATTCAATAAAATATAAACTACCGGAAATCAGTGCAGTGCTGCAACCCTCAATAGAACAGATTAAGTATTATATGTCATATTATAGATATCCTTGTATTTCTTTATATAAATCTGTAAATGTGATTAATTGAGAAATTTTGAAATAAATATTCATATCCTAATTTTATTAATCACGCGAGTGAATAAATGAAAGCCCAACAATATTTAAAATTAACTTCCGTGACTCTAGAATGTTTACCAGACCAAAAATATACAATTAATATAACCAACATATACTGAAACTTTATTGTAAGAGTGTTGGGCATACTTGAAATGTTTATTCAACCCGAGTTCTGACTTCATTGGACATAAAACGTAAAAAGACACATAAAGTAACGAAAAGAGAAGTAATTCTAAAGTTTTTCCATAATAAAAAATGTACTACCATTCGTTACTGTATAATGTGAGAATAGCCGTTGGAATTGCGTGGGACGGTCGAGGCAAATAGTTGCTGTACTTTGTAGCAACATTTCGTGGTGAATGCAGCCCTTAAGGAAGTTGGTTAGGCTATAATGGCTCCAGAAAACTTTTAATGGCCCTGAAGCAACGTCTTACATTGCCGCCAGGAAAAGTATTTTTCAATGCCTTACCCTACAAACACGTAATATATTTGATGTTGGAAGTTAGGCGCTGTGTATGACCAAACAGTTGCATTGATCGAGCTCTTGAAGGCAACAATATGGAAACGAACACTAAGCATTCCACGACAGCTGGTTTGTTTGCTTTCAAACCAAATAACCTCCTAATACAAAGATATCAAAGTATATTAATTATTTGTCAATAGTTTGACAAAATCTTTAATCATGTTTCATACGAAAAGTTCAAAAATGATTTATGAATATAGGATGATTTTCAACGTACAATAAATCTATTGATTGAATTGGCATTCACTTAGTAGAACTCCATTATAACGCGGTGAAAAATACATTGCTATTTTTTTCACCGTGTAACAATAAAATTTATTACAACTTTAACTCTAAAGGAAAAAACACGTTTAAGATTCACGATTAAGTTCTCAAAAAAGTTGAATTCAAAAAAGTACATAAAAAATCCATTGTCATCTAATTGCTACGCAAAACATTTTTCATTATAAACTTAAAATGTCAGTCATTGACATTGTGTAGTTAATTAATTAATTAACCATTTCAGTTACCATTATTTATTAAAATTTATATAATAAAATTAAAACAACTATTATAGGATTATCAAAAATATTTTAATATTTATAAATTTGATATCTACAATTCTTAGATCTTAACTGTTAATGATTGGTAGAAATGTATTTTACACAAAAAATAATTACTACTTCGACTAGTTTTGAAATGATCAGAGCTGGTTTCGCTCATTGCGAGGGTATCGATAAAAAAACTAAATGTTTCATGAATGAAATTTGATTGGGCAAATCGCCTTATAAATACAATATTTTATGAGGAGTACTAGAAAAGACTGTCGATGGTTTTGTTTCGTCTATAAAACACGTGACAGATAAATTTTCCAATGGAAGAGAGGTTGAAATTAAAAAAAATAACTACTAAGGCAAAGTTTTTTACCACGATTTCAAATACACATACAACTTGAGAAGAGAACCTCTTTCGATTTTAATTAATTTTAATTTTTTACACGGATGCAACAAAACGGACATAAACTGAATACCTGAAGATGCCGAAGGACGAAACCCGGGTCGTTTGTGACAAATCATATGGAATCGAACAAAATTGCAATTATCCAAATTTGATACTGAAATTCCATCAAGCACCTTCAGTCGATATCATAATTTATAATTTGTAGTTTTTTTATGTATACGTACCAAATAAATAAATCAGCGAATAACATATACGACGAGTGAAACCGGTAATGACCTAAATATTATAAAACAATGGGAATATTATTGAACTTTTTGTTTAACTATTTATATAGAATGCCTTTCTATCCTGAATGGACAGTTAACACCAGCAAAAGAGGGAAAATATATGAAAATATTAATGTAACGAGAATAATTACGTTCTAGCGCTATCAATTAAAATTCTAAGATTGCCAGTTAGCATCTGAATGAAGAGGTATTTTACAGTTTGAAATATTATTTAAATTATTTAATATTTATTAGAATTATTTTGTATTCTTTGCAATTTGTTAGATCGCTACGTTGCTATTGAAATGGTTTTTAATAATATTATATCAATGTTTGATATTTTACATTTGCAATGGTGGTGCGCCTGTCACATATTGTTATGTATCGAAAATCGTATTGCATTTTTATAACCATGTGGTTGGCTCGACTGTGAAATGCGCTCCAGAACAAAGCATCGCTGATATAAATCTATATTGAAGGCTCTTCCATAACATATTACTGTCTCTGCAATACGATGCGGTAAGAGTTCACTCAAATACACAAACACCGCCCACAAACCAGGTAAAACTTTCGGATTTTTTACCATCGAAAATTATGTTTGTTTTTCATTTTTTTACACAATGATTCCGCGTCAAACGGAACTGTAAGTTTGAACGAGTGCCGATAAATTATTATCAATACAGTTTTTTAGTAAGCACTTTTTATGAAATAGTTTTTTTTTATTTTGAGAGGGTATAGTTTTCTTTCACAATTGCAATTTGAAAAATCCAAAAAATACTTAAGTATAAAATTTAAATTTCAATTCAAATAATGTTAAACTTTTTTCAGTGTGTAGCTAGTTTCATTTATATCACTTTTATCTTCACTACCACTTTGTCAATTATTGAAGGATTGAGAATATTTAAAAAAAATGAACTCATCTCGTTGATAGTTGATAGTTGCTAGTTCAAAAAATTATATTTGAAATCACATTTACTTGGTAGAATTCCATTGTAACACGGTGAGAAAATAGTAATGTATTTTAATTATTCAAAAAATGTTAGACATATAATTGATAGCTCTTTCGACTTACCTTAAAATTTTTGTAGAAGTAAAATAAACTGCCATTTTTTCTTCATGTTATATTTGAGTTCGACCAAGTTAATGTCAATTCAATCAATTGAAATGAATTTACTATTAAACTTATGATACAAAATTCAATATTTGAAATGTTGAAATTTTGTAAATTTATACATGTTTTGACATTGACGACCCGGGATTTGCCTTTCGGCATTCTATCAGACGGACAATGTGCTATGGACACAACCGTGTAAAAGAATGCCTGATATTTCCGAAAGGCGAATTGTTTGCCGTGAGTAACAAGATATGTGAAAATACACAAAGTTTCAACAAATGAAATTTGATATTGATGTTCCATTAAAGATCTTAAGTCAGTATCGTAAATGATACACATTTAGCTTATTACTAATTCAATATAATAATCAGATCGGTTTCGCTTATCGCCAGCATTATCAACTATTAAAAATAAATCATCAATCGGAACCAAATGAAATTGACTGTTATGAACTACGCCTTTTTATCTCAGTGTAGCATACTTCTTCCTAATTCACTATTGTAAAATGAATAAAAAAATATTATCCTAGATTAAAAAAAGGTTTGTCTTAAGAATTCAAATGCTGTAAATGTTTACTTACCAACGAACTATCGCACCAACAAATACTGGGAGATAAGAATTATGAAGGAGGTAAAAAAGAAACGAGAGAAAAATAAATAAATCGGAAGAAGGAAGTTTGTAGACGCGCGTGGCTTTGACACGAGAAATTGGCGCTTTGTATGGGGAGCCCGTTGTATGGAACGGCCTGTCAACAAGGCGATCCCAATACAGATCAAAGAAAATCAAACCTTATTCGATTATTGTAACACTCGATAAAAAAGATTTCATATTTGCTCCACCGATGTTTGTGCGAGAGCTAAGATATAATACCCCTTTTTAATTAATATTTTGCATCATACATATACGTAGATGAGATCTAAAGAGTGTTATTGATTTTATTTTTTTGTGTAGCCGAAAAATTTCCGTGTTCTTTATTTTCAAAAATAATATTATTACGATATCATAATTTTTCAAGCACTGCTATTTGAGAAATCGAAATTATAATAAAAACATATTGTGTACATGTAACATTAAACCACAGGTCTTTTTCATTTCTCACCTCTGCCAGGAATAAACTCTAGCCTATTCTTAATCCATTACAAGTTCATATCATGTCCACTTTCTGTCAAATTATAAACACGTGTTCACAGGAATATTTAATTCTAAAGCAAGAAAAATGAACTACACGGATTCACCGTGGTAGTATTCATTTTACAAACTTAAGAACCAATATTGAAGCATTGAAGCATAATATTAACGTTAGCTTAAAAATTAAGTAGTATAGACACTATTATCACCGTGGACCGTAATAATTTTCAAACAGTATATAACAATTTATTGATTGAATTGGAATTTACTTGGTAGAACTCCATTGTAATACGGCGAAAAAATAGCAATGGATTTTAGTCCTACGAAATTTTTATAAGGTATAGTTGATAGCAATTTCCGTTCAAGCTATCGTAAGAAATAGTTCAAGAAAATTTGTAGAACTAAAATGCAATGCTATTTTTCATCGTTTTCGTGGTATAAAACAACTACAATGAATTCTACTCGTGTCATTACTTACTGATTACCGTTTGAAAACAGTTATTGTGACATACATGTACACACATACATGTTATTTAGTATAGAATAGCGGTCGGCAATACAAATGAATTACCGTGTGGAAAATTCAAAGTACTGGACACCTAGTATGCTAATGTAATAATCATTTTTAAATCTATCTCATATTCAGACAATTTATTTGATTTTTTTAATACACGCCACTTAACGAAATACAGTATTTAAATATAAGTGACTCCCTTAAGGCTAAAATTTGGATAATATTAGTAACATGTCAATATTTGGTTGAAAGTATGAAGTTTTTATTAATTTTCAAAGTAAGACACGTAGTGGCAGACGTGGAATATGTTATCGGGCGCTGGTATAAAATATTGTAAAGGCCTTTTTGATATCCGCCTAGTACAATGAAACAAATATCATTCGTCAGAATATAGTATAAAACAACGAAAAAATATACGATTCATTCGCTAGTCTCTCGTCAGTGTTTCAAACGACAGCTAAGTTTTAAATGAAGATAAAACTCATGTATTTTGAAGCTAGGAAGATTCCAAAATATTTAAAGTGAAAATGTATCCACCGCGTCTAGTATAGCATATAGAGTAGCATCTAGTACAAGCCATATGGATAGCCAATCTAGTTTTAGAATAGTCATTCTGGATTCTATAAACAGATTTTCGCACTTTGTACTTTAAAGTATTTACACATAAAAAAAAATACTTAAGAGATTTCAAAGTGTAAAAAAAGCAGTTAATGCGTCTAGACGCGAAACGAGTACTGGGTAACTATCTAATCTCATTGGATTTTCAGTCATGTCCCTCTAATCTCTAGAATGGCTTGCTGCTTAAACCAAAGAAAAGACCGACATTATAACTATTCAATAAATCTCACAGAGCTTTCTGTTCTTATATATATTTCAAATGGGCTCGTAGCTTTAACAAATTAATGTGTAATTTAATTTTATGTTTTAAGTATTAGCACATTACTGCAAAATAAAATTGATCTCTTAATATATTCATTTCGTTAATAGATTGACATAGCTTAAAATAGCCAAGTATTTGTTTCCAAAATAATCAATTGGTTGATAGCTATTCCGACATAAGGGCTTCGTTACAACTACTTATGATTCAATTTATCTCACAGCTTGCCTATATTATATAATGCTCTGCTCTTGAAAAGATATATCTACTCGTTTACAATCACGACTATTACAATAAAAAATATATACATTTTCAATAAAGAATATTCGATGCAATAAGTCTTCTATTAGTTATGCTATAAAACAAATACATAAACAATTTAAATAAATACATATATTTTTTAGGTTATAATAATTTAAGTAAGCGTGGTTATTTTATATATACAATATTTGATTATTGAGAAAGTTATCTGCTTGGTATTTTTTTTTATGTATGATAATATTGAGTCTATAACTATTCAGTGCAAAATAATATCGAATAATTGTTTTAAGAGTTGGTTTGTCAATTCATGGTCCTTTTTTGCTTCAAAATGACTTAACATAATAACGTTTTTCATTTGACATGAAACACTCTTTCCAGTAAATTTTATGGTCTTTTAATGTTCTAGCAAGAATTTTAGTTAATTTTTATTTTCCACTGTATAATCTTAGATACCATGAGAATTTTCACCCGAATAGTGATTTTTCAACACTCTCCTCTTTTATCTTATCAAAAATTTGAGAATTGCTTTTAATGTTGACTTACTGTATTTTATTAGTCACTTTTAAGGTGTTAACTGTCACTTCTTGATGGAAAGGCATTATATTTTAAATAATAAAAACACATTTTTTTAGTACTTATTTCCACAATATATTTTTTGATCAGGACCGGTTTCGCTCATCGCGAGCATTATCAACTGATAGAAAACAATTTACAAACAAGTCTATTTATACAAAACAAAAAAAAATTTGAGTTAATGGTAGCAGGTGTACAAAACCATGGGTACAAGAACTAGGAAACGATTTACATAAAATCATACAATATTGATACAAATAAAGTAAATTAGTATAAAAATTAAATGTTCACAATCACTTATTAAGAATTACAATTACAATTATGGTAAATCAATAAACCATTAGGAGCTCTAAACAATCAATTAGGAAGTAAGGAGTGGGAAATTTTTAATGACGAAAATAACCCACAATCACTACTTAATGGAACAAAATAAATTAATACATGAGAAGTCGATTAAAGATGAATCGATGAGATGGGAAGATATGGTCAGTCAGGGGCGTTCCAATATTTTCTGTAAAAAAATTAAGTAAAAGGAGGCAATATCATTTTTCAAAAAAAAAAAAAAATATTTGAAATATATATTTATTAATCTAATTTAATGAGTATAACAATGGTGACGACGCAAAAGTAGTTTGTTCATTTATAAGGTTAGAATTAGGCAAAAAAATTTATCGATTAATTTCAAGGATTTCTTGTTTATCTAATTTCAGTGATTTGTTATTGAAATGCAGGATTTTGTAGTTTATAGTAAAATCACATGAATGTTTATTTTGAAACAAATGGTTTCCAAAAGTAGAAATCTCATCGCCTTTTTTGGCACAAGCTAAATGTTCCTTAAATCTAGTATGAAGATCCTTTCAAAACAAAACAAAAAAAAAAGGTATTTTATTAGGTATAGACACACGATGTAGCCTGCAAAGTTTTCCCATTTTAATTAAACGGACTGCACTGTAATGGAAGTGAAAATAACATTAATAACTTTAAGGGTTGAACTGTCAACTTTTGGTGGAATAAATATAAATTAACAATAATAATTTATTAGTTGAATTGGCATTTACTTTGTAGAACTTCATTATAACACGGTAAAAAAAAGTAAATTATCACAATATAAATCTAGGATGTAAGTACACAAGATACGTTTTATGTACCTTTTGTACACTGCCATATAAAGGAAAGTAAATGTATGTTGAAACATAGTTCTGATGAGGGCGTAAGCCAAGATAACTATTATCTATATACCTTATAAATTTTGTAGAACTAATATATATTGCATGGTTTAGTATACCTGCTACCTTCAACTTCAATATTTTGTATAAATAGACTTGTTTGGAAATTGTTTTCTATCAGTTAATAATGCTCGCGATTAGCGAAACCGGTCCTGGTCAAAAAATATATTTTGGAAATAAGTACTTATAAAATGTGTTTTAATTATTTAAAATATCAATCTTACTATCAAGAAGTGACAGTTAACAACTTAATTGTGACAAACAAAAATTTATAAATACGATGTATACATTTTTAAAACAAAATCGGCTTTAAAGTTTCACATTTTTTTAAGCGTAAGCTGCGGAACGGTAGAAACAAAAAGAAAAATTATCATTGAAAATATAAGGTTTAATTCTCATTGATGTATATGGTGACGGTGTAGTAAAATAGAACTAATGTCTTTTTGCCAGAAGTAAAATAAGCAATTTTACAATAGAATCAGGCTATTCTAATCTTATTTTTAAAAGTCCACGTTTAATAGACTTGTAATGAAAAAATATGCATAAAAGCTGTATCTTAGAGCTTTCCTTACATTTATATACCGAGACTTGCGAATGAGTGGCACGCAAGTTTTACCTTTGAGTAATTTCACGAGACAAATGCATCAAAAAACTTTGCTCATTTTCCTCACAAAGCACAACACCAAGTATCAAAAAGTTTTCGCCATAAAACTCAAAACTTTTAGTTCATAATTTCAAAATAGTATATCATGATGAATACACGAGATAAATAACAGAAGAGATTTTACTTACAGGACCGCTTTACAGTTTTACTGTGGGAAAAGAGAATCATTGTTCTCGGCTTATATTTTGATCACCTGTAAAATTTTACTTTTTTAGTACGCCACAAATTTAATTTAGACAGAAAATATTTCGCATTTATAAGTTGTTCTTTGTCTTGTATTACAAACTCAAATTTAAACAATTCTTATATAATTGGTTTTGTCGACAATTAAATGAAATAATTATGTAGTGGATGATTGACTAACAAACATTACCTGTCTCAAGGCTGTGGCAATTCGCTATACGGATTGTTCGTTAACCAATCAACATAGAAATCGACATAGAGCAAGTGGATTAAAAAGATCGTTTATGCTCGTTATCTGAATAAGCATTCGTTGTCCAAAGACAAAAATCTTTCGTGGTATTGTTCATTGGCTGATTTGTTCGTAATCCAAACTGTTTGTTAACCGATCACCCACTTTATATAATATGTATGAAATATGGGTAAATAACATATTAAAAGTGATCATTATCTAAATTGCTAGTGTTTGTACAGTTTAATCTAATCATCGATTCAATAAAATAATGAGAAGAAATATTTTTTTTAATTTTCGTCGAGCCTTAAACTAAATAATTCAACAATCTGAGAATTTTTTATCAATCAAATAATATTATTCTACATTATTCATATAAAAAACAAAGAGCTCGATCTATCATGGTTTACGATTGAAAATCTTTTATAACGCTGCGAGCAAAGAATAAGTTTTGACATACTTTCCTAATGTTTTCGCTTGCACGTTAAGCGTTGTCACAACCAAACATAATAACGCGACCAACAGTGCAAGCGTAATAAGTTTCTCAAGTTTTTTCCCGTCATAAACTCTCTTAACGCGGTAAGCGAGCTTTGCGTAACAAAAAGCTCTTATTTCATAGTAGAGCCGTTATGAGCGACAGCTCTGAATTCCACGATAACGTAACAGTAGCCTGCTACCAAAGCTTCTTTGAATATGGAAAGACCAAAAATGTAACCATAATTCAATATATATAATAAATTATGAAAATATGTTTTTATTTATTTTTACATCTTGAAAAACCAGGAGAAATTTTTTTACCATAACAGACAGATAGAAACAGGTAAAGGTTTATCTTTATTTGTGTGTGTGTGCTTTAATAAAAATATAAGATTTTAGTTATTTTTTATTCCTTTATATAAAGACAAAGATTGTATAAATAAAGAATCAAAATATTAATAAAATATTTGTGATGAAAACAATCATATAAAAGTTAAGACGTTCAAAGTTACTGATTTTTGATCTAACCAATTCACAATTTACTACATTCAATTTAACTCTCCCAGCGTATCTGGTTCGTGAATAATTCAGTCGTTAATGCAAGAATATAATTGGTAATATCGAGTATTGGTCAACTATTTGATAACCAACCAAATCTGTCTTGCAGCTATGTTGAATATATAACGGATTACATCAACACAACAGTCCATGGCTTTCTTAAATATGAAGAGCGAATGGGATTATTTAAGACTTTTTCAAATCGTATTCTACTTTATACACATTTCAGGACATGCAAGTAAGTTATGAGTAATTTGTCTTGAGAATTATAAGCAAAAATACTAATTAAAAAGTTTATCTTAATTGATTTTAATCTTCGGCTAAATGTGAATAAGAAAGGGTCTCCGATGGACTGTTTAGAGAACTGTGCAAGTCACAAACAAAAATATGTTATTTAAATGAACATGCATCGTAGGTTTCAATATTTATTTTCAGCATTATGGTCACACCTAAAATGAAAAATAGTAGATGGCCCACACGACCGGATATATCCGTTTCCTGGCATCTGCAAGCATTCGTAGCACTCGAGGCAAGTTGGGGCAACTGGGTCAAACTTTTGTGCCCCCACTTAGTTCAAACTGTTTGCCCCTCTCGGCTGAAAGTTATTGTCTATCCTTCACACTAAATGTAACGAGAACAATGTTATTACTGGTGGAATAAATATGCATCACGAATAAAAATACTACGAGATAAATTATAAAACAGTTAATATATTATTTCGTTTTGAATGAGATTATTTTTTGAATAGATTTTCAAAGAAAACTCATATTTCTATGATTTTATTATATACGGAGAGAAAAAACATGATGAACATGGGAAGTGAGATATGAGCACAGAGTTATAGTCTGCAAGGAGTATGGCATATAATTACCACATTAAACAGATGAAGCTGCACTTTTAGCTCAATACTTATATACAATACATAGAAAAAACTATACATTCCAAAGTAGGGAATCATAGATTGGAAAGTTTCAAGAATGACAAATATATCATTTAACTCTTTTCATATGCCATCAATATACTGAGTTAATCATTCTCTTGAAATTGCTTTTCATTTAAATGAAAGAAACTATGTAAGCCTTAAACCTTACATTTGAAGCTTTTTCGTAAATATACAATAACACTACTAGACGTTAAACTCATTTTTTGTATGTTTATAAAATTACTTTTACTCAAATTGTTTCTGTTAAACATGACTCTGAGAATCAATTCTATTACATATTTTAGATTTCAATCGTTATTGAGTTTCCGGTGTTCGAATAAGCGTCATCGAATTGCATTTGGCTTAAAGAGCTTTTCACAGAACTAAAGTCACATATGAATCAGTCAGTCAGTGAAATTTATGTTATGTAGAAGAGATTATTATTGTGAACATAATTATTCTAAATAATAAAAACACAATTATAGTGTTATTTTCGCAATATTTGAATTAATGCCTGCGATTTGCGAAAACTGTCCTGATCATAATATATATTGTGGAAATTGTACTAAAAAATGTGTTTCTATTATTGAAAACATCATGTCTTTGCATTTAGAAATAAAATATGATATCATAAAAGTCGTAAATTATTAATTTATAATAATTATTTGTTATATATATACGTGGGTAAACATATGTTTATAATATTATAGTAAAAACGTATCCAGAATTTATTTCATATATACTTAATGACTTTTTTATACAAATTTCTATTATATTTTTCAAATTACGCCGTTTTCGATTACTTCACTTGAAAATAATATATTAAACCATTATTATACGTCCATTTGGAAAGGATATAACTTTACATATTAATTCAACTAATCCTTAAACAAATTGAAAGACGTAGAACTTTTTTTTCCAATTCATCTGTAGATCTTTTTTGCGTTCCATGAAAGGAGGGATACGACATTTCTTTTTCAATCTTAACGTTTTAAAAAAAAAATTGTTCATTTTCAAACAATTTATTAAAAATGATGTTACTGCCAAATCACTGATAAAAATGTTTAGTGTAAAAATCTGGAGATATGTTCCCATCCCGTCGTGCAAACACTTAAACTTCTTTGACTCTGGGGTCGATATGTTTACGTAGGAAATTGTTTAAAAAGTCATCATAAGCTATAAAATTATTGTCTTTAAAATATTTAATAAACATAAAAATCTTCCCAGCAATATTAAATTTTAAGCTAAACTCGAAACATTATCGATACATGAGTATTATAAACTTATTAACTTAGAAAATCAGTGTTGTGTCTATTAAGCAGCTAACGATCCTATCTTGTATGTGATGTCCGTGTAAGCCTTCAAACTAAGCATTATCGATCACCAAACAATGAAGCTAGTCCAAAATTCGGTATCAGGAGCACATGATATATTCATGTTAACCTTAGTCGCGAGGGCTTGTAAGCTCATGTAGAGCCAAATGTTAACACAGTCACGGAGTTGATGGGCGGGTTGACCCTTTGAATCTCCTGCTCTCCAGATACTGGGGTATCGATTCCAATCGATAAAGTATCAGGGCGACAGACATGTTTGAGGCAATTAAAGCTTCCGAGAAAAGGATCTCAGATCGAGATACGACAATATGCAAATCAATCCAATGTCCACTGTAATAAAAATTGCGGTGATTCTTATCTATCATGTATTATACCAATGACATTTTATATTTGCCTGATAATTGCGATCATGAAACGCATAGATTATCTCATAAAACTAAGTAATAAAATTTTACTGTTTTACTTTATTATCATTTGTTTGATGATAGTTCACATGTATTAAAGGAATATAATATATCACAATATTAGAAAAGCATATTTCATACGTATTCATCGAATAACAAACCCAATAATTGAATTCAATATCGTTTATTTTTTGATAACAGTATTGTAATATTTTTAGGGGGTTTTCAGCATCCAACTGGTAAAATATTTAATTTAATTTATGTTTATCTTTAAATATAACACTAGATACGTATATTATTTGCTTTGTACCCGGTAATAGTGAAAATTCTTAACACTCATTGTCACAAAAATATCATTGTTGCAAATTAAACTTTATTATATAATTTATAAAATTGAAAATGACTGAATGGAATGCCTGAAGATGCCGAAAGGCGAAACCCGGGTCGTTAGTGACAAAACATGTGGAATCGTACAAAGCTTTAACAATTAAAATTTAATTTAGTATTATTATATACAGCGGGATCATTATTTTGAAAATAACTCATACGAAACAAATTTACTTGGTAGAACTATGTTACATCACTTACAGCCTTTTAGCTCTAAATATGTTAAGTGATTTTTTGATAGCTATTTCAGCTTCCGCAATCGTCAGACTTATGATAAAATATCGTCTTACTTTCAGTATTGCATATGATTTTTAATGAATTGTCGTAAATGTGAATCATTTCTTAGCGATAAGGTATATTTGAATAATAAAACACATTTTTTCAGGGCTAATTTAACCTCTCAGTTGGTTAAAAGTGTTCATGATGATTATTTAACTACAAATAAATATCCTATCGCATTAAGGAAATAATTAAAACTAAATAGTGTTTTGATAAATGTTAAAAATAAACCGATTGAAATTGAAGAATTATACGTAATAAAGTAAAATATTTTTAATGGTGTAAGTAAGGGTGATGAATTGACGTTCGTTTAATTAATTACCTCAATTATATATTATACTTAATTACTTTAAGAAAGCTTTTAGTTTAATGTTTTATTTAAATCAAAAAATCAGTTGAATAAAGATTTTTAAACGAATATAATAAATGAAATTTATCAGGGTATCAGACGTACATATCGGTAGCATAAAAACATGTCACCCAAAAATGATAAAGATAAGAATTGAGGAATCGATAAAGATTCGATACTTCAAGATGCTAATTGAATGTTCTGAAGTCTGCGAACCACTGCATCAATTTTATCAAAGGAATCTGGAATGATGCCTTACTCGAAGATAAAACGACATGTCTCGTATTGACGCTGCCATGTTGTATTCGACAATATATAAATACATTGACGAACAAAAATGATCAATTTTATATTAACCAGAATACGCTACGTGAGGGAATACATAAACCGATCATACAAAACTGTTTTGCCACCATTTAACAGTGCTCTTGTGAACTAGATAACATTTATTATAGACGTATTAATATAAAAATAATAAATAGAAAATCGGTTCTTTATTCAAATATGTATTGTACTTGATTGGAAGACGATTTTTGGCAATAAACTTTAAGTAACAATCACTCTTAAAATTTTGATCGCATTAGTTGTAAGACATTGTACAATCAAAAAAATATTTTAAACCCTTTGTGTACACATTATTTTTATCATTCAGGCATTTGTATATAATCTTACTTATATATATATTAAATACAACCACTTTTAAATAAAGAAAATATTGATTTTTAAAATTGTGAAATTAGTAAACACTATTTTTTTCAATATAATTTTGTTGTAATAGCTTTTCACCCATTAAGCATATGTAGCTTTTATACGGTTGTCTTCCGTGACGCAATACAGACGATGGTAAAATTATTTTTAGATTACTATTATTCGTTTATAATAATGTTTAATGAAATATCCTTATAAATTGTAAATTAATATTATTATTTTTGTAGTAATTAACGATTTGAATTAAAGCAATGTGTAACACACAAATAAAAAAATCATTTCCTTCTAAAGCTTTTATGAAATATGATAGAATGAAGAATAAAATACACTTTTAATTATAAAGGTATTATTAAAAATATTATATTATGTATCCATGAAGAAACCAAGATAAAAGATTTTATCACTCCTAAAATTAAAACTGCTACTTCTTGTTACAAAAGTATTACATAAAAATAAATGTTTAATACAATTTGTACGGCTTGTATTTCTTCAGGATTGCTTACACTCATCGCGAGCATTATCAACTGACTGTTTGTAAATGTATATAATTTTCGAAATACTACTCACCATTATATTTTTATTATTAATAATTTAACTCTCGTAATTTTTCTAATGGATCAGGAAATCCCGGGATTAATTTCTTATGAGTGCCGGGATTTTGGGGTTGTGGGATCTTAAATCCTATTTTTCATTTTCACCGCTCCAAGCAAAGCCTATCAGCTAAACAACTATTATGACTATTTGTGATATCGACTTAAGGTGCTTGATGGAATTTCAATATCAAATTTGAATTGATAAAATTGCATACGAATCCACATGTTTTATCACATCACGAATGACTTGGGTTTCGCCTTTCAGAATCTTCAGTCATTCCATCACAAGGATTCAATAGAACTGATTAATATTCAATACTACTATACTGTTCTATTGAACTATTAACAAAACATAAAGAATTATACAAAGTTTCAACACTTAAAATTTTCTTGTGACAGTTGGTATGATATTTCCCATCAACAAAAATACAATAACTAATTAGCGACACCCTGTAATAAATGTTCCATTCATTTATTGGTATGAATAAACAAAGCGTTTAAGTTAAGATATCGTGTATAAATCTCAATAAAGCAATAGTAATGATTTGAAAAATCAAATGAATCCTCCAATTAAAAATGTTTCGTTATCGGACTGGGCTTGCTTTAAATACGTTACTTTCATTGATATATTAAATGAGATATCTAATACTTGAACCGTTTTCACTCTTCAGTTTGACTGTGTGAGCCAAAATTATTGCTTACCTTTCAAAAGAGTTTTTTTTTGGGCGGCGCTTGGCAGAAGTGAACTGCACTACCTTCAAAAAAGTCACCGGATTCGCTTTGATGTGGGCAGAGTGCACAAAGAAAGAGAGGTCTTTCACCTCGGCCTGAAGCCGTCTGCGACTCAAAGTGAGTCCTACTCAACTTCATTTAGTTTGCACCCTGTACTTGTTACATCGTCGTAAACTTTACCAAAAATGCAATCTTCATTGCAATTTAATATATGACATCCAAAATATGTGCTTTATTTCCATTAAAATTTATAGATTTATTAAGTAATCGTTATTTGAAATTTATTTGCTGAATTCTGATTTAAAAACCCACTTTAAGTAGAAAATAAACCGATCTTAACTTTTTGAATTCTGGGAAGTATTCATATTGCGGGACCGGTGGCATCGACACTTTCCTTGAAAATTATAGACTAATAATTACACATAAATATTACATCTCTTTTCGTCGATAATTCTTAACAATATATCACGTCTGAAAATTCCATCATAGTTTGCTTAAAATAGTATGTCCTGATAGTATATATATATAAGTAATAGTATATCTCATAGTGTGTTCTGATCGTATTGAATTAAATTATGGAAATAGTACTAAGGAAACACTACATTTTATACCCATGGTTTCGTATACTTGCTTCCTTTAACTCAACATGTTTTTCTATAAAAAGACTTGCTTGCAAACGGTTTTCTATCAGTTGATAATGCTCGCGATGAGCAAAACCGGTCGTGATCAAAAAATATATCGTGTAAATAAGAACTAAGAAAATTGTTTTTATTATTAAAATTTCCAGACAGTAAATGTTTTTATCGCCCAATAAAAAAGATAAAATAGAATTTAGCAAAATAAGTATTAAGCAAAAAAGTTCACTTAAAAGTGTTTCCAAGATATTTACATGTTTTAACAAGATTGATATTTGATCAGGTAAAGTATATTTTTACGTAATCTTGTAGGAATCAAATAAATACACCACTAACGACCCGGGTTTCGCCTTTCGGCATCTTCAGGCAGTCTATCACACGGATGCAACAGAACTGACTGTGAAGTGACAAAACATGCGGAATCGTACAAAGTTGTAGCAATCCAAATTTGATATTGAAATTCCATCAAGCACCTTCAGTCGTTATCATAAATTTTATCAAAATTTGGCAAGAGATATTTCAAGAGGTTTTCTTGATCATTTAAAATTGATTTATAATGCAATTGAACTATTTATATATCTTATGTTCTTTCACGTTTTGCTACAACATTTTAACGCCTTAATCCACGTTCAATGGAAGAATCTCCGATAGCAAATGGTTATCAAATTACGTTGTATCATTATATAATCTTATACCGATCAGGTGGTTTATATGCTTAACCAGTAAAATAAAAACCAAAGTAACTCCTCGATAAAGTATGATGGTTTGAATGATAATCACACTAATATTGCATTTTGTCGTTTTGAGATCCTCTGGCCGCGGTAATAAAGTCTGTGCCAAAACTGACGAGACAAGACGAAGCGGTCTCCGTGAGTATATTTTCAGTCGTCGGTCGTGTCCTGCCAATGCTAATTGGAAGGTGGAATTCTTTATGTCATCATCGAAGTCACTCAAGCGACATCGGTTATCGATTATTTTTTCGCAGCACAGATTCCGTGATCAAATTCCGGAGAAGTATTGCGGTTCAGTTGTCTAAGAGTGACAGAACCAGCAACATAAATGGCTAATGATTTAAAAATGTCTAAGCAATACTAAAAATTCACAAGTATTATATCATAATCAAAAAATCGTGACTTTGTTTTACTAAAGGTGCAAAAAAACTTTACTCTATTTTTTACTTCCCAAATATATCGTAATTCATAAATGGTGTCATTATCTGATTTAGATTTTTTCATTAATTTATGACATCGATTGAAGATGCTTGATGGAATTTCGAATTGTTACAACTTTGTACGATTCAACATGTTTTGTCACTCACGTTGTATATTTTGATGATAGTTGATTAATATTTGTTATAAAACCCTATCAAGAATGACTCATTAGCAGGATCATTAATGGAAGTTGTCATGGGCAATTGTGTAAATTATTATAGGATTACTATTATTAAATTTGCTTTAGCTGCAATTTACTTCTTGCCTTATGGTAAGTGTTTTCCTAAAATTAATAACTTTGGTATATAGTCGATGCTAGTTGTTTATTTTACGTCACATCCGTGTGATAGAATGTCTGAAGATGCCGAAAGGCTTATCCTGTGTCGTTAGTGACAAAACATGTGGAATCATACAAAGTTGTAACAATTCAAATTTTATATTTTTTCACTAAGAAGTCATCTATGTCAAATTTATCAGACTTGAATTGAAAAATCTAACTGTAATTTTGACTTTAACTTAAATTTATCCCTGCCTCCGCACTATTCCAAATCTTAAAGAGACAATGTTAGCGTACAGAGACCTGATACATTGAAAAAAATATCATTACCTTACATTATAGTCTCATCTTTTAATATTGTGCTGATTAAGAAAATCTCACCGCGCAAATCAATAATATATAATATTTATGATATGTCACTTTTAAGATACTAACTGTCTCTTCTTGATGACAAGACATGCTATTCAGAATAATAAAAACACATTCATTAATTACTTTTTCCACAATATATTGCATGATCAGGACCGGTTTTGCCTTCTCGCACATTATCAACTTATTCAGCCTTGAGTAAGTTCATTTATTTATTTCTAAAACATTCTCCTTTGAAATAGTATTTTTAAGATTAAATGTATGAAAGTACTGGCAATGACTTAATCTTATTTGTTTTAAGGGAGTATAGAAAATGGGGTGGAAATAAGGTAAATTCCTAAGTGTTAGCTTTTTACTATAATAATAACTAATAAGAATTTCATACAATAATTGATATTTGAAAAGGCTTTAGATAATTTCAATACGCAACCGTTAATGAATGGTACGAATGTACAAGTGCATTTAAAAACATTTAGGAGGCTTACTTAAACTGAATATCACTTTTAAGATGTTAAATGTCACTTCTTGATGGAGGATATTTTAAATAATAAAAACACATTTTTTTTAGTACTTATTACCACAATGTATTTTTTGATCAGGACCGGTTTCGCTCATCGCGAGCATTATCAACAGAAATAAGTACTAAAAAAAAGCATTTTTATTATTTAAAAAAAAACCGAATATTAAAAAAAAATAGTATTTATCACATATTTTCGTTTTGGAAGTATACTTGAGTTTTTTTTTAAGTTCAGCTTGTGAATAATTTCGGGATACAATCTAATTTGCTTAGAAAAAGAGCTAAATATTTATCTGAAATAATTTAAATGTATTTGGATAATAAAATACTTTTTTAAATCAGTGTGTATATTGTGGTTAACAGATGTCTATGAGATAGTTGAATTGTTGAATTTATCTCACGAAGAGAATATAGAAATTGAGATAAAGTAAAGTTTAACTGCTCGCTTAAAACAGACATTGAGTTTAATTAAACTTTATTTTTATCTCAAATCTCTTGATAAACCAGTAACTAGTAGATCCCCTGATCAAAACTTTCAGCATATATCGTAAATTATTTATAAATACGAATTTTAACCAGCAATATATTTTAGTTGTTATTTTTTAAATAGAAATATTCATACAGCATACTAATAAAATGACATGTCTCTGTCAGAATGAGTTTGGATTTCAAATGATTTTAAAATTGGTGACAAAAAATCACCGCCCTGTTCATCCACTGTAAGTTAATGAGTCGAATAAAAATCGGAACATATTTATGATGATCATAAATTGCATTCTTTACTGAAGGGCAAATATTTACAAATCGATGCAGCTATTCATGAATGTAAGAAACTCTTTTATTTTTGTTTCTGATGAATATATTCTTCTGAATTCTTAATATGTGTCTTACACAAGTTATTTTAATTCGAAGCAATTAGAGATCAGACTTGAATTTAACCGCCACAATAAAACTTTTTGCTGTTAATAGAATTTATTTATTAGAAAAAATAATAATTTACAAAGCTAATTTACAATTTAAACATCCCGTTTAACTGAAACAAAACTCCCGCACAGATCAAACGGTGGCTCGTAACTAAGCTATGACAAAGCATTGATAAGGAATTCATTGGATACTGATGATGATGAGCAGCAAAGCTAGGGTTAGAATAGAGAGGGGAAGGTCGTGCCATGCGGGTCACATCAGTTTGGGTTTGTTCAGTTTGTTAAGTAATAGTTAGATGAAGTTAGTTACTGGCCCTTTGCTTTATCACAACTTACGAATTATTTCAACCCTATCATTCAATACAAACAAAACAAACTGTCAACTAAAGCCCGAAACATTATTTGTCTTCATCAAACCGTATCTGCTTATCTCACTTTACTTGATTTTGTTTAACAACTTAAAAAAATATATATTTACAATATATACGTATTTAACTAAATAAAGCGTTCTACATTAGGAAAATAAACAAATTTTACTACTATTTAAAAAAATATCTTATAATCAGAACCAGTTTCGCTCATCGAAAGAAAAATCAGCAAAAAATACAATTTGCAAGCCGAAGTTTTGATAAAAAAAAAATTTCATTATATATATTTGTAGTTCAAATTTTATCAAATGATTATGCACGCTAAGAGCGGTACCGTTTCTTATTGTAGAATATGATATGAAAATAATATTTTATAACGTGATTTCATTATTTAAACTATATTGCCTTTACACTAAGATGTGACACCTTGTAGTGTCTATAAAAAAAATATTTCCGTCAATTACGAACTAAATATCCGTAGAGAATGTATAATATAATAGTTTAGTAATCGACTTATCTTGCTTGTTCTTGCAAAGAATTGAATCAGCCTTCCAATAGGGATGCCGTTGAATAGAAAGTAAACATTCAACAGTATTTTGTCGGATGTCGACATCAATGTTTTATATATTGACAGAACATATCTATTATATTTCTTTGCCAATATAAATGATTTCATTAAATTTTTTTCAAGATATTCTATATCAAAGCTTACAATTTATCATGGAAAGGTAATCAAAATTTTCATTATGTTATTAAAGTTTCTTTCTTTGCTTAACCTGTTTTTCTTTATCGATAATTGAATGTATTCAGGCATCAGATTTAAATCATAGTAAAATACCTTTAATTTTAATAAGCTGTGGCTGAAATGTCATTTGTACGATTTACCGTACGTACAAAAAGCTCTCATTTTATATTACATGAATATAAAATTGGTGATTTTTTTACACCAATTCGTTTCTTATACAAACTCAATTTACCCTAATCATCCTTTCGTTTTCTTTGTAGCTTTTCTAATATTTTTGTTTGGTGTAGTTTATTGAGGAATTGCAGCTTTCTTTTATATAAAATTATCTTTTTGTTTCAATCTATGTAGTATGATAATTATATTTCCAGATAATCTAGTTCGGTAGAATATTTTCAGTAAAATCCATCAGGATTTATGCATTTGGTTTTAACTTTAGAAAGCAACTATTGATAATGAAATCTTCGGCAAAACTGATGAATATACGTCAAAAATCGTTGTTCCAATAATGAACTATTTTTAAAGCACAGTTTTTTATAGTCTTGTTATTATATAATGATATTTGTAAATAAGTCTTCAAATTTTCAATAAGTTTACAATTCCTAGCGTCTACATGTATTTTTACACTTATTGTCCAGGTGTTATTGGCAATCACAATAAAAGCAAACTGTCCAATTACTTCCAATCAAAAAAAGTCACATTACCCAACAGCCGTAATTTCCCTCGAAAATTCAAGTAAGTTTCTCTAACACCGTAAGAAAAATCGTAGTTTTTAAGGGATACGATTCATAGCCACTTAGATGTTGCTTTTTTCTCATACGGCGAGGACGAAAGTTGAAATCTTCGGGTTGACCTTTAATCCTTGACTTAAAAGCTTACAAGACGACAAAAAAGAGCATTGAAGTAAATGGCGCTTGAAATTCTTAGACAGATGTTTTTTATCTTACAGAGAAAAGAGACTGAAAAGATAGATGCCAATGATATTTATTTTTACGATATATAAATGAGCACAAACTTCAAAAATATATTTTAAGCGAGAGAGAAAAACTTACGTTTTCAAAAAGGTTCTTTTTTTCAGTAGGAAGTTAAGTGGTCGAATGATCAAAACTGTTGGCTTCTTTTGCGGTACACATTTGCTCGAAACTCTATGCATACAGTTGATTAAACTATTATTAGATTCGATTCAAAGATACACATTTGATATTTAAGATAGATTGACTATCACTAATGGCATCTTATTCTTGACTATAAACTTTTACTTTCTTCACAAAATATAGAGATTGAGCGATAGTTACTAGCAAGTCTTCAATTCGTTTAAATTTTATATGAAAGTACAATCAAACACCCCTACTAATATTATGTTGATTTTTTTTTAAATATTATAATTTATATATTTTAGTACTATTTCCGTAATAGCAGTTCTGGTCTTGAGTATCGCTAAAATTTCTAATTATTCGATAGATCATATTCCATAAAATAATATATTTTATATATAGATTATTTCGAATTTAAAAACTTATCACTTGTTATTTTTGCTAATTAGATTTTCTTGTTTTTAAACTTTTAATGGATATTTGATTCAACTTTATTTTGATTGAAAATTATTACTTAGAGGTTTCATGTAATTTTTTTCTCAGTTCTTTAGCATTTGGTTTTGTGTACGTGCTATTTATTGACTCTAAATTTTGTAAAAGAAATCTCGTTATGATTTATATTCTATCAGTTGATAATGCTCGCAATAATCGAGACCGGTAAGATGTGTTTTTATATTATTGATTGATTAGCATTTACTTAATAGAACTCCACTATTACACTTTGAAAAAGTATAAATGTATTTCGGGATGTACCCTCATCAGAACTTTATTTATGCGTACGTGACTTTTTTTGAAGAGGGCATAAGCTGAAATAACTATCAACAATAATATATATCTTGTAAATTTTGTGGAGTTAACATATATTGCTATTATTTCACTGCGAGTTTTTATTATTTAAAATATCATGCCTTTCCAACAACAAGTGTCAGTTAACACCTTTATAGTAAAAGAAATATTTAATGTAAACATATTATAAAATATGCTAATCATAAAGCATTTTACTAGCCGGCTTTGATTAATAAAACGTGTGTCTCATAAAACACAATATTATATTTGAATGATCTACATATATCTGTCGAACATTAAGGCAACTCTTCAGCGATGTTTAGGTATACCCGAATATCTGTAAAGACATTTCCGTTTACTATCTACAACTAAAAATGTATATTTTTATTTTAAATTATTTGTAGGCTTTAATTATACTCTTGGGTTTTTTTGTTTGTTTTGGTGATGGTAAATACAGGATATAGAATAGAACATTCATAACGACTAGGAACTCTTGGCATGTAATCTTTATTTAGTTTTTTTATTGTGAAAATATGTTTGAAAGCATAAAATCTTTTCCATAGATTATAAATACGAAACACGTCAGACCCATTGTTATCTGGTGTTCCTTTGAAAGTAGTCTCTCGTTTTAACGTCTCGGGAAATATTTTTAGGAGACGGTTTTTGAATGAGCATAGAGACAGCTAGATAAGCGAAATAATAATAAAAATAAAGAAAAGCGGTGTTTGCAAAATGAGAGGAAATAAAATAAAATAAAAAAACGAACACAGCAATGATGATGAAAGCCAACCGTAAGAAAATGTTTCGTAGAAAATTCCTTAAAAAAATATGACAGGTGAGCTATGAGTATCGCTTGCACTATTAGTATAAAGGTTTAAGGTATCATACTCTGAAGATTAAAAATTACAATAAATAAGACAAATATAAGTAAAACTCTATGCTCTGTTAATGGTGCAATAAAGCACTATAAGATCATGGAAAGTTCTCTAAAAACTACTCAAACTTTAGGATATAACGAAGCTATAACTTTTAGCTCACATAAAGCTTAACGCACAAAAAGCTCCCTAAAATCTATGAAATACAAAAAAATATTCAGGTATTTACAAGCATCTATTGAAGTCGCTTTAGTGTTTTTATCTTCCTAAAAGTCTGCATCAGAAGTTCTCTAGAGCCTCTGAAGTAAAAAAAATGCATTCAAAACACTATATCGCTCTATTGTAGTAGCAAAAAGAATTTCAGCTCACTTGAGGCGCAATGTATCAATTGTGATCCATAGAATGTCTTGGTCTTCCAGCTCTTTATAAGCGATTAAAGAGCTTTGAGCTCAACATAAGTTCGTTGCAGCAAAAGCTCTTTAAATATCAAAAAAGCTCATGATAAAATAGAAGTTTAGTCATAATGGCTTAAAAGGTTTTTCAGCTCACTAAAAGCTCTCTAAGACCACTGAAATATATACCAAAAAATAAACATATAATATTTTTTATTTTTATACAAATTTTAAAGTGAAAATGACAATTTTGATATGAAATGTGTCTTATATAAATCGAAAACATTATAACTTTTAGGGTTTTTACCAGTGATTCTTAGTGAAAAGCCATTACATTTATTTATAAAAATATAACGAATTTCTTTTTCAATCATTTATCAATTGTATATAACCATTTTGACCAGGATTATTCTTATTCTGGAAGCGTATTAAACTATCGAATTCAAATAGAAAAAAATATGAATTTTATGATTTTAATGAAAGCCTTTATGATATTTTTTGAGTTTTTATTGAAGCCTTATTTTTTATTTGTAGAACTATTTTCACGTATTCGCCTTTTGCGAGCAAAACCATAGCATAGTCTGGTTGCTGAAAAGCGGTGCTTTCCGTTTTCAGTGAAAAGAAGGCAGTGTGGCCGATAAACGGAAACCGTATCTAGATCGAAGCTTTCGAAACTTTTAGAATATGAGAGCCTACCCTGTTTCAAAAGAAAACAATCTAAACTCTTGTAAGATGCCGGGCTTTACTATGTTTCTTCTTCATATTTTAGTAAGCTCTCACAATTGGACCATTTTTTTTGACCTGTTTATGTTTTATCACTCACGAATCGGATTTCTTCTTTCGGCATTTTCAGGCATTTTATCATTTAGATGCAACAGAACGAAAGATGCAAGAAACGGGTCTTTAGTGACAAAACGTGTGGAAACATATAAGTGTTAATATTTAACATTTGGTATTGAAATTCCATCAAGCACCTTCAGTCTATATTACAATCTTAATAATAGTGATATGTACATAAAAATCTATCAGATCTCATTCGATTATAAATTAAAATCATATATTGAGTTGTCTTTTAAGATATGTGTTAACTATAAATAACAAGTGTGCCACCTGTCAATTTCAATCAATGCCCAAGACGTGTAAAAGGTGATAAATATTTAAAGAAAAAATGTTGGTATTTTCTGTATTAAAGATAGTTTAATCAAGAAAAACTTTTATTAAATTGGATACTTTTCAAATTTGAATTGTTACAACTTTGTACGATTCCACATGTTTTGTCCACTAACGACCCGGGTTTCGCTTTTCGGCATCTTCAGGCATTCTATCACACGTAAACAGAACTGCTCCAGGTAGTTAGTAACAAATCATGTGGAATCACATACAAAGTTGTAACAATTCAAATTCGATATTAAAAATCCATCAAGCGCCTTTAGTCGATATCATAAATTATACAAGAGATACTTTTCATTAAGCCCTAATATACATTTAATACATTTTTATCTTGGTTTTGTGATTAACCATGAAAAATAAGTTACTTATGTAATATTTTTACGGCATATTTAAAATACAATTGAAAATTGAGTGGATATGTATCTGAAAAATACCATATACCATATCAGTGATATAATAGACAACACGTGTGTCTCTGATGAATCAAAGCAACATGTCGTTTCCCGATTCGTGTATCAGGATTTGAGGACGCAAAGAGGTGTCTCGTTCTGAAAATACATGTAAAGAATTCCAAGGGAACACATCCCGTCAAAATTTAAATTTGAAGCCTCAGGCACGAGACTTCAGTATGACATCCAATGAAAAATGAAAAATTTTGCAGCGGATTTTGGAATACTAAAAGCATTTCTATAATAAAGAGACAGAGATTGTTGTAGATATGATATCTATATAAGTGCTCGCGAGCGTTTCGCGAGATAAATGTATCCTGAAGATTTTTCAATGTATTTTAAAGTACGAATACGTGAAAGTTTTATATATTTTCATATTTCATTTTGAAAAGTATTGCTCTACTAAAAGAATTTTTTTGGTGTACAAATATTTGTGATCTTAGTATTCAAATGATATCATGTTCTTGCTCGAACAAGAAAACACGTTTTATATTAATGGCAAAACTATTATCAATAAGAGTCAGTGAAATGATTACCATTCGGATGATTATATTGTGATACTCCTATCAATATTCATGTACATGTATTCGAAAATGAATACAAATTAAAATCAAATTTGGTAACCGACCAGCATTTGTATTATTACATATTTGTAAAACCCTTTGAGTGTTAAAATTTTTCAATTTAAATGTTTTTATAGTTAATTTAATTACGATACAACACAAAAAATTAATTTTAGTGAGTGACCGGTTTACGGTTCACTATTTGAATTGTTCTTTAACCGATTAATCGGGTTTTACAGTTTCGTTTAAGTTCGTTACGCGAATATGCGTTCGTTATCCGAAAAAAAATCTTTCGTGATAGAGTGTTGTCCGATTTTATCGCAGCTCGAACTGTTCGTTAACCGATCACTCACTATATTTAGATAAATATTTTTATGTTGATAAATCTAGTGGTCAGCAAAATGCATTCTTGTCATTATTAAAAAACAAACTTTATACAAATCACTTAGCAATTAAATAGTATGATAAGGAATTTATTTTTCATTGAATACAATCAAGAATGACTTATTTACAAACCATTGTGTGTAACTAATGATTTTCCGTATGAAAAACAAAATATTTAAAAATATTTTATTATCAAACGAAAGGAGGCCCGTCACATCGTTAAATAAAACACAATTAAACAACTAATTTCTGAACCACAAACAGAATATTCCAACATTAAAATTTCTTAAATTAATTCAGTCATGTTAGTTATAAACAAACACACGAGAATTATCAAGAAAAATCAGGCTATATTTCAGTCCAAAAATTATGCCTGACGTAAAAGTTTTGACACTATTATCTTTCTTATATATTTAAGTACCAACTATAAACACGCGCAATCAGCCGTCTCATCAGCTGAGACGGTAGCAAACAGAAGGTTAAAAATATTCACTGAATAATAAAATAAAATTACTAATCCACTTATTGCCTCCATAGAGCTTTTGTGTGTAAAGGCCGCTATTTGCTATTTATAGGCACTATTCATTTCACGTTAACAGAAACTTTTGTGTCAAGATAAATTTTAGTTGTTTGAAATGTAGTCTCAATTTTTAAGTGCTAGAAACAAAGGATGTCAATATCACAGAAGTCTCAAAATTGATTGTTCTTGAAATCGTAATCTTTACTATCTTAGAGGTAAGACATATAATGCGCGAAACCAAAGATTAAAATTGAACTTCTAAAACTCGTCCACAATTGAAAAAAAAGGCTTTCTATTCTTGAAAATACAAATTCAATTAGTTTTAGTTTTAAATTGTCTAATAAAATACTTATAGACCTGCGGAATCATCTACATAAGAAGTTTAATTGAATGAGTACGAACCAAATCTTTACTATTACAACTTAAAATTTTTGAGTTTAGGGGTGCTGTAACAATTTTTTTTACTAGGTCAAAACAAACAACTCGACATGTGGAATATCTTCTACAAAAATAATTTATACATAATAAATGTACCGCTAAATCCACCAAAAATTAATCACTCTCTAAAATTTACAGGTGATTAATTTTTGATTTATGAATGAACTGAACTGAATTCAGTTGATATTGCTCGCAATGAGCGAAGCCGGTCCTGATCAAAAAATATTTTAATGAAATATGTACTAAAAATTTATTTTTATTATTTAAAATATCATGCCTTTCCATCAAGAAGTTGCAGTTAACACCTTATAAGAGATTAAATAAAATAGTTTACAAAAAATAAGGACCTTTTGGTAATAATTTAGTTGCAATCAAAATTCTATTAAGAGTTCAAAAGAGTCATGAAACGCTCATTAGCAAGAACAACGAGTGGAAAATTTTCACTACTAAATAACACGCACTTAAATATTTTAGGGAACGAAATTTATTCAAAAATTTAAAAAAAATGTAGTTAAAACGTTGCGAAGAAATTGTCAGTCAGGGACGTCCCGTTGGTGTAATAATTCACGTAATACTTTTTAGCTGGAATTTGTAACCGTATATCATATTGTGAAGATAATAAAATGAAAACGAGTCCAGAGATAGAAAAAGAGTTCGCGAAGTAGATGGCGGGGCGAGTTGAGGTATCAGGGAGTCACGTCACGTGGCGCAATAAAAAATCTCATGTCATCGTGACCGGGACCACAAAATATTTCACAGATCCTCAATTTTGGCATGTGGTTTATAATTAAGACATTTCACTATTTATATAACTGCTAGTTAGTTTATTTGGTGTATATAAATTTGTTTATAATTCAAAAAAAAAAATATTTACTGAAAAATAATTTTTAATTTATTGAAAATAGTGCTGTAGTTGACTGACCAATGTTCTTAATCCTCTCTAAATATTATGAAGTTCAATACTTGATGATTTTATTAAGACATAAAACCTAAAATATTCTTTATTGATTGAATTGGCATTAACTTGGTAGAACCCGTTAATTAACTCGATAAGCGACCCGGGTTTCGCCTTTCGGCATCTTCATGCATCTATCACACGGATGCCAAAAAACTGACGTAAAATAAACAATTAGCATTGTTTATATACCAAAGTTATTAATTACAGGAAAACACCTACTCCAAGGCAAGATGTAAATTGCAGTTAAAACAAATTCAATAATATTAATCTAATAATAATTAACACAATTGCTTGTGATAATTTTCATATACGATCTTGTTATTGAGTCATTCTTGAAAGTCTAGTGATGAATGATGTTTGATAGTAGGTATCTCTAAATGAAAAGAAAAAAAACACATTAATATTTTAATGTTAGTTAATTACTATTCGTTGAAAAAGTCTTTTAAGAATGACTCATTAACAAGATCGTTAATGAAAATTATCATAGGCAATTGTATTAATTATTATTGGAGTAATATTATTTAATTTGTTTTAGCTGTCATTTAGTGCTAGCCTTGAGGTTTGTATTTTCCTGTTATTAATACTTTTGGTAGATAGACGATGCTAATTGTTTATTGTACGTCAGTTCTGTTGCACCCGTGTGATAGAATGCCTGAAGATGCCGAAAGGCGAAACCCAGATCGTTAGTTACAAAACTTGTGGAATCGTACAAAGTTGTAACAATTCAAATTTGATATGAAATTCTATCAAGTACCTTCTGTCGCTATCATAAATTAAGCTTTTATTTATTTTTGTGGTACATATACGTTACAAAAAATACAAATTATAAATTTTTTGGTTTTGAAATAAAAAAGAAAAAAAAACGAAGAAATAAACCAAGCAAACTCAGCCTAAATCATTAAAATACAATTAAAAATAGTATGGGTTTGAATTCAGTCTTACGTACGTAGAATATGTCGACATCCGAAGCAATACGGTTTTTGTTCTTACCATAGGCATTCCTTTTGGCAGACTGATTCTAAGCAGAGAACAAACAATTTATGTCCACAGCGTCTCATTTTTTTCAAGAATTTTACCATTTTCAATAAAGTTCTACCAATTAAATCCACAGTCAAAAAAAAATCATTCGATTTTACGAGAAATAATCACCATACAATGACGTCCTGTGGTGAAACGGAAAAATGTTTACAAACTTATGAAGAACTTATTAAGAAGTGGGGGCACTGACAACAAAATGTAATCTAATTTAGTGAGGTGTACTACCCACGCCTTTACGTGACGTGAAACTTCATCTCTTTCACTGACTCATTAACTCAACCTACAGTGCAGGATGTTTTGAGGATTTCCGAGCTGCGATTCTTTTTTGCCGAGATGATGATATTATTTATGAAACGTATTTATTCAAGAAAAAAAAATAGTGCAAAAAATCAAAATATCTGGTTGTAAAAAAATTCTTTGTCAGAAAAATGATTAAAATAAAATTCATTTGAGCTTATTTTATTTTTTAGAACAACTCTAAACACAATAACATACCTAATATTTAAAGTAAATATAAAATTGTTAATGCAAAAATACACAAACGAGGCTATAAATTTTTCATGTCTTTTTCGAAGCAGTTCTGTTGAACATTGTTTAAGTTTTAACTAGTAGCATTCCTATAGGCAGGCTAATTTTAAACATAAAAAAATGTAATTCAGATTCATTAAAGAGTTTTTGATATTTTATAGCAATAAACTTCATAATTTTCAACATTGACTGAGGGTGCTTGTTGAGATTTAAATATCAAAATTTAAATATTGAAACTTTGTAAATTTCCAAATGTTTTGTCAATCACGACCGAATTTTGCCTTCTGGAATCTTCAAGCATTCTATCACACTGATGCAATAGAATACAGTGTACAGTTAGAATCGGTTGTATGCAAAAATAGTTATTAAGGAAAGAATATATATAGCCCCTTTTACTAGGATCCAGATATTCTGAAATAATTTTAAAACAACTTATTTAATGATTATATTTGGTGCAAGCAGCTAAATAATCCACAATCATTAAAAATTATTTGGGTAATTTGATTTTTAGAGATTGAATTTGAACGGTTAAAATTATGTAAGACTCTATCAAGCACATTCAGTCGATATCATAAATTAAAAAATACACTTATTTTTTAATTGGTTGGTAACGATGGAATTAAACATCAGGTTACTTTGTATTATAATATTTTATTTCAGATTGTCGACTGATCTTAGGTAGGGCATATATCAAGGAAAAATGAAGAAGTTATAATTGGTCGCATGATAAAAACACGTTTTCGACGATCAAAATTAACTTCTTAATAAAATAAATTTATCGAAGATTGCTTATCGAAAATCATGTGCTTTAATTAACCATGAATATTTTTTATTAAAGTTTGTTAAGTGACTTCAAATCTATACTCTGCTTAACTTAAAGATTTTTTTATTTCATTAATTAATTGTTAAATTGATGATTTTATGACAGTATGGTACATGAAGTTATGACACACCCACAAAAGATAAAAGCAGCCTTTCTTTTACACTGCATTACGTAGCTCTTGATATAATTGTAATCAGTTATAAAGAAAACTTATTTGTCCATCAAATAGAGTGAATAAAAAAATACAAAATATTAATCGGAGTTGGTTCCATGGAACTTCTTTCCGTTAGTGGAGAAGATCTATTTCAAATTCAAGCTCACTCGTTTTACGTAAAATGGTTATCGAATGACAGTATTTCGCTTTTTCGCGAATTCGATTTCTTTAAACTTCTTCCCACAACATCAAAAGTGAACGAATATAATGTAGCTACTCAAAATCGAATCACAATATGGCATTGAAAAGGTACTCTAGATAATTATTTCGAAACGGAAACTTTATAAATAGGTTATCTGTATTCACACCAATAAATTTCGGAGAATTTCTTTTAGTTGATTCAATGATTCAAAAGAAAAAAGTCTTCAGGTTTTGTTTCGCGTTCGGAGTATAATAAAGTTTTATTTTGTGCTAATAAATTGACTATTGAAGAGTAAATTTTAAGTAATATCTTATTTAATATAACCATTTCCTTTAATAAAAAGTAATATTGACTCAAATTTAATTACTTAAAACTTATTTACATAAAAAATCATGTTATAAAAAAAAAACAAATCGATTCAAAAAACCAGCATCAATGCAACTGTAAATGTGAATTTACCACATTTGCGAACACCTTTTACTACGAAAGCTTATCTCGACTTAAAAGATATTGTAGTAAAATTTTTTTTTTATTTTCAATATTTTATTTCAACCAGCAAATAATTTCTATCTAATATATATAAGTTAAATTTGAAACATAAAATTATTTTAATAATAAATCTGTTTGGCTTAGAAATGTGTCAGGAGAATATAAATATGAAGAAAATAGCGATTTTATAACAATTCTTAAATTATGAAGATATTTTTCAATTGCTATAACAATATCATTTGAAATATTTGTGTGTAAAAAATACATATAAATAATCAAAAAATTTATAATATTGTAAAAAAAAAAAAAACACTTTCCACAATATATTTTATGATCAGCACCGGTTTCACTCATTGCGAGGATTATCAAATAAATCTTAATAATAGTTTATGATTTCGACTGACAAACTTTTTACAATTCAACATGTTTTATCAGCAACGAATCAAGTTTCGCCTTTCATAATCTTCAGATATTCTATCACACGGATGTAACATGACTGAATAAGTCGAAGCCCGGGTCGCTCGTGAAACAAATGTGAAATCGTTCAATGTTTCAAGAATCCAAACTTGATAATAGATACAGAAATTTAAATTTCAAAAAACAAAATACATTGGTACACTAAATAAACACTATTATATTATAATATTAAAGTGTCAGGAACGCAGAAAATAGTTATGAAAAATAAATTCACGCTGTTGTCAATAACATTTAATATAATAAACCAGCCGAAGAAAACATGAAAATGTCCGTTTTATTTTATGAAGACCATTTATCGTAAATGTTTTCATCATTATTAAAATTGAATTATGGTAAAAGTATCAGGTAACCAATAGACATGAAGATATATCCAACACATCATCTGTATTCCGGTCTTACTCTCCTACTGTCAGGAGAGTTGTGCACTTAAAGACATACTCACTTGCACAAAATGTTAAAATAATTCCACGTACTCAAAAATTTCCTGATATTCCGTCGTTATGTGGCCATTGCGAGAAACCAGATACGTAATGTGTTTTGTCGTTATCTCAGGTGCGTGGGCAATTCGCATTGTCTTTGACGTTTTACATTTAAACAAGACATAAAACATTTATGATCCCAATCTAGTGAAATAAATCGGGCCATCACTTAACAAATAATGATCTTACAATTATTGACAATCTGTGTTTCTGTTCAAATTTATTAATGACGCAAAGTTGTCGAGTATTACTGCCTAGGTTCATTTGGTGTATAGCCTCAGTTCTGTTTCGTCCGTGTGATAGAATGCCTGAAGATGCCGAAAGTCGAAACCCGGGTCGTTAGTGACAAAACATGTGGAATCGTACAAAGTTGCAATAATTCAAATTTGATATTGAAATTCCTTCAAGCACCTTCAGTGAAATTCCATCAAGCACCTTCAGAATTCATAAATTATAAGAAAAAGTAGTTCAATGCAAAACTTATTTTAGGAAATTACTAATAGTTTGATAATCACTTTTTAGGCGCGGTAGTTGATATAGAATGGTTTTCCGAATATTTTTTAACCCTTATTCACTCCCGATGTGTGTCATATAACTTCCTTATAGAAATATGCCAACAGAAGTTTTTTCTACGTAAATTATGTGTTTCTCAATTGCTTCTTAAGACAAGGATGTTTGTTATTATTTTGTGTTTAAATTTTAAATTTAAACTAAGAGTGTTTGATAAAATGCCAATATCAAATATGAACTGTTAAATATGTGTTCTCTTTCACATGTTTTCACAGTCACGCATTAGAGTAGGCCTTTGGGTATTTTCAAGCATTCTAGTTCTTGGATGCAGTTGTGGACAAGAACCTGAAAATTTTGAAATGCGAATTTTGGATCACGAGTGAAAAATACACTAAAAGCTTACTGCATTTTAACGATTTAAGCTTGAATTTTAGAAATTTAATTTTATCATAGACATTCATAACTTCAAATAGTCATAAATAAATTGCTTGATAATTCATTTACAAAACTCTCTAAAGTATGATTTGAGATCGTGAGATTCATAAAATAAGCCATCGGCAATGACTACTGCACCATAAATCCACCGAAATGGTAAAGCTCGTACTTATGAGGGAATCAAATCTTTTAAGACACAACCTACTAGATCTTAAGGGTACATACTAATACGTAATTGGCTTTAAACTCTCAAATACTCTACGATACATTAAACATGTGAATAATCATAAATCGACTGCTGCTACAAAGTAAACTGAAGAGAATACTAAAATTGTATAATTTTCCCGTCTCTATTTCTGTCAATTTTAAGTTTAATTGAAGCAATCGACTGAACAAACACAATAACATTATCATGCACTGCTTCAAATGCATTTTTATGCATCGAAAATGCAAATAAGGTGGCAGTTGCATTTCAAAACAAACACTGCACCCTCTGATAACGGTTAGTGTGGTGCTTTGGACAAATACAGACGATTGCATACTCGTTGACTATGAACATTCATAATAATGCGGCTTAGAGTCTACAAAACAAAGGCAGTACTTGTCATAATGACTAGGATGTAACACGTAAAATTATTATGTTTTTCATTACAACATTAAAAGAAAGATTCAATGTAATTCCCAGAAGCATATTGATTATTAGACTTATGTCATTAGGACAACGTAAATAGGTCGAAGTATCGTATGCAGCCTTTTTAACACATCTTATCTACCCTTAAGAACAAGGCGGAAAAAAATCTTTTCGTGTAGTTTATAACCCTATCAATATAATTCAACTATTTATAAATAAGATATTCCAGTAAATGATTCAATGCCAAGTAGGTCTCTTCAAATATTTTTTAATGGAATGCTATACTAAATCCAACAATTCATGTAATAAAAGAATCATTAAATGGTTAAGCTTTTGAATTTTTTTGAGAATTACATTCATTCGTTTAATTTTTTACTTGAATCTGAACCTTCGATTCACAAAACGTTGTAACCGCTGATCCACAAACACTTTTGCGTACTGGTTCGATAAAAAGTTCCGTTATTTCCATTAAATATGTAATATAATACAAGCATACAATTCAAATGTTATTTAAAAAATTTGAGAATGAAAGTATTCATTATGTGCAATAAGTTATTTCATATTCTGTACATATTTCCATTGCATTCTCTGAAGCGCTTCAATAACTTTGCCTCTGTTGCTATTTTTACGCCCTTATATTATCTTATTTCTCATAAGTCATAGTAACATTTTACCGTTGCAATAAATAAAAACCTGTCGGCCATAATTTATGCAAATAGACATTTCAAACGCTTTCAATATATATATATGAAACAATGCATCATTAATAGAGCTTTTGGTGCAATGAGCTTTTGGTCAGATGAAAGCTCGTCAATTACTCCAACAGATCAGTACACTTAAGTCGAACTCAAGCTCTGAAAGTGTTGACAAAATCAGTCATTTTATAGAGCTTTTGGCGCAATGAGCTTTTTGTCAGACGAAAGCTTTGAAAGTTTTGAAAAATTCGTCAGCTTATAGAGCTTTTGGCGCAATGAGCTTTTGGACAGACGAAAGCTCTGAGAGTATTGAAAAAATGCGTCATTTCATAGAGCTTTTGGACAGACGAAAGCTCTGAAAGTATTGAAAAATTCGTCACTTTATAGAGCTTTTGGCGCAATGAGCTTTTGGACAGACGAAAGCTTTGAAAGTTTTGAAAAATTCGTCAGCTTATAGAGCTTTTGGCGCAATGAACTTTTGGAAAGACGAAAGCTCTGAGAGTATTAAAAAATGCGTCATTTTATAGAGCTTTTGGCGCAATGAGCTTTTTGTCAGTCGAAAGCTTCGAAAGTATTGAAAAAATGCGTCATTTTATAGAGCTTTTGGACAGACGAAAGCTCTGAAAGTATAGAAAAATTCGTCACTTTATAGAGCTTTTAACGCAATGAGCTTTTGAACAGACGAAAGCTCTGAAAGTATTGAAAATTCGTCACTTTATAGGGCTTTTAACGCAATGAGCTTTTGAACAGACGAAAGCTCTGAAAGTTTTGAAAAAATGCGTCATTTTATAGAGCTTTTGCCGCAATGAGCTTTTGAACAAACGAAAGCTCTGAAAGTACTGAAAAAATCGTAATTTTATAGAGGTTTTGGCGCAATGAGCTTTTGGACAGAAGAAAGCTCTGAAAGTATTGAAAAATTCGTCATTTTATAGAGCTTTTGGCGCAATGAGCTTTTGGACAGACGAAAGCTCTGAGAGTATTAAAAAATGCGTCATTTTATAGAGCTTTTAACGCAATGAGTTTTTGGACAGACGAAAGCTCTGAAAGTTTTGAAAAAATGCGTCATTTTATAGAGCTTTTGCCGCAATGAGCTTTTGAACAAATGAAAGCGAAAGCTCTGCAAGTATTGAAAAATGCGTTATTTTATAGAGCTTTTGCCGCAATGAGCTTTTTGTCAGACGAAAGCTTCGAAAGTAGTGAAAAAATGCGTCATTTTATAAAATGTTCTACTAAAAGCATGTTAAAATATTAGGATATTTAATGAATATGGTTGATTGTTAATAGGTAATATGGGTTTTTTCATCATTAAAAATATGATTCAACTAAAATTAAGCTAAGCATTAAAAATTAAAAAAGCAAACGTACTGATAATGAAAAAATAGACAAAAAAATCGGCTCATTGATTCTATTATGTTAAATAAATTAAAGTAAGTTGTTACAATAAATGTGTTGAAATAAAAAAATTGTGCCTTATTATTTGAATAGATTATCATGATTAATGAAATGATCCGTTTTTTCAATACTTCCTTCGAAGGTTTATCCTCAAAGATGTTTCAGTTTGACTAAAGTTTACTTTACTTTAGTATACTGAACTATTGTAGTCATTGATGAGCTTTCGTCTGTCCAAAGGCTCATTGGGCCAAAACCTCTATAAAGTGACGCATTTTTTCAATACTTTCAGAGCTTTCGTCTGTCTAAAAGCTCATTGCGCCAAAAATTCTATAAAATGACGAATTTTTCAATACTTTCAGAGCTTTCGTTTGTCAAAAGCCCATTGCGGCAAAAGCTCTATAAAATGACACATTATTTTAAAACTTTCAGAGCTTTCGTCTGTCCAAAAGCTCATTGCGTTAAAAGCTCTATAAAATAAAGCATTTTTTAATACTCTTAGAGCTTTCGTCTGTCCAAAAGCTCATTGCGGCAAAAGCTCTATAAAATGACACATTATTTCAAAACTTTCAGAGCTTTCGTCTGCCCAAAAGCTCATTGCGTTAAAAGTTCTATAAAATGACGAATTTTTCAATACTTTCAGAGCTTTCGTTTGTCAAAAGCCCATTGCGGCAAAAGCTCTATAAAATGACACATTATTTTAAAACTTTCAGAGCTTTAGTCTGTCCAAAAGCTCATTGCGTTAAAAGCTCTATAAAATAAAGCATTTTTTAATACTCTTAGAGCTTTCGTCTGTCCAAAAGCTCATTGCGGCAAAAGCTCTATAAAATGACACATTATTTCAAAACTTCAGAGCTTTCGTCTGTCCAAAAGCTCATTGCGTTAAAAGCTCTATAAAATAAAGCATTTTTTAATACTCTTAGAACTTTCGTCTGTCCAAAAGCTCATTGCGCTAAAAGCTCTATAAAATAAAGCATTTTTTAATACTCTTAGAGCTTTCGTCTGTCCAAAAGCTCATTGCGCCAAAAGTTCTATCAAATGACGCATTATTTCAATACTTTCAGAGCATTCGTCTGTCCAAAAGCTCATTGCGTTTAAAGCTCTATAAAGTGACGAATTTTTCAATACTTCCAGAGCTTTCGTCTGTTCAAAAGCTCATTGCGGTAAAAGCTCTATAAAATGACACATTTTTTCAAAACTTTCAGAGCTTTCGTCTGTCCAAAAGCTCTAAAAAATAAAGCAATTTTTTATTACTCTCAGAGCTTTCGTCTGTCCAAAAAAAGCTCATTGCGCCAAAAGCTCTATCAAATGATGCATTTTTTAATACTCTCAAAGCTTTCGTCTGTCTAAAAGCTCATTGCGCCAAAAGTTCTATAAAATGACAATTTTTTCAAAACTTTCAGAGCTTTCGTCTGTCCAAAAGCTCTAAAAAATAAAGCAATTTTTTATTACGCTCAGAGCTTTCGTCTGTCCAAAAAAAGCTCATTGCGCCAAAAGCTCTATAAAATGACGCATTTTTTCAAAACTTTCAGAGCTTTCGTTTGTTTAAAAGCTCATTGCGTTAAAAGTTCTATAAAGTGACGAATTTTTCAAAACTTTCAGAGCTTTCGTCTGTCCAAAAGCTCTATAAAATAAAGCATTTTTTATTACTCTCAGAGCTTTCGTCTGTCCAAAAGCTCATTGCGCCAAAAGCTCTATAAAATGACGCATTTTTTAAAACTCTCAAAGCTTTCGTCTGTCTAAAAGCTCATTGCGCCAAAAGCTCTATAAAATGACAATTTTTTCAATACTTTCAGAGCTTTCGTTTGTTCAAAAGCCAATTGCGGCAAAAGCTCTATAAAATGACACATTATTTCAAAACTTTCAGAGCTTTCGTCTGTCCAAAAGCTCATTGCGTTAAAAGCTCTATAAAATAAAGCATTTTTTAATACTCTCAGAGCTTTCGTCTGTCCAAAAGCTCATTGCGCCAAAAGCTCTATAAAATGACGCATTTTTTATTACTCTCAGAGCTTTCGTCTGTCGAAAAGCTCATTGCTCCAAAAGCTCTATAAAATGACAATTTTTTCAATACTTTCAGAGCTTTCGTTTGTTCAAAAGCCCATTGCGGCAAAAGCTCTATAAAAAGACTCATTTTTTCAAAACTTTCAGAGCTTTCGTCTGGCCAAAAGCTCTATAAAATGACGAATTTTCAATACTCTCAGAGCTTTCGTCTGTCCAAAAGCTCATTGCGGCAAAAGCTCTATAAAATCAAGCATTTTTTAATACTCTTAGAGCTTTCGTCTGTCCAAAAGCTCATTGCGCCAAAAGTTCTATCAAATGACGCATTATTTCAAAACTTTCAGAGCTTTCGTTTGTCCAAAAGCTCATTGCGTTAAAAGCTCTATAAAGTGACGAATTTTTCAATACTTTCAGAGCTTTCGTCTGTCCAAAAGCTCATTGCGCCAAAAGCTCTATAAAATGACGAAATTTTCAATAATTTCAAAGCTTTCGTCTGTTCAAAAGCTCATTGCGGCAAAAGCTCTATAAAATGACGCATTTTTTCAAAACTTTCAGAGCTTTCGTTTGTTTAAAAGCTCATTGCGTTAAAAGTTCTATAAAGTGACGAATTTTTCAAAACTTTCAGAGCTTTCGTCTGTCCAAAAGCTCTATAAAATAAAGCATTTTTTATTACTCTCAGAGCATTCGTCTGTCCAAAAGCTCATTGCGCCAAAAGCTCTATAAAATGACGCATTTTTTATTACTCTCAGAGCTTTCGTCTGTCGAAAAGCTCATTGCTCCAAAAGCTCTATAAAATGACAATTTTTTCAATACTTTCAGAGCTTTCGTTTGTTCAAAAGCCCATTGCGGCAAAAGCTCTATAAAATGACACATTATTTCAAAACTTTCAGAGCTTTCGTCTGTCCAAAAGCTCATTGCGTTAAAAGCTCTATAAAATAAAGCATTTTTTAATACTCTCAGAGCTTTCTGCGTCGTCAAAAGCTCATTGTAGCTCTATAAAATGACGCATTTTTTCAATACTTTCAGAGCTTTCGTTTGTTCAAAAGCTCATTGCGCCAAAAGCTCTATAAAATGACGCATTTTTTAATACTCTCAAAGCTTTCGTCTGTCTAAAAGCTCATTGCGGCAAAAGCTCTATAAAAAGACTCATTTTTTCGAAACTTTCAGAGCTTTCGTCTGGCCAAAAGCTCTATAAAATGACGAAATTTTCAATATTTTCAAAGCTTTCGTCTGTTCAAAAGCTCACTGCGGTAAAAGCTCTATAAAATCAAGCATTTTTTAATACTCTTAGAGCTTTCGTCTGTCCAAAAGCCCATTGCGGCAAAAGCTCTATAAAATGACACATTATTTTAAAACTTTCAGAGCTTTCGTCTGTCCAAAAGCTCATTGCTTTAAAAGCTCTATAAAATGACGAAATTTTCAATAATTTCAGAGCTTTCGTCTGTCCAAAAGCTCATTGCGTTAAAATCTCTATAAAATGACGAAATTTTCAATAATTTCAAAGCTTTCGTCTGTTCAAAAGCTCATTGCGGCAAAAGCTCTATAAAATCAAGCATTTTTTAATACTCTTAGAGCTTTCGTGTGTCCAAAAGCTCATTGCGCCAAAAGTTCTATCAAATGACGCATTTTTAATACTCTTAGAGCTTTCGTCTTTCCAAAA